>CM054060.1:312138099-312881675 GCA_028641055.1 Alopecurus myosuroides | reverse complement strand
TTCCCTCTTGGTAGAGCAGCCAGATCCACTTAAGCATGAGCGCTTTATTCATTGTCTTCGTGTTGGTGAGCCCCAGACCGCCACACTCTCTAGGACGACATTATAGCATATGGTACTTGCGTGTAGATCCTAACCCTCCCACAAGAAGCACGCGTGAATCACGTCAAACTTGTCGTGCACCCCGTCCTGAAGCAGAAAAAGACCCATAGTAAAGGACGGGAGTGCCTCCAGGCAGGCATTTGATAGGATCAGCCTCCCCCCGTGGATAGCAGTCTTCCCATACAAACTTCCAATTTTGCCGCCAACTTGTTAACCAAGTAAATGAACAGGAAGGATCCTAGCTTACGGTTGAGCATGTTGGCAATTCCTATTTTATTCCTGTAGAGTCTGGTCCAACACAAACACCTCATTTTTATGAAAATTGATCTTGTGCGCGGATAAGTTCTCAAAGCAAAGCAGCATGAATTTCAAATTAGCTATCGCCAGGTCATCCTTCTGGATAACGATGAGAGTATCGTCAGCATACTGCAGGTGAGTGATGCCCCCCGGGATCAAATCTGGCACAAACCCCGCTATGTGCCCCGCAGCAGCAACAGTCACGAGCATGGCATATAGCGCCTCCACCACAAAGTTGAAAAGCATAGGAGAGAAGGGGTCCCCTTGATGAACACCTCTCCGGTTGCGAAAGTAGGGGCCAATCTCGCCATTGATAGAGATGGTCATCTGCCCCCGGATACCAGCTGCTCAATTATGTGAATATAGCCTGCCTCAAAACCCTTCCGGCAGAGGACCTCTAGGAGGAAGGACCAATTGACCCGGTCATAAGCTTTCTCGAAGTCAAGTTTCAACAGGACCCATCTGGTCTTCTTAACTTTTAAGCTTATTTCGAATTTCAATCAGGGTGACATAGATGTTGACCTCTAAGTTGGCCCGATCTTCACGAATCGACAAGAACGAACGAAGAATGCACGAAGAACACGCGAGGGGGAATCAAGGGGAAATCGTGGGCAAACGTGTGGAAACAAAAAAAGGGGAAGATAACTCATGAAGCCTACGAGGATCGCAAACCCAAGTCAACAACACGCTAATTGAAACCGATTCCTCTCACCGGCCGGTCCACCGATCCAACAGAAGCCACAAGGGGAAGGTTGGCAAGCGCTACTGGAATCACAAGGTGAGAGAGTAGCTCCTTGGAGAGATCTTGATACAATCTGATAGATGAATCTATGGAGTAGCCATGGATCCCATGGGGGAGGTTCTCCACATGGGAGGAGGAGCAACAAGCTCAATTCTATCTCAAAGTCAACTCTAACCCTAGAACTATCCATCGGAGTCCCTTATATAGCCTAGGGGGAAAGGTGGGTCAAAACGGTGCCAAAACGGTGCATTTCCGTGCAAAACTGGGCAGCCCGGCCTGGGAGGCCGGCCTGGCCGGCCTATGTGGCCGGGGTGGGAGGCAGCGCCCTGCCTGGGTGGCAGCCGACCTAGGAGGCCGGCCTGAGGCCGGGGTGGAGGCCGGCGCCCTCGGGCTGGTGCCCAGCCTGAGGAACAGCAGGGCCGGCCTGAGTCCGGGGTGGGGAAGAGGGAGGCCGGCCTGCTCGGGTGGGTGGCCGGACTGAGGTGGGGGGAGGCCGGCCTGGCCGGGGGGTGAGGCTGGGAACCCCCTTTTCCCTCCGTTCTTCCTCCTCGGAGCTCCGATCTTGACACCGCCTTCACCCACTTCCTTCCTAGCTTCATGTGCACCTTCTTGGGTATGTTCTTGAGCATCTTGGGCACCATCTTGGGTCTCCATGTGGTGATCCCACCTATGCATGTAGAGGGGTATTCATGAGGTAGAGCACCGTTCACCAAGTCACCGGAAACATACGGAGATAGGAGTGATTTCACCTTGTTGTGTATCGATGGTGTGCTTGGTTGAATACGTTGGGCTACATCATCTCCCCCCTTGAAGAAGAGTCGTCCTCGACTCTCGTTCCATCCATTTGTGAGCGGTAGAAGGAATGTTGACGACGAAGATGTCGTTGAAGTTGAGCCGCTTGTCGAAGATCATGAAATGTTCCTCCTTGGATGGTTGAGGGAGATCTTGCGAGGCGGTGTAGTCATTGAAGTTGAGCCTCTTATCGAAGGTCATGCCAAGATATGCTCGTGGAGGGTGTAGTCCAAAGGTGATCACGATCTTGACATGGTCCTCATTGGATGGATGAGGGTGAGCTTGAAAGGCGATGTAGCCGTCGTCGTAGAGCTCAAGAGGTGGTTGGTCCATTGCTTGAGGAAGCGGTAGGTTGTAGATGAACTTGACGCATTGGTTGTTGTTGATGCTCGTGTCGAAGTCCATGTACGTCTTGGTGGTTGATGTGTAGTCGTGGTGGTCATTGTCGTTGACGTGCTTGTCAAACTCCAAGTGCATCTTGACGAAGGGGATGTAGGCGAATAAGTCGTTGTCGTGGAGGTGCTTGTTTAACTCCATGCACATCTCGACATGTGGAAGGTAGGCGTAGAAGTCGTTATCGTGGATGCGCTTTTCGAACTCCATGCACCTCTTGACATTTGGTATGTAGGCGTAGAAGGCGTTGTTGTCGAAGTGCTTGTGACGCGCCATGTAGATCTTGACATGAGGGGTGTGGATGGAGAATACCTTGTCGTAGAAGCTCTTGTCAATATCCACGTGGATCATGACTAGCGGAATGTGCTCCTTCCAACTCTTCAAATCAGTGTCGATGTTCATGCGATGTGGAGAGCCTTGGATGTGGAGAAGTCCATGAGGTCGAGGATGCTTGAGGGGGTCACCAAATCTCTCCAAAATAGACAACAAATATGGAGAGAAAGTTGGTAAGTCGTTAGTGTCAATAAGCACATATGGGATTTTGCTCTCCACTCTCATCTCACTATTGGTGGCTATCATGGCGGTGCCTTTAAGAACACTCATGCTTTTTCCACTCATGATTGGCTTGTGGCCCTCACTCACGTGATGGTGGATCTCTCTCTCACCACTCATCTCACTAGAAGCTTGAGAGGGGACACTAGAAGGCTCCAAAGTCTTGGCACTTGAGGTGTGCGCACTAGTAGAAGGCGTTGCATTGGTTAGAGGCGGTAGTGTCATAGCATGTGGCGAGGAGGACTCGAGAATCTCATCTCTTGGGTTGAGCTCCAATAGTGGAAAGGGTGGCTTTCTTGGAGGAGGAGGTAGGGTCATGGCTTGTGTCGAAGGAGGCTCCATCAAGTTGGAATGTAAGCCATGCCTTGTATCATCCTCAAGTGGTTGATGGTGATGATGATGGCGAAGATATCCTTGGCTAGAATGGTGGCTTGAGCATGGCCTTGTGGAGGTTGGCATGAGATGCTTTGAAGTCAAGGGGAGTGTGTCACCAAATTCGTTGTTACCTCCAGCAATGATATATGATCCATTGACGCCGGCTCTAGAGAGGTTGCGTAGTTGGTCCTTATCTTGAGGATAGGCTTGAAGAACTCGTGTCAACACTCGCGATGAATTCTCAGCCTCATTGTAATAGACGCTTTCGCCACCATTGGTTGGCATGTCCAAGGAATTGAGAGCTAGTTGGTGCAAGGCATAGTATTGGCCTTCACTCATGTAGGCATGGTCACCATTTTGGTTGGCAACCATGATCATCTCATTGGTAGCATTGGAAGCTCTCTTGTTGATGGTCGGAGTTGGCACTTGTGTCATTGGAGACGAAGAAGAAGAATGCCTTAGAGATGATGGCAAGGGATGAGCCTCTTTCACAATGGCACATGCTTCAACGTCTTCATTAAAGAGTGGTAGAGTGGTCTCCTCATGCATAATATGGTGATGGCGACCTTGTGTCATGGGAGGAATAGCTTCACACTCTTGATGTTGTTGTTGCGCTTGTGGCGAGGAGGAAAGCTCATGCTCTTGATCATGGAGGTCATTGTCCTTCCTCAAAGAATGTCGCTCATGGAAGTTGTGGTTGAGTGTTGGTGGTGAAGTATCTCTCGCCTCTTTCCTCGATGAAGTAGTGGTATCATAGTGTCCATGGCGAGGATGATCTTGATCCTTGTCAAAGACGGGGTGCGAAGAGAAAGCACACTCTTGGTGATGATGAGGTGGGGTATCCCATTCCTCGTGTTGGTGATGACGCCCATGGTCCTTGAACCTTGTAACATTGAGGCAAAGGGCGCTCAAGTTGTTGTCTTCATGGCCTTGATAATGCGGTGCTTCATCCAATATGGAAGGATAAGAATCATGGATGGCATCTCCATTTGCTTGTTGTTGGCGAGGTCGGTCATGTGGGTCCTCGTCAAAAATAGGAAGTGAGAGGTCACTTGGAGCATCTTCACTTCCTTGTTGTTGACGTGGTCGCTCAAGTGGTTCCTCATCAAACATGGGAAATAAGAGATCATGAATAGCATCCACGCTTAGTTGAGGTCGAAGTGGGCGCTCATAGGGGTCTTCATCAAAGAGAGGAAGTGAGAGATCATTTGAAGCATGCCCACTTGGTTGTTGATGATGGTGGTGCTCATAGGGGCCTCATCAAAGATGGGAAGTGAAGTAGCAAATTGAGCAATCCCACTTGGTTGATGTCGAAGTGGACGCTCATTGGGATCTTCCTCAAAGATGGGGAAAGACAAGCCATACAGAGCATTCTCACTTGCTTGGCGTTGCGGAAGTCTCTCATGGGGTCTTCATCATAGATGGGTAGTGGAAGCTCATGTGTGTCATCGAAGATAGGTAGCGGAAGCTCAATTGGGTCATCCTCATTGGCTTGGCGATGGCGGTCATGATGGAGAGGATGGCGCCGGTGGTCATTGTGGTGGAGTTGAGGGAGACATTCACTAGAAGCCATGTCGAGGTCACCTTCTTGATAATGGCCTTGGTCTTGGTTGTAATTGTGGTGGTGACACACATTTTTCCTTGGAAGCCTTGAATGTGGGCGAGCACCATCCACGAAGCCATGTAGACCATAGTCATGAGTCGAGCTTGGAGAAGGTGGGTGATGAAGAATATCCGGTCGTAGAGGGTGATCTTGAAGAGGGTCACGACGGCCTTGTTGGGGTCGAGGTCGAGGTAGTGGTGATGGCGAGCTATGCTCAAACCAATGTCGTCGCGGAACTTGTGGTGGAAGATGCGGTGAGGTGGGTGTACCACTCTCTTCCATTGATGAAGGCATGGATCCTAGGCCCTGCGGGTAAGGACACCCCATCTTAGGCCCAAGGTTAAGGCCCAAGAAGAGGAGCCCTTGGAGTGTTCCAGAAGGCCCACATGAAGCCCACCCGCATTGCCTTGCGGGTTAAGTTAGGAAACTTGTAACCGCCGTAGGGTTAGAGTTCGAGTCCTCTCCGGGTAGGGTTTGAGACCTGGCCACCTATATAAGGCCAGGAGAGCCACCGGAAGAGGACCAAGCAATACCGCACCACCAAAGCCTTGAGCTCGAGATCATACTCTCGACTTGAGCAACCACCGTTGTAACCGATCTACTCGTTAATACAGATCGACAGAGGCAGGAGTAAGGGTTTTACCTCTACGAGGGCCCCGAACCTGGGTAAATCTTGCCCCCTGTTTAGCCGGCGATCGCCACCAGCGCTCATGGGTTCTCCTATTCGAAACCGTATGGGTTCACCCGAGGGATTTGTAGAGTCTCAGATTCGACAATTAGCACCGTCTGTGGGAACGGCGGGCGCTGGATCTCCGGCATCTTCGGCTTCATCGACAACCAACTCACGCTGGAAACCTTCGACTACGGCTCCGACCAACCCTATTAGGATCGGATCTGTCGTGGTCACCCCTCACTCACCGGAATCACGCCCGGTATTCAGCAATCTGGAGAGGAGCGTCACCTTGACGTTCGGAAGCTTGAAGTCCGTGACCAACAGGGACGGAATCCTCCTCTTCCCGGAAGAATCAGGATCTGAATCAGGAGCCGTCGACTCGCGCCTTCATCTTGAGAAAAGCGGCGAGTCCGTCCGCTTCAACACCAACGACTACCATACCCTCTCGACAGAGGAACCTTCTCGAGTCCAAAGAGCTTTCCGATCTACGCCTAGGACGCACGAGCCACGACTGGCTCAAGTCTGCATGGCAGGATCGGAGCTACCCCCGGAAATAGAACACAGCGCAGCAGAACGCGCCGCAATCGGCGTCACGCGGGAAGCTTGGGACCGAGCCAAGGAGGCTATGCGAACGAGCAAGCCACCCGCAGCGGAATCGCCACACGAAGACATGGTCGCCTACCACTATCATCTGGTGAGAGCGGCCGCAACCATCAAGGATGCTCGGATAGTTTTGGCCCGTCGAAAAAGAGCGGCGGATGAATCAAGTCAACGACGAGCTGAGCTATCCCTAGCACCCTCGGTCGGAACCCGACCCGCGAGGAAGGGATACGCATAAACATCCATGGACATCGAGTCCCTGGGCGTGGCCAGCAGGTCGATCGCACCTTCCGTTATGCGAGTCGATGAAGACGGAAACGTCTACCCGCAAACTCCTGCTGCTGCAGTCCTGGCCGCAACAACTTACATGTAGATGAACCAGCCGACGGAAAGCGATCCTCGAGCAGAGCAGTACAAACAGGTGCGCAAGGGATTAGGACTGGCAGCCGCGAGGCTCGCCTCTTATGACCGTCGGAAGGCCGCCAAACAGCTAGAGAGGGAAAAAGAAGCATCCCACAAGCGTAGGAGCACTTTGCCAAGAAGAGACAAGTCGCCACACCGCGGTCGGGGAAAAGAATCTCGACGCCGCGGTGACAGTCGAAGCAGCAGCGAAGGCAGCCCAAGAGACAAAAGCTCGTGACATCACAGCGGCCGCTCGCGAAAACACAGCAAGGAGACAAGGAAGGATACTCACCGCGACCAGCCTGGATACGATGCGCGATCGGACATCGCACAAAATAGGGTGGACAAAGCAAGAGCAACGCGAAATCGCGAACACTCTTCGTCCGGCTCTTCAGATGACGAAACCTGCGGTGCACTTTGCTTCGCCCGCAGCATCCGCGAAGCACCCCTACCCAAAAGATTCAAGCTCAGCACAGAAGTAACAAAATACGATGGCTCGGTCGAGCCCTCGTCATGGCTAAACGACTACCTCACGACAGTAAAATGCCAACGTGGGAACAAGAACACGGCTATGCAATACCTCAATCTACATCTCGTTGGCGCGGCACGTAGCTGGCTGGAAGCGAGGCCAAGATCCTGTTACGCATCATGGGACGACCTGCACCGCGACTTCTGCAAAAACTTCCAGTCAACCTACAAGAGACCAGCCACCATTGAAGAACTGCGAGCCTGCAAGCAGAAAAGCAGCGAGTCCACCCGCGAGTATATCCAGCGATGGACCACACTCAGGAACACCGCAGGAAACATCTCGAAAGAAGTAGCGGTTGAAGCCTTCGCAAAGGGCGCCCGATGAACTGCTTTCAGAGAAGAGCTGGGCCGAGCCGCACCCAAAACTATTGGCGAGCTAATGATCATAGCCGGCAAATGGGCTAACGGAGAAGACGCAGTGCGCAATGAGAGAGCATCATTGCCTGCACCCGAAGAAGATCGCCATGGTCGAAGGAAAAGAAGGAAATACTACGATCACGAGGATCGGGAGGAGATGGTAGCGGCAGAATTCACGCGAAGTCGCGATACCGGACGCCGCGGAAGTCGCGAATGGAGACCGAAGGCTGAAGACAAAACTCCCGAGGAGGACCTCGATGCATACTGCTCGCTACATCAATTTACAGATAAGCGCACGGGCAAAACTAAGGCAACACACATTCTTAAGGATTGCCGAAAGTTTATCGAAATCACTGAGGCCTTCTCGAAGAAAAGCAGATCAGCAGCCAATCAAAATTACCCGCCGCTTCCGGGAGCAGGACACCAAGGATTCCAGCTGCCACAACCCCTACCTCCACCAGCAAATCCAAACATGGCGCTAGCTGCAATACCCGCGCCACCCGCACAAAACACCGGAGCTAACGCGTACCCAAACCCGGCAGGACAGTTAGGGATGATCCAGAAAGTCTGCCTGTCTCGCAGAGCTCAGAAGATAAATACAAGACATCTGTGCATGGCTGTGCAAACCCCGCCAACAAGGCCCGAGTACCTGAAGATGGCGGACCAATCGATCACATTCTCAATGGAGGATCATCCACCACGAGTCTATCGACCAGGACACGCCGCCCTTGTAATCCAAGCGCAGATTGGCAACTACGACTTGGCCCGCGTATTCATGGACGGTGGCAGTGGCATCAACAATATCTACGTGGACACACTCCGCCGGATGAACATGAACCTGGACGGCCTTGCGGAATCAGAAACATCCTTCCATGGGATAGTTTCAGGAAAGGTGATCCGTCCACTCGGAACAATTAACCTTGAGGTTGTGTTGGGCACTCGACGCAACTACAGACGAGAATTCCTTGACTTCGAAGTCGTCGACTGGCCCTCGCAGTACCACGCCATCCTTGGTCGAACAGCGTTCACCAGATTCATGGCAGTACCACATTACGCGTACCTGAAGCTCAAGCTACCCGGGGAATATGGTGTCATCACCATTGACGGAGATTTCCAGAAATCCAACAAGTGCGACATTGAGTTCAACGAAATCGCAAAATCTTTCGGGATGCAAGAAGAATTGCAAGAGCTGGCAAAAACCACAGATCACTCCGTGATGCCGCTCACGAAGAAAAACGCGCCTGAATTGGAGTTCAGCGCCAACAGCGACACCCGAAAACACCAGGTGCACCCGACAGATTCTGCGAAGACAGCGATGGTCTCAACTACCCTCTCGCAAGTATAGGAAAGCGCGCTCGTCGAACTCCTCCATGAGTACTGGGAAATTTTCGCCTGCAGCCCTCAGATATGCCAGGAATACCCAGGGAGTTCGCCGAGCACTCACTCGAAGTCTTCAAGGATGCAAAACCCATCAAGCAGACCACTCGACGGTTCTCAGAACCCAAGCAGAAAGCGCTTGGAGAAGAAGTAAATAGATTGTTAGCGGCAAAATTCATCAGGGAGGTCAAGATATCCACTTGGTTAGCAAACCCGGTGCTGGTCCCCAAAAAAAACACTGACATCCTTCGAGTGTGCATTGACTACACGTCATTAAATAAGCACTGCCCCAAGGATAACTTTCCCCTCCCGCGAATCGACCAGATCGTGGACTCTACTGCAGGCTGTCAACGCCTCTCCTTCCTGGACGCCTATTCGGGATATAATCAGATCCGGATGAAGCAGGAGGATGAAGAAAAGACAACATTCATCACACCACACGGTGTCTACTGCTACACGACAATGCCCTTCGGGCTCAAGAACGCAGGGGCAACATATCAGCGCTGCATGCAAAAATGCCTTGCCAAGCTCATTGGCAAGAACGTACAAGTGTACGTTGACGACATCGTCATCAAGACTCGAGTAGAGGACACACTCCTCGAGGACATTAGAGAAACATTCGACGCTCTCAACGCATACAGGATCAAGCTCAATCCGACAAAATGCGTCTTCGGCGTCCCAGCAGGAAAACTTCTCGGGTACCTGGTATCCGCCAGAGGCATCGAAGCCAACCCAGAGAAAATTCAAGCAATCTTGACAATGAAGGAGCCAACCAATCTACGCGGAGTCCAGCAGCTCGCAGAACGACTAGCCGCCTTAAGCAGGTTCATCGCACGATTGGGCGAGCAAGCATTACCCTTCTACAAACTATTGAAGAAGACGGACAAATTCGAGTGGACACCAGAGGCTAAACAAGCGTTCGCAGACCTAAAACGATCGTTGCAAACCAGGCGCGTCCTTGCAACACCGCAAGAGAGGGAGCCACTTTACCTATACCTAGCCGCCACAAACCAGGTCATCAGCACCTTAATCGTAGTCGAACGACCTGAGGAGGGCAAGGCATATGTAGTCCAAAGACCGATTTATTACATCAGTGAAGTGCTCTTGCCATGCAAGCAACGATATCCTCATTACCAGAAGCTCGCATATGGAGTTGTTCTTACAGCTCGAAAACTCAAGCACTATTTACAGGAACACGCCATCACAGTGCTTAATGATGCATCACTCGGTACAATCATGAACAACCCTATGGCATCCGGAAGAATACCAAAATGGAGCATCGAGCTGGGCGCTTGGGACATCACCTATGGAGGATGCAATGCAGTAAAATCCCAGGTACTCGTGGAATTCTTAAGCGAGTGGACAGAGCTACAAACGCCCGGACCGCCTGAGTACACGAGCAACTGGATAATGTACTTTGACGGGTCCAAAAGAAATGAAGGAGCAGGAGCCGAAATCGTTCTAATATCACCTAGGGGAGACAAGCTGCAATATGTCCTATGATTGGACTTTCCACCCGATGATCCAGCATCGAACAACGACGCAGAATATGAGGCCCTGTTGCATGGGATGAAGATGGCAGTCGCGTGTGGAGCCACCCGACTGATGATCTACAGCGACTCCAATCTCATCGTGTAGCAGACAATGAAGGAATGCGACGCAATCGCTGAAAACATAGTCGCATATCGTGACATGTACAACCTACTCGAAGGAACTTTCAAAGGATGCGAGCTGAAGCATATTGCGAGATCCAGCAACGAAGAACTAGATAGGCTGGCAAACATGGGTTCCACAAACACACCCATACCGCCAGGGATATATTTCGAGCGGATGACTAAGCGATCTGTCAAAGTCAAGAAAGCTGCAGAAGCACCCGCAACACAGGAAACAGAGGTGTGCCCGCAAGTTGCCATCATCGAGCTTATTCATAATATTTCACGACAAGTTTTTCTGGTCGAGCCAGTCTGGACGCAGAAATACCTCGACTACTTGTCCGCCAGACAGCTCCCGGCAGATCCTCGCGAGGCTCGACAGATAATCAGACGCAGTAAATCTTTTCGGGTGGTCAACGGAGAGTTATACAAACAAAGCATCTCAGGTATACTCCAGCGCTGCATCGCACCCAAAGATGGCAAGGAATTACTACAAGACATCCACCAGGGAGACTGTGGACATCACGCTAGCTAGAAAGCAATCATGGTAAAAGCTTTCCGAGCAGGATTCTACTGGCTCACAGCAGCCAGAGATGCAAAGGAACTGGTCGACAGGTGCAACGCTTGCCAGCGATTCGCACCAAAACCGCAAGCACCCGCTACAGAATTGCATATGATACCCATCGCCTGGCCCTTTGCACAATGGGGGCTGGACATGGTAGGACCACTACGCAAGTCCACGCTAGGTGGATACACACACTTGTTGGTCGCAGTTGGCAAATTTACCAAGTGGATTGAGGCCATGCCAGTAACCTCGGCTAGCGCCCAATGCGCCGTCAAATTCCTCGACTCCATCATATGCAGATTTGGAGTACCATACGACATTATTACAGACAATGGTACAAATTTCACAGCAAAGGGAACACAGCAGTTCTGCGAGGAAACGGGCATCAACTTCAAATTTGCTTCAGTTGTCCATCCGCAAACGAACGGACAAGTCGAAAGATCCAACGGCTTAGTTTCAACCGGCATCAAGAAACGACTACTCGATCGTCTACACCCAGCAGCAGGACATTGGGCCGAAGAGCTACCCTCCGTGCTATGGAGCCTCCGCACAACTCCAAACCGATCCACAAACTACACACCATTTTTCATGGTATACGGGGCAGAAGCAGTCCTTCCCGAGGACGTCAGGTTCAGCGCCCCACGGGTTGTTGCCTACAGCGAAGAAACCTCCAACAAGACACTCGCGGAAGATATGGACGCACTCGATGAAATGCGCGATATTGCACTCGCAAGATCCACAGTATATCAACAGTCACTGTGAAACTATCACAGTCGCCGCATACGCCACATAGCGTTCGCAGTAGGAGACCTGGTGCTGCGGCTCAAGCAGAAGGAAGGACACAAGCTAGAGCCACCATGGAAAGGACCCTTCATAATACACGAAGTTATCCCAGGTGGAGCCTATAGACTGAAGAACCCGTCGACTGGAGGCATCTATTCCAATCCTTGGAATATCTCACACCTCCGCAAATTTTATCCCTAGTTTTCTTTTACTCGCAATAATAAGGCTATATTGGCCATTCTTGTAGCTCGAAACAGAAAAACACATGACTTCTCAGTCATCACAATAAAATACATGGTTTCTCAACCATAGATACTCGAAGATTATTCATCCTTACGTGCTAAAAGTTACAGGTATACACCCCACAAACACACGGGGGCTACGCCTAAACTCAGCATCACAGGAAAATTTATGTATACAAGGTTAAAACACCTTACAACAGTTTTTACAAACTATACAGCACGACAGGATATATACATCCTACAATCAAACATGGCGCTGGGCGTTCTCGGCCGCCAGCACCCGATCTACTTGGTTAGAGGTCAATCAATGATTTCTTCCGCTGCAGGACGAACAACCTTATAATGCGGAGAAATGTCGTGGATTGGACCATCAGGAAGTCTAGCTATGGAGTTGAAGTTCGCCTCAGGATGCCATAACCGGACGAAGGCGAGAGCCACCACCGAGCCGCAAGTCATCTGATTGCGAACACACTCGCGAATCTCTCCCTCTTGCCCGAACACCCTGAGGTGATGGCTCCAATCTTCAGGACCCCTTTGCAGTGGATAGAAAGCGGCGTTCATCGCAATCAAAACCTCGTGAAAGGAACTCACGAGTATCTTTGCCTAGATGACTCGGAACTTCAAAGTAGCCAACACAAAGCGTCGACTACGATCAGCCCAAAAATTATTCGCATGAGGTTTTGAGCTGCCAGCTTCTTGAAGGATGTGGTTTTCTACCCAGTGTTTCTCATCCCTGTCATCCGGCTGAACAACTGAAAAATAAAAGGTTCGCAATCAGAAAAGGAAACAAGACAAAGAAGACTTGGGGGCTGCATTACTTACACAACAAATCCCTAGCGACAGAAGCCAACTCATCCATCAAAAACTGTTCACGCTCAATCGCCAGTTTTTGCTTGGACTTAGCAACATCGGCTACCCCGCGCAAAGCTTTCAACTTGC
This sequence comes from Alopecurus myosuroides, assembly GCA_028641055.1. NCBI lineage: Eukaryota > Viridiplantae > Streptophyta > Magnoliopsida > Poales > Poaceae > Alopecurus > Alopecurus myosuroides. Next base: position 312,868,704 of record CM054060.1, on the reverse strand, counting down.
GCTCACCCTCCGAAACCCGATCACGGAGACCTGCAAAGGTCCCAACGGCGGCAACAAGAGGATTTGCTGGAGTAGCAAGTCCACCTGAAGGCTCCGCAGCAACCCCGTCAACCTGGAAGAATACAAGGAAAGTAAAGGAATAAGATGCCCTATTCGAGATATATAAACCACCTATTCGACAGGTGCTCGGGGGCTACTCCCATCGGGAGCAAATACACAATCGCAGGAAACATTTCAGAAGAACATCTCGATAAAAAAATGAAAATACGGGAGCACATCCCAAAGTTCATTACAATCGAAGCAACAAAATACAGAAAAATATACTAAGGAGCTACAGTGGTGCTGCCACTCGCGGCGGTGGTCGATCCCCTAGCACGAGCAAACAACTCGGACAACTTCCGAGCAAGGACTCTGGCTGGCTCGCCAAAACGACGAAGCCCTACCTTTTTGCCCGTGGAAGGATCGACAAGAAGATCCGAGTAGGCGTCCTCGAAGCCGCTAACTCCATGCGCCAGCGCGAACTGGATGGCGGTCTTCGCCCCAGATTCTGACTGAGCAACCTCGTAGGTATCAAGGAGATTGCTCTCCGAGAAGATCTTCAGCAGATCACCTAGCACGGGTGGAGACATGACATTGACGAGGAGAGGGCCATGCAGCTGCGTCAGCACACGGGTGGCATCGTCAACCAAAGTACAAACTCCTTCGGCATGCCTCCTGAGCTGAGCGAGGGAATCGGTCAGCGCATCCACCCGCTGGACTCCAGGAAGTTCCAGTGGAGCACCCAGAAGACCTACAAAGAAAAATGTCAAGACCCAAAAAAATTCACCAAGATAAAAGATAAATCATAGGACAAAAGCAACTTACCCGCAAAACGCTCGGCAAGAGGACGAAGGAAGGCGACAAGGTCAGCATCCGCCTTGGTGACATCATCTTCCAAGCTCTTGAGAGCATCCTGGGCAGCCGCGAGCTTCCCTTCGAGATCAGCCGACAGCATGCGGGAAGTCTCGAGTTCCCGTCGAGTAGCCGCCAGCTCAGCCTCTTGAGCAGTTGCCCGAGTAGAGGCACTCGCCTTCTCGGCCTTCATAAACTCAACTTGAGCTGTGCAGCAATAATCGTCAGAGAAGAAAAATTGGCGGAAGCAAAAATAGAGACGTAAGAAGATGAAGAACTTACTTCGAAGGAGCTCATTCTCTGAGGCGAGTCGATCGCGGTCTGATCGGAGGATCCCGCATTCAACCTCAGCGAGAAGAACACGGCGACCGACGGCCGCGAGGGAATCGATAAGCGACTGCAAGAAAAATGAAGAGTCAGAAAAGAGAAATTTGAGACTATACTCGATTGTAAAACATTCGAGTATAGCCTCGGGGGCTACTCCCATCGGGAGCACTGTCGTGCACCCGATAAAATGAAGAAGAAGAAAACAAAGACTATCTTTGAGCCTGCAGCCGATCGCATGCGATCAACTGCAGCCTCGGGGGCTACTCCCACCGGGAGCACTGACGTGCACCCGATAACAAATTCGCAAGCTGTTAAAACATTGAAGAAAACAGGCAATAAAATTTACCTGGCCTTGGGCGAAGGAGAGAGGATCCGCCGAGCTGCCCGACACTTCCCTCGGAGTCGGAACCCCAGCAGCGAAACTAGGAATTCTATATTCCATAGTCGTCGCGTTGGGTGACACACTCGGTGAGTTCTGCGTGGTGTCAGCAGCTGGAGTTTCACCCGCGGTTCCCACTTTCTTCCTCTTTTCGAGAGGAAGAGAAGAGACGAACTCGCGAGGACTGATGGCTTGCAGGCTACAAGGAAGATAATACATTAAAAAAGAGAAGCGAAAGGAAACGCTCGACTAAGAGCGAGAAGAGAACTTACTCGTCATCATCTTCTTCGTCCAACATGTCCGCATTCCAAGCGGTTTGGATTATTGGAAACGAAGGAGACGGGACGTGAGTACGCAGTGGAGTAACGGTGATGGGCTCCTTCCCGGGCGATTCCTCCAAAGAATTATCTTTAGAGGTGGCCTCATCATCCCCCACATGACGATGTTTGCGATGGAGGAGCCCGCCATTCGAGTCCTCAGCGTCATCCGAAGAATCATGCTTAGAACTCGAAGAAGCGTTAGCAACGCTGGTATCGGCCGGGCCGTCCAGGTTACTCGCCAATAAATCCGATGCCTCCTCCCCAGACACTGGCGGGTAGCAGGTGGCCATGGATAGGCTCTACAGAAGAAGACAGAAGAAAAACGAGAGAAAAACTCAGTCGACTAAATACCAGAACGGGGAAAAGAAATGAAGACAGAAAAAAAATCAAGACTTACTTCGGCTGGTGGTGGCCTCGAAGCTTCGAAAGCGGCTACCGGGCAGTCGGGGAAGGTGTCGCCTTCCTTCAAATTGGTGATGGCCGCGATCTTCTTCTCGAATTCAGCATTCGAGAGTTCTTCGCGGCTCACGCGACTTGGATCCTCGGCGCCTTGGTACTCCCACATCGCGGATGGCCTATCCTGCAGGGGCTGAACCCTGCGCTTGAGGAAGACACTCGCAAAGTGCAAGCCGTTCAGCGCAGTTCCTGCGGCTTGGTCACGAAGAGCAGCCACCCTGGCGAGTAGGGGAGCTACGACTCGGTTTTCTTCAGCCGACAGTTTATGTGACCAAGACTTCCGCCTCTTCAAAACAGCGAACGGATGAAATTCGTTAACTCCATCCGCGCTGTTGTCGGTTACATAAAATCATTTCTTCCTCCATCCTTGGGCGGAGTCGATGAAGTGCATGGTGAAGTAGCCGCTCTCTGATCTCGCCTGGATCCCGAAGCCGCCGGTGCGCAACGGCTCCCTGAGCTCAGTCTCCATCCGTGATCTCTCGCGGAAGACGCGCACCTTGAAGAGGTCCTTCCAGAGAGCCCAGTGGGGGCGAATGCCCAGAAAGCACTCGCAAAGAACAATGAAGCACGAGATGTGCTGCATTGCGTTTGGAGGCAAGTCATGGAGCTGTATGCCATAGACATACAACAGAGCCATGAGGAAAGGATGGAGAGGGAGAGAAAGACCGCGCGACACATGATCCGCGAAGATCACGCGTTCATTCGCGCGGGGATTGGGTACCTCCTCCTTCTTGCCGAGACGCACCCGCTTATCCGCTTCCGGAGGCAGCAACCTGTCCCGCTGCATCGCCTTGACGCTTTTGGCCGTGGTGTTCGGCGAGCGCCAATCACCCGAGCGTGGCGCAGGTGGCGCAGGAGCATCTCCTGAGGCCCTCGACGACGAGACAGTGGCGCGCTTCTTGCCGCCCGCCATTGCTGCTAGCACCAGCTCGAAGGGAGAAAGAAGATGGAGCGCGAGGAAGAAGACGGGCAAAGAAGGCGAAGGCTGGGAAAGTTTCACCGCTTCACCAAGGCCTGTATTTATACACAGGGCCATTCGATCCTGGCCACTCGATGCGCCACGTGGCGTCAATCGCAACCACCACGTGCGAAGGCGAAACGAGAGGGCGGTGGATGCTGTTTCGTGCCACGATCTTAACAGTGGATCATGCGCATTTACTGCGCGGTTTGCGTAAAAGTTCCCGGTCAAAAAGCTGACTAGGTGGGCCAGCACTTCTTCTCTCACTCCGTCACGTCCCATCGGGAGGATAAAGTGCGCCATGACGTCATAGCGTGCGTCATCAAACAGAAGAATCTTTCGAATGGAAAGTTCAAACACAAAAATAACTTCGTATGAACAAACTCCTTCGAATAAGAAAATCCAGACACGGAAGCAACCTTTTCATGGACAAATCATGAAGAGAGATCTCTTTAACAGGGAAAATTACCCTACACACGAAAAACTCTTTCGTATGGGCGCAACATCCCAAACATGAAAACTCTTTCATATGGGCATAAAACTCCTAACACGAAAACTCTTTCGTATGGATAAGGAACTTTAAACTCAAAAACTACGCGAGTAGGCAGAACCTACCACTCATTCACATGATGTTTTCCCATCATAGACCTAGATTGTTCAGCCGACTAGGCACATCCGGATGCCATATTCTTTCGAATATGAAGGTAAGACCCGAAAGATCTCTCTTAAAGGCCTGGAATCGCACTCAAGCTGCGTCCTCCGGTATAATTCCGTGTCAACAACACGAAGAAAAATCCCAGCGGACGCGCCGGGTACCCCCATAGGTTAAGTTCGACTCGATAAGACCACTACGACTCAGTCGCAACGATCACCTCATCGGGTTCGAGTCGGAGGTCTCGAATATGTGTAGGCCAGAATTGTTTTTGCCCTAGTTGCAATTAATTGGCACTGATCTTTCGGGAGAGCCAAGCTACTGCGCCATATCCTTCTGCGATAAACAGCCATGAAAACAGGCACTTGCATTACTCGATACTCGGGTATAAAAACTCATCACACAGGGTACGCACCCTTCGAACAGGAAACAACCATACTGGTTATCCGAAAGAAAGAAAGACAAAAAAAGTTTGACCGTCTACTCGATTGGAAAAATCCCAATCGAGCAAACGCTCGGGGGCTACTGACGAAGGCATGGATCCTAGGCCCTGCGGGTAAGGACACCCCATCTTAGGCCCAAGGTTAAGGCCCAAGAAGAGGAGCCCTTGGAGTGTTCCAGAAGGCCCACATGAAGCCCACCCGCATTGCCTTGTGGGTTAAGTTAGGAAACTTGTAACCGACGTAGGGTTAGAGTTCGAGTCCTCTCCGGGTAGGGTTTGAGACCTGGCCACCTATATAAGGCCAGGAGAGCCACCGGAAGAGGACCAAGCAATACCGCACCACCAAAGCCTTGAGCTCGAGATCATACTCTCGACTTGAGCAACCATCGTTGTAACCGATCTACTCGTTAATACAGATCGATAGAGGCAGGAGTAAGGGTTTTACCTCTACGAGGGCCCCGAACCTGGGTAAATCTTGCCCCCTGTTTAGCCGACGATCGCCACCAGCACTCATGGGTTCTCCTATTCAAAACCGTATGGGTTCACCCGAGGGATTTGTAGAGTCTCAGATTCGACATCCATATAGCGGTGATGATCATGGCGACGGTCTTGGTGATGAGCTTGGAGATGATGGGTCGAAGCTTGTTGACGATGGAGCTTGTGGCGTTCCCGCACTTCATGTGTGGGAAGACTCCGAAAGTCATTTCGATGCCTTGGCTTCTTGGCCTTCTCACTAGATGGAGCCTCGATGATGTCCTTCTTGTGGCGCCGTCTTGATGTTGAAGACAATCTTGACATTGCCAACTTGTCGGATTTCTTGTCGTTGCACCATCTTGAGGTTGAAGGTAGTTGTCATGTCTTGGCCTTGGCATTCTCCTTGAAGTTCCTTGGCGGTGAGGATGAACCATCGGACATGTGATGTATTAGCCATCGAAGCTTGGAGAGGAAATTCTTGTAGGTGAGCTCGTCCATGTCGGAGTCATTGTTGTTGTAGTACTCCGCCATGATTGTGGATGCGGTGTCGGTGTAGCACGGCTCCATCTCGTCATCCAAGCTTGCGGTGTCGTAGTTGTAGTAGTGGTTCATGTCGGTGGAGCTCATGGAGTCGAAGTTTTCGTGGTTGGTGTGGTGCTCCTCCATGTCGATGATGCTTGTGGATGATTAGTCGGTGTAGAGCGCGACGTCGTGGTCGTAGTAGTGGTGGTGATCCACCATCTCATGCTCGTAGTAGTGGTCGGCCACGATGTCGTGCTCGTAGGAGTGGTCATCCACAACGTCGTGCTCGTAGGAGTGGAGGTCCAAGTCTAGCTCGTTGTAGTCGTAGTGGTCCATCATGGACTCGTCAGGGTCATCATGGCCTCCATATGATCCGTTCTCTCTACACATGGTTAGTCACAAGCGCAAGTGTATATATAGAGTGTGAAGACCTAAGAGCTCAACCTCACCTTTTAGCAAATATTGGAACTAGTGGACCATGCCAAGAGAAACCGATAACGAAAAGAATGAAGTGACTTGAGTTCTAAAGATCCAAAAACACGCTCCAAAACACACACGGCTTATGGGTGGATGGCAATGGGTTAGAAATGTGGCGAGGAAAATGACAAATCCAAAGAAAAGTATGTTGTAAAACGTGGAGAAGAATCAAAGAAAAGTTAGCACGAAAACCAAACCTAGTGGAGGAAAATGATATGGTGGAAACTAAAAACACACACACACAAGCGATCAATGGGGTTAGTGCGGCCAATGGACGAGCGGAGACGAAATGTACCTATCGAAGACTAAGCTCAATGCCACACCAACGCAAGGAGGACGCTAGCTCAAACCGCAATTAAGTAGAGGCAACAAGATTCGCAATGTGGCAACCGGTCACTCTCTTCTCTCTTGCAACTCGAAGCTTGGCATTCCTACAAATGATAGCAATTGTCATCGATCTTTGCTTCTTTTGGCTCTTTTTGCTTCTTGCTCTTTCTCCTGTTTTTTTGAATTTTCGCTTTTTGATGATGATGATGCGGAGATGATTCCCAAATGCCAATGCCTACTCGAAGCTATCATCTCACAAGCGCAAAACTCGCAGTCTCGGTGCCACAATGCGATGCCAAGCGGTGTAAAAGAACTAGTCCAAGTAGGTAAGGTACTCAAAGCAATGGGTTAGTTCAAGCGGAAGCAAGTTATACCTATGCGGTGGATGATCTCGGACTTGCGGCCGATGGATGTCGATGTCATGTGGATCCGTTGATGGAGATGCGTAGGCGATGTCGATGGCGACGCGTAGGAACTTGCCTCACTCAAATCGGAGCAACGACGACAAAGAAAAACAAGATACAAAATCTGTCAGGAAATCGAAGAGCTGAGATTTTCTGGGATTTTTGCTCAATTTCGAAATTCCTCACAAATCAAGAAAACAATTGGACAAATTCGAGGAAAGTGTCTGAATAGAAAGGTGGGGAATGGTCTTTGGCAACAAATATATGAAATAAAACCACGAAAAACTCAACAAATCGAGAGATCGGTCGAAATCCCTTTCGGCTATTTTTGGTCAAATTTTCGAATTTATGGTGGATAGAAGAAAAATTGGTGTATGGGGAGGGGTGTGGATGTCGGATTCGTGTCAATCTAGCTCTGGATACCAGATGATATAGGTGTTGACCTCTAAGTTGGCCCGATCTTCACGAATCGACAAGAACGAACGAAGAACGCACGAAGAACACGATGAACACGAAGAGCACGAGAGGGGGAATCAAGGGGAAATCGTGGGCAAACGCGTGGAAACACAAAAAGGGGAAGATAACTCATGAAGCCTACGAGGATCGCAAACCCAAGTCAACAACACGCTAATTGAAACCGATTCCTCTCACCGGTCGGTCCACCGATCCAACAGAAGCCACAAGGGGAAGTGTCGTGGGATAATCACGGCAGACGTTGCCGGGGGTAACTGATCTTGGGGCAAGACGACACAGGCGTTTGGGAGAGGGTTTAGCTCAGAGGAAAACATGATGCAACTCGATCTGGTAGCCGGCAATCAAAGTCGCCGAGTCTCCGATCTTGATATAATAACTCAACTCTGGTATTACACTAGATGCTTGATATCAAGCGATATTGCTAGGGTTCTTAGATCTCTGTCTAAACTAGACCTAGGGGTCGGTTTATAAAGCGCCCGTACCCCCTCGGCCCTATTCTCCAAGGCGCAGCTTGAATCCTATCCGGACACCGCTTATAAACCCTAACTTTCCTTACCGTAACCCACAATCCGGGTTACGAGGCCTACAAACTTTGGGCCTTCCAGAAGCTTCATTATCCTTAACCAGATTGCGCACCGTGTTCCTTGGGCCGGGTTACGCCTTGGAGTTGGCCTACCGGGTTATTATCCCCCCATCAGTAGTCCCCAGAATAGCTTGGGCTTCACGGATCCTCCTTGAAGCGCTCGCTATTCCCTGCAAAGATATCAATCACACAGGCATATGGGGGCCGGGTTAAGATGCTTTGATAGACAGCTAGGCCTTACTCCATGGTGGCCATATAGTAACCCGGCTTTTCCCCCAAATACTTTGGTTTGACTTTCCAGATCTAAACCCTAATAAAAATGTCAAGATTCCATACTCGATAACTGACCCTGATATCATGGGGTAGATCTCCTTCTCTTTTTTGTCCGGGTACTTTGCTCAGTTCTAGGCGCATATCTCGCAGAATCCGCGCAGATAACCATTACCCCACAATTTCCGGCTTCCGGCCGTTGGGATAGACTCACCCCCACCTTATAAATAGTGCTCTGAGGGTAACCTAAAACCCATCGCTCCACTTCAATTCCCCCTTTCCTTCCTTGCTCCCTACGCCCTTGCAGCACCACCGCAAGAAGTTCGCGCTCGCCATCGAAGCAAAGCCGCCGCCGGCCGTATTCGTCCTCGAGCCATCTCGCGCCATCGCCAAGCTTCACCGCCGCGCCTTCGTTCCACTCGCCAAGAGTCGCAAAGGGGCGTTCGAGCCACGCCGTTCGCCACCGTCGCGCTAGACTCCAATATCTCCAGTAAGTCCCTTGCGCTCGTTTGATTTAGCCCCGCAATTTTTCAATCCAGCCATGACTGTATCTAGGTCAACCCGTGAGTCGTTCTTCCGATTGCATCAAATTAGATCGATTCGATGCTCGCCAACTCCTTTAACCACCTGCTAGATAGTTACAACTCATCCTCCTACCATTACTAATCACCAAATCTCCCGTAAAATCGCTCGCAAACTTTCCCATCTAGATCCATTCCTCCTCGATTTTCCGCTCATTGCATTAACACCCGGAAAATCCTCCTTTTCCAGCTATTTTGCTTGCAGTAGACACATGGGCAACCATCCATCTTCCCCAAATGCTTTTCCATACGTAAGTGACCAATAATTTCCACAATTGTACTTAACACCCGGATACCTTGTAATCTCCACCTCATAGCGTGATACCCGGATAATTCTTAGCTTCATACTTTCTTGATACCTTATACTCGGATAATCCAACACTTCCGGGTCTTATTTCCTATGCCTCTTTTTCTTGTGCTTTGCAGGTTGATCCCATGGCTCCCAAACGGCAAGGAAAACAGCCGACTCAGGCAAGGACTACCCAAACCATATCCACCAACTGGGGGCGTTCCACAGCTACGAAGGCCAAGTTGGACGAGCTAGCCGAATTAGGAATTCTCCCTTCTCAGAAGGACATTCACTGGAGGGCGCCGGGCAACGAGACCCGGCCCACACCCGCCGATAACGAGGTAATCTGCTTCGTAGAGCACGTGACCCGGGGATTCCGTCCTCCGGGTCACCCTTTCTTCAGGGAGGTCTTAAGCCATTATGGCCTCCGGGTATTCGACATAGGGCCTAACTCTATGTTGAATATTACCCACTTCATCGTTCTTTCCGAGTCGTACTTGTGCATACCGCCAAGTTTGACTCTCTTCATCAAATTATTCCAGTGTAAGCCGTGCCGCGAAAGTGGTGACGGAGCACTTCTTACTTGCGGCGGGGTATCCATCCAACGCCGCAAGAATTCACCGATGCCAACCCTCAATTTAAACTCCCACGTCAAACATTGGCAGCTGTCTTTCTTTTATTGCCACGATACCTCCCCAGACGGCGAAAAGAAACTGCCGGGTTACTCGGAAAGCCTCCTCGAACCTTCCGAGTCTTTCAATGCCTTTGCACCAGACTCAGACAGGGAGGCGATCCTTCCCTCATTAGCCAAGATAGCCATCCTCTCAGCCCAAGGCCTCCTCGGGCTAAATTTAGTAAAAACATGGGTTGATTTTCGGATCCAACCCAACTCCATCCGCACCAAATGTATGTGCGAGTATTCGGGGCACACCACAGATGCACTCCGATACTCCACCAAGAGCTTTGCGACCGGCGATACCAACAAGACCATCAAGGGCTTCTTGACAGAGAAGCTAGAGGTGATAAAGGGCATCACCGGGTTACCCCCATTTACTCGGGAAAACCCGGCCCCAGCGGTAATATCCGATATTCATAACTTATTTCCACATTTTGACTTGATACAGCTTCTAACCCTTAGTCTCATTCTTTTGTCTTAGGCTGATGACCCTTTCTGGAGAGTTGAACCCTCCCCCCTTCCAGAGACCCGGAAGAAGAGGACGAGCCGGCTGATGATAGTGAAGGTATTTGCACAGAACTTGTATAATCTTTACTCGTATCATTTTCCTCCCGTTTACTTTTTTTCCCACGAACACACACCCGGTTCGCAGGGCTGGAAGACGAAGGTGAGACCAATGAGGATGACCCGGAGGCAACCGAGTCTGATCAAGAAGCAACAGTTGGAGCCAAGAGGAAGGCCAGAGGGGCAGTGTCCAAGGTTCCTTTTTCCTCGTTATCCTCTGAACCTTACTCCTTTGACGCCATGCGACGACTTAACCATCAATTATCAAATTCGTCGTGCTTGAAGGATTCTCTCCCAGCCAAGCGCAGAGTAACTCGGAGCTCCCCGGGTGAAGATCCCCTTAACCCGGGCATCTCTACCCCCTCGGTCCATCGTGCCAGTGCTCCTTCGTCCCGTCCTTCCGACTCTCCTCAACGCCACTCTTCTCCTAACCATCCACGTGCCGGGCAATTCCGGGTTCCGTTAGTGGTCCCTGTGACGACCTCATCTACTTCCAGTGGCGAGCTCCCGCCGGACTACACCGTGAATGCCGGGTAAGTTTTTGCTACATGATTTCCTTTGACGACTGGCAAGTTTCCACTCAAGCCACCGTCACCACTAATAACTGCCTTTTCTCATCTTTCTTTCAGCACTCAAGTCACCGTCAGTGACCCGGAAAATGTAGAGACGGATAACCATCGGGCAGAGAAGCCGACTGAGAACGTAGACGCCGCGACTGGCGGTGATACGGCGAATAACCAGGAACAAGGCCCTCTGAACAATCCGCTTCCCCGAGCCGCCGGATCTCCTTCCTCATCGGAACCAGTGGACGAGGAGATCGAGGTTCTGGATACAAGGATGGGTTCTCCCAACCCGGGTACTCAAACTGTCCGGGTCTCGACCCCAAGGGCGGGGAGAGCTCCCCCACCAGGCGACCAGGCTGCCGGCTCTTCCGGTACTCGACCCGAGGAACTGACGTTTGCCCAGATGCTGGAAACCCTGCGCACTTTAAGGGCTAATGAAGAAAACATCTTGGGGGCTTTAATAGCCAAACACGAGGTAAATCCGACTGATGTTGCTTGTGCCCTTATCCAGTCCCCAAGTTCCGAGTGAATTGATTCATAATTTGCTTGGGACTTTGTTATACAAGCGACTGATAACTTGCCCCTCTACCCAACTAATCCTTGTTTGCATCCATGCAGTCTTTCGTGACTCAATCTGAGGAGAAACTGGCAGACGCCACCAAGCTCATTGAAAAGGAGGTAGCTTTGCGTGAAGCAGCCGAGGCTGAGGCCAGGAGGAATAGGCTGATAATGAGGAAATATAGGAAAAGGGCTCACAAAGCAGAAGATGATCTAACAAGCCTTTCTGTCCAAATATCTGACACATATCGTGCTTTACTTGGTACGTTTCCTCCTCCAGGTTTATCCTGTTGATAGATAGTAAGAGTTTTCCCGACTTATGTTTCCATTTTTTCAGGCCCGGACGAAGCCATGCCGGATGAGGATGACATTGCCAAGCTGAAAACTATGAAGAGCGTTATCCGGCAGCTATGTGCCGGAACCAAATGGATCCTTCTGGAATTACGGTGGCCGGGTAAAGGACATGTTGATCTGAAGAGGATGCTGGATGCCTTCTCCACTATTCCTGAGTGGATTTGGCACTGGAAACGCTCGTCTTGCCGGGTTGGAGTGACCCGGGGGCTTGCACTTGCCAAGGCTTATTTCCCCAAGCTCGAGCTAGTGAAGCTTATGGGCGGCTTCCCAGAGTTCAAGCTTGATGGGTCCAAGTTCTCGGTGAAGGATTTTCAGGCCGTCCAAAAGGAGGTCCGTTACCCGGCCAGCGTGATCGCTGACGACCTGGATGTTAATATCCTTGTTCCAGCATATGATGCTGCTGGTGAAGTGATTAAGCCAGATCTTCCCGAGCCGTATGATATGCTGGCTCGGTGGAAGGAGGAAGCTGCTGCGTTGAGGGCGGAGGCTGCCAAGAAGCAAGCTGAAGCCGGCTCTGCCCCCGCTACCTCAACACCAGTCGTTCCACCTCCTGCACGGGCTGATACCACTGATCCGGGTGCTGCTGCTACCACCAATGATGGCAAGGGCAAGGCCAAGATGAACGCCGAGTGACATCTGATCTCTAATGCCTCTTCTTATGCACCGGTCGGCCAACGTGCTGTTTAAACAGTTATATTTTGGGTGGTGCGCCTGTGCACCCTTGATATCTTTTCACCGGGATTTTGTAATGCACGCTAAGGTCTTGATATACTCTATGCCTCTTCCGGCCTTTTTAAATTTATCCATTATTGAGCTCGTCTGTTCTCGATATCCGGCTTTCTTTATTGTTCCTTTTGTGAAACTCGATTTCCGGGTCTCATGGGTGTTGACAAGCGGATTTGCTTCTAAGTCCCCAAGTCCCCAAGACTCGGATATTTGGGCTTTTGGAATTCTACAAGTAAGCAATTTTTTTTCTCTTTTCGAGATTTCAAGTCACCCGGACCCGGATCTCCAAGTCTAGGACACTTGATTTTGAAAGGAGAACGAATTGCCTACTGCTAAATTCACAAAGATCCCTGAGTCGTTTCACATAGGATTTGAAGTTATGCTTAATAATCGTTGAGTTTCCAGCTGTTTAGCCTTGTACTCTGCATAACTTGTGCTTTAGATGACCCTTTTGACTATCTTGTACTGTAAGCCGGCTTTCGCGTGTATACCATGTTGTTACATCTATACGAAAACGTGGCCAGTCAAGCCCCGTCGGGTTTCATGGCTGACTGTAATCGTAAGCGAACAAATCATGCCACTTTAGTGCGAGTCACATCGAGCTTAAGTAAGAATAGCCAAGAAATTTGGACTTCTTTGTCCGGTTATAAGATTGTAGCCGTACTCGTTTGCAAGTAATCGGCCCTTACAACTCATAGGCATCATGGCCGGGTCTTTGAGTTCGTAACTGTGCTATTCAAGCGACCAGCCCCCAAGACCTAGATATACGCATCATACTGAGAGTACAGAACCTGATAATAACCATCTCTTTTCTTGATAATCACCTCTTTACTTGATATGAAAAATCTAGGTCAGCAAGCCGCCTCATTAAAAACCCGTCCAGTCCCCAAGGGTACCCTGGATAGGAAAAGAGTACGTCTGAAAACCTGCTGCCTGTTACATCGTTCAATTCCATATGCCAACACAATTTGTGCTAAGTATAATATGGACGTAGCTGAGCCACGTTCCACGGTCTGTCTCTTTCTTGCATAGATGAAGTGGTGTGAGCGGTGTCATTAACTATGGTCGACTCTTCCCTTGCATCTATCAAGTAATATGACCCATTATGCAGGCTTATGATAAACGGTCCTTCCCAGGGTGGTGATAACTTGTGCTTTCCTTCGTTCGACTGTACCAGGCGCAGAACCAGGTCTCCTTCCTGGAAGACCCGGGTTTTCACGTGCCGGCTATGAAACCTTCGTAAATCCTGCTGATATATGGCTGATCTTTCCAGGGCTTGTTCCCTTTGCTCTTCTAACATATCCACAGCATCTTGCCGGGTTTTTTCATTCTCCACTTCGACGTATGCTGATACTCGTGGTGAATCATGAATAATATCACTCGGTAGTACTGCCTCCGCACCATAGACCATGAAGAAGGGTGTCATCTGAGTAGATCTATTAGGCGTGGTATTGATACCCCAAACCACAGAAGGAAGTTATTCGACCCATGCGTCGGCTGCCCTGATACAGGGGACTCGTAATCGTGGTTTTAATCCGCGAAGCAATTCTTGGTTTGCCCTCTCCACTTGTCCATTGGCCTGCGGATGAGCCACTGATGCGACATCAAGCCGAATTCCATTGTTGCCACAGAACCTCTCCATCTCACCAAGGGACATGTTGGTTCCATTGTCGGTAATTATGCTGTGGGGATACCCGAACCGGTAGATAATCCTTTTCAGGAACTTGACTGCTGTGGCTGATTCGCAATTAGTAACTGGCATAACCTCAACCCATTTGGTGAACTTATCAATAGCCACCAAAAGATGCGTCTTCTTGCATGGTGACATATGAAATGGGCCAACCATGTCCATACCCCAGACAGCGAACGGCCAAGTTAACGGGATGGTCCGTAACTCCATAGCCGGCACATGGGTTTGGCGAGCGTACCTTTGACATCCGTCACACCTTGCTACCGATCGTTCCGCGTCTGCTAGAGCCGTGAGCCAGAAAAACCCGTGTCGATAAGCTTTAGCCACGAGAGATCTTGTGGACGCATGATGCCCACAGTCGCCTTCGTGGATTTCCTTGAGAATCTGTCGGCCTTCTTCTGGCGCTACGCAGCGCAAAAAGACCCCTGTTGCGCTTCTCTTATATAATTCCCCATTGATGATAGAATATCCCTTTGCTCGCCTCAAAATTTGCCTTGCTAATACCTCCTGCTGTGGTAACTCGCCTCGCGATAGGTAGGCCAAAAACGGTTCTGTCCATTCGGGAATAGTACGTACAGTGGCCACAAGTCCTGAATCCGGGTCTTGATTTGCCAATTCCTCCTCTGACTCGGTTTTAACTGATGGTCGCCATAATTCATCCAGGAAAACGTTAGGTGGAACCGGCTCTCTGCACGAGCCGAGTCTAGCGAGTGTGTCGGCTGCCTCATTCTTTCTTCTGTCTATATGCTCCACCTCATACCCGGAAAAACATCCTGCAACCCTATCAACTTCCCTGCGGTATGCTGCCATAGTTGCGTCCTTTCTATCCCAAGTTCCTGACACCTGCTGTACCACAAGGTCCGAATCTCCGAAACACCGTATCCTCTTGACGTTCATCTCCTTGGCTGCCCTTAAGCCGTGCAATAGGGCCTCATACTCGGCCACGTTGTTGGAACAGTCAAAGTGAATTTGTAGTACGTAACTTAATTTATCTCCTTTGGGTGACGTTAGCACCACCCCAGCTCCTGATCCCTCGTATTGCTTAGATCCATCGAAGTGCATGATCCATGATTCGGAATTTGGAACCGTCGTAGTCATGCCTGTATGTGTCCAGTCGTTAACGAAATCAATTAAAGCTTGAGATTTGATTGCTGACCTGGGTTCGTAGTTGATGTGATAATCCCCCATCTCTATCGCCCACTTGGCTATTCTTCCCGTCGCGTCCGAGTTTCTGATGATATCCGACATTGGTATTGAACTAACCACTGTTATGGGGTGTTCTTGGAAATACGGCTTCAATTTCCGGCTAGCCATAAAGACCCCGAACACCAACTTTTGCCAATGCGGATAGCGCTGCTTTGCTTCTGATAATACCTCGCTGACGTAATAAACCGGTCTCTGAACCGGGTAACCCTTCCCATCCTCTTTGCGCTCCACAACAACTACTGCGCTGACGGCTCGGGGACCAGCTGCCACGTATAGCAACATAGGTTCTTTAGGCCCCGGAGCCGCTAGTACTGGTGCTTCAGATAACTGCTTCTTTAGTGCTTCAAACGCCTCATCCGCCTCTTGATCCCATACGAATTTATCTGATTTCCTCAAGAGCCGGTACAAGGGTATTGCTTTTTCTCCGAGCCTGGATATGAATCGGCTCAAGGCTGCTACGCAGCCCGTGAGCTTTTGAACATGCTTCAAATTTTCCGGCTTTTTCAGACTCTGGATGGCCTTGATTTTGTCCGGGTTTGCCTCGATCCCTCTCTCGGAAACGATAAAGCCGAGTAATTTCCCGGCTGGAACTCCGAACACGCACTTTGTCGGGTTAAGCTTCATCTGATATCTCCTCAAATTTTTGAACGTCTCCTTTAGATCATCGATAAATGTCTCCGCCCTCCTGGTCTTGATGACCACATCATCCACATAGGCATGGACGTTGCGTCCAATTTGGTCCTCGAAGCACTTTTGAATACACCGTTGGTAAGTTGCACCGGCGTTCTTCAATCCAAACGTCATAGTTTTATAACAGAAGGCCCCAAAAGGGGTTATGAATGATGTTTTCTCCCAATCCTCCCTCTTGAGCTTAATCTGATGATACCCGGAATATGCGTCCAGGAAGCATAATAGATCGCTTCCAGCTACTGCGTCTATAATCTGATCTATCCTTGGTAGCGCGAACGGATCCTTTGGGCAATGTTTGTTGAGACTCGTAAAATCAATGCACATCCTCCACTCATTGGTCTTTTTCATCACTAGAACCGGGTTTGCCAACCAATCCGGGTGAAATACTTCCATGATAAAGCCGGCTGCCAATAGCCGAGCGACCTCTTCGCCTATAGCCTTCCTTCTTTCCTCATTCATTTTCCTCAAACCCTGCTTTACGGGCCTGGACTTGGGATCCACATGTAAACTGTGCTCGGCCAGCTCTGTAGGGATACCCGGCATGTCGCTAGGTGTCCAGGCGAACACGTCTGCGTTTGAACGAATAAACTCCACAAGTGCCTTCTCCTGCTCTTTTCCCAAATTAGACCCTATGGTAAATTGCTTAGTGGAATCACCTTCGACGAAATCTATCTTCTTGGTGTCTTGTGCTGCCTTGAATTTTGCTCTCTCATCCTCAGTATTCGGCTTTTTCAAGGCTGTTCTATCATCCGGATTTACTTGAGACCGGTAATATTCGAGTTCTTCCTTTCTGCATGCTTGCTCGGCCATAACTGAATCTCCTTCATCACACTCAGCCGCTATATCCCGGTTCCCATGTATGGTGATGGTCCGTTTAGGACCCGGGATCTTTAGCTGCAAATACACATAGCACGGCCTAGCCATGAATTTGGCATAAGCCGGTCTTCCAAACAGCGCGTGATAAGGACTGCGCAATTTGACCACCTCGAACGTGAGCCACTCAACTCGATAATTATCCGTCGATTCTCCGAAAGCAACCTCCAAGGTGATCTTTCCCTCGGGGCTCGCCGAGTGACCTGTCACGATCCCATGAAAGATTGTCGAACTTTTCTGTAACTGGGACTCTTTGAGACTCATGCGTAAGAAGGTTTCCCAATAAAGGATGTTGATGCTACTTCCACCGTCCATCAGGACCTTTTTCAGTTCATAACCATTAACCTGTGGAGCAACCACCAATGCCAAGACTCCTGGACGCTCTACTCTTTCCGGGTGATCTCTTCTGCTCCACGTTACCTCTTGCTCCGCCCATCTAAGGTATCCCGGCGTAGCCGAAGAGATCGAGTTTACTGTTTGCTTTAATGTCTCTTTGTTCCTGCTATAAGTTCCTGTAGTATGCACATGATATTGTCCCTTTAAATCAGGCGTACGTACCATACCGATGAAGATGTTAATCCGGCCGATCGTGACCGTAGATCCGGACTCGAGGTGATCCGACTCTGGACCCCAGCCGGAATCGTCCACCATCTTTTCTCCTTTGTGGTCGATGTAGATCTCGCCTACGACAAGATTCTCCATGTTCTTCCGAGCTTCTCCCGTGATGTAAACACCTCTGGACGCAGGCCCCATGGTGGGTGCCAACTGTCGTGGGATAATCACGGCAGACGTTACCGGGGGTAACTGATCTTGGGGCAAGACGACACAGGCGTTTGGGAGAGGGTTTAGCTCAGAGGAAAACATGATGCAACTCGATCTGGTAGCCGGCAATCAAAGTCGCCGAGTCTCCGATCTTGATATAATAACTCAACTCTGGTATTACACTAGATGCTTGATATCAAGCGATATTGCTAGGGTTCTTAGATCTCTGTCTAAACTAGACCTAGGGGTCGGTTTATAAAGCGCCCGTACCCCCTCGGCCCTATTCTCCAAGGCGCAGCTTGAATCCTATCCGGACACCGCTTATAAACCCTAACTTTCCTTACCGTAACCCACAATCCGGGTTACGAGGCCTACAAACTTTGGGCCTTCCAGAAGCTTCATTATCCTTAACCAGATTGCGCACCGTGTTCCTTGGGCCGGGTTACGCCTTGGAGTTGGCCTACCGGGTTATTATCCCCCCATCAGGAAGGTTGGCAAGCGCTACTAGAATCACAAGGTGAGAGAGTAGCTCCTTGGAGAGATCTTGATACAATCCGATAGATGAATCTATGGAGTAGCCATGGATCCCATCGGGGAGGTTCTCCACATGGGAGGAGGAGCAACAAGCTCAATTCTATCTCAAAGTCAACTCTAACCCTAGAACTAGCCACCGGAGTCCCTTATATAGCCTAGGGGGAAAGGTGGGTCGAAACGGTGCCAAAATGGTGCATTTCCGTGCAAAACTGGGCAGCCCGGCCTGTGAGGGCGGGGTGGGAGGCAGCGCCCTGCCTGGGTGGCAGCCGGCCTGGGAGGCCGGCCTGAGGCCGGGGTGGAGGCCGGTGCCCTCGGGCTGGTGCCCGGCCTGAGGCCGGGGTGGGGAAGAGGGAGGCCGGCTTGCTCGGGTGGGTGGCCGGCCTGAGGTGGGGGAGGCCGGCCTGGCCGGGGGGTGAGGCCGGGAACCCCTTTTTCCCTCCGTTGTTCCTCCTTGGAGCTCCGATCTTGACGATGTCTTCACCCACTTCCTTCCTAGCTTCATGTGCACCTTCTTGGGTATGTTCTTGAGCATCTTGGGCACCATCTTGGGTCTCCATGTGGTGATCCCACCTATGCATGTAGAGGGGTATTCATGAGGTAGAGCACCGTTCACCAAGTCACCGGAAACATACGGAGATAGGAGTGAGTTCACCTTGTTGTGTATCGATGTTGTGCTTGGTTGAATGCGGTGGGCTACATCACAGGGCCAGCGATCCCTCCAAAATTTGTCTACCCTTAATGAACGCAGTCTGGGTGGG
The DNA here is from genome assembly GCA_028641055.1 of Alopecurus myosuroides. Classification (NCBI taxonomy): domain Eukaryota; kingdom Viridiplantae; phylum Streptophyta; class Magnoliopsida; order Poales; family Poaceae; genus Alopecurus; species Alopecurus myosuroides. Next base: position 312,849,924 of record CM054060.1, on the reverse strand, counting down.
GCTGATGATTCTGTTAGCTATTATGTCTAGTCTTGAGGCATAAGCCTTGGAAATGATCTTGAAAAATACGTTGATGAGGGAAATAGGCCTGAATTGAGAGATAAGGTCCACCCCAGGGACCTTGGGGATCAAGGTAAGGAACCCAAAATTCAACCTTAAGACATCAATCTTTCCCAGGACAAAGTCGTTCAGAAGGTGAAGAATATCACGAGTTTATAAGCATGCTAGAACTTCTTGAAGAAAGACACACGAAAGCCGTCAGGGCCAGGTGCAGTATTTGTTTCAATATCCAGGACAATCGCTTCCAGCTCCCCTTCGGAGAAGGTGAGCATGAGAGAGTCGTTCTCCTCCCGAGTTACACATGCACGCCTCTACCACGTGTTAACTGCCAATCCTAGGTGCCTAGGTGTCACCGATCCTAACAACTATGTGTACAACTCGTACACATGTTATTGAATCTGTCTGGGTTCGGAAATAGGGCCTTCTAGGGTCTGTAGCAAAGATATGAGACATTTCCGCCTCGTCCCGTTGGCAACCGCGTGGAAGTATGCGGTGTTTGTGTCCCCGTGCAAGGCCCACCAAATCTGGCCCCTACCGACATTATTCCTCCTCCATCTTTTATAGATATGGAGCAATTGGTCTTCCAAATGGTACGGAAAGACCCACTCATCCTCCTATAGCCCGGCGAGTCTGCTTTATCGTCTAACTCCTTGATATGGGTAATCAGCGCATGCTTTCTCACACGGGCGTCCCTGTCCAGGTTACTGCTCCACCAGCGGAGGAATTTTCTCAAACCCACACTCATATGATTCCACCAATCAACAATATCTAGGCCAGCAGCCGAGACCATCAAACCACCCCATACGATCAGGACCAGCTCTTTGAATCCCTCAACTTGGAATCACCCTAGTTCGAAGAAGAAATACTTTCTTCTAGGAGCCTGGCCCCGCTAGCGTCCAGCATAAGGGGCGTATGATCCGATCCAAACTGGTTTCAGCACGAAGAGCCGCCAGCGGGAAAAGGGCATCAAACTCCAGCGCGCACAAAAACTCTATCTATCATGCACAGGACCAACAAGAGCTGTCTATTGGACCAAGTGTATCTCGTGCCCATCCTGGGAATCCCTCAGAGCCCAGGAGGCGATAGCATTATTGAACATCTCGACCCTAGGCCACTTTATTCTATCATTGTTCTTCTCCCGAGCTCCTCTCAGAAGGTTGAAGTCCCTACCTATGATTGTTGGGAACCTGCTAGAGGCCACCTTGGCCGACACTTCCCGAGGAAGGCATGAGAGAGAGCGTGATTAGCGGGCCATAAATCCCCGCCAGGGTGAACTTTTTATTTAGCTCTCGGTGCATGCAGTTCGCACTGAGAAAAAATTGCCCCTTGTCAAAACACTCCATCTCAAAAGCACTATCTCGCAGCCCTACTAACACGCCGCCAGAGTGGCCCTCCGCTGGCAGCCAACAGCAAAAGAATTTCTCCCGAACTTTAATACTCTGCAGCTCTTGGTCCGTGAAGTCGGGCTTAATGGTTTTTTGCAGGCATATTATGTCGATATGCCTAAAAATTCTCTTAGAAACTTCCTGCGCCCCGAGCACCCGAACCCTCTAATATTCCAGATGAGAATTCGCATTAAAACTCCGGGCCTTTGGCCAGTGCTTGGGGGGTCACTGGACGACGCACCTGCGGCGCCACAGATTTCACTCTCTTTCTCCTAGGCGTGGAAGCCAACCCAGCAGTGCCCTCCACATGGCGCTCTATTAAATGATAGGGCCCTTCCTAGTACCCAACACTTGTGGCAACATTGGAATCGAGCCACATACAGCACATGCAGCAGCTCGGCCTCCCCGGATAGGCCAGCAGCAGGGCACACCACCTCCGAAGCAGCCTCGGCCTCTACCCCGCAGAGGCCGCATGCTCAGCCAGAGCCTGTATATCCTTCATCACTCGAGCTTGAGCGAGCGCCGCTTGCGCCAACTCATTTGCACGTAGCATGGAAATCACCTCCGCAGTCAGGCCAGCTGTGTTAGGGAACACAACACGAGTGCGGATTTCCCACAAGCCCTTTGGTCCCCCGACACTATCTCACCCCTTGATTTGTTGGAGATTCGTGCATAATTCAGCCGGTCAAAGCGCGCGGCATATTTTCACATACACCCCTCACAAAGAGAGAAATTAACCCGAAATATATAGAATATATAAAGGTTGGTGCCACCTGATCGTGTCCCACCCCCCTTCACGCCCCACACCGCCGCCCCCACTCTCGTCTCGCCCCCAAACCCTAGGCTCGAGTCCCGCCACGCCGCCCCCACTCACCGCCTATGTAACACTCGGGGTTTTCCCAATAGAAAATTGTTTGTTTTTCTTTTAGTGCATCTCATAACATCATGGCATACTCATGCATAGCATTGCATATGAATTATTCTTTCCCATCAAACCTAATTCAAGTCCAAAGATCAAAATGGTGTTATAATGTTTCAACAACAAGTGGCTTTATAGATAACCTCTAATTTTTTATATCAACTTATTTTGGGAATTTTGTTTTTTGTATTCCTACAAAACTAATTTTATAATTTCTTTAATAAGTTAGAAAAGCAAACCAATAAAAGAGAAGTGTCAAGGCCTAAGCCTGCCCGTTTTCAGCCCACCTCCTCTCTGTTTTTGGCCCGGTACCCCTCCTTCCACCTCCGTACAGCAACGACACGAGGAGAGCTGCTCCTGTCGCTGTCCACATCCACCTCCATGGTCCCCTCCACCAACTCCCCTCCTATATCTACCGAAGCAGCCCCTCCCCTCCAAACCCTAACCCTAGCCCCTCTTCCTTCTCCTCCCCAACCGCCGCCGCTCCTCCCCTTTCTCTACCTTCTCCTCTGTTCCCCACCTTCCTCTGAATCTTTTCTGAGCCGGAGGCAGCCCTCCATGGCCGGAAGTTGGAGGCCATGGCGCCGTCGCTCTGCTCACCGTCGGGCCGGGCTCGCTGCGGGAATGGAAACGGGGCATATCCCTCGCCGTCCTCGTCGAAGAATTGGGGTAGGGGATGCTCGGGAGGGACGACGCCAACGCCATCTTCTTCCTCCGACCACGGGCATGTCTACCTCTCCATCCTCGTCTACAGCACGACACCGTCGTCACCGAGCCTGTACGACGACACCGACGCCCCACGGTGAGCCTTCCGTCCGCTGGACAACCTTCCCCTCTCTCCCTTTTGCTCTGAGTGTGCGAGTTCGAGCGGCACGATCTGGTCGCTGCTTCCGGTGGCCATCGTCCGCCTGTCACCGTCGCGTGCATGTGTGCGATCTTCAGTTTCGTCAGAAGAACACCGCGCAGGAAAACTTTTTTTTGGCCGAGATCTGTACCTTGACACAAACAACACAACAGCCCAGTGGCTTGTGCTCCCGATCCGCACGGTGGAGACCCGGGATCGAATCCCGCGTGAGGCAATGCCTCCGTCCTTTTTTTCCCTTAATATTTGCACCGCGTTGTATACTTCCTGTTGTTTCAGATCCGTGTTCCAACACAAGCAGAGCAGCCAGCCCAGTGGTTAGGTCCCTGATCTGCCCTCGCAGAGACCCGAGTTCAAATCCCAAGCAAACCCCTTTTTATTCTGTTTTAGTCTTTTATTTTGCTAAATGCTTTAATTCATAACTTGCAAACTATAACTCCAATTTCTCAAAGTAAAATATGTTTTCCATGCAGAATTAAATAAGCTTTCCAAATATAAACTTTGTTTTCTGTTTTGAATAATGTAAATTGCTGAAAACAATAATTCTTTGTTTAATGCATTTAAAATTGCCAATTTAATAACTTGCTCATTTCAAACCCAAATTCAACATATAAAATATGTTTTTCCAACCAGAAAAGTGCAAGGAATATTAATATGCCATTCATGCCTTTGTTTGCATCTTCCATATTGCATTTTACTAGGGTTATGCATGTTCACCTAAATAACAAACCTGGAATGTGTTGGGGTGCTCAATTAAATTGGTCCCTATTCCATTTTATTTGGTTTAGCTCATCTATTATTTGTTTTCCATGCTAAACAACATTTAACATTAATGGTTAAATAAACAACTTGAACCAATAATTATTTTGTCCGGACTCCGGTTTCGATTAAATTGTCTAAATTGCATTTTGCGTTGCATCTCGCATGTCATGCATATAAAATAGGATCATGATGTATCTTTTGTCGTAGTAGTAATTGTTGCATCCGGTGTTTGTTCTAGTTCGTTGCTTCTTCGCGGATAGGACGTTGAGATGATGTGAGCAACGACAAGTTCTGCGGATGTACCTCTACTTGCTGGATCTCAGGCAAGAATACTCACTTGCTACCTATGTTGCCTTTCCTCACTTGTTACCGATTATTTCCGCTGTCTTTATGCTAGCCTAGTATTTTCGATGCTTGTGTCTCGATCCCATCACATGTTTACCTTGCTACCACGATATTGCCTTACCTCCACACCTATAACCATGTTGTTTGTTGGCATGTGTCGTACTAGCATGCTTAGATTTGTTTGTGCTCGAGTCTTGTTGTCCTTTGTCGTATCACCTGTCTAGTTTGATAGTTGGGTTTCAATTCAATCAACACCATGTTAATGTTTGGGGTAATAATAATTTGATGATAAGGCACCGGCAGGAGGCCCGGCGTGGTTTTGGAGCCTGCTAGTGTCGAACTTAGGAAAAGAGTCTTGTCCATTGATCCATGATGAGCACGCTAACCGCATCCAGGAGATAGTATGGGACCCCCCCTCGACTTAGACCTGATTTGCAGCTTGTCCGAAGAGCCACACTTAGTTCGGATGTTCCATTTGCTCATACGCATGAATGGGTGGGTCCCCCATGGTTACTGTTGATGATGATGATGATGCATATAGGGCGAGGCCTGTATTGCCGGGGTGTTGCGTCCTGCGGGAGTTTTGCACACTTGCGCTGAGTATTCGGCTGCGTGGCTGGGACCTTATAGCTCCGTGGCTCCTAGGATGGGTTGTAGAGACGGTTTGGGTCGTGTCGAGCCAACCTGAGTTTTAGTTGGTGGCTTGAGTGTGTACGGGTACTGTAGCGCACCCTGCGGGGATGAATCTTCTCGAGAAGCCGTGTTGTCCGCGGTTATGTGGCGACTTGGTGAAAGTGCTGGCTAACAAGTACTCAGACAACTTACACTTAACAATGATAACTTGACTAGTAATATAGATTACCTCCACCATAAAAATGAATGTCACCTTAATCAACAGTGTGAGTTTCCTTGGTTTGCTTCCTTAGTAGGGGGTAACACTGGATGGGTATTGTTTGGTGAGTAGTTATAGTTGGTTTTGTCGCGCTCTCTTATCCCTCTCTAACAGCCAGAAGTTGTAGCGTGTCTCTCTAGTTGTTGGTGCTGCCCGCTGCCGCTTCTTTGCAATAATCCCTTCCTTCGGTTGTACCCAAAGTATTTGTATCTTGTGATGATTGGTTACGCTGGTATCTTGTGAGTATGGTTTATCCACTTGCCAGTACTATTAGTACTGACCCACGAATCCATTTCGTGGCTGCATATTCCACATTGCAGTCAACAGGTTTGAAGTCTGACGACGTTAGCTTGGGAATCCCTCCGGCTTGGCCTGGGCAGGGATTTGGACGCCATCGGTTATCTTCAGGACTCTTAGTCCAATTTGTATCTTGTCTGTAGTCGGACACTATGTTGTTTCTTCCGCTGTTATTTGGATCTTTGTATTGTATCAGTTGTATTCTTGACTCGTTTGAGTCGTCTTGTATATATCTCTTCTGTTGTTGTTGCGGAATATTCGTGAACTGTTGTAATGTTATCATAAATGGCAACCTGAAATCGGTTATTATGCGGATTTGGGTGGAAATGCTGAAATCTGCATAGTGCCCGATCTCGGGGCGTCACAAATGGTATTAGAGCATGGTTTCCGATTCCCAAAGTTGTTTCGATACGAATGGTTATCGAAGCAACGGGTCCGCAAAGCCTGTAGGATAACCTCGCTAACGGTCGTTGTTTCTAGAGTGTCAAAAACTATTTCTGCTAAACTATTTTGGAAACATCTCAATAGGATTCTTGTTTTCTCCTTATCTCTATTCTATTTCTCCTCTTATCTTATTTATTTTGGAGTCTCCTCTCTGATCTATCTTTCAAAGTGTTAGGATTCTACGTGGGTGGACGTTTTCTGAGCCTTTAACCTAATAGGTTCGAACTTCGGAAGGTTCTCACCGGAAGATCATCATCATCAACAACGAGCAAGAATCTCTTGTTAGTGGTGTCGAGAAGCTTGTTAGTGGTGTCGAGAAGATCAACAAGGTGACCGAAGACTCGATAGCTCCGACTGCTTCCCTCCCTCGTGGTTGTGAGCGGATTGCGAGGGTGCAATCCCTTGTTAGTGGTGTCGGCTGTAACACCCGGGGGTTTTCCCAATAGAAACTTGTTTGTTTTTCTTTTAGTGCATCTCATAACATCATGGCATCCTCATGCATAGCATTGCATATGAATTGTTCTTTCCCATCAAACCTAATTCAAGTCCAAAGATCAAAATGGTGTTATAATGTTTCAACAACAAGTGGCTTTATAGATAACCTCTAATTTTTTATATCAACTTATTTTGGGAATTTTGTTTTTTGTATTCCTACAAAACTAATTTTATAATTTCTTTAATAAGTTAGAAAAGCAAACCAATAAAAGAGAAGTGTCAAGGCCTAAGCCTGCCCGTTTTCAGCCCACCAAACCAGCCCACCTCCTCTCTGTTTTTGGCCCGGTACCCCTCCTTCCACCTCCGTACAGCAACGACACGAGGAGAGCTGCTCCTGTCGCTGTCCACATCCACCTCCATGGTCCCCTCCACCAACTCCCCTCCTATATCTACCGAAGCAGCCCCTCCCCTCCAAACCCTAACCCTAGCCCCTCTTCCTTCTCCTCCCCAACCGCCGCCGCTCCTCCCCTTTCTCTACCTTCTCCTCTGTTCCCCACCTTCCTCTGAATCTTTTCTGAACCGGAGGCAGCCCTCCATGGCCGGAAGTTGGAGGCCATGGCGCCGTCGCTCTGCTCACCGTCGGGCCGGGCTCGCTGCGGGAATGGAAACAGGGCATATCCCTCGCCGTCCTCGTCGAAGAATTGGGGTAGGGGACGCTCGGGAGGGACGACGCCAACGCCATCTTCTTCCTCCGACCACGGGCACGTCTACCTCGCCATCCTCGTCTACAGCACGACACCGTCGTCACCGAGCCTGTACGACGACACCGACGCCCCACGGTGAGCCTTCCGTCCGCTGGACAACCTTCCCCTCTCTCCCTTTTGCTCTAAGTGTGCGAGTTTGAGCGGCACGATCTGGTCGCTGCTTCCGGTGGCCATCGTCCGCCTGTCACCGTCGCGTGCATGTGTGCGATCTTCAGTTTCGTCAGAAGAACACCGCGGAGGAAAACTTTTTTTTGGCCAAGATCTGTACCTTGACACAAACATCACAACAGCCCAGTGGCTTGTGCTCCCGATCCGCACGGTGGAGACCCGGGATCGAATCCCGCGTGAGGCAATGCCTCCGTCCTTTTTTTTCCCTTAATATTTGCACCGCGTTGTATACTTCCTGTTGTTTCAGATCCGTGTTCCAACACAAGCAGAGGAGCCAGCCCAGTGGTTAGGACCCTGATCTGCCCTCGCAGAGACCCGAGTTCAAATCCCAAGCAAACCCCTTTTTATTCTGTTTTAGTCTTTTATTTTGCTAAATGCTTTAATTCATAACTTGCAAACTATAACTCCAATTTCTCAAAGTAAAATATGTTTTCCATGCAGAATTAAATAAGCTTTCCAAATATAAACTTTGTTTTATGTTTTGAATAATGTAAATTGCTGAAAACAATAATTCTTTGTTTAATGCATTTAAAATTGCCAATTTAATAACTTGCTCATTTCAAACCCAAATTCAACATATAAATATGTTTTTCCAACCAGAAAAATGCAAGGAATATTAATATGCTATCCATGCGTTTGTTTGCATCTTCCATATTGCAGTTTACTAGGGTTATGCATGTTCACCTAAATAACAAACCTGGAATGTGTTGGGGTGCTCAATTAAATTGGTCCCTATTCCATTTTATTTGGTTTAGCTCATCTATTATTTGTTTTCCATGCTAAACAACATTTAACATTAATGGTTAAATAACAACTTGAACCAATAATTATTTCGTCCGGACTCCGGTTCCGATTAAATTGTCTAAATTGCATTTTGCGTTGCATCTCGCATGTCATGCATATAAAATAGGATCATGTTGGATCTTTTGTCGTAGTAGTAATTGTTGCATCCGGTGTTTGTTCTAGTTCGTTGCTTCTTCGCGGATAGGACGTTGAGATGATGTGAGCAACGACAAGTTCTGCGGATGTACCTCTACTTGCTGGATCTCAGGCAAGTATACTCACTTGCTACCTATGTTGCCTTTCCTCACTTGTTACCGATTATTTCCGCTGTCTTTATGCTAGCCTAGTATTTTCGATGCTTGTGTCTCGATCCCATCACATGTTTACCCTCCTGCCACGATATTGCCTTACCTCCACACCTATAACCCTGTTGTTTGTTGGCCTGTGTCATACTAGCATGCTTAGATTTGTTTGTGCTCGAGTCTTGTTGTCCTTTGTCGTATCACCTGTCTAGTTTGATAGTTGGGTTTCAATTCAATCAACAAGATGTTAATGTTTGGGGTAATAATAATTTGATGATAAGGCACCGGCAGGAGGCCCGGCGTGGTTTTGGAGCCTGCTAGTGTCGAACTTAGGAAAAGAGTCTTGTCCATTGATCCATGATGAGCGCGCTAACCGCATCCAGGAGGTAGTATGGGACCCCCCTCGACTTAGACCTGATTTGCAGATTGTCCGAAGAGCCACACTTAGTTCGGGTGTTCCATTTGCTCATACGCATGAATGGGTGGGGCCCCCATGGTTACTGTTGATGATGATGATGATGCATATAGGGCGAGGCCTGTATTGCCGGGGTGTTGCGTCTTGCGGGAGTTTTGCACACTTGCGCTGAGTATTCGGCTGCGTGGCTGGGACCTTATAGCTCCGTGGCTCCTAGGATGGGTTGTAGAGACGGTTTGGGTCGTGTCGAGCCAACCTGAGTTTTAGTTGGTGGCTTGAGTGTGTACGGGTACTATAGCGCACCCTGCAGGGATGAATCTTCTCGAGAAGCCGTGTTGTCCGCGGTTATGTGGCGACTTGGTGAAAGTGCTGGCTAACAAGTACTCAGACAACTTACACTTAACAATGATAACTTGACTAGTAATATAGATTACCTCCACCATAAAAATGAATGTCACGTTAATCAACAGTGTGAGTTTCCTTGGGTTGCTTCCTTAGTAGGGGGTAACACTGGATGGGTATTGTTTGGTGAGTAGTTATAGTTAGTTTTGTCACGCTCTCTTATCCCTCTCTAATAGCCGGAAGTTGTAGCGTGTCTCTCTAGTTGTTGGTGCTGCCCGCTGCCGCTTCTTTGCAATAATCCCTTCCTTCCGTTGTACCCAAAGTATTTGTATCTTGTGATGATTGGTTACGCTGGTATCTTGTGAGTCTGGTTTATCCACTTGCCAGTACTTAATAGTACTGACCTACGAATCCATTTCGTGGCTGCATATTCCACATTGCAGTCAACAGGTTTGAAGTCTGACGACGTTAGCTTGGGAATCCCTCCGGCTTGGCCTGGGCAGGGATTTGGACGCCATCGGTTATCTTCAGGACTCTTAGTCCAATTTGTATCTTGTCCGTAGTCGGACACTATGTTGTTTCTTCCGCTGTTATTTGGATCTTTGTATTGTATCAGTTGTATTCTTGACTCGTTTGAGTCGTCTTGTATATATCTTTTCTGTTGTTGTTGCGGAATATTCGTGAACTGTTGTAATGTTATCATAAATGGCAACCTGAAATCGGTTATTATGCGGATTTGGGTGGAAATGCCGAAATCTGCATAGTGCCCGATCTCGGGGCGTCACAGCCTACCCCGCCACCCCTACTGCCCCCGACGAGCTTCCGGCGCGTTGCCCCTGACGAGCTCCCGCCGTGCGGGCTCCCACCGCGAGCTGAGCAGGCGCAGCCCCTGCTGGCCTCGCCCTCCTCTCGAGCAGAAGCCTCCACCAGGGAGCCGGCCTCCCGTGCGGGGCTCCCGTGCGTGAGCAGGTCAGGGCGGCCCCGATCTGGCCACGACGGTGGGGAACCGGCTGCGGGCGGAGGTCACCGCAGCGTCAGCAACCGTCACCGGGGAGCACGTCTCCCGTGCGCGAGCAAGTCATGCCGGGCCCGGTCTAGCCATAGGTGGCTCGGATCTTGCCTTGGTGGGCTTGGATCTGAAGCCCCTCTTTTTTATTTATTTCTTTCTTTTCTTATTATTCCTCGTTTTCTTTCTTTTATTTCGTACTATTTTGTTTAGGGATTTTGAGATCTAAATAATTTCGAAAAACTAATTTTAAAACTACAATGAATCTGTGAAATGGATCTGTGGAATCATATGAATCTTATATGAATCTGTGAGAAGCATATGAATTTTGGATAAATCTCTTTGTGTCTTGGACAAAAAATGGTAATTTCCCTCAATGTATGCAGTGACGAAAATTCATTAAAGTTGTGTTGTTCAGAGGGGAGAAAGAGTGACAAAATGCATACTATGAAAATTATTAGTGAAAAAAATATTGTGTTTTTGGATGGAGAAGAGACGGGGTGATGAGGACATCCCTAACTCTTCAGCAACAAACAAACATGATAATGTTGCTGCTCAAGATAACACTAATGGAGTGAGACTTGGACCTATGACAAGATCAAGAACCAAGTTATTAGAACAACATGTGAACTCACTCTTAATAGAATTTGATGTTTGTGATCATGATAATTTTATACTGCCTAAGTCTATGCATTTATGTATGATCAGGGTTGTTGAAAACACAAACATGAATGGAGAGGATCATCAAAGGGGCTGGAAAACAACAAGAACAAGCTAGAAAACAAGAAGTACATGCTGGAAAACAAGAGGGAGCAGGTGGAAACAGAAGCCACAAGCTGGAAAACAAGGTGGAGCTGCTGGAAAACAAGGGAGACATGGATGGAAAACATCAAGGGGGCGCACCACACCTTGTGGATGCACCATAGAAAGAGTCCTAGTAGTTTAGGAGAAGTGGACCTGCGAGTCCTTGTTTCATAGGACTCTTCTTTTCAATTTTGGATTGTAATAAAAGGGGGGATAGAGTCCCACCCAAACACAACTAGGGGGGTGCGTTCCACCTCTTAGGCCGCACCCCAACCCCTCATAAATAGCCGGCCCTTGCGCCCCAAATAGGTTAGACTACGTTATAGAAAAATACCCCCTTTAGCTACTAGATCAAATTGCTTGTAAGGTTTCATCTTGAAATAAAGATTTGTTGCAAATTCTGCGTGTTATCATCTATTACATTGGGAATTAGAAGGTACATGACCACTTGTAGTCGGTGGATTACATTGTGCAAGAGTGTGTAGTTGAGAATATCCACAGGGATTGAAAGCTGTTGCATTGGCAATTAGGTATCATCCAGGAGAGATCTCAGTGAACCACTAGTTATCATATCAATTTGTGTTGCTCTTTGAGAAGATCGGGCCACCCCATATCACGGGGGCACATAGAAACCCTGGAAAAATTAAGGGGTGTTGTGTAAAAAAGAAATAACCTTATAATTAGGAGGTAAGTTTTGCAATTTCCCTAGCACGAATCTCCCAGGAAGTGACGGGAGAGATAGCGCCGGGGTCCCAACACCCTTGTGGTTATGCATCTCCAAACACAACACAGCTGCCCGCTGCCACCGCAAGTAGGTGCGAGTCTGGTAAATCCTGTAGGATAGCAAATACCGGGTCGAGATCGGTACCTGGAATGGTCTTCTTGGACGCAAACGAACCATCCTTCTCCGCAGCCAGGCGGACCGCACGGTCAACCATGGAGCCTTCCCGGTCCCCCGCCTCCCTCATACGCTTCATGATCATATACACAAAGTACGCTTTCGAGCGCGCCCCTCTAGCCACCAGCGCCGTTAGAGACGAATCACCGGCACCTCTGGGAAGCCGCCGAGAGCCGACGCAGGTGACGGCGCATGGCGCACCACCCCCCGAGAGTCCTCCACCGCCGCCCAGGACGCGGGCCACGATCGTGGTTCTTCTTGCTGTGCCATGCAGATGAATCACCTCCCTAGAGTTCATCACCATCGCATGTTCTCTGTCGGGAAATTCAAAACCACTCATATGTTGGCCCCTCCATACTATGCAGGCCATCCATTGAACTTTTTGTTGGAGATTCGTGATGTAGATTTTTGCAAGACAACCCTCCCACCGTCACATTATAAATTTGCACAAAACACCTCATAGTCTTAGCTGTTTTCAAGTGTGTGTTCCCTCTTCTTCATTAGGACTTTTTTTTTCCACATATTTTTCATAACAACTTTACCACAGCACATTCCACAAATATTCACCTAGAGTTTGAATTCGATACATACTTATGCAGAAATTTCATAAAAGTCATACATAATTTACATAGGTAACATTCACCAGAAATATTTAAGAATTTTCTTAACGGAATATTTCTTTCAAACATTTTACTTTCAAGAATATTCAAACAATGTCAATTTTTTCTGAACCAGAGATTGTAAGCCTCAAAATATTTTCTCCAACTCCCACTTAATTTCGTACTAAAAATATACTTTTTACAGAATATCTTTTTGTTGTGTCATATCAGATTGATTATTATAGTAATCACAAGATTCACCGAAGATACACATGTTTCATACAAAATTCGGAACATTCACGGAGATTAAAAAACAGAGTATCAATTATTCATCAAGGATATCCAGAATGACATAAAAAGAGAGCACAAATAGACAGAAAAACGCAATATCTACACTGTTTTTCACAAAGATTTGAAAATCGAATCATAAAGTGACTCACAAACATTAGCAAAGATTTATATACTGAACATTGACGGTTCATACAAGATCCATCGAGAATTCATGCAAAATTCACACATTCATTCAAGATCCACCTGCTAAACATTCATTTAAATTCAAAGAATATACATTTCCCAACTATAACAAAATCAAGAATGTTCATAATAGTACATACAGAAGAAACCAAGGTTTTGTTGACGATTCATACAATATACACAGATTAAGATCAGCTTCATACATGAGATTCATGTAAGCATCTAATAAAGTTCCTCGGATCTTGAAAATAAAAAAACCAACCAGATTCAACTTATAATTGAGAAGTGACCATCTAGATTCAACAGGAAACCATATCCTAAAGAAAAAATTCCAACTGAAATCAGGAATAACATTATATAGAAGAAGAGTTCAGCATGAGCCCTATACATGTTTGGTACTTAATTAGTTCTATAGTCGCAGGAAATTCAACAAAAAAAAAATCAATTTTACGAGATCCAAATCCGAGACAAAAAATGGAAAAGAAAAAGAGCTTAGATTTAGGCCGCCCGGGCCCCTCCTGGCCATCTTACGCAGCGACGCCCTTGGAGGATGCTCGCCGGAGCCGCCTCTCCTCCCATCGTCCTTTCATACCGTCGTCCTAGAGGAGTCGTCCACTCCAGCGGAACGGCGTTGGAGGTTGAAGGGGTGTGGCACCTTCCCCCTCGTCCTGGAAGAGCGTCGGTGCTGGGTGTGGCGGCCGGCTAGAGGACGAGCTCGACGCCGGTGAGATGGCCGCCATGTGCCGTTTCTGCTTCTCGTCCACCGATGCATGGGATTGGCCAGACATCGTCGACATCGGCCAGATCCTTGGTGGCGAGGCACAGACGCGGGAGGTCATCAGTGACGTCCTGGAGCGGAGCGCCGGTGGAGGGGATGGGGGTGTGGGTGTGCGGGTTGGTGGGGGAAGAGCGCGTGTCTACGCGCCGCCAGAGGAGAAGCTTGGGGAGTCAGGGGAGGAGGGATGGGGTAGTTAGGGTTTGGAGAGGGGATCGGGGTGAGTTAGAGCATCACTAGTGGAACCCCTAAACCCTCGAATCCTTAAAAATAACCTTTTTTACGGGTTGAAAGCAAAAAAAAAAAGCGTAGACTAGAACCCCTAAACCTTCAAACCCTTAAAAAAAATTTAAGGATCCAACCCTCAAACCCCCTCCCAACCTTTAGAAGTGAGGGATGGGGAGCAAAACTCTGCCCCAACCTCACTTGCGGTTGACCACGCGAGGGAGGAAATTCCTCCACCCGCGCCCGCCTCCCCTCCGGCGGTCGCCCCCGCTGCGCCCGGCTGCCCGCGCGACCTCCCCGGACCGCCCCCACGCTGGCTGCCCCTCCGGCCCACCCCCGGCCGTCCCTCCGGCCGCCCCTCCGCCTCTGCCCTTCCGCCTCCCACGCCGGCCCCCCGCACCGCCCCGTCGTCCTCCGCCCCTGCCCCTCCCCGCCTCCGGCCGCCCGGCCGCCGCCGCGCCCGCCTCCTCCACCGCCGCCCCGCAAGCCTTGACCGCCGTCGTCCCGTCCGCCTCGACCGCCCCGGCCCCGACCAAGAGAAGGCGGAAGGTGTCTGGGAAGGGGCTGGCGGCTGCCAAGGTCGCCGCCGCCGCGAGGAAGACCGTTCCCAAGGCGAAAAAGAAGTCCGCGGTCGCCATTCCCGACCCTCCGCCCGTCGCACACGAGGTGTTCGACGGTATGTCCGCACCATCGACGTTGTTCATGGACCTTCTTCGAGGAATATTCCGTTATAAGGATTGGGTTTAAGAGTTTTAGTCTTTGCCTCTGTTTTTCAACCCTTATAAGTGGAAAAAAAATGCACATTTTCAATCCTTAAACTGGTTTGAGGATTTGAGGGCTTAGGGGTTGCGCTAGTGATGCTCTTATTCACACAATCCGCTCTCGTTCTCTATCCGCCTGCACCTCTAGCTCGTAGACAGACTGGGTCTCTTCCGAGGAGAAGACGCCACCTGGGAGCCCACGCCGCCATTCCACCTACGGATGGCAATGGGCCCCCGAAACCCGAAAACCCGACGGGTACCCGCCTTAAATGGGGAGGGTTTGATAAAATGTTCGACCCGCCAGGTCTAATGGGGCGGGTATGGGGGTGGCAAACCCGTACCCGCATACCCGCAGACCCGCTCTAAGTCCTAATCATATCCCTAATGATCTTATGCCTAGCCACACGTCCACGAGTTATGAAATACAAACCACACAACATCACATGGAAGCGTTGAAATTTGGTGTCCCGAAGAGAACACACGTACACACGTGTCTATTCCCACCAACGTCATTCCAATATTCATTGTTTTATTCCGTTGTTTCTTAAATGGGTACCCGTTGGGGCCCCGGACCCGGTAGGGTCGTGGGTATGGTAAGAAATGAGACCCGACAAGTTAAATGGGGCGGGTATGGGGGGCGTCGACCCGGCCCCGAACCCGGTGGGTACAATCCACCTGAGGAGACATCACCCAGCCCCGCTGGAGAGGTCAACAGAGCATCACCGACGTTCGAGCGTGGTGGTGCCTGCAGCGAAACCTCCGTCTGTGCCGCTGCTACCACAGCACCCAGCACCTTGAAGATTGGAGCCGTGCTCCGAGAACATGGAGCGAGGCAGACCTCGGCAGGGGCGGAGGCGCAGCCAGCCCGACCATCGCCTCCGACCATTTTGGGAGACTTAGCTTTGAACGTTTTCTAATTAGATTAGAGTAATCGAACTAAGAAATGGGAAGGAACAACATTTTCGGAATCTGGAGATGCTCTTAGTGAAGAAACGACTTCAGAACTGACACCCGTGGTAGGAACCTCCCAAATCGGGCTTCCCCATCTCAACGCCGGGCATCTGGCGGTCAAGTCCTCGGGGCCCCCAAGTCCTCCGCCGCCGCACCACCTCGTCACCAGATCCCGGTGACTTTAATTGGATCGGTGAGAATGATTCGTCGAAGAAAGGGTGCAGGACCGCCGGAGGTCGTCGTCGGAGAAGATGATCCTCCCACTGGCCAAGCTCGGGGCGCTGGTCCTGAAGATGATGGCAAAGCCCATCGCCGTCAGGCTCAAGACAGAGGCCAGCTGCCACCCTCAGTTCCGCCAGCTCATCATCAACCTCGCCCAGGTGCCGTGCTGGTCATTTCCCCTCTCTCCCTGCCCGCTTTATTGTGTCTGTTCACCTCAACGAGTCACCAAACGTGGGAGACTCATCCTGACACGAGTTGGTTCTCCGGCCTTGATTCAGTTCATCCTGGCTGGCCTGTATTTGGCTCGTTTTAGGATGTCTTATGCAAAATACTACTTGTTCTATAGGGCTATTCTACCGGATCGGTGTTCTTAGCTCAAAATACAGAATTGCCCAAAATATGTATGTGTTTCTTGAAATGAACAGAACATCGACATTATACAACATTTTCATCTATGCATAAATAGGTTGGAACATGTTACCAGCAACAATAGTTGATGATCTAGCCAACTCATACACCAAAACCATGTACACCAGATTCTCATGTTTAATTTCCAATCGTGACAACCACAACTACGCCCCATCAGCTGATTTCGTATCATAATTGCTAAGATAATTTTTTTATTGCCATGGTGTGTGTAGCTCCACCCCTGTTACTGGAAACCAGTCGACAGCAAGGAATTAGGACTGATCTGGAACTGTGATTATTTGATTGTGTGTCTCCTCTACCCTCTCGTGACTTGATACATATTATGGGTTACTGGGTTGGAAGTTGCGAACTAGAGATATTTATACCATGTCCTGCTATTGCAAAACTAGGAGGTCGAGTTGACACTATCCATGGAACTATATAGTCAGGGTGAGCAATAAAGTCCTGCAGCGTTACTCTTTTGCTATCTGACTGTGGAGGGGAGACTGCATGATGGAGAGTTACTGTTACAATTCTTCTTTATTTCTTAATTAATTTGGTTCTCTTTCCAAATTAAAAAATCCGTGTAAACCATCAAAAAAAGTTACTTCATATGGAAATCACTAGTGAATTTATCGTTTGTAAAGTTATATCATATATGTAGGTCATATCATAAGGAGAACCAGTGCTGTTATTGAACAAAGTGTATATTTCTGCACCTACGTTTCTATCTGATCAAATGAATAACGCTTGCTTTTGTTTCTGTCATTTTGATTATGATAAAGGCATTTCTGTTGCAATCACAAGTACAGTTTACGCTACTGTTGTCGCTTAATAGTTACCCACCGTGTAGATATTCACAAGTTGGGCGATTTAAAACAGAATACCAACTACTCCCTCCGTTCAACAATAGATGACTTCCCCTTGTTTTAGCAGGTAGAATGCTTCTATGTTGACATATGGAGCCAGTGACTAAAACCAGATGCAGTTACAGGAGAGAACTGAATTCCATGCACCATAATCGTCATCATTGTTTTAATACCTGAGATGGAAGGTGCATAACTGTGCACTAACAATATAAGGCGCCCACGTAATCAATGTATAGGATATCAAGTTTATGTGTAGAAAGTAACTGGACTCAGTACTTAGCTGTGCTGATGTGCAATTTATTTGGATGTCCTATAAGTATGATATTGGTAGTTGGTACATGAAATCTGCTTGTACTCACATTGCCAGTAGTCCAATTTCAGTTTGTGGTTGATAACTTCACTTCATTTATAATAAATGGTTTCCTTGGTGTTTCTACCCCTATATCCCCGTGTCCATATTAATAGGTACATAAAGAATTATGGATAATATGTTGCTACCTTCGGTTGGCTATCCCACCCTTTCACTAACCATTTATTTATTCCATGAGATCATATATGGTGGATGGATGTACTACTTTTAGGTACATTAAATGAGACACAAATAGTTAATTGATAGTTTAATCGGCAATACTTTAGGCATTGATGCTGACATACTATACTGAATCCACCGTTCACCACAAGATGTGCATGCCATCTCTCACAATGTCTATTTCAGTTTTGGTGCTTGTTGTGGCAATACTTTAGGCATTAAGGCTGACATAGTATACTGAATCCACTGTTCACCACAAGATGTGCATGCCATCTCTCATAATGTTTATTTCAGTTTTGGTGCTTGTTGTGTCAGATATGAATAGATTAGTTTAATAAGGACCAATCTAGCTTGCAGTTTCGAGCAACTTAAATAAGCTACAATCTACGTTAGCATTCTCCCCTATTCCAGAATTTCACTGTTATATCATTTTGGTTGTTATGTAACTAAGTGTGAAAGAAGACTTATATTTAACTAGATTTATTTGCAGAGTACATTATGTTCATGGGTGGATGCTTGACTTTACGTTGTCCTACTCGTGCATCTTCACAAATTGTAAACAAATCAAAGATGTGCACCAAAACTCAACCATGTACCCACCCGGTTTTATTTTGTAACAAACATGTACTTTCATCCATGCAGCCACAAAACATCGAACATTCAAGCTCTCTGATGTTAACTATATATTTCCCTGCTTTCTTGTGGCGCAGAAAGCAAATCATCATCATAGACTGTAGCACATGGCCTGCCTAAGAAAACTCACAAGCCTGCCACTCAATATTAACTAGATTGCCCACTGTGTCAATCTGAACGTGAAATTGTACACTACTGAATTATCGTGTTGATTTCCAGCAACTGTTACATGATAGAAAATAATATAATCTGGGTGTACAGCCTTGGATCGAATCTCAACGCAAAGCTCTCACGGCAAATTAGCCCTTGGGGGGGGGGGGGGGGGGTATATAAATGTTTGCGGCAATTGACTTGGTAAAATAATGTGTCGTCTATGCATTATGGAAATCTCTATCATAGAAGACACACATATGGGCTTAATAAAGGAATAAAAACATTATTCTCCACTTGTTTCGGTGACAAAAGTGGGCGCCTTACCCATTCTGAGTTGCCTTATCCTTAATGCAGTGCTTTTAATATCATATGGTTATCTTGCTTTAATATTCCGTGCTTGCATCTTGTCTGAACTATGGTAGATACCAAAGTAATATTTGGCTAAGAATACATACTCTTCGCCTCACAATGTCACGTCAGTTTCTCTTTTACTTCTACTTATTTGTTTCAATGCCTCAAGTGACCTTTTCAGTCAATATACTGCTTTTGTAGGCGAATCATCGCATTTCCACAAACATCCAAAGAAGAATATATGGGCATTCAACTCTTGTTGAGATTCGACCATTGAATGAGGAGAAAGCTGTTCAAGCTGCTGCTGATCTTATCGGCGAGCTCTTTGTTTTCTCGGTATTTACTGAAGTCATAGATAATTGTACTTTATGAAATTTACCGTACTATTGCACTTGCATGTATTCTCTGTACTCTATACTATTTCAACTTGAAGATTTTGTTTCTCTGTATTATTTGAAGCCAGTAAAGTGCAGGTCAAATTGGTACCAAGAATTAGTTTATTTTAATTTAAAATGTGTTAGCTCATTTTGCGTAAACTAGTTGAACGCATGTGATATGTGTTAGCCATGTACTCAGCTTCGCTGATACTTATGATAGAGTTTTGCTGTGATCTATTGTCTGGATCTGTGTTGAAGTTAGCTAGTTTATTGGGAATTGGTTTTTTCTGCTCCGGACTCGGTTTTTGTGCTTCTGTAGAGAATTTGTAGGTACGTGGGAAGGGGTGAATCTACTACTGATTCGACCAACTCCATTAATTATTGCAGTGATAGACACAGACAATCGACCTCATAACCAATGTTTCCAAATATAGGCTGATATGGCTTATATATTTGTATCTTTGGGCTACCGATTGCGATTTAGTATTACATATCGTAAATTTCATTTTCAGGCATATATATCAGTCAGACCATAGCTAAATATTTCACTGGCTGTTGGTGTGAGGTGTAAAGGTGGGATGGTAGTTTTGGTTTTGTCTTGGTGTATAAAGGTCACCCCCGCTAGAGCCCCTTAAATAATTCCTGCATGCAGAATGTACATCCGCATGCCATATTTAAACTTTAGTAATTGTATGTATTTCTTAATTGAAGGACCAAAAACTTTGAATCTTACACTTGTTATGCTTGAGGAAATTTTGTTATGCATATTGTTTTTATTAAAAAGGCATTGTATGAACAGAACCAACTACAAACTGCAATTATTGTTTCCCTATACAACTACATGTTGTCCAATATATTACCCGATATCTGCTATACCGAAGCTAAACTGATATGGACCCGATAGGCTGGTACCCACTATTTCAAACCTTGATCTTGGTTTTTTTTGCACCTGTACTCTTACATGGTTTGGTTATCTTTTGTGTCCATTCACCTTAATTTGGTAAATATTGTATAGTAGGTTGCTGGCGCTGTTGTGGTCTTTGAGGTGCAAAGAAGTGCAAGGTCAGAAAATCGAAAAGAGGAGGCTCGTAAAAAGGAAGTTGAGGTAATAACTTTTGTGTGTCACTAGTTTTAAATATTGTAAGGAAGTTGAATCTCTGACATTACATATTTCAGCAAACTGAATTTCTTTACCTGTACATGAGTAATTTCGAAAATGAATGTCCCTAGAAAAAATCACTTTGACATTTAGCAAAGTAGGGATTAATTAAGAGAACTACAAGTTATTAATGCAACATTCAAGAGGAATGAATCAACCAAATGAAATTCAAGCAATCAGTCAGTACAAAGCTCCTTCAGCCATTTATGTGCAGAGTGTAGAGTAAGATATTTGGTACAAAATAATCAACTTTTACCACATATACGAGATCAAAATCATAATACTAGCTCTATTCTCTTTACAAAGATTTTCAACATAATTTCCCCACTGGGTGTACAATTCTATCGATGTTTGTTGAAATATGTCGGTGTCGCTTGGGATAATTGCCTTCTGCACCAGTCATATACAGTGAGCTGTTCCCCCGTCAAATCTTGAAACCCTGTGGAGACTAGATCAAACAGGGTAGTAAGACCATGTAAAGTAGTCACCACATTTTTGACTGTGTTACTATAGGCGAAGCCCCTTGGTATGGCGCCGCTAAGTATATGAACCGGAACTGACCATGATCGACCTGCCCCACCCATGATTCCAATTCGCCTCACCACAAGAATTCTTGGAACCAAAGCTATTTCATTGACCATTGCGCAAACCAGAACTCTTACTAAATACAGGTCAGAATCGCTCGTTTGAGCTCAGAATTTCGACAGATTTCTTAAGACAATGTTTGTTCCTTTTCTTTGGAACGATTTTTATAAATATCGAGATGATACTGATTAGCCTGAAATCCTCGGCGGTGTGAGTTTTATGGTGAGTACCAGGAGGGGGCAGATAGGGAACCACGCATGAGGCTAGCAAAGCCAGGATCATGAGAAGAGTTCGAAATAAGCTGAATCCGAGTGCAAATGGGATACAGATGCTTCCTATTTCGATCGATGATCGTACCTCAGGTACTCTCCATCGCAAACCTAGGCAAAGTCTTGTTTAAGCGCCTATTTCACATCGAGGAGTCTAGCCCCGAAGCTAAGCCACTAACAGTGGGAGAGCGCTCGCCACAGCCAGTTGGAATTCTTTGTTCCCTTCTCGAGCTATATCATCCAATATCAACAACTAACCAAACAAGTTCTATTCCTTCCCTTACAGCACTTATCCAATACAGCTCAGATCAAGGGAGGTTCAACTAGATTGCAAGGGAAGAGAAACAATCCAGTAGAAAGCGAACTGCCCTTCTGTGGACCTTGCTTTCTTCTTGAGGAACTCGTTCATCCAAGGGGCCTTGCGAATACGGGGATGGTGCCACAGTAACAATTTGCCGAAATATGACATAGCTTTGTTAACATAATGCTGCGTTTGATAGTTCAGCAGAAAACCCCAAAACATCACCCAAATCTTATATTCAAACACCGGATAACTGCTCAAATGTAGATAGTTTCTTAATTTCAGAAAAAAAATATGTACGTGCTTTAAATCCACAAAGGTTTTTTCCAAGCTGTAACTACCACACATATTACTTGGTGTACTCATACAGGTAAAATTCCCGCAGACACAAAATCTGTCATGGTTAAAATCAAAGACAGGTGGAGTGGGTAATTCTTAGCTGAACTACTAAGCTGATCTGAGCTTAGCATACATTTTTGTTGATTTCTTAACCCATCTTAGAAGGTCCAGGTTTAACATAGCTCAGTATGGTGACTCTCCATGTCCTTTCTAACAAGTATAATTTTGGCATGAGTATTAATGTGACATTTCCAAATGTCATGGGGAAAGGCGTTCTTCACATGTTGACATCTTATGTATTTAACCAAATGCTTGTGAACCGTGATAATCTGGCTAGCGTGAACACTGCCTATGATGTGTAGTGACTAGAAGCTTCTGACATATGATGTTATAACTGTACACCATATTGTTTTCCATGGCACTTGTCGACGTGTTTCCAAATTAAACTCCACTCAGCTTAAAAAAATTATAATTCGGTGGTCTCTTTTTAGCTGTTATCAGATCCGCCCCAGCTCAAGCAGGAATTTTCGAATTTGCATAGGCTAGTTAGTATCAATAATTTCTACATTGGCAAGATGATGTATAATTGCTTTTAACTTGTAGGAACTGATACAAAAAGAGGATCAACTGGCTCAAGAAATCGAGACTTTGAAACTTAAACTTAGTCAATTGGAAAGCCTTGCCAACTCGCAGGGCCTGTCTGGAGTTCTTTTCCGGAGGGGCAGTGTGGCAGACCAAAACAAAGCGCCATGACCATTTTTTGATTAACCGAAACAATGATCTCAAGTCCGCGGGCAGAATTCTAACCAAGCGAATGGACAATCGTCCGGTGCTTTCTGATATATCCAGTCGTGTTGTTGTTATTATTATTCCTGCTCATCAGTATGAGGAATGCCCCATATAGGGAGCGTGTTGTATGTGAGGCTACTTTTTGCTTATGTACCGAGATCCTTGGATGTGTGCTCTTTGAAGAGAGGAAAGGATTTGGCTATCTGGATGAGATATCAGACACTTGGTTCAAAATATATTGATCCAGTTGATCCTGGATGTGCTACTTGAATAGGGTTTGGACAGCATGTTTGATATTAATAAATATCAGTGTTGTAAGTGCAAAGATAACCGAATGATTGCATCAGAACCAGAGGTTGAAAATGGATTAGTTCACGGACTCTTCACAGGTGCATTCTATATGTCCCCATTAATTAAGCTTTTCGCGAAAACGCAAAAGCTTTGCGTTTTGATGCATTGATAGAAAAGAATTGTTTTACATGCTCAAAGAAAGAGCAGACACCACCCAGTTGACACAAACAGTAGAGCATAACGGCTACACAATACTGCAAACAATGTGCGTAGCACGCACTCCACACTCGGCTATACCGAGGACAACCACCACCGACATCAAAACTACAAAACAAAAGAGGTTGTCCTAAATTGAGCAACATCGCCGCGTCTCGACCGTCGCCAGTCACCTTCGAAGACAGACAACTCCACCTGAACTCCCCTTATCGACGCACCAACCACTCTGAATGCCTAAGAGGTGGCAAGTAGATGGCGGGACTTGGTCGATGCCCAGAGAGACACCTCCTTGGACTCACCGGTGACAGCGTGCATTGCGCCTCTGAAACCTCAACCTTGGACAGCGGCGAACACCGGAGGAAAGCAGCAAGGAACCTCACGCCATGTATCCAAACGCAATGCTCCCAACAGAGGCACGACGCCGAGGACGT
This sequence comes from Alopecurus myosuroides, assembly GCA_028641055.1. Classification (NCBI taxonomy): domain Eukaryota; kingdom Viridiplantae; phylum Streptophyta; class Magnoliopsida; order Poales; family Poaceae; genus Alopecurus; species Alopecurus myosuroides. The sequence continues at coordinate 312,826,334 of CM054060.1, read as the reverse complement.
CGCCATCACGCCGATTCACCTGAATCTAGGCTTTCACCCGGAGATCTCAATCAAACAGAGAGAGGGCGAGGGAGGTGCCGACAAACACAGCAACGCCTCCAAGGAGGGGAATGGCGCCCACGGGCGCCATCGCCGCCGGCACCTACCGAAGACGGGCAAGACTTTCGTCCGTTGTGACCCTCCTCCCACCCTACCACGCGGATTGGGCTAGTCGTCCTTGTCTTACACACCGCTGCTGCCGCAGCCCCCCCCCCCCCCCGCCATCGTAGTCATCATCTCTGCGCCTCAACCTTCTACCATTCGTATACGCCGGCCAAAGCCGCCGCGACGAACAAGCACCCATTGCGCGCCAAGGCGCAGCCTTTCTTCCACCCTCCCCGCACGGACAAGAGCAAGCAACGCCGGCACTAGAGGTCGTCGAGCCGGTGCATCGGGGTAAAGGGAGAGCACAACAACTTGCCACCAATAGTGGCACAGCTGCCCCACCGCAAAGCGCCTCGAACGTCCCCGCAGCCACCGCCGACCAGAGTGGTGGAGAGGCGCGAGGACGAGGATGCAGCTATGTGCGGGAGGGGGTGGGGTGGGAGGAGGAGTGCGGCAGCGCAAACCGTTGCCTTCTCCGGTGACGGGGACCGACGGGACCGGCCAGCAAGCAGCAGCGGGGGCGCGACCGGCCGAGCGGAGTCAAGCCAGCAGCCAGGGCCATCACAGGCCACCCACGCCGCAACCGAGCCGGCCACAACACGCGCGACGGCCGCGACCCGCCAGGCCCATCGGAGCCCAGATCGGGCCCTCCGCCATCGTAGCGTGCAGCACGTCGGACCGCCTTCCACCACAGCATCCTGCCGACCACCACCAACACACCTCCACCTCCTAGGCGCCGTCGCCGGCAGCCTCCGGAGCCGGGCTCGCACCTTCATCCGAGCAAGGGCCTCGCACTCGACCGTCGCGAGGAGGGAGAAGAAACGCCCCGCCGCCACCTTCCCTTGGGCGCGCAACGGCTTTGCCGGCGGCCCCTCCGGCGGCGGCGGCGCGGGGGAGGGGTAGAAGGGCCGGCGGCCGGTGGCTAGGGTTCCCCCCGTGTCGCCAGGGGAGGGCGACGCGGGGTCGGGGAGGGACCGGTTCGGGACCTCCCATTAATTAAGCTTGTACACGTGCATGTCCATTTATTACACGCCACTATGTCTGTGGTGGTATTATAATATCACCATCCATAAGTTATTCTTATTCCGAAAGATTATCTTGTATGGGCATTATTGGATGAGAGCTGCTAAGCGCCTTCTTCTCCCAACATTTGTACGACGCAAACCGTGGACCTCCGATGGTATCCGAAACATAGTCCTATTGATGGCAGTGTCGGACGCTTATCAGACATGGAGTGTCGCATGCAAAGCAATTTCGTTATTGGATAAGTACTTGTTGCAAGCATATTAGAAGCACTGCCACTGAGGCTAAAGCTCAAGACAAAACAAAATCGTTACACCAGCCTCTCTGCAGGCGAGCCTGAATGCGATGTGATTTCTAAGATGTATTCTCGCATTGATCTCTAGGAAAAGACCTATACGACAGTGTAGAACCAAACTGCTCCGTCTTGTCATCAAGCAGTTGCTCTGCCCTGCACGGAGAGCCCGAAACAACCAGACAGTGACAAAATTTGATATTCCAAAGGACACAGCTCCATAGTCGGCTCCTTCATGGCGCAGGTAACGGCACACCAAGACTTATTCTCAACCGCCTTGTGGGTTGCCGCAAATGTATTTTTATGATAATCTATGGCAGAATCAGCAACAACTGATTGCCATGTCTGCGCATGAGCGGCTTGATATCACTGAACTGCAAACTGAACCGTATCATAAGTTGGTATATTTCCTGGTACCTCCCATCCCGAGTTTATTTTGCAGAGCGCCTCCCGTTGCATATTGTAACTATGTAGTGTTATACGCATCGAACTCTTTCTACACAACCAGTCTAATGAGATCTACGACAAGTAGGAGGTCCAGGTAAAGTGTAGGCATCCACCGCACTTTGAGCTAGGAAGAGGGGTTGTTTCTCGTACGATATTGGTGGTTCTTATTTAGACAAGGGGAGGGGGGTGGGTGTGCATCAGCTATCCATCCAGACATCCACCACACTCGTTTCTAGCTTTAAAAGGATAAATAGCTACTCCCAACATTCATGTGCTTCAATAGGTACCTCTATAGAGCGAAAACATAGAAACCATATATCTTGAATAAAAAGGATGAGTTAATCAATTCATTAGTGGCTGATTTACTGAAAGCAATTAATTGAACCACAATAATGTACCCGTCTATGTAGACCAAAACCAAAAAACATGCCCACAAAAACTGAAACAACATGTAAATTTTAAGATAGTCGATTACCCTTGACTCGTCGACCCAGAACTGTTTAATTAATCAAAACATGGATTAGGTGAACCTCGGTTAAGAAGATTATAAACGAGTTGATCAATCCTTGTTAGTTTATGGCGGAAGGCTTGGGCGTGCCTCTCTCCAATGCACAGAAAAATCACATTGTAATTGCCCTTCTCTCTGAAATTATGACACCCAGTAATTTTCCGGCGGGTACTCCAAATACACATTTTGTCGGGTTCAACTTCATCTGATACTTGCGTAAACTGGCAAACGTCTCTTCCCGGTATGAAATCAGAGTATCACCTTTTTGGGATTTGACAACAATATCATCAACATTAACATGTACTTTCGCTCAATCTTCTTTTCCAAACAGTTCTGGATGTATCTCTGATAAGTTACCGGCTGTGTGCATCATTTTGATGCAGAGGCCGGGGCCCAGGCTCCCATTTCTAAAAAATCTCTGATAAGTTGCTCCTGCATTTTTCAGTCCAAAGGGCATTGCTGTGTAACAAAACGCTCCAAAGGGTGTAATAAATGAGGTCTTCTTTTGATCCTCCTCTTTCATCTTAACTAGCTAGAGCAGGCGCGGCGCAGCCGCGCCCATACCAAATCTTTAACTCAGAAGAAAATCCATGTAGAGTGCGGCATCGGTTAGGTTTATAGAGCGCCATGCGCCAAATAGTATAGTACATGTCGATCATGGCATTAAAGCTGATCGATTACAGACCCGCAGTGCATCATATATATATAAGTTATTATTTGTTTTGTCAATGGGCATGCTTTAGGTAAATTCTCTATGACAGATCTAACACAATTCTTTGGTTTTAACCAGAGTATATACTTATACTTCTGGTCCGAAGCTAACATTATACATAATTTATATAGCATACATACTATTAAAAGGAATCATGGACAGGTCTTGGAATTGTTGTGCCAAGGACACAATTTAAAGGAGTATTCTTCATGGAAATATTTTAAACAGGACAAAATGTAAAGGAGTATTCTTCATGGAAAATTTTTGAACAGGGTAGAAGGGTGAGCTTTGCTCCTTGCCACAAGACTACCAAATGCATAACACATTTTCTCTTTTTCGTGGTTCATGCCTCATATTTAATAGCCTTTCAAGATATGGACATGCTGACTGCATCACCTTTGAAGAAATCACTGAAAGCGACATTCTTTACATTGATTGAGAACAAATTCACCCCTGTAAGGTGCAAAAACCTGTAACATTAAGAGAACAATTAGATAACAAACCATGCAGCCTGCACTGATAATACCTGACATAGAAAATGTCTATAAGATAAGTGTCTCAATTTGCTACTTTTACTCTCTTAGATGACTAACTATTCTTATATCTAATTTTCATTTACTACCATTGTTAAAAGCAAATGAATAGTACAATATGAAGCTGATGTGAAAGTGACCAAGAAATCATTGAGAATTAAAAGAATGTAAGAAGAAAACACTAACATAATAAAGGAATCGAGATATCTCTAGAAGCAAGATGAAATTGCTAGATAAGAAAAAAAGTCAAATTTGCTCAAGACATAGGTCAGTTGAGCAAGACAATGGTCCAATGTATATCCATGTTTTAACATACTATAAGTTGTCAAAATGTGCGTTGGTTGCTGAAAAACTGACTATTTTCAGTGAAAGCAGGGGAAAGTAAATACAAATGGACCTATATTCCGCTGCTCATTATATTTTGTTGGCACACTGGACTAAACCTTGAAGCAAGAACAATACAGATCTAGTCAACTGGTATACAACTCAACGAACATAGCTTGGACACATGAAACATGTATTCTTTGGTAATAATAGCATCCCCATATTGACAGTTGCGCGGAAAATGCAAAATCTGCAAAGTGTCCAGCATACCACAAAAGATTGGATAACCAAGAAATATAGAAAATTTGACTTCGTGTTTGCTCTTCTACAGAAACGTCAACCTATACTTTTATGTAGGAGAGTACCTTGGGACAGGCTCGACAGTCGACACCACACCTGGGGCATGCATTTCTCTGTAGATGGATTTACCTTCTTCCAACATGTTTTGCTGTATGTGTTCCACTATTCGTCAATGGAAATCAACTGTGTGGTGAGCACATTAAGGTTCAGCCGTTGACCCTGTAATGTTGAAAAAAAAAATGAGTTATTTTGCTCGAGCCGATATCTAATGCATATCCCACTCATTGGTTGCACAATAGTAGTCTACCATGATTTCGTTTAAGATAAATCCCTCATGACATCTCATACATCACGTGTACGGACGGGGACATGCTTCACGCAGCGCCATAGGAAGTCCAGACCCAGTTGCTAGGAAAATATGTAAGCACAAAACTTCTAAAATATTAGAAAACGGTGTCAAGACAATTAAATATATAGCATGATAGAGAACCTTTTAACCAAGCTGAAAAGTACAAAGGTGTTGCCCGAATACACATACAGCTTGTGATCTATCTTATCAATATGACGTTCAATCTAGCACACAAGAGGAAACAGACTGTTATATATATCAGCAAAGACATGTGCATACCTTTTGCAAGCGGAACCTAGAACTGAAGGTACATTCTATATGTCCCTGCAGGAGGCATCCAAAGTTCCAAACCTAAATACAACTTGGAGGTCCCTATGGACCGTTCGACCCCTAAAAAATTGTTCCAAATTTAACAATTTAACCATATTTACCATTTCTGGTTCCAGCTTCACAATAACACATTGTCATATAAACTAATGGTGCTTTCGAGTCACACGGGTAGGTCAACAAAGTATTTACTTGGGCTGAAAATTTTCTCAATTCAGAAGTGGACATCCTGCAAGTATGCACTATGCTTAGAACGGGTTGTCTACAAAACATAAGAAAATGACTTAGCAACATGTGTGTCATTGAAGAATGAGATGATTAATGAAGCATCATAGAACACAAGGGGAAAATAAATCACCCGCAAAGACTCTGTATTAACATCCATAACCAAAGTTATAATAAACAAATTCTCCAGGTCTTGGTCAGTAGCTTAGTTCTTCTTTCCCTGCGGTTCAAGTTGGAACACTCCATTCCTTGGTGAACTGAACAAAGTGTAAAAATCAGGCCTTGGACCATATGTAGAAGAATATATCAAAGAGAACTGAGAAATCAGCGAAATAACACTGCCAAGTTATTTATAGAACCTATCGAAGGAAACCAAAAATTTATACTAACTATATAACACTACTTATTTTTCAATGAAACTAAATCTTTTACAATAAGAACAAAAATACACATTCATATGGGACAGTCAGGCAAGGCTTAGTGGTAGCAGAGGACTACGTTAAGATAGAGGGCACTAATTTTATTACATCCAAGTGGTACTAAGATAGTTTGCTTCACATAGTAGCGTTTTCATGATAGCCGCATAAATCGGGTGGTCTACAAAGCTTCTTCTCTCCTCTAGCAAGATTTATATCTCATAATGCTTCTTTGTAGCAAAGAAAAGGAACGATAACGTTTTCATCTGTAGACAACCGCAACATATAGCACCTTGTTGGCAAAGGGCTGAACCACTATATCAGGTAGCACCCTTTGAAAAGAGAGTGGTTCTACAATGTATTCACGATGAAGAAACATTTGCATAGATGGATACATGTCTACAAAAAAAATATAATTATAAAAGTGAAACAACGAAAGATAAGTGATCAAAAGAGAAATTTATATTGATAGCATTCTTACGGTCTTACCTATGGTAATAATGGTTTGCCAATTTCGGGATGCATGACCAGTTCTGCGGGTTCTTTGTGAGGGGGCGCCCGATAAGATGTATATACAGGGAGTGCAAAGTCTACAAAGGATGTCTTTTATTTCTTACTGCAATGAGTATTACAATCAATTATCATAAAATCCTAGAATTTGTGCATGGTTTAAGTCCTTAAGAATCCTGACTATTTTCTATGGAGAAAACAAATACTGAGTATATATTAATGGTGCCTGTAAGATAATAAATTTCAGAACATAATGTGATGGTACATCGTGAAACAAAGGTCATACCAGCAATCAGATATTGCTCCTGAAGGACATAAGCAATAAGGAAGCTAGAATATTAAAGTATTTCAAAACATTCAAAAACTAAATAAAGTATTTCTAAGGTTGCAGGTACAACACCTATATGGCTATATCTTCCTACAACCGATATCCAAAGAGTTCTCTGTTACATTGATTCAGAGGACTGAAATTTATTGATAGCCAACTGCAAAAAATCCAAGTACTAAACATGTGAATGCGGGAAGAGAACACCAGGTGACAGAGCTTGCGCTATCCATGTCTATATCATATTGGGGATGATGTTGAAAGAGTTCTACGTTACATTGATTCAGAGAAATGAAATCCTCTGTTTAACAGCTGGAAAGAAAATCCGAGTACCAAACCTATCAGGATAACTGATGTGGGGTATTTGAGTTGGTAGGTTACATTAGTATGATAAACATCTATGGCTTTTATCGATTATTTACAGGACCACTGAAACTGAGCAGAAAGTTAACACGCCTAACCTCAAAACGAACTAACTTATAACATGACCCGCTTCTTAACCTTTAAATGGAAGCACACAAAGAACAAAGTAAGAATCCTCTGAAAGACACAATGTTTCTTTTCAGACAAAAAAAGTACAAATCACATAAGAATTAATATACTGAGAAATTAACTGCCACAAACCTGTGAAGCTGAAAAGATACAATTGGAATTTAGTAAAGGACAACGTTGACCAAAATACAATTATCGTGGAGGTTTGTAGGCATTACCTGCAATAGGCTGCATGCATCTACCTTGCAGAGAATGCCAACCTTGCATAGAATGCCAAACCATGGGTGGAGGCAGAGGCGGAGGTCGGTCTGCTTGATGTCGAGGGCCTAGAGCACAGGGTCCTCCATGTGGGCGTACCTTCTGCCGGCGCCCGTGGCGGAGATGCTTTGGTCCCTCCTACCTCGCTGGCGGTGCGCGGACTGCTTGTCGGCACTGAAGATGCAGGCCTCGACCTTGAGGCCCAGGTGCCTAGCTCCTCGGATTGACGCACTTGCTCTGCCCGAAGTTGCTGCTCACACACGTGCGGCACGGAGGTCGGAGTCAAATTCCCGAGAGAAAGGATGATGAGGAGGGGGCGTACATGAACGTTGGTATGTCGCGGCCGATGAGTAGGATTGGGATCGCGAGCGGCGGCGTGGACCAGCTGTCAGCGGCCTTGGGAGGCGACACGACCGGTTTGGGCGGCGCACCCACGCCTGCGTCCCCACCGACGGCACATCCAGCTCCGTCACAGAACCTCGCCGTCCCGCCTACTTGCGGGCGCAGTACCGGGTTTTGTTACCTGGTGGCGACGCGCTGGCGACAACGGCTGTGGGTGCACCCAGTTGGGGCACGTGATGCAGGAAGCACCGGCCGCCTAAATGTTGCAAACAAAACAAATGAAGAAGCAGCACCTTGAAAATCTAGCATGCACAAACAATGTAGAAAACAGAGAAACATACACGAACCTGACAGCGAAGATGCAGTCACACCAGGACGGCCAGCAGGGGACGGACGACATATAGAAGAGAAAGCAAAAGACTGCGGAGCAGTGCATCCATCCGCCCCGAGCAAGCCGACGGAAGAACCGGAAATCCCGTCCCTAGAAGCAGAACACGAAGAAACGGCGGGAAAGGCAGATGATGCGACAGGAAGAGAAGAAGAACCGCGGCGAGGAGCTCGTCGAGGAGAGCACGAAGGGCCAATCGACGCAGAACCGATAGGTCCCACACACTCACGGGTGGTGCCACGCCGGCGACCGCAGACAACGCCGCCGCAGCGAACCGCATCAGCCGAATCAGCCGACCAAGCAGGACCACGAGATGCATCGAACCTGGTGGAGGGACGTCGGTGACCGCGGCCACCGCCGCGGCGCGGAAACGCATCCGTCGAACCACCCGGCCCAACAAAACCAGAAGAGGCGTCGGCCATTGCAGCGAGCCCGGCGACGGAAAGCGCACAGGGGCAGAGCGACGGAAACAAATCCTATACGACCCAGCATCTGGCGACCCAATCGTGCACCATGTCCATTGTCTCACACGTGGCAAAATAAATAAATACCGGCCGCGGAAGTTGCTTTCCTTTTTTTCTGAATCAAATCGCACAGTAACCAACTTGGTCCACCGCTGGGTCGTTGGCTTCGGGGTCGTATAAGATTTATTTCCCAGAGCGACCACACCGAGACAAGAGAAAAGAAAGAGGCGGGGATGGAGAGATGGTTGCGAGCAGAAGAAAACAAACCTAGGGACAAACCGTCCGCGTCCGTGTCGACAACAACCAGGTGGCAATCAGCAGCGTACCACACGCACGTAACGTAGGGAGGCCCACCACTTCTAACAGCCGCACGCCATCGACGCACACGAGGAGAACGGACTACAAACGACCTACGCACGTGTCAGGCGGAGAAATAGGGAGATGACCATCGGGCAAACAGGAAAAATCGAAACCTATTGGATCTTACATATTTGACAATAACCTGAATAAATAGGCCTCCAGATAACATAACAATTCACAACCTGTTGTAGAATCTATGATCTGGTCAATCCGAGGCAAGGCAAATGGATCTTTAGGACATGCTTTGTTTAAATTCGTATAGTCTATGCACATTCTGTAGGTTCCGTTTTTCTTCAAAACGAGAACTGGATTGGCTAACTACTTTGGATGTAATACTTCCACAATAAAACCAGCTCCTAATAGCCGAGCTATCTCCTCGCCAATTGCATTTCTTCTCTTATCATTGAAACGACGAAGGATCTGGTTAGAATCCACATTTAGACTGTGCTCAACAAGTTCCCTTGGAACACCAGGCATGTTAGAAGGCTTCCATGCAAAAATTTCCCAATTCTCACGGAGGAACTTAATGAGCGCACTTTCCTATTTATCAGTCATGTGAGTCCCCATACTGAACTGCTTAGATGAGTCGCCAGGGGTGAAGTCCACCAGTTTAGTACCTTTTGTTTTCACTGGGTATTTACACATTCGAATGTCTTAGAACCTCTCTAGAATTGGTTTTGGTTTAGTTTTCCAACTTTCCATAATTGTTTTCCAGGTTTATAACTAATTATTAAATTCTGAAAATACATCGAAAATAAAGTTTGTCGAAAAATTCCAGAAAAATTATAATAATTTTTTATGTAAAAAATGAGGCAGAGAGGCACCTGTGACACCCTAGGGGGACCCACCAGGCATGCACCCCACAGGGTGGCACACTGGCGCGGCCAACCCCTAGTGGCGCCAGCACATGGTGTAGGCCCCCCAGGCTCTCCACTAGCTCTCTTCCCCGCCAAAGATTTCTCTCTCTCACCCCAAACTCAAAACATTTCCTGGAACCGGAGTTCTTACTGTTCTTCCTCGGGATTTTTCGATCTCTTTGCTAAGCCCACATTTATTGCTAAAAATTGGTGCATTTGCTCTTCGGCATGTGACTCCTCCGATTATCCAAATGGAATTTTGTTTAGTGGAGTATTTGTTGAGTATTTTGGTATAGTAGGTGACAGCTTATGTGAGTTTGCATGCTTGATTTAATTTGAAATAATATAGTTTTTATGCATGTTTTTCTCTCCTACAAGTCTCTATAGTAGTTTCTATCATGTAGTTGCTTGAAATCAATTTTTGTGTTGATTGTTAAAAATTTCATAAATGGAGCACAATGTACACCAACTTGACCAGCATGGGTTGAATCGACCAGTAGGAGAAAGATGCAACTTCTGAAGATTGATGCAGCTAATATTGGCAGGGCGCACTACTGGTTCAGCAGCATTGTGGAACCTACACAACAAAGTCAATTCACTTTTCTCCAACGAAGTAGTGAGGTTGTCAATCTCACCTGTTTTGCTGAAAACAAAGAGGTTAGATGTATGGTGTGGAAAACAGTAGGAAAACAATGTGAAAACAGTAGTAGAAGTGTGGAAACAGTGATTGCAGTGGTTGTATTATCAGTATGAGAAAAATGGACCGGGATCCATAGTTCACTAGTGGTGTCTCTCCATAAAAGAAAAATAACATGTGTGATGAACAAATTACAGCTCAGCAATTTATAGATATTAAAACATGCATGACATGATGATTACTATGTGATTCATGCGGGCATTACAACAAGACTCATAGACCGTTATCCAACTTCATCTATGACTAATAATCCACCCTCAGAATGTCATCCGAGCAATACTTGGGTATTAAGTTGCAATCAACAGATAATCGCATTAAGCAAAGTGTATAATGTAAACATCGTTGTTTTCTCCCTAATGGCAACAACACAACCCCCATTCGTCACGTTTCTGTCACTCGAGCACAAATGCAAGGGAGGCATGAACCCACTATAGAGCATAAATACTCCCTCTTGGAGTCACTAGCATCTACTTGGTCAGAGCATCTACTAACAACGGAGAGCATGCAAGATCATAAATAACATACATGAATAGAACATGATAGATTGATAATCACGAGACATATCATTCAATATTCATCGGATCCCAGCAAACACAACATGTAGCATTACAATAAGATGATCTTGATCATGTAGGGAAGCTCACAAGATCTAAACATGAGGTATAAAGAGGAGAGAACAACCATCTAGCTACTGTTATGGACCTGTAGTCCAAGGATGACCTACTCACGCATCATTCCGGAGGCGGGCATGGTGGTGTAGAGCCCTCCGGTGATGATTTCCCATCCCGGCCTTTCCCTATGAATGTTTCACTTGAATTGACTTGGCACATGCTCACGCATGCATATGACTGAAAAGAAAAAGTCAATTAAGCCTCGATGATTTATTTTGCCTTAGAGTATTTGTATCACTTTTATGCCCCCCGTTAATTTTATTTTGTCGCAACCATTATTATGACAGTTATTGCTCTCTCCATTATCGCTCCCAGTCTATTGCTAGCCTTTACCTGTACTGAGTATGAACTCTACTCGTGCATCCAACTCTCAGAAACCAAAGTTTGCCAAATGTGTCCACCATACCTACCTACATGTTGTATTTAACCACCACTCCGAAGTAAAGCGCTCATGTGTTACCTTTAAAAACTTTCAAAATTAGTCATGTTTTGTACCCCTGTTTTAGCTCACGAGGACGTAAATGGAGGATATTTATATCACTTGTTGATTAGATTTCGTACACCTAGACTAGTGGCTTCATCCGCTTATCCAATTGCTAGAAGATTTAGCAGCGGGGTGCCCAGCCCCAAACTTAATTATAACAAATTCTCTTCACTATTTTTGCCCCTGATTTATCAGTCAAAGCGTAAATGTGTAAACAAAAGAGAAAGAGGGATGACCTTCTACTCAGTTTCGTACTTCTATGGGAGCCGCTCGTGTGAAGTCTAGTTGGCTTGTGACGTGCTGTATTTTCTGTTTACATTCGTTGACATAAGCATACACCTCTCTAAAAAATGTTTTCAATACCTCTGTTTAACAAAATAAAAAGCTCTAGAAGATGAGTGATCCTTGCTTCCCTCTACAAAGGGACTTTCTTTTACTTTTATGTTGAGTCTTCACCTTCTCACTTTATGCACTTTCTTGAGAGCATAGCTTCATTCTTAGTGTAATGTGCTTGTCTCAAGATACGGTTAATTGTGTTTGATGCTTTTATCTTTGATATCTTTACTTCTAGTCTTCACTTGAACCTCAGAGGTGCCATGGAATTTATGTTTTGCTCCATTATTAAGGGCAAGCGAGATACCACTTTATCATACCCTATTATGAACATTGCAATCCTCCGAACTGATATATTTCATGTTGTGTTTAATTAGTGTGTTGAAATCTCTTCATGGTTTGCATAAAGATTATGTGACTTTATTTTGCATACTTCTTATTATGAATTTCCTAAGCACTTGATCATGTAATGAGAATATTTACACCATATGAAACAAATGTGTTCGTAAAAGTTCTTTTATCGCACTCAGTTGTTAACTGAATTGCTTCTCGGGGACAAGCAATAAGGTAAGCTTGGGGGAGTTGATACATCCAAAACGTATCTCCTTTTCCGAACACTTTTGCTATTGTTTCCCTCTAAACTCGTGAGTTTTGAAAGAAACTAACATGGACTAATGCTGTTTTGAGCTGAATTACCCTGCTGTCTCGTTTTTATGCAAAAAAAATCAACTTTCAGAAAATCTCCTGGAAAAGATCCCAATGAACTTATTTCACCCGAAGACCCCCGGAGCCAGAAGGAGACCCTGAGGGGAGCAAGGAGGGGCCCACACCATTCCTAGGCGCGCCCCCCTTGGCCGCGCCGCCAGGTGGTGTGGCTTCCCCAGGCACCCCCTCGGGCTCCCCTTTCGACTACTTATGCCCCATAACCCTAAAACATCAGGGGTTCGTCATATTCCAGAGAAACACACCCGAGCGCCGCCGCCACCTCGAAACCCAATTCGAGGATCAGAAGTTCCTGTTCTGGCACCCTGCCGGGACGGGGATTCGAAGGAGATCATCGTCATCGTCACCGCCACCACTTCTCTATAAACCATCCATGATTCCCCCCGTCCATATGTGAGTAATCACCGATGTAGGCTAAGAGGTATGGATGGGATTGGATGAGATTGATCATGTACTAATGCCAGATTGTTAGGGCATGGTGCCTAGTATCCGTTGTTAGTGCTATACATCGTTGTTGCAACTTTTTAATCTTAATGCTTGTCACTAGGGCCCGAGTGCCATGATATCAGATCTGAACATGTTATTGTTTCATGAGTATAATTATATTTCTTGATCATATTTGCAAGTTGTTTACACATGTAGTTGTCCGGAACTTGAGGCCCTAAAGTGACAGCAATTGGGACAACCGGAGGGGATGGCTGCGATGTGAGGATCACATGTTTTCGCGGAGTGTTAATGCTTTGCTCCGGTGGTTTATTAAAAGGAGCACGTTAATTGCCAGTAGTTTCCCTTGAGGCTCCGCTGCAAATGGGCTGGTAGGACAAAAAATGGTGTGCAAGTTTCTCATTGCGAGCACGTACAAATAAATTGGAACACATGCCTATGGTTTTCCTAGAACTTGGATGCTTTATTATTATCTATCTGCAACACCTATGTTATTATTATTACATGAACTATCTTATCCATGCAATGCCCGGTCATCCATCCCCTATTCCTACGGTACTTTCATCCTTCTGTTTTCACGATTGCTACTTTTGTTTTCACGATTGCTACTGTTGTTACTATTTTACTCCTGATGTTATTCCACTACTGCTGCTGCTATAAAATTGTTACCACTGATAAATTGTTGCGAGCAAGTCTAATTTCAGATGCAGCTGAATTGACAACTCATCTGTTAAGGCTTACAAATATTCTTTGGCTCCCCTTGTGTCGAATCAATAAATTTGGGGTTTACTTTCCTCGAAGACTGTTGCGATCCCCTATACGTGTGGGTCATCTGAAAGTGCAAACGCGCTTAAATCATCTTGTTTTGGTGTTTGTTAACAACACATATACTCTAAAAGGTGTTGATGTATTTCAGGGGATTATTTCAACTTATTATCTTGGTGGTGCTTTGGTTCAAAAAGGAGCAAGTCGCCCAAGTCACTGTTGGCTGGAGTTTTCTCCAGGCCGGAGTCTCCGGTCCTACCAGACCGGAGTCTCCGGTGTGGAATTTTCTCCAAGATTTTCTGCTAAGGACTTGGTGGTGTCGCATACTGTACCCACACCGGAGAGTGTCCGGAGACTGTCCGGAGTCTCCAGTGTGAGCCTTGTTTTCTCAGTTTTGCTAAGGACTTGGTGGTGTCGCGTACTGTACCCACACCGGAGACTTACCGGATACTTACCGGAGTCTCCGGTGTGAGTAAAGTTTTCCTGCAACGCAAGACCACAGACATCCTCTGTGTCCTCTCGACGCGCCAAGACCGGAGTCTCCGGTCCACCAGACCGGAGTCTCCGGACTGAAGATTTCCTGAAGAAAACCAAAGGTGCCAAGGTGGTGTCCGGTACTGTATTTAGTCCGGAGGGACACCGGAGACTGTCCGGAGTCTCCAGCCCAGACCGGAGTCTCCGGCCTTTACACCGGAGTCTCCGGTGTGTTTTCGCCAGATCTGCTCCAATGGCTCTTAGCCTTTATGAGGGGTATAAATACCCCCTCCCCTCCACCTACCTCAAGTTAGCTCGACCAGAATTAAAGACACCATTGTTGGAGCTCAACCACCTTGCTAGATCTCTCAATCCAACCACCCAAAAGCCTAGATCTTTGGAGGATTGAAGGAGAAGGCCCGATCTACGTCTTCACCAACCGGATTTCATTTCCCCTCTCTTTTGCTTGAGGGATCTTTGCCTAGGGTTTCCTCTTGTGGAGAACCTAGGCTTCTTGCTACTCTTGGTGATTTGTGAGTGTTGGGAGCCCCCAATTAAGTTGTGGGTGTGTGCCCCAAACTTGTTTGTAAAGGATTCGATCCCCGCCTCAAAGTGGTTCAATAGTGGAAGGTGAACTAGGCCTTTGTGGCGGAGTTCATCGGAGAATAGGGTGAGGCCTTTGTGGCGTTGAGTAGGCCTTCGTGGCCAGCTCACACCCCTCCAACGAGAGGTACTCCCTTAACAAGGAGGAACTCGGGAATACATCGTGTCTCCGTGTGCTTCCATCGGTTATCTCGTTCCCTTCTCTTTACCTACTAGTACTTGTTACATTTATTGTTGTACTAGTTGTATTAAGTGTTGTGCTAGTTGCATTAATTGCTTGCCTTGTCATATAGGTAAATTCACCACTAGTTGCATTATCTAGAGAATTTACCTTATTGTCAAGCCTAAACTTTAAGAAAAATTAAAATTGGTCGTAGCACCTATTCACCCCCCCTCTAGGTGCCCATACTTTACTTTCAATTGGTATCAGAGCCTCGGCTCTTCTATCGGGCTTAACCTCCTAAGAGTTTAAGTATGGGAGATGAGTTGGGTGACGCTCCGTCCAATGGCAATGTGACCATGGATGATCTCAAGGCTTTGAGAGAATCATTGACCTCATCCATAGACACTAAATTTGATGAGTTGCGTCAACTCATGACAACACTCCTCAAAGCCAAAGGACCGGAGGTGGTCGACTCATCCCTTCCGGAAGAACCGGAGGGTGCCAAGAAAGGGGTTGATGGTGAACCACTTAAAACTGCTTCCGCCGAACAATCCGCTAAGAAGGGTGCGGGTGATAAGGAAGAATATCACGCCGTTGAAGGCCGATATTCTCCCGATCCCCCATCCCTTTTCCCCATATAATCCCTAGAGGAGATCCACCTAAAATTGATGCTTATTCTTTTCGTGAATGGCAATACTACATGGAGACTCACTTGAACTCTTCTTGTATAGATCTTCGGAGAATCACTCATGACGGATACAAGCCTTTTGATCCCAAGAATCTCACAAGAAGAGAGGTCGTAGATTGCCAACTCAATTACACCGCTTTGTCCATCCTTCATCAAGCCGTGGGTTCTAACCACATGCCACATCTTCAACATTTCTCCACCGCCAAAGAAACATGGGATGCACTTGTCATCATGTTTGCTGGGAATGAGAGCATGCAAAGAAATCGCTATGACACCTTGACCAATGAGGCCGAAGGATTTTTCATGCGTGATGGAGAAGATCACGTTGACATGTATCGAAGACTCAAAACTCTTGCCACCGCCTTCCCTAATGCGGGTGCAAAGTATATTGACGATGCTTGGATCAAGAGTAAGTACATGATTGCCTTGATGCCTTTTGAGGGCATGAACTTGAAGAGCATTCAAGGAAGACATGATTTCTCCATCATGACCTCAACTCAAGTGATGCAAGAATTGTGCTCCTACAAAGTGCAAACCAAGAATTCTCTTGACAACCGTGCTAGGGCCATTGGAATGCATCAAGGAGCATCCGTTGCTTTGAAGGCCAAGGCTTTGTCAAGAGAAGTTGAGAATGAAGAAGATGGAGAAGAGACATTGCCTCCGTTGAAGGAACAAGACTATGATCCCGTTCTAAAAGATCTAATTGCTCTCACCGTGCAAAAGTTTTGGAACAATCCCCCCAAGGGCAAGAAATTTGTTGAGGAGAAGACCAAGTGTCGTTATGGTAACGATGGAGCTCAAAAAGTTAGATCTTGCTTCAATTGTCAAGACAAGTATCACTTCATTGCGGAGTGCCCCTACGAGAATAGAGAGAACCATAGTGGCAAGCTCATCCGCAAGGACAAGTCAAAGGTTGAATACAAGAAACCTCATTTCAAGAAGAAACCATTCAACAAGAAAACCCCCACCAAGTTTGTACTCTTGACTCAAGAAGAGTATGATTCCGGGAGTGATGAAGAAGAAGAACCATCAAGTGAAGTGGCCGCTCTTGCTATTGCTTCCACTCCATCTTCGTCATCCCTCTTTGAATCCCCCAATGAAAATCTCCCTCAACGCAATGCCAAGTGCTTAATGGCTAAGGCCACGGAGGTATCATCTTCTCCTAACTCTAAGACCCCTAGTGAACTAGAACATATTACTATTCTTAGAGAAGAAGAGGAAAGGGCCTCCTTGGACCATTTTATGTCTAACATGCAAGGGGAGACCAAGAAGTACTTTGAGCATCTCATGAGGCAATTGGGAGAGACCCAAGAGGCCCTTGAGATTAAAGGTGAGGTTGAGAGAAGGGATGCGGATGAAATTGCATCCCTCTCAATGACTCTTGAAGAAGAGCATGATGGTAGAATTTCTCTAGAGGATGAACTTGAATCTATTGAATCAACCCATAATGAACTTGTCTCTAAAATCATTAAGGAACGTGATCTTGCTATTGCTAAATATAAAAAGGCTAAAAAGGATAAAGTCGAGTTTGGGGTATGTCATGATAAACTAACCGAGGAGTTTGAAAAGCTAACCAATGCTCACAAAGCCTTGGAAAGCCAACACTCATCCCTCAAAGAGTTGCATGAACAACTTCAAACTCAACTTACTCAATCTAACCATCCTAGCACCTCTACTTCTTCTTGTGATAATGCAAATATTATTGAGGAAAATGCTAGGTTGAAGGATGAGCTAGCAAGGCTCAAGGGCAAAAGCCCTCAAGTTGAGAAGGTTGTGTTAGCCACCCCACAAGTGGTTGCCTCTAGCCCAAACGCGGTCATTGCTAGACCACAATTGAGTGCTCCAAGACAACAAGTGGGTAAGCAAGTTCTTGGCTATGTAGCCAAGAAAAAGAACAAGAAGAAGAAGAACAAGAAGAAGAACCAACATGGTGCTTCAGGTGGTATTGTCATTAGGGACAACACTACTCGTAGCACACCCGCTCAAGCCAAAAATGATGCCTCGAGTAGTAGTGTCATAAGGGACAACACTACTCGTAGCACCTCCACGGGAACTAACAATCCACACCATTTCTTATATGTTGATTATTATGGTGTTGTGCAAGCTAAATATGTTGGTCCCATTGAGGGTTTCATTGACTATACCATTTGGGTTCCAAAGACCCTTGTCGCTAACATGAAGGGACCCTTCTCGGGTCCTAACTCTAGTCATTGATCTCTTGCATGACTATGCTTCCGGTGGGACTAAATGGATTCTTGATAGTGGATGCACTAATCATATGACCGGAAGCAAAGAACTTGTGACGGAGTTGCGACCAAATGACATCCAAGCAACCGTCACCTATGGGGACTCGTCTAAGTCTAAGGTATCCGGGTTTGGAAAGGTTGTGGTTGCTCCCGATATCACTATCGTGAACATCATGCTTGTCGAATCCCTTGGTTATAATTTACTTTCCGTCCGCTCTCTAAATAAGATGGGTTTTTCCGTCTTTTTTGATGGTGATATTGTGGTCCTTTTGAGGAGCAAGACTCTTGACGTCGCTCACGTGGGACATGTTGAAAATGAGTTGTATGTGGTGGACTTTACAAAGTCAACCAACACTCAAGCAATGTGTCTTTTCGGGAAGGCGGACTTGGGATGGTTGTGGCATCGCCGCCTATCCCATGTCAACATGAGAACTTTGCAAATTCTTCACAAAGGTGGCCTTATTGTTGGACTAAAAGAAAATGTTTCCTTTGCAAAGGACCGCGTTTGTAGGTCGTGTGTTGAAGGGAAGATGCATGACATTGTGCACAAGGCCAAGACTATTATCTCATCAAAGAGGATCTTGGAGCTTCTCCATGTTGATCTCTTTGGTGCCGTACCCGAAGCAAGTCTTGGTGGCAAGAAGTATTGCTTGGTGATTGTCGATGACTATTCTAGATACACTTGGGTTTACTTCCTCAATTGCAAGAGTGAAACTCAACAAACCATCATCGATTTCTCCAACGAAGTGCAACGTCAACACAATTTGCAAATCTTGGCTATTAGGAGTGATAATGGGTCGGAGTTCAAGAACTATACATTGAATGAATTTCTTAGTGAAGAAGGCATTCGTCATCAATACTCCGCCACCTACACTCCTCAACAAAATGGTGTTGCCGAAAGGAAGAATCGCACTCTCTTGGATATGGCTAGGACCATGTTGGCGGAGTACCCTTCTCCCCAATACTTGTGGACCGAGGCCATATCCACCGCATGCCACTCCTCCAACCGCCTCTACATCCGCAAAGGCTTGGTCAAGACCCCATATGAGATACTCACCGGCAACAAGCCCAACATCTCCTCCTTCCGTGTATTCGGTTGTAAGTGCTTCTATTTGATCAAGGGTATTAGGTTGTCGAAATTTCAATCCAAAACTATTGAGGGTATTTTTGTTGGTTATGGTGCCGAATCCCACACTTATAGAGTCTATGACAAAGCCTCACAGATTGTCATAGAATCTTGTAGTGTGGTGTTCGAGGAAAATGACGGCTCCCAAGTGGCGCAATTCCATGTTTCAAATGTAGATGTTGAAATGCCTCAAGAAGCCATAGGAAGGATGGGTGTGGGATTTTTCCGCCCCATCGAGGGACA
Source organism: Alopecurus myosuroides (assembly GCA_028641055.1). Classification (NCBI taxonomy): domain Eukaryota; kingdom Viridiplantae; phylum Streptophyta; class Magnoliopsida; order Poales; family Poaceae; genus Alopecurus; species Alopecurus myosuroides. The sequence continues at coordinate 312,807,078 of CM054060.1, read as the reverse complement.
CCTTATGGCGACTCGAGAAGGACTATGCTCTACACAAGTGGAGCCCTCCTCTACACTAGAAGAACAAGCCAAGGAGCCAACTATTACACCTAACCAAGAACATGTTCAAGACCCTCCTCTCATTGACCAAGTGACTCCGCAAGTCGTACCCACTCCTCTCATTATTGCGAGTCAAGGTCAAGGCCAAGATCAACCTTCTTCTTCATCCTCTCCTCAAAATGAAGATACTATTGTTGATGATGATGATAATGTTGATCAAGGCCAAGTTGGTCAAGATGGGGACCCAAATGATCAAGATGATCAAATGATCCCTCCTCGAAATAATGAGGAGATCGAAGCCCGTCGCATCAAAAGGATAAGAAGAGCTTTGAAGCAAATTGATGCCCAAGATGACAAGGTCTTGGAGGATGTTCAAACTAGAAGATCTACAAGAAGGCAATTGGCTCATTTTTGTGAGCATCAAGCTCATATCTCTATGATTGAACCTAAGAAAGTGTATGAAGCTCTTGAGGACTCCGATTGGGTTGAAGCTATGCATGATGAGCTCAATAACTTTGAGCGCAACAAAGTTTGGAGATTGGTTGAGAAACCCAAGGATTGCCACAATGTTATTGGCACTAAGTGTATTTTCAAGAACAAGCAAGATGAGAATGGCATTGTAATTAGGAACAAGGCAAGATTGGTTGCTCAAGGTTACACCCAAGTTGAAGGCATTGACTTTGATGAAACCTACGCTCGCGTGGCTCGCCTTGAGTCCATCCGTATCCTCCTTGCTTATGCATCCTCTCATAATTTCAAATTGCAACAAATGGATGTGAAGAGTGCTTTCTTGAATGGTCCACTAAAAGAGGAGGTATATGTGAAGCAACCTCCCGGGTTCGAAAATCTCAACTTTCCTAACCATGTCTACAAACTTGACAAAGCTCTCTATGGTCTCAAACAAGCACCTCGTGCTTGGTACGAGCACCTTAGAGAGTTGCTAGATGACCGTGGTTTCGAAGTTGGGAAGATCGACCCCACTCTCTTCACCAACAGAGTAAAAGGAGAGCTTTTCATATGCCAACTATATGTGGACAATATTATCTTTGGCTCAACTAACCAAGCTTTCAATAATGAGTTCTCTAAGCTTATGACTGACAGGTTCGAGATGTCTATGATGGGTGAGCTTAAATTCTTCCTTGGCTTTGAGATCAAGCAATTGGCCCGTGGGACTTTCATTTCTCAAGCCGAGTTTACCCAAGACATGATCAAGAGGTTTAATTTCCAAGATGCAAAGATCAAATCTACTCCTATGCAAGTCAAGTGTCACCTATCACGCAATCCTAAAGGGAGTAAGGATGTGGATCAAAAGCTTTATCGTTCTATGATTGGTTCTTTGCTCTATCTTTGTGCATCTAGACCCGATATCGTTTTGAGTGTAGGTGTGTGTGCAAGGTATCAAGCGGCTCCTAAGGATTGCCACTTAGTGGCGGTTCATAGGATCTTTCGTTATTTAGTTCATACCCCAAGATTTGGTTTGTGGTACCCAAAGGGGGCACAATTTTCTCTCAATGGCTATACGGATTCCGATTGGGCGGGTGATCAAGATGATAGGAAGTCAACTTTCGGGGCTTGCCAATTTCTTGGTAGGTCCCTTGTAAGTTGGTCCTCCAAGAAGCAAAATTGCATTTCCCTTTCCACCGCCGAGGCCGAGTATGTTGCCGCCGCAAGTGCATGCACTCAATTGTTATGGATGAGGCAAACTCTCAAGGAGTATGGAGTTCATTTGGATAAAGTGCCTCTTTTGTGTGACAATGAAAGTGCCATCAAGATTGCATACAATCCGGTGCAACATACAAGAACGAAGCACATTGAGATTCGCCACCACTTCATCCGTGATCATGTGGCAAGAGGGGATATTGCACTATCTTATGTGCCCACCAAGGACAATCTTGCGGATATTTTCACGAAGCCACTTGATGATGCAAGCTTATTGTTCTTGAGGAATGAACTAAATGTGATTGATTCAAGGAGTTTGACTTGAAGATCTTGCACACACCCCTATAGATGAAACATGTTCGAGTTTAGATGTAGGCATGGACATAGGGGGAGTGTTATCCTAACACATTGGGTTCTCCCTCCCCCCATTATGCCCAAATCAAAAATTCAATGTGATCTCTCTTTTTCTAATGTTGAATTGTGAGCTTCAATGTTGAGTAATGACAATGCCCCCAAGATATATCTTCGCGGTTGCATACCATGAACTCTTACATGGTGGCCTAGGCCACCAACCTCTTCCGTGAAGAGTTGGTTATTATTTGCGAGTTTTTGGCATTTTTGTTGAGGGATGTACTCACTATTTGATGTTCTTCTTTTTCTCGATGTTCTTGAGTACAAGTTCCCTCCCGGTGTTGCTCCTATTTTTTCTTGCCAAAATCTCATCTCTTTTTAGTGTTGGGCACTTCATGTCCTCTTGGGGTAGTTTTTCTGGCGAAAGACCGGAGACTCTGGACTACCATACCGGAGACTCCGGCCAGGCCGGAGACTCCGGTGTGCTGCACGCACTATAAAAGCTGGGGGCTGAGGGAAGTTAGGGTTTCATTCCCCACTTCCCCCACGCCCCCCCATAGCAGTGTTGCGCCGCCGCCGCCGCCAGAAGCACTCCCCGGCCGATTTCCACCGCCGGAAACCGGTCCCCCCGCCTCCCCTTGCCTCTCCCATCTGTGGGAGGCACTATGGCCGGCCAAGGAGACAAGGGTACAACCTCTCCCCTCGTTTTTTTGTGTTCTTGTATCTAGATCTGAAAATCTAGGTAGTTCTTTTGGCAGAAGTTGTATTTGCTGTTGGTAGCATTCCCTTGGCTAGCTTATCTTGTGTAGGACCTGCTAAGATTCACCAGTAATACATCTCTGTTTAGAACCATGCAAACTACTGTCGATCAGTCCGGAGACTCTGGTGTCTCAGACCGGAGACTCCGGTGTGGTTCTTCCAGATATGTCTTCTGTTGCATCTGTAGTGTATCTGCACCTATTTGGACATGTTTGCTCATTATGCTTTCTCTGGTGTTGTGTTCTCTGTTTTTGTACGCTTTCAGGAACAAAGAAGTCCTTAGCCAAGCGTGGTTCTCGTCCTCACTCCCGCAACTACATGATTACTGATGAAGCCACCGGTCTTTATGGTCAGAGGGGTGCCTTTGAGAGTGAGAGGCGTCAGAAAAAGAAGCATGAGAAAAAGAAGCAGCAAAGAAGGCAAGATTTGATGCTATCTCCTCAGTGGTATCCTTGAGCAAGAAGGAGTACAGGATTATGAGGGCTCGTCCTTTCTTCTCTATGACTCGCACTGCTCTTTCTACTCACTATTGGAGGAGGGAGTCCGAGTTGATCATGGAGGAGATTTACACTCGTTTCAGACAGCCTGTGTGTCCACAGAAAGTCCTTGACTTAGATGCACTTGGCAGCTCTCAGTACTTTGAGGAGGCAGTCTGGATCACTAGGAAACTGGGTCTCGAGCACCTTGTGGGCATTCAGCAGAACTACAACCCTCCTATCATTCAGCAGTTCTTTGCCACTGTCACTCTTGCTGAGGATGACCATGTCACTATGAGGTGGATGTCTGGCACTGTTGAGTGTGAGTCCACCATGAGTCGTTTTGCTGAGCTTCTTGGTTACCCTTGGGGAGAAGGAAATGGTGAGCGCATGCACGTTCACGGAGTGGCTTATGACAAGAAGCGCATGGCTCCTATGTATGAGAAGCTCTCTAGCTGCGGCACTGCCAAGAATCTAAAGAGGGTATACAACATCTGTCTTCGCCTCTTCCGCTGCAACATTGCTCCCAAGGTTGGGAATGTAGATGCTATTCGTGGTGGACTCGTGAACCTCCTCTATCAGGCCTTCCAGTGTCACCTTGCTGGCCCTGATGGAGAGGGTTTTGAGATTGATGTGATGCACTTCATTAAGGAGGAGATATACTCTGCTATGATCGAGATCAAGAAGGTGCTTGTCTATGCCCCCTATGTGATGAAGCTTATACTTGATCAGCTGCCTGGCTTGGCTACCGAGACTGAGCCTTTGGACCATGTTGCTCTCTTCGCCCCTTTTTGGTGTCTCGATGCCAAAGGGGGAGAAGTAGCTTTGTCTTCTCCACCTTGCATGGATTGCTTTGCTTTATTTGCTTTGGAACACAAGTCGTTGAACTTGATTTGCCTCTTATGGCTTGTGTTCCCACTATCTTAGTCGATTTGCGTGTTTAGTGAACAATGGTTGTGTTTTATTGTGAGAGACCTCGTGGAGCTATCTTTTATTATCATTATTCAGTGTGCTTTATCCTTTGTCTCTACATGCTTGTATTATTGTTCACTAATGTTTGCTCTAAGGAGGGCTTTTTTTGTGAAATATAGGGGGAGCTCACTTTGTGAGTGCTCTATCTTTTACAAACTTAGCCTAGCTGTGATTTAATTGCAAAAATATGTGTGTTGTCATCAAACACCAAAAAGGGGGAGATTGAAAGTGCAAACGCGCTTAAATCATCTTGTTTTGGTGTTTGTTAACAACACATATACTCTAAAAGGTGTTGATGTATTTCAGGGGATTATTTCAACTTATTATCTTGGTGGTGCTTTGGTTCAAAAAGGAGAAAGTCGCCCAAGTCACTGTTGGCTGGAGTTTTCTCCAGGCCGGAGTCTCCGGTCCTACCAGACCGGAGTCTCCGGTGTGGAATTTTCTCCAAGATTTTCTGCTAAGGACTTGGTGGTGTCGCGTACTGTACCCACACCGGAGAGTGTCCGGAGACTGTCCGGAGTCTCCAGTGTGAGCCTTGTTTTCTCAGTTTCGCTAAGGACTTGGTGGTGTCGCGTACTGTACCCACACCGGAGACTTACCGGATACTTACCGGAGTCTCCGGTGTGAGTAAAGTTTTCCTGCAACGCAAGACCACATACATCCTCTGTGTCCTCTCGACGCGCCAAGACCGGAGTCTCCGGTCCACCAGACCGGAGTCTCCGGACTGAAGATTTCCTGAAGAAAACCAAAGGTGCCAAGGTGGTGTCCGGTACTGTATTTAGTCCGGAGGGACACCGGAGACTGTCTGGAGTCTCCGGCCCAGATCGGAGTCTCCGGCCTTTACACCGGAGTCTCCGGTGTGTTTTCGCCAGATCTGCTCCAACGGCTCTTAGCCTTTATGAGGGGTATAAATACCCCCTCCCCTCCACCTACCTCAAGTTAGCTCGACCAGAATTAAAGACACCATTGTTGGAGCTCAACCACCTTGCTAGATCTCTCAATCCAACCACCCAAAAGCCTAGATCTTTGGAGGATTGAAGGAGAAGGCCCCGATCTACGTCTTCACCAACCGGATTTCATTTCCCCTCTCTTTTGCTTGAGGGATCTTTTCCTAGGGTTTCCTCTTGTGGAGAACCTAGGCTTCTTGCTACTCTTGGTGATTTGTGAGTGTTGGGAGCCCCCAATTAAGTTGTGGGTGTGTGCCCCAAACTTGTTTGTAAAGGATTCGATCCCCGCCTCAAAGGGGTTCAATAGTGGAAGGTGAACTAGGCCTTTGTGGCGGAGTTCATCGGAGAATAGGGTGAGGCCTTTGTGGCGTTGAGTAGGCCTTCGTGGCAAGCTCACACCCCTCCAATGAGACGTACTCCCTTAACAAGGAGGAACTCGGGAATACATCGTGTCTCCGTGCGCTTCCATCGGTTATCTCGTTCCCTTCTCTTTACCTACTAGTACTTGTTACATTTATTGTTGTACTAGTTGTATTAAGTGTTGTGCTAGTTGCATTAATTGCTTGCCTTGTCATATAGGTAAATTCACCACTAGTTGCATTATCTAGAGAATTTACCTTATTGTCAAGCCTAAACTTTAAGAAAAATTAAAATTGGTCGTAGCACCTATTCACCCCCCCTCTAGGTGCCCATACTTTACTTTCATCATCATTCCTCTCGAGAGCTATAATTGCTTGCTGGGCAGTGAGACCAACGGAGGAATGAATAATTTCTTCTACGCGCCGTGACCAATATTGGGCATACTCTCCTTCCTTCTCGACACAATTTTCCAGATCTGTAATCGTGGTCGGGATCTTGCACGTTCCTTGATTTTTTTTTTGATAAACTGATCTTTCAATTCTTTCCAGCTGTTGATCGAGTTTGCGGGCAAGTTTTTTAACCAGGATTTTGCAGGTCCTTCCAACATCACACTCAGGTACCGGGCGCATACCGTGTCACTCACCTCTAAAATCTTCATGGCCATCTTGTAACCTTCTATCCAATCTGCTGGCTCTATATCCAAAGTGTAATTTCCCACTCAACGAGGTCATTTAAAATCAGCCGGTATCCTCTTATTTCTAATTGCCGGTCCTAGACAATGAATACCGATCCTTCGATTTCAAGCCGTCACAAAGTTGGAAACTGGATTTTAAACCGGAGCTTCAACGAGGTCCTGAATCACATTTTCAGTCCTTGTCTGCCCGTGACTTGTATTTATCACTCCGGGGGCGTGTGAAACTCCTTGTCTTGGCTGAATAGGCAGCGGATGCCGGTTTGCATTACTAGAGCCGGCGGGAACATGCGAGTTCGCATGTCGGCTTCTCGGAAACGAGTTCCTGCTGTTGTATGGTGTGGAGTCAATCTTGTCCTGGTTACTGTAATTCATTTGCTGGGTTACTGTTGTTTGCAGCAACTCCTCATTGCCTCTACCCCCAACGGGTTATTTGCATCAACTAGAATTCGGGCTACACTGTTGGTCGCTGCCCATATATTATCAATCGGGTTGTGAAGTTCCCCTGAGGTGTATGCAAACGTTCATGTTGTTGAGGAATGGGCTGCTGATAAACTGGATTCTGCTCCGGGTTAAGATGCTGATGAACTAGCGGCTGAATGCCCGCAAGTTGGTTTGGTGGTTGAACGGGATTAAGAACTGGCTGATTTGGTTGCAGCAGTGGTGGAACTGGTTGTGGTATCGGTTGAACCGACGGAATCGGGTTTGAAGGACCCGGAATGCTTGTCGGGGACTAAAAACGATTCTGAAGATTTGTTGGCCTGAGTCCCACACCAAAACCGGTATTCACCCGGGTTTGGTGACACCTGAATTGAATTGACTACAGTTACCTCTGCCGAAAACTCAAGTAAAGCCCTTCCGTATCCAATCGTTCCGCTTCTTCCATAACATCTGAGCGTGCCTTATTTATGCAGGTCACCTCATTCTGAATTTCCTCGTGAGCGCGAGCCGGTTCTTCTCGAAGTCTTGCGGTATCGCGTTACGCTGAGTCGGGTTCTCCGGAGTAATCGAGGTGGCTAAGAGCTTGTTCAGCGAGTCCACTGTTGTTATCAGTTCAGGCCTTCGTACGTACGGAGTTGGTGCTGCTGGGTTACCCTCCAGATCAGGCGGCCCAGATGCAGCTTCCCTCGAGGCTCCATGATCCAGATTTGTGCCTGAGACAGTATTGGTAATTAAATTTCCATTAGAATCGTATGTTGTCTCTATAGGTCGGGCTGGTCCTGCCATATAGATAGTTGCACGCTGAACTGTTTCTACAAAGTTCTTCAATTTCCGTTCCAGGTTTCCTCCGAGTCGATCTTCAAAAAGCTGGTGAATAGAACATGTTTCATCCTGATCATCATTGTTACCAACTGAAGACTCTTGCTCTCAGTCTACAATCGTGGCTTCTTCAGAAACTGAATCGGACTCCTCATCCGGCTCTCGGTAGGTTCCTCCTACGAACCCGATAAAAACGTGGATTCCGCCAAAAGGAACTCGAAACCGGATTCGACAAAAGTGAATTCTGGTTCCCACGTATCGTGGTTATAATAATTTCCACGCCGACTCTTCCTGAGACGGCCGATTGCGAGCCTCTCGATCCCTGGTAGGGCTCCTTCCGAAAAAATGACGCTTCCGCGAGCTGGCCTCACGGTGGGCGCCAACTGTCGTGGGGTTTTCGTGGCAAGTGTCCACATGTGAGAACTAGATTGTGAGGCCATTGCTACTAAGCGGAGTCTCGAAAGGGTTGAGGTGGAAACGAGAGACACGAGTTTACCCAGGTTCGGCCCCTCTATTGAGGGTAAAACCTACTCCTGCTTTCTTACTATTGGGAAATCAAAGTCTCGATTGCAAGGAGCGATTCTGTCTTCCGATGTCTCGAGAGCTATTGCTATCAACTAGAATTTGTTCTTCTATATCCCAGGGCCTCGCTTTATACAGTAGACGAGACCCTGAGGTTACATAAGGATCCGGGTTATACCCAATGTCTGAGTCCTAGCCCGAGCCGGTCTTCAAGTTATTAGCCGGTTCAAAGTTCAAACAGTGGCCCGGGTCAATCAGTCCGGGTCCTGATCGTGCTGCCGGCTTTGAGCCATCATGCCAAGTCCTGGGCCTTCTGGCCTAGCGACCTAACCTTGCCGAGTCACACTTAGATCCGCTGGGTCATGCTGGGCTCCGCCATGTCTTCTTTCTTTGACCATTAGATATAAACCGAAAATACATTTACAAACCGGCTATATCATAATCCGTTTAATGTGGGTGGAAACTAAGGCACCCCGTTATCTATTCCCCCAACATATATATTTCCAGAGGCCTCACATTACCAATATTCTACAAGAATGCGTCTGCACCATAGTAGGTTATGTCATTGTCATTTCTCTGTTCTTCCCATGTCTCTACCCCGTTCAAATTTCTTTATAGGCTTCTTGTTTTGTAAGGAGAGCTAGCTAATATAGGTAGGAGACTAGCTATAGGAGGAAGATTGCGAAACAAATGGTATATATTGAGCTAAGCCAGCACGAAAACATGCATTTGTGTCATGTCTTTGATAAATGTGGGTATGCTAAGGGACAAGAGTTTGGTGGGTTAATTAGCCAATCTGAGTTGATCATCATATCTTCACGTACAAAATAATATCATATTGTTTGGTAACGTTGATGAATTAAGAAAAACGGAAAGAGAGGGATTCGAACCCTCGGCAAACAAAAGTCTACATAGCAGTTCCAATGCTACGCCTTCAACCGAACTCATCAACGGTGGCTCTTCTAATTAAAAAACAGGAGAGACAAATATCTTTGGAAGGATAAGCATAAGGCCGATAAATAAAGTTGTGTTCAACTGAAACAAATGATATGCACTCTAGAGTGTGGCATGCTGGATATCACAAAATCATCTACAATAAGGCATAAATTATTAATTCCCTGGAAGGAAATGTGATCTAGCATATTGTCTTCAATAATAGTTACACCATAGAACTTAATTTATGCCATGTTGAGGAATACTCGAAAGTCCATAGCAAACAACATTGCTACATTTTGCGATGGAAAGCATGGCTAGGATAGACCCATGACTAGAAATAGGGGTTTTTAGAGAGGAGGTTTTGTAAGATGCGCCACCTACCCAAATTGTGTTGTTTATTGAAAAATGTTACTTGTTTCTCTCGATTCAAATAATGCCAATAAGGTAATCAACCACTAACTAATGACACATTAAATGTACACAAGTCATTCATCCATCTGCGCTTGGGTTTTTGCAATGACATACATAGTCCCATTTTGAACTAAAGTTTCTATAAATTGTCAAAAACAAAGTGAAGTGGCATGGATCCACTTTCTAATTTCTCATGCTTTCAATTAATTTTATCTAGCGTGGGGATCCCTCCATTTCCGTCCTTTTGAAAAGTGGATTTTTTTATTATCATAATGTGATATTTCAAAGTGCAGAAATCATCTAGAAAAACAAGTCCTAGATACGACGTTGTACTTTTTTTTTTGGATCTTGTAAGTCACGGGGAATGTTTTCTTTTCATAGGCACTTGTCAATGTGTTTCCACCTCCACTTTGCTTAAGAAACTTATAACTCAATGGTCTATTTTTACCTGTTAGCATGTGCATCCTGGGCTCAGTTAGATTTTTTTGAATTTTCATAGGATAGATAGGATCAACAGTTTTAATTTACATCCTGATGTATACTTGTTTTTATCTTTAATGAACTCCGCAAAAGGAGGATCAAATGGCTCAAGAAATCAAGACTTTGAAGCATAAGCTTACTCCGTTAGACTGCCTCGCCAACTTGCAATGCCTCTCTGGAGTTCTTTTCAGGAATTGATGTGTAGTAGAACAAAACAGGTTGCCGTGGACATTTTTATTCATCAAAACTATGATCTCATGTTATGGATGGATCTCGAACCAAGCGAACAGATAATCGTGTGGAATTTTTTGAAATATCCATGTCGCATGTCAAAATGCGGACACCGGGAGACACGTGCACTCCCTTATTTGTTCGATAATGGGGAGAGGGAGACTCCTGCGTCACCGGACCTGTGATGGTGAAGAGATGGATCCCTACGTCATGCATGTATGATCTGGAATTATGGTGGGTATATGGATTACAATGGAGGCGGGATCGACTCTCCCCCGGAAAGACCGAGCTTTTGAGGATCACTCTATCTCTCTCTTTTCCTTCTCCTCTTCCCCTTATAGCTCTCTTTTATCTTCTTCTCCCACCATTTTCTTCCTCTTCCTAGTCTTCCTCCTTCACCTCTCTCTTTTTCTAGGGAAGGGCATCCCTTTATTTCAAGGGGTCACCACGGTTTCTCCGTCGTAGGGCCTACACGTGTTCATCATTCACTGTCGTGGGGGACATGTCGAGGTGGTACGAGAACCGTCGTCCGCGTGCACACCCCCGCGTGCGAAGAAAAGAGCAACGCGCTGAATTCCTCGCCCATTAGTGGGGGTGGGTGGGTGGGTGGAGGTGGTGTGTGGGATCACTATGTTTCCCCGGGCGGAACCCCAATGGGTACCCCTGATACGTCCAAAATGTATCTATAATTTTTGATGCTCCATCATTATTTTCTACATGTTTTCCGTTTATTTTCCTTCGTTTTTATCATTTATTGGACTAAACTATTAACATGATGCCCCCGTGCCAGTTTCTATTTATTTGTCTATGCATTGCAGAAATAGGTCAAAAATCAAAGTGCTCGGATTGACCTAAAAAACTGTGGATTTTTTAATCGTCGGAAAACTCCAGGAGCCAGAAGGACAACCCAAGATGGGGTCCACAGCCCCAGGAGGGTGGTGGACGCGGCCACCCCCTTGGCCACGGGGAGAGCCCACCTGGGTGAAATGACACCTCCTCGCGTCGCCCTTTCGCTTATAAATTCACTCGTGACCTAAAAGTAGAGGACAATTGACGATTTTCTAGAAACGCATCTGAGCTCCGCCGCCATCGAAAACTCTACTTTGCGGGACAAAAGTTCATGTTCTGGCACCCTACCGGGACAAGGAAGTGCCCCCGGTGCCATCTCCATCGACCGTTCTTCCTCTGTGATGCTTAGTGAGTAGTTCCCCCATGGACTATGGGTTCATAGCAGTCGCTAGTTGTTACTCTCTCCCCCTTGTTGTTCAATACCACGGCTTCTTGAGCTTCCTCGCATGATAGAGATCCATCTAATGTAATGCTTTGTGTTTTGTTTGCTGGGATCCGATGAACCATGGAGTTATGATTATTTTGTTCATATTATTATAAGAGATTCTTCACTAATATCCTTAGAGTGTTTTAATGTGTTCTTGCATGCTCTACGATATGTACGATTACCTTGATCATATAGTTGTATGCATTTCCAACAGGGAGTATTATATACTAGGTAGAGGGTTTATGCCCCCTTGTTGCTTGCTCTCAAGTGACATAAACGGGCAGGAGAGGATGTATTGTTGCCACTAGGGAGAAAACAACGGTGCTCTTGTCTACGGATGAGAAGCATTGCTTACATTACGTATTGTTCTTAATGCAATTGTGTGTTGCACACAAAGTAATCACTTCGTTGCTGCAACTTAATATCAGAGAGATTTGATGGATAGCTTTCTTGAGGCGGACTATTAGATATAATTGCATGTTGGATAACAGTCTGTATGCCTTGACGTAACTCCGACCATGTTAGAACTCGTAAACTTTATCTTGTCATGATAGCATTATTATAACCCCATGATTTGTCAATTTCCTAGCTGTAATTTATTTACCCAACACTTGTTCTATTGCATGGAGGGTTATCAATAGTGAACCTATGAACCCCAGTCCATCTTTTACTATTATTGCTACAGTTTTTACATGCTTTTACTACTTTTTTTTTACACCACATGCTTTTACTACTTGTTTCCTTGTTGGTCCATTTATTACACATTATGAAATATCACTTGTTTAACTCCGTTTTCTATAACATTAACTATCTTCTCGTTGAACCAATGCTTCTATACAATTGCCATTGTATCAGGTGTGTTGAGGACACGAGAGAAACATCACAAAACCACTCCATCCATTGTTTTATTGCACCTTGTGTTATTAATATCATTTGCACCCCTGATGCCCCTTCCCGTCCTAGCCAAAAAAATCTACCTCGGGCTTTACATGGCCTTCAGGCTCGGTGAGCCGCAGCTCCGACCGCATGGCGGGGACGCGCTGGGTAGCGGCGAGCGTGCCGACGGAGGTGTAACCTTCATCACAGTCGCTGGTGGCGCTCGCACGCCCGCCTCCTGGGGCAGGTGCATGCGTCTTTGTAGTACTAACTCAGCTCGATCTCTTCTGTCGCGTCTTCACACCGCATTTCCATCCCATTTGGGATCCATCCGCCACGCCGCATCGACGACAGTTTCCGGCGCAGCATGGTGGCGCTGGCTCCCGCTTTGGTCAGCACGATGGCCTATCTCTCCAAAGGTTCTGCTCGTCCTGCAGAACGCACCGGTGCCGGTGAGCGCCCCGAGAGTGTTCGTTGAAATGCCACATGAAAAAAATCTAAACAAAATTTTATTCTGGGGCTACCAGTGGGGAGCGTCTCCCCCTAAACTACCAGTTTCATCCGGACAGGCCCAAACCCTCCTCAAAATGACGATCCAGACGTCTATTGGGGCTAGCGAGTGGACATGCTCTGTAGAGGGCCGAAACACTATTTTGGGTGACCTTTTTTAGATTGCAGGCAAATAAATTGCCCTACTTTAACTTAATAAAGCAACATGTTCACAAAGCGGTTACAAGAATGCTAGGACTCCAGCTTCTTGATACATCCATTTTGCATCACTATTTTGTATTGTAATTTTCTGTTATTCATCGATATATTTCACACTATGATGCATTACTTATGTTATTTCATCTTATTTTGCAGGTTTGATAACTATTGGAGAATAATCACCGGGACCAGAAATCAGCCAGAAAAAACACCGTCTATATACCCTATTTCCGAAGACCAGAAGGAGGGGGACATCAGAGGAGTCTTAGAACATCAGAAGAGGCAGCCAGCCACGAGAGGAACCAGAGGGGGACTGTCGAGACATCGTAGTAGTTTTCATAGACTGGGGTGCCATGAGACTACGGTAGAGACGTGGAGTAACGGGATAGCGTAGTAACACAGAACACGGGATTTTACCCAGGTTCGGTACGTCGCGACAGTACGGCGTACCTACTCCTGCACTTCTCACTAACTGGGACTAAAGCCCGTATAACAAGGTTACAATGTGAGGGAATAGATCTAGCTACTCGACGAGGATGAACTTCCCGGCGAGTTGCGTAGAGCTTGAACTTGTGTCTAACTTAACTTATGTAATCTATCTCCCGTCCGGCTTTATATAATAGCCGGATTAGGGCTTACAGAACAAGAAACCTAGAAGACTACGTTTAACTTGTAACTTGGAAAGTAAGGAATCCGTCTTCTCCTCCAAGCCAGATCACGTGGGCCGTGATCCGGGTTCTTCTAGAATCCGGCTTCTGCGCGTCGGACTACTGGGCCGCCCAATGGACCTAAGCCCATTACCATGTAGGCCACCCTGGTTGTCCGGCTCTTTTGTCTACCATCTTCTATACCCCTATTCAGTATATATCCGACAGTAGCCCCCAGGAAGGATCAAAACTCTGAAACTCCGCCTTTCGTCAAATACATTTTGTCCGGGAAAACTTGATTCAGCAGTCTTGATTCTTTCTTCTTTCCTTTGGAAGGAGATGGTAACACAAAACTCGGAACTATGAAAATCCGGCTTTTCTTCTCGCGATCCTTCGCGGAAAAGGAACTTATGACATCAGCGCCTTAATCATGCTGACGCAAGCGCCGCTTGGTTTCACGCGGGAAACCCTGTAACGTATCTCTGACAGATTCTCACGGGAAACGAGGAGATAGCCATCATTCCTCTGTCGTTCCGTTTCCCGGATTTTCCGGTGGTTGACACGCGTCAAACATCCAACGTTCGAAAGAGCCGTTGGCACGTATCTAGAGGTTTTCAGGCTATAAATAGCCGTCCTCGTCGTCATCGGAAATCTTTCCTCACTCCCTCACTGCCCACGCCATTGACGCAACCGCGAGCTCGAGAGCAAGACCTTGCCCCGACGAACCCTTCGCACGCCGGAGCGCTCCAAAACGCACCACCAAAGGATGGCATCTCCGTCGTCCTCACCGGCTCGCGCCTCCATCGACGAACTTTTGGGCGACCTAGATCCACAGCTAGGGTCGCCCAAGCATGCCGGCGGCGAGCCGGAAAAGGCCACTGCATCCGCGGCGGGCGGAGGAAACGCTTCCGCCGCCGCGGACGTCGCGGGCCCAAGCGCCACGACAACCCCGCCGTTCGCACCTGAAACGGCGGAGGAGAAAATCGAGCTCCTTGGCGAGAAACTCGCCGCCGCGAAGGCCGCCGCCGCCGGAGCAGACGAGGAAGAGGAAACTGCAGGCAACTGGAATGCCTGCAGTATTCCCCCGGCTCTCCTTCCAAACTTGGAGAAGGAGGGTTTGGTGCTCAAAAAGAAATGGCGGCTCCCGGAAGAGGAGACCGAACCCATGCCACAAGAGGGCGAAAGGGTACTTCTTACCTCCCACCTTCTACGAGGTATGGGGCTCCCACCTTCCTCTTTCTTCCTCCAGGTTCTGTCACATTACAGCATCCAACCTCACAACCTTCCTCCTAATTCCATTCTGTACATGGCCGGCTTCCAGGCCTTGTTCGAAGGTTACCTAGGAATAGAGCCTAGGTTAGATTTTTGGCTGTATTGCTTTGGGGTCAAGCGTAACTCTTCGGAGGGCGCACTCCCAAATTGCGGGACCATTTCCTTTACTCTTCGGAGATTCCGAGAGGATTGGTTCCCCAAAATCAAAACCTCAGAATCCGTCAAATTTTGGACGGGTTCTTTTTTCTATCATCCCGACGTGCCTTTTCCTAAAAAGGCCGTCGGGGTTCCACCTTTTGTGAACTCCGCCGCCGTTCCCCAGGATAACTGGGTAACAGAGGCCGTCCAAGTTCTGCCTCCAGATCTGCTAAGGATCAAGAGGCGCATCGCCAAGCTCACCTCCTCCAAACCTCCTTTGACCGGTATGGACACGGTCTTTTGCTGGCTGGATAGGCGGATTCAGCCATTAGCAAACCATGGAGGCCGTCTCCTGTGTGAATACACGGGAGCCAAGGATCCAATGCGGACAACCGACAAGGATTGGCCCGCAAAGGAACTTAGGCGGCGCATCAATCAGTTGGTCGCATCGCGCGACCAATACACGGAGAGTCGGCCAATGTACACGGCCGACAACCCAGCTCCCAAGGTAAATTTTCCGTCATTTGGGTATAATCTCAATTCCTGGATAATCTACCTTTTGACTCTGATTGGTTCTTCCGACAGCTTGCGGATCTTCCAGACTCGGAGTTAGCCTCCGAGGCCGAGCTGGATGCGCTGCGCACTGCCGCTACGGGTGGGCGCAAGCGCAAGAAGATAATTTCTTCGGATGAGATTATCGACCTTGACGGAATCCCCGTCGCCACTTCCAGGTTATTTTCTTCTGGGTTTTTCTTTTATGGGATTTTTTTCGTCCATCTTCGGTGTTTTAACCTTTTCCGGGTTTTTGGTTTTTAGCCTACCCCCCTCCAACCTGAAGCCGAGAAAGCTGAAGAAACTCAGAGTTTCTTCCAGCCGAGGCAGCCAACCATCTCCCGCCGTCGCCCCGGACACGCCGCAGACAATGGCGGAAGAGCCTACTGCAACCCCCACCACCAAGCCCCCAGAGCCCAGCCAGCCCGTTGTATCCGAGTCGGATACGAGGGAAAGGGCGGCCCCAGAGGTGGGGAAATCTTCTCGGACTTTCGACGAGGAAATCCCCACCTTTGACAAGGATTTTAAAGCTATCAATGACGGCTTGGACGCAGCCGGAAATCACTTCGCGGAATACGCGAAAGAATTCAAAGAAAACTTAGCGGGTTTGCAGCGCATGAGCCAGGTATATAACTCTAGCCCCCAAGCATTAATTAAAATGCGTGCTTTTTGCTTTGATGCTTTTTGTACTCATTCTTCTCCTTTCCATGTTTCAGCAAACCTCCGAGGCCATAAACCTGGAAGTTTTCAGGAAGCTCACCATCAAGAATAAAGAAGTTCGAAGTCTTCTTTCTATTCTTGAGGAGAAGGAGGCGGAGCTGGAATCATCTCAGCTCGCTTTGACGGAAACGAAAGGTAAGCTTTTTCGTTTTGAAATTTCCGATTTAAGACTTTGTCTAAGTTTTTTCCCGAGGAAATTGATCAACTCGGATTTTCCCTTGCTTTTCAGCTGCCTTAGCTCAGGCTAAGCAAGCAGCGGAAGATTCTGGCAACGCCGAAATTCTCCGCAATGAGAACATTGAGCTTCACAAGAATCTTGTGAAAGCTCAACAAGACCTGGAAGCCAGCAACCTGGCTCTTGGAATGGCTAATTCCAAGGCTTCCGAACAGGCGGAGAAAGACAAATCCACCATTCAGGATTTGACCGAAGCTCTGAACCTTCGCCTAGAGGAAGTTTCCGAGATCGACAAGCTCATCGGTAAATTTCTTACCCTTTTCCTCATCTTTCCATGTTTTGCTTTATCTGTTTGTCTGCTTAACCCTTTTGTATGTTTTATTGGATCAAACAGGAGACACCCCAGATGGAACTCGGATTGCAGGCATCCGAGCTTTCGGGGAAACATGGAATTTGATTAAGGCTGTCGGGACGCAGCTCATAGAGAAGTTCCTTCCCGATAAATCTGGGGAATGCTCGGAGGTTGAAAAACTTCCGGGTATCATCATGGAGGTGGCGGAGTCCAAGGAGTCTCTTCTCCGCTCCGCTGCACGGGGTGGTGCGCGCATGGCCTTAGGCCTTATGCGCATGCACTATCCTAGTGCCAAATCCTGGCGTGTGGCCACCGGTGTCCCTCAGGGATACACGGATGCGCAACGAACCACCATCTTTGGTGAAGTTAAGGGCCACGCCACCCAGATTGCCGCCATGGTAAATGTCGCCGTCAACTATCCAGAAGAGGAAGCTCCTCCAATCCCCGACGAAGAAAGCAGCGAGGAGGAGTCGGATTCTTGAAAAGTTACCTGGAACCTGGATAGAAAAAGTAGACAATAGGAGCATTACTGTTCTTTCATTTGTAATCCAAAATGTAATGCTTCTTTTGTATTAATGAGAATTCCGCCTTTTGCAGTTAAAACTATGAAATTACTTTGCAAGTTGTTTGGATTTTACCATTCCTTTATCTTCTAAGTTCTCTGGTGTATATGCTTTAACTGTCCTTAGTGTTTGAAATGGCTCAAATAGCATTATGAATCGTTATGCCGAGTAACTGGGGATGAACCAATCAGTTTTGAAACTCGGAAACATGAATCATGCTAAAGGCATTTTTACTAACTAGTTCCAGTAACCCGCCACACACACAATCAGATAAGACTTAGAGAAACAAGGAAAGTTTTAAGTGAAACTTGGGCACGCAGGCAATTCAAGCTTCCTTTAGCCATTAAAAGGCTGAAAATCATTCAGTTATGTAACGCCGAGTACGCAAGCACAATTCGGGTTAACGTTGAGAAATTTGCAAGATCATTGGGAAATAGATGAGGCGGAAACACTTTGCACTTATAAGAAATATGGATGATAGTATTCCGACAACTTTATTTCATGACCTCAAAAGATGTTTACATAGAATTGAACTAAGTACAGAAGGGGACATAACTTGCTAGACGTTCCCAGGCTTCCGCAATCCACTTGACCTTGTCGAACTTCTCCAGCATTTTGTGACATGGTAAGGTTTTAGCCCCCAGCCAACTAAGAAATCTTTTTATGGCTGTGGCGGAACCCGGCAATTCTGGGACATCTTTTGCACACGTAAGTTCTGAGATGTTCGAGAATGCCTTAATCTTTTCCGGGTTAACTTCTATTCCTCTATGAGAAACGATGAAACCCAGAAGTTCACTTGAGGGAACCCCGAATACGCACTTAGGTGGATTCAACTTCATCTGGTAAGTGCGTAAGTTTTCGAAAGTTTCTCGCAAATCCTCAAGGAGTGTATCTTTTTCCTTGGTTACGACAGCGATATCGTCCACGTAAACATGGACATTTTTTCCAATCTGACTATGCAAACAACGTTGCATGCAACGCTGGTAGGTTGCACCTGCGTTCTTCAGGCCAAAGGGCATGGTTACGTAGTAATACGTCCCGTACGGGGTTATAAAAGAAGTCTTGATTTGATCTTCCTTTTTCATGCGTATTTGGTGGTACCCGGAGTATGCATCCAAAAAGCATAAAAGCTCAGAGCCTGCAGTGGCATCTATTATTTGATCGATTCGCGGTAACGCAAACCTATCTTTCGGACACAACTTGTTCAATCCTGTGTAATCTATACACATTCTGAGGGCAGTTGTGTCTTTCTTCGGTACTAATACCGGATTTGCGGACCAGTCAGTATGGATTACCTCCTTGATGAAATCCGCTGCTAAAAGCCGGATAATTTCCTTGCCAATAGCCTTCCGTCTTCTTCCGTCAAATCGACGGAGACCTTGTTTGACGGGTTTTGATCCAGGAATAACCTTGAGTTGGTGCTCAGCAAGTTCCCTGGGTACGCCTGGCATGTCAGCTGGACACCAGGCAAAAATATCCCAGTTCTCACGGAGGAACTTGATGAGCTCGCCTTCCTATTTGTCGGTCATCCCAGTCCCTACAACGACGAATTTTGTCGGATCTTTGGGATCTAGGATTACCTGTCTTGTATTCTCGGACGCCTTGAAGCTATCTGTTGGCTTCCGAGTTTCTTTTCCTGCCGGCATTTCTTTCGGCGATACCTCCTTGGCTAACTTCTTCAGTTCTTCCTGAGCTATAACTCTTTGAGCGTAAAGGGCGTTTTGCTTCTCCAACTCGTTTGCCAGCTTGAAATCACCGGCAATGGTGATTACTCCTCCTTTGGGTCCTGGCATCTTCAGCTTGTTGTAGATATAGCAAGATCTTGCCATAAATTTGGCGAAAGCCGGACGTCCGAGTATTGCGTGATACACGCTTTCGAACGGCACTACTTCGAAGGATACTTTTTCCTGCCGGAAGTGATCTTAATCTCCGAAGGTGACATCTAGGGAAATTTCTCCTAGGGATCGTGCTTGCCTGCCAGGAACAATGCCATGGAAGCGTATATTGCTGTAGTTGAGCTGGGACTCGGATATCTTCAAGTGTTTCAGTGTATCCAGGTACATTATGTTAATGCTGGATCCTCCGTCCATCAGCACTCTTCTTAGCCTAGTGTTTTGAACAATAGGGCTTACAACAAGAGCTTGTGTGCCGGGTTCAGGGATATTTCCGGGATGATCTGACTGATCCCAGATTATCGGTGTGTTGGAATACTTCAAGAATTTTGGGGTTGCAGGAACAACCGCGTTTATTTCTCGAAGTGTCCTTTTGGCCACCTTTGCTGACGGGGTTGCTAGGAAAGTTAACATTGCTTCTCCGTCAACTCTCGGAAATTTGGGTTCGCCTTTTCGCTGTTGTTCCTGGATTTTGTCATCAGTGTCCGATTCACTGTCTTCTTTTTCAGCTTCTGGCTTTTGTTTGGCAGGTTTCCTCTTGGAACCCTTCCCTTTATTTCCGGATCTTGCATTGCCTTTCATATGCTTGTTTAGCCGGCATTGCGCGTTTGTGTGGGTTGGTTTCCCAAACTGAGAGTGGTGGACGCAGGGTTCCGACTTAATTCTCTCCCATTCTTCGGGAGTGTAATTGATTGGATCTGGACTGCGGCCTTTCCACTTGTTCACCTTTTCTCCTCCAAAGGCTATGTTAACCTCCTTGGGCTTTGTTGTTGACTCCGGAGTTCCTTTTTTATCAGAACGAGGTGTTTTCTTGGCCAGTATCAGTGACTCAATATTGCCTCCTCTTGCTCTGATATCGTCTTCGGCTGCAGCATGCTCATTAGCGGTTGTAAGCATAGATCCGAGATCTTTGTGCTTTTTAGAACCAACCATGAACGGTACAAGTCCGGGTTTTAGGCCATTGACGAAAGCATGCATTGCTTGTACGTCAGTTACTCCAGAGCAACTATTCTTCATTGCAGTCCATCTGGAGATGAAATCCACGTATGGTTCGTCTTCAAATTGGGTGCAACGGTTCAGCTGGTTGATGCTATTTGGGCGTTTGTATGTTCCTCGAAAATGCTGAGTAAATACTCTCGCCATATCATCCCAACTGTCGACAGTTCTTGATGGTAAACCATTGATCCAATCTCTGGCTCCGTCTAACAACATTAGGGGAAGAAACTTGACAGCTTCCAGGTCTGTCCCGTTGTTGATTTGGACGGCTGTGTAATAATCTGAAAGCCAGGTATCCGGGTTTGTACTGCCGGTATACTTTTGGTAGGTTGGACCAACTTTGGCGAAGCCAGAATGCAGGGTTATCCTTCGGATCCTGTCAGTAAAACACTTAGGACCAAAGTATAGATCATCCTTTTCTGCTCTATCAATATGTGCAGAATATCTCCCGGCTGAATGGACAGAAGGGGATCTGCTCCTTTCTTTTCCATTGTTGCGCGGACGCGCTTTTCCGAGGTTATCTCTATCTCTTCCGTTGTCACGCCCCCTGGGATTAGGTGGAGTCCTGCTCCTGTACCTTTCCTTATCCTTAGGCGGTGTCCGAGATCTTTCACGTCTGTGAGGTGTATCATATCTTCCGGCTTTTTCAGCTGGGTTTCTCGGAGGTGGCATTATTTTGCCGTCATTCCGGTGTTTGTCTTCCCGATCGTGTGGTTTATATCCATCTTTCGGGAGATGAGGTCCGGTTCTAGACGCTGCGTCCCGGTTGTCGGGGTTTTTCTTGTCTTTTCTCGGATCCTCTTTATCCGAATCTCCGGGTTCTTCCGGTCCAGGTGCTCCAGCAGCGCAAGTAACAGTTTTGCAGAGGGCGGAATTATCATGCAGCCTCCCTGATCGCTCTTGTCCTCGCTGTTGCTGCTGTAATGCTTTTCCTAGGAAAGCATACACCCCTTGGAGTTTTTCCCCGTTGGAGTACAGATCATTGTTCAGGATGGCAAACGCTGCTTCCGCGTTTTCAGCTGCGGTTTTGTATATTGGTTCGCCCTTGGCATCTTTGCCGTTTAACTGCTTTTGCCAAGATGGGTTGTAAAACCTTTCTTTCGGCGGCAGTTCTTCCGGTTTTGCGATTCCGGGTAACCTAGTAGGTTTTAAGGCAGATCTATGCTTTCTCTCGTACTCCTCTATTTCTTCCTTCATGATTTTGATGTCATTATGGGTTTGTTGGAGATGTTGCCGAGATCTAAGCAGATGTTGCTGTTGCCGTTGGAAAGCTTGTCTCCTGGCTTCCAGCATCTCAGGGGGTTCATTGGGTCCCACTGGAGTTTGTAATAGCTCTTGCTCTTCCAGTTCTGTCATTGGCGGAGCGGTGATTTCCTTAGATTTCTTTTCCGTAGGCTTTGTGCCACTAATATCTCCAACTTCCAGGTTTTCATCAGCGAGATCAGCTGACTTTTTCTTCCGGAGTTTATACTGGAGTTTTTTAGAAGCACGGTGCTTTTTCTTGGAAGAAGGAGGTTTTTTGACAGGTTCATCTTCTGTCATCTCCTTGACATTAGGGAATATCGGAGAAGTTTCTCCGTCTTCCCTCTCTTCCACTGGCGGAGGGGTTTTAGGGCTTTCCTGGCTATCGGCACCCGTTGTATCAGCTGGTTTTGCCATTAGCACTTCATGGAACCCTTCTTGAAAGGACTTAACTTTTCTTACGAAGGCATCATCGTCTTCGTCTTCGGAGTCGAAGTTATCCGATCCGGTTTCCGACTCCAATCTCGCCTCTATGGCGGCAAGCACGGACTCTGTTTCCGAGTTCATCGTCTGGTTGACGGATGTCGGATCTTCCGTCTCTGTGACGGGTATTGGTTCTTCCGTCTCTGTGACGGGTGTATTGTTGTCTGCCTCCTGCACGGGATTTCCGTCATCCGTGTTTTCAGTGATCTCGGATTGCACCATGCCGATAAAGTGCGTATCACTGTTTTGTCGGCGATCTGAGCAAAATCCGGCATCATAGTCGTCTTCGACTGGGTATAGGGCGGGTGGGAAATACTTGCTTCCACCGCAAAACCCCATTGCCTCCGCGGTTAATCCGATAAAGATGTTAGCAGATCCAATCGGTAAAACGCAGGCACTTACCAGGTGGTTTTGCGCCGGTATGTAGGATCCATTGTCGAGGAAGCGCCCGACGTCGTCGTCGAATTCCAAGCTTCCGACAGTGATCGATCTTCCAATTCCGCCTAGTATCCCAGATCGGAACTTCACGCCTGACGTCGTTTGCCCCACGGTGGGCGCCAACTGTCGAGACATCGTAGTAGTTTTCATAGACTGGGGTGCCATGAGACTACGGTAGAGACGTGGGGTAACGGGATAGCGTAGTAACACAGAACACGGGATTTTACCCAGGTTCGGTACGTCGCGACAG
The DNA here is from genome assembly GCA_028641055.1 of Alopecurus myosuroides. Taxonomy (NCBI): domain Eukaryota; kingdom Viridiplantae; phylum Streptophyta; class Magnoliopsida; order Poales; family Poaceae; genus Alopecurus; species Alopecurus myosuroides. The sequence goes on along the minus strand of CM054060.1, from coordinate 312,784,404 downwards.
TACGGCGTACCTACTCCTGCACTTCTCACTAACTGGGACTAAAGCCCGTATAACAAGGTTACAATGTGAGGGAATAGATCTAGCTACTCGACGAGGATGAACTTCCCGGCGAGTTGCGTAGAGCTTGAACTTGTGTCTAACTTAACTTATGTAATCTATCTCCCGTCCGGCTTTATATAATAGCCGGATTAGGGCTTACAGAACAAGAAACCTAGAAGATTACGTTTAACTTGTAACTTGGAAAGTAAGGAATCCGTCTTCTCCTCCAAGCCAGATCACGTGGGCCATGATCCGGGTTCTTCTAGAATCCGGCTTCTGCGCGTCGGACTACTGGGCCGCCCAATGGACCTAAGCCCATTACCATGTAGGCCACCCTGGTAGTCCGGCTCTTTTGTCTACCATCTTCTATACCCCTATTCAGTATATATCCGACAGGGACCACCAGGGGCCCACACCACCAGGTTCCCTCCTTGGCCTCGCCGCCACGTGGTGTGGCCACCCTGGCCCACCACTAGGTGCCTCCTTTCGCGTACTAGACCCCCAGGGAACCCTAAGCCGCGGAGAGCCATCGAGGAAATATTCCGCCGCCTCCTCGGGCCGGAAAACAACAGAGAAAGAAAAGCTCTCTAGCAGGGAGAAATCTGCTAGGGAAATTCCTCCCCGAAGAGGGGAAATCATCGCCATCGTCACCGTCATCGCTCCCGGCATCATCAAGATCATCATGGTCATCATCCTCACCACTAGCACCATCATCCTCACCATCCACCTCCGTCCCGCTGTAACAATTAGGGTTCTAAATTCTTGTTTTCCACTAGATCTCTCTCCCGGTGTGGATTACTTGTTTGTAGTTGATGCCTACAAGATTTATCGGTGTTTGTACTTTATGACCAGATTGTTATTCATCATTATATCACCTCTGATCATTATCCATATGATTTATTGTGAGTAGCTCGTTTAGTTTTTGAAGACATGGGAGAAGCCAAGATATTAGTAGTGGGATTATGTTGAAGTAATATCTAATGGTTTGATATTTAAGTTGTGGTGTTATTCTTCTAGTGGTAACATGTAAACGTCGACTACATGACACTTCACTTTTATGGGCCTAGAGGGATGCATTGTGTATTAAGCTACTAATTGTGGGGTTGCCGGAGTGACAGAAAGCTAAAGCCATGTTAGGAAACCGATGCACGAGGGAGTGTAGGATCCCAGAGTTTAAGGTTGTGGTTAGATATATTTTAATTACTTCTTGTAGTTGCGGATGCTTGCAAGGGGTTTAATCACAAGTATGTATTAGTCCTAGTTGGGCGGTGCATTAGCATATGTTCAACCACACAACACCTATCAAAATAATAAATATTAATCAATTGTATGAAGCAAAAGCACTTGAAGAAATTCCCATGTGTCCTCGAGAACATTTAGTCATCATAAGTAAAACAACCGGCTTGTCCTTTGCTCTAAAAAGGATTGGGCCACTCGCTGCAATTATTATTATTGTATTTTATTTACCTGCACTTTATTTATCTGCTATATCAAAACCACCAAAAAACGTGTCTGGTAGTGTTTATAGTGAATCCTCTATCCAACCTGCTTGCAACACCTTCTGCTCCTTGTTGGGTTCGACACTCTTATTTATAGAAAGTACTATGATACACCCCCTATAATTGTGTTTCATCACTTCTCCGAACACGCCAAATCCAACTTAGAGCAAACATACATCAAATGACTCGACACAGCAAGACTCCACGCAACGAAAGCGAAAACCGGAGCCGGCGTCCCCAAACAACAAGTCAGACTGCACCAAGTCGGAACTACGACGGGCGGTGTGAAAGACTGCGATATCTCGTTAGCAACTTAGTGGCCAGCTGTAGTAGGTGCTCCCGAGCGTGATCCTTTGCAGCCTTGCCCACATTTACACAAACATGGACATTTTGAAAATAACATCAGCAGTCTGGTTAGGAATAATCCCTTCAATAGAAAGCTTATTACGCGCCCCCCAGATGGCCCAACACAGCGCAGAGAAGAGCACCCAAGTTGTTCTCCAAGTGTTATCCGAGAGAGCGTGAAGTAAACCAAAGAATTGGGGAAATTTAGTCGGACCCCAATCACATCCTAACACATCCCAAATGACACTCCAACCTAGCAGTGCAAGAGTGCGCTGAAAGAACATACAAGCGACGTTCTCGGGGGCACCACAAAGGGCACACTTGCCGCCAGAGGGGTGTCGCCACGAGGCAATCCGCATCCGAGAAGGAAGCCGATAGAAGACAAGTTGCTAGGTAAAGATCTTGATTTTTAGCGGGAGCCTACCCCACCAAATATCAGCGTGAAACCCAACCACGGCACATCTGGAGAGAGCTCCATACATAGACGAAACCGAGAAGTTGCCAGAGGGCTCCAGCGCCCATCTAATCCCATCCTGGCCCTCCAGGAGGGGTACCGATGCCACCTCCGCAAGCAGCCGGTTCCACTGGTCATGACATTCCAAATAGAAGGTACGTCGGAATACCACACCTTCACTTGCGCCCTCCAAAGCTGCAACCAGGAGATGCTCGTATTGCCACAAATGGCAAACAACCTAGGAAACTGGTCCTTGTGTGGGGCATTCCCATTCCACCAGTCCGACCAAAAACATGTTCTCTCTCCATTCCGCACCACATGCTTTGTCCCCAATTTGAACAAGTGTTTTATTTTGTGGACATTTCTACAGAATTGAGAGCCCCCTTGCGGTCGGGCAGCAAAGATGTTAGAAGCTTCCGGGTACTTGGCCTCTAGTAGTTGCTTCCAAATCGGAATCCCTCTTGGTAGACCAGCCAGATCCACTTAAGAATGAGCGCTTTAGTCATTATCTCCGTGTTGGTGAGCCCCAGACCGCCACACTCTCTAGGACGACATTATAGCATATGCTACTTGCGTGTAGATCCTAACCCCTCCCAAAAGAAGCGCGCGTGAATCACGTCAAACTTCTCGTGCACCCTGTCCTGAAGCAGAAAAAGACCCATAGTAAGCAGTCTTCCCATACAAACTTCCACTTTTGCCGCCAACTTGTTAACCAAGAAGTTCCACTTTTCGATGCTTAGCTTGCGGTTCGAGATAGGCATACCCAAGTAAATGAACGGGAAGGATCCTAGCTTACAGTTGAGCATGTTGGCAGTTCCTATTTCATTCCTGTAGAGTCTGGTCCAACACAAACACCTCACTTTTATGAAAATTGATCTTGTGAGCAGATAAGTTCTCGAAGCAAAGCAGCGGGAATTTCAAATTAGCTAATGCCAAGTCATCCTTCTGGATAAGGATGATAGTATCGTAAGCATACTGCAGGTGAGTGATGCCCCCGGGGATCAAATCTGGCACAACCCCCGCTATGTGCCTCGCAGCAGCAGCAGCCCCGAGCATGGCGTATAGCGCCTCCACCACAAAGTTGAAAAGCAGAGGAGAGAAGGGGTCCCCTTGATGAACTCCTCTCTGGTTGTGAAAGTAGGGGCCAATCTCGCCATTGATAGAGGTGGCCATCTGCCCCCCCCCCCCCCCCCCGATACCGGCTGCTCAATTATGTGAATATAGCCCGCCGCAAAACCCTTCCAGTAGAGGACCTCTAGGAGGAAGAACCAATTGAACTGGTCATAACCTTTCTCGAAGTCAAGTTTCAACAGGACCCCTCCGGTCTTCTTAACTTTAAGCTTGTTCAGAATTTCAATCAGGGCCATCGATCCCTCCAAAATTTGTCTACCCTTAATGAACGCAGTCTGGGCGGGGCTGATGATTATGTTAGCTATTATGTCTAGTCTTGAGGCATAAGCCTTGGAAATGATCTTGAAAATTACGTTGATGAGGGAAATAGGCCTGAATTGAGAGATAAGGTCCACCCCAGGGACCTAGGAGATCAAGGTAAGGATCGGACCCCAAAATTCAACCTTAAGACGTCAATCTTTCCCAGGACAAAGTCGTTCAGAAGGTGAAGAATATCAGGAGTTTACAAGCATGCTAGAACTTCTTGAAGAAAGACACCCGGAAGCCGTCAGGGCCAGGTGCAGTATTTGTTTCAATATCCAGGACAATCTCTTCCAGCTCCCCTTCGGAGAAGGTGAGCATGAGAGAGTCGTTCTCCTCCCGAGTTACACATGCACGCCTCTGCCACGTGTTAACTGCCAACCCTAGGTGCCTAGGTGTCACCGAGCCTAACAACTATGTGTACAACTCGTACATATGTTATTGAATCTGTCTGGGTTCGGAAATAGGGCCTTCTAGGGTCTATAGCAAAGATATGAGACATTTCCGCCTCCTCCCGTTGGCAACCGCGTGGAAGTATGCGGTGTTTGCGTCCCCGTGCAAGGCCCACCAAATCTGGCCCTTGCCGTCAGTATTCCTCCTCCATGTTTTATAGATATGGAGCAATTGGTCTTCAAAATGGTAGGGGAAGACCCACTCATCCTCCTCTAGCCCCAGCGAGTCTTCTTTATTGTCTAACTCCTTGATATGGGTGATCAACGCCTGCTTGCTCACACGGGCGTCCCTTCCAAGGTTACTGCTCCACCAGCGGAGGAATTGTCTCAAACACACACTCATATGATTCCACCAATCAACAATATCTCGGCCAGCAGCCGAGACCATCAAACCACTCCATCCGATCAGGACCAGCTCTTTGAATACCTCAACTTGGAACCACCCTAGTTCGAAGAAGAAACACTTGCTTCTAGGAGGTTGGTCCCGCTAGCGTCCAGAATAAGGGGCGTATGATCCGATCCTAAACTGGTTTCAGCCCGAAGGGCCGCTAGAGGGAAAAGGGCATCAAACTCCGGCGCACACAAAAACTCTATCTAGCATGCACCGGACCAGCGAGAGCTGTCTATTGGACCAAGTGTATCTTGTGCCCGTCCTGTGAATCCCTCAGAGCCCAGGAGGCGATAGCATTGTTGAACATCTCGAACCTAGGCCACTTTATTCTATCATTGTTCTTCTCCAGAGACCCTCTCAGAAGGTTGAAGTCCCTACCTATGATTATTGGGAACCTTCTAGAGGCCACATTGGCCGACACTTCCCCCAAGAAGGCATGAGAGAGAGCGTGATTAGCTGGGCCATAAATCCCTGCCAGGGTGAACTTTTTATTTAGCGCTCGGTGCATGCAGTTCACACTGAGATTGCCCCTTGTCAAAACACTCCACCGCAAAAGCACTATCTCGCATCCCTACTAACATGCCACCAGAGTGGCCCTCCGCTGGCAGCCAACACCAAAAGAATTTCTCCCCGACTTCAATACTCTGCAGCTCATGGTCCGTGAAGTTGGGCTTAATGGTTTATTGCAGGAAGATGATGTCGATATGCCTAAAAATTCTCTTAGAAACTTCCGGCGCCCCGAGCGCCCGGACCCTCTAATATTCCAGAAGAGAATTCACATTAAAACTCCGCGCCTTTGGCAAGTGCTTGGCGGGTCACTGGACGACGCCCCTGTGGCGCCACAGATTTCACTCTCTTTCTCCTAGGCGTGGGAGCCAACCCAGCAGTGCCCTCCACATGGCGCTCTAGTTAAGGGATAGGGCCCTTCCTAGTACCCAACACTTGAGGCAGCATTGGAATCGAGCCACATGCGGCAGCTCGGCCTCCCCGGACAGGCCAACAGCAGGGCACACCACCTCCGAAGGAGCCTCAGCCTCTACCCCGCAGAAGCCGCAAGGTCAGCCAGAGCCTCTCTATCCTTTATCACTCGAGCTTGAGCGAGCGCCGTTTGCGCCAGATCATTTGCACGTAGCATGGAAAGCACCTCCGCAGCCGGGCCAGCTGTGTTAGGGAACACAACACGAGTGCGGATTTCCCACAAGCCCTTTGGGCCCCCGACACTATCTCACCCCTTGATTTGTTGGAGATTCGTGCATAATTCAGTCGTTCAAAGCACGTGGCATTTTTTCACATACACCCCTCACAAAGAGAGAAATTAACCCCAAATCCATAGAATATATAAAGGTTGGTGCCACCTGATCGTGTCCCACCCCTATTCATGCCCCACATCGCCGCCCCCACTCACGCCTCGCCCCCAAACCCTAGGCTCGAGTCCCGCCACGCCGATCCCACTCACCGCCTGCCCCGCCGGCCCTACTGCCCCCGACAAGTTTCCGGCGCGCTGCCCCTAACGAGCTCCCGCTGCGAGCTGAGCAGGCGCAGTCCCGGCTGGCCTCACCCTCCTCTCGAGCAAAAGCCGCCACCAGGGAGCCGGCCTCCCGTGCGGGGCCCCCGTGCGCGAGCAGGTCAGGGCGGCCCCGATCTGGCCACGACGGTGGGGAACCGGCTGCGGGCGGAGGTCACCACAGCGTCAGCAACTATCACCGGGGAGCACGCCTCCCATGCGCGAGCAGATCATGCAGTTCCCGATCTAGCCATAGGTGGCTCGGATCTTGCCTTGGTGGGCTTGGATCTGAAGCCCCTCATTTTATTTCTTTCTTTTCTTATTATTCCTATTTTTCTTTCTTTTATTTCGTACTATTTTGTTTAGGGATTTTGAGATCTAAATAATTTTGAAAAACTAATGTCGAAACTACAATAAATATGAGCAATGGATCTGTGGAATCATATGAATCTTGTATGAATCTGTGAGAAGCATATGAATCTTGGATGAATCTCTTTGTGTCTTGGACAAAAAATGGTAATTGCCCCGATGTATGCACTAACAAAAAATCATTAAAGTTGTGTTGTTTAGAGGGGAGAAACAGTGACAAAATGCATACTATGAAAATTATTAGTAAAGAAATATTGTGTTTCTGGATGGAGCAGAGACGGGGGCACATAGAAACCTTGAAAAATTAAGGGGTGTTGTGTAAAAAAGAAATAGCCTTATAATTAGGAGGTAATTTTTGCAATTTTTCTAGCACGAATCTCCCAGAAAGTGACGGGAGAGATAGCGCCGGGGTCCCAACACCCTTGTGGTTATGCATTTCCTAACACAATATAGCTTCCCACTGCCACGGCAAGTAGGTGCGAGTCTCGTAAATCCTGTAGGATAGCAAATATCGGGTTGAGGTCGCTACCTGGAATGGTCTTCTTGGGCGCAGACGAACCATCCTTGTCCGCATCCAGGCGGACCGCATGGTCAACCATGGAGCCTTCTGATGGCTACGCACACTTCTATTCTTGTAGACAGTGTTGGGCCTCCAAGTGCAGAGGTTTGTAGAACAACAACAAGTTTCCCTTAAGTGGATCACCCAAGGTTTATCGAACTCAGTGAGGTAGAGGTCAAAGATATCCCTCTCAAGAAACCCTGCAATTAAGATACAAGAAGTTTCTTGTGTCCGCAATCCTAAAATGCAAGTAATATGGATGATAATAGCAATCTGAAATAAAAATGGCAGCAAGCAAACATGTAGCAGAACAGGCGGAAAACGGTGTTTCAATGCTTGGAAAGAAGGCCTAGGGCTCCTGCTTTCACTAGAGGACACTCTCAACAACGAAAACATAATTGAATGCATAAATATCATTTCTTCACTATGCTACTCCGAACCACTCTCTGGTCGAATAACAAACAACAATCATTGCGTAGGGCTGTAACAGCACTCCTCAAGTCTATATTCCACCTCTAGGGCACCCCACGCTATCACTATGAGCGCCTTAAATTAGCACTAAACAAACGACACAATTTCATAGGTTCATCTTCCAACACAAGATATAAATATCATGCTAAACCACACGGTGCACACATTATCACTTTTACACTGTGATCAAAGTGTTTACGGAGATAACAAAACCACTTGAGTAGCATAACAGATGAAGATCACATCTACATATTCAACTATATTACAAAGCTCATGATCACATAAAGATCACACCATGGGAGAGAGAGATGAACCACATAGCTACCGGTAGAGCCCTCAGCCCCGGGGGAGAACTACCCCTCCTCATCATAGGAGATAGTAACGACGATGGAGATGGCGGTGGAGTCTATGGAGATGGCTTCCGGGGGCACTTCCCCGTCCCGGCAGGTTGCCAGAACAGAGACATGTCTCCCGAAACTTGTCGGCGGCGGCGGCAGACCTACGGATGTATTTTGTGGAAAAGGTCGATTTTTTAGGGTTTTCCCTCGGGGGAGTATAAATAGGCGAAAGGGCGATGCCGGGGGTAGGGGTGGTCAGGGAGCCCACACCCCTAGGTGGCGCGGGCAAGGGGGGACCCGCGCCACCCGATGGTGTGGCCGCCCTGTGGCCCCCCCTCCGGGGCTCTTCGGGACTTCTGGATGCTTCCGGGACTTCTAAGACTTCTAGCTTTCGAATTTTCCAATTCCAAGAATATTTCCCGAACAACTTTTCTGAAACTAAAAACGGCAGAAAACAGGGAACTGGCTCTGTGGCATCTTGTCAATAGGTTAGTCTGGAAAATCGATAAAAATTACATAAAGTGTAAGGAAAACATGTGGGAAACAACATGAAAACAACATGGAACATCAGAAATTAAGGATACGTTTATGACGTATCAAGCATCCCCAAGCTTAGTTCCTACTCGTCCTCGAGTAGGTAAACTATAATACAAAATAATTTCTCAGGTGGCATGCTACTATCATAAACTTGATCATTATAATGTAAAAACATATGTACGCTGAGATCATAGAACTTCAAACACAAACATGATAAATAGAACTTTAATAATAAAGCATAGCAATCACTTTGCATCATGAAGAGTATCTTAAATAAAGGATCATGGATAATAATGCAAAGAAAGATAAACGTTTGTTTCAGGTATAGAGAAAGCATGGCAAAGTGGTATTTCGCTAGTCCTTAAGAGTGGGACAAAAGATAAATGCCAGGACACTTTCAAAGTTCAAGAGGAAGACTAGAACAAATAATTTAAGAACAAATAATATCACATCATGAAGTAATTATTGATGTTTATGGGACAAATGCACATAGAACTACGAATGGCAAAAATGCCCTCTCAACTGTGTAGAAAGTTAGAAGATGGAGACTGAACATAAAAGTAAAAGAAAGGCCCTTCGCAGAGGGAAGCAGGGATCACTCATGTGCTAGAGATTTTTATTTATTAAACAGAGATATTAAAAGTTTTTTAAGAGAGGTGTTTGCTTATGTCAATGAATGGTAATCAGACAATACAATACGTCACAAGATAACTGGATTCACAAGAGAGGCTCCCATTGTGAAGGACACAAGTGGTGTAGAAGGTCATCCCTCTTTCTCTTTTGTTTACAGAATTATGCTTTGACTGATAAATCAGAGGCAAAAATAGTGAAGATAATTTGTTTGTATTAATTTGGGGTTGGGCACCTCGCTGCCATCTCTTCTATCATTTGGATAAGAGGATGAAGCCACTAGTCCAGGGTATGAAATCCAATCAACAAGTGAGATAAAGATTCTCCATTTACATCCTCATGAGCAAAAACAGGAACACAAAACAAGAGTAAGTTTTAAAGTTTTAAAGGTAGCACATGAGAAATTTACTTTGGAGTGGAAGTTAAATACCACATGTAGGTAGGTATGGTGGACACAATGGAAAAACTTTTGTTATAGGGAGTTTTCATGCACGAGTAGAATTCCATACTCAGTACAGGTGGAGGCTTAGCAAAAGACTGGGAGTGACAAATCAAGAGAGCATAAGAGCCATAATCATGCACATCGACATAAGCATCATTAATTAAAGCATAAATGGTATCACAAGTTCAAAAACTAAGTGGTCATGGAGGCTATTCATGACTGGTTTGTAGTCATAAACATGGTGTGAGCATGCGCCAAGTCAACCAAATAAAACATTCAAAAGAGAATACTGTATATTGATGCTTTACTATGACAAGAATCCCTCATGAATCTTTCAATACATATTAAACTCTCTTAGCTATTTAAGGCTATTCATTGTACTCAATAACCACAAGGGTTTAAAACTAAAATAACATTTAGCATGGCATGAAAAAGTTCTAGCCACAGTCTATACAAGCTTCTACTTGCACTGTTATAAATTCTACATCAGGCAACAATTTATTTTCCCAACAAGCACCATACAAGATATGTTTTAACAAAAATACACTTTATGATACAGCAAACAAACATGAGAGTACTAACATAACACTACTAAAACTAACAACTCTGAATAAGAGATGCATGAAAACAAAGGCTAAACGCAGAACTAGCAAAAATGAACACTCACAGAACAATAAGAATGAAAACTAGAGTGTTCTAAGCAATGAAAACGGAGCGTGTCTCTCTCCCACACAAGTATGATAATATCCAACCATAAACTACAGAAAATAAAACTAAACAAACTGAAAACAAAAATAAAAGACGCTCCAAGTAAAGCACATAATATGTGACCGAATAAAAATATAGTTTCACTAGAAGTGACCTCATAATTTGTCGATGAAGAAGGGGATGCCTTGGGCATCCCCAAGCTTAGATGCTTGAGTCTTCTTGGAATTTGCTGGGATGTACCACCGGGGCATCCCCAAGATTAGGCTCTTCACTCTTCTTGATCACGTCATATCATCCTCTTCTTTTGACCCTTCAAAACTTCCTTCACACCAAACTTCTCACAATCTTCATTAGCAACGTTAGTGCAATCGAAATAATAAATTCACATGGTTCAGTTTCAACACAACACTAACACTCATAAACACATTAGCTACTGTCACAACTTCTTTTAAAACTCTTTTTCTCAAAAGGACACCAAAAGAAAGAGATTAAGATGCAAATACAATTATTGGCAGAAATATGTCAAAACAGGACAGCCGGTAAAGATGTTTTTTTAGAAAATCTTATGTTGATCAAATAAAAAATTTATCAACTAAGAAAAGTTTCGGAATTATCTTAGGAATAAGCATAAAAAATTTCAGATCATTCTGATCTTCCAGGATTTAATATGATGTTTTACGGTGGACAGCAGAAATCTGTTTTCTGCGCAGAAATCCGAAAACCAACTCCAACTTTCGTCAGAAACTTTACTTGGAACAACTAAAACATGAAAATAAAGATACAACGGAGTTTATAAATAATTATACAACCCCTTGAATCAAATAAAACAGAGAAAAACAACGCAAAAAAAACATGGGTTATCTCCCCCAAGAAGTGGTTTCTTTAACGCCTTTTAGCTAGGCATGATAATTTGAGAAGGTGCTCACATGAGAAATATGAATTGAAGCAAAAGAGAGCACCAAGAAGAAAATGTAAAACAAGTTTAAGCCTAACCCACTCCTATGAAAATTAATCTTGTAAGAATAAATCAATGAAGCACAAAGTGGTTAGCACACGAAAGCAAAACAAGTGCAACTTAAAAATTTCAACATAAAGAGGGGAAACTTAATATTGTTGATATGCATAAAACCATATTTCCCTCTCTCATAATAACTTTCAGTAGCATCATGAATAAAATTTACAATATAACTATCACAAGAAACATTCTTATCATGAGCCACATCCATAAAGAATTAATACTCTCCACAAAAGCATAATCATTCTTATTAATAGTAGTGGGAGCAAATTCAACAAAATAGCTATCATTATTATTCTTATGACCATAATCATTAAATATAGGAGGCATATTGTAATCATAATTAATATTTTCCTCTATTGTAGGTGGACTGAAATTATCATATTCATCATTGTAAACAGGTGGAACTAGAATACCACAATCATTATAATCCTCATATATTGGAGGCATAGTATCATCACAAGCAATAAAATAGTTTTCTTCCAAAATGCGTTCATTTGTAAACATATAATCATTTTTACTAGGAGGAGATGTATCAATCGTATAATAATTAATAGCAAAGGGATTGTCAAACACATCATCCACAAGTTTGGAGCTTTCTATATCATCATTGGAAGGAACATGGATGGTACTAATAGTACAACAATTATTCTCATCATTTTCAGAATTGGTACCAAACAAATTTTCAATATCAAAAGTGGTGTGTTTCTCCCAATCATGATCACTTTTATAAATAACAGGCATAGGAAAATCATCAAGTTCACACTCATCAGCAAAAGCTGTAATATGAGCAAGATGCTTAGGGGGAGATATTGTTACCTCTCTCTTTTTACTCCTCCTCTTCTTCTTCTTCCTCTTCTTCCCCTCTTTAGGAGGGAGAGGCTTAAAATAGGGCTTCTCCACATACCTTCTTTTATTATCAGAAACAATAGAAGGAACTTTGGAGCATTTCTCCTCTTCATTAATAAGAACAAAACACATATTAGTCATGTCATATTTTGGTAAAGTCTCCTCTCTTATAATATTTTGTATGTAAGTATTTGCATAGCAATTATCAACACAATAAAGATGGCATCCATGCAAGACACTATTCATATCAAAAGCACTTATATCTATCAAAGAAATTTTTTCTTAACCACTCTTCACACCCCAAAAATAATGTAAGTTCATCATGCTCATTAGGGGTGATCATGTCATCACAATACAAACTTGCAGTACTCATAGGATTCGAAAGGCTACTATCATGGCCTGAGCATTGGAAATTAAAATGACTAACTTTATATCGAAGTTCACAAATAAAAGGATAGAGGGCACAAACTTTTTCACCAAGATCATCTAGAGCCCTACTCCACATTCTAGTTTTTTCATTCCTATGATGGATACAATAATCTTCTTCAATTTGATTCTTTTCACAAGGTCTAAGTGCTCCACAAAAATTAACATACTTATAAGAAATAGTACTTTCAGAAGTTTGAGCATGTTTATTGCAATCATCAATAAAAAATTCATTTTCCATGCAAGTGTCTTTAAAAGGTTCATGATATATGTACCAATTTCCTTTAGGAATATTAAGATAAGAAGCAAAGGATCTATACCAACCATACTCATAGTTTCACCCGACTCTTGAAGATTGTTGTTATTCCAATCTTCACTATTGATTCAAATCCTCTAAAGAAGATCTCACTTAGCTTCAACCTTCTTACTACAAAAAGAACCCTCTGAATAGGCATCTAGATAATCCTTCCAATGTCGTGAAAGCCTAGCATAAAAATTAGTAACAATTATTTCCTTGCATAAAGTCCTGCAGTGTTACTCTTTTGCTATCTGACTGTGGGAGGAGACTGCATGATGGAGAGTTACCCTTACAATTCTTCTTTATTTCTTAATTAATTGGGTTCGCTTTCCAGTTTAAAAAATCCGCGTAAGCCATATAAAAAAAAGTTACTTCCTATGGAAATCACTAGTGAATTTATCGTTTGTAAAATTTTATCATATATGTAGGTCATATCATGAGGAGAACCAGTGCTGTTATTGAACAAAGTGTATACTTCTGCACCTACGTTTCTATCTGATCAAATGGATACCTAAGTGTAAAATTTTGGTTGTTATGTAACTAAGTGTGAAAGAAGACTTATATTTAACTAGATTTATTTGCAGAGAGTACATTCTGTACATGGGTGGATGCTTGACTTTACATTGTCCTACTCGTGCATCCTCACAAATTCTAAACAAATCAAAGATGTGCATCAAAACTCAAGCATGTACCCACCCGATTTTATTTTGTACCAAACATGTACTTTCATCCATGCAGCCACAAAACATAAAACATTCAAGCTGGCTGCTGTTAACTATATATTTCCCTGCTTTTCTTGTGGCGCAAAAAGCAAAGCATCATCATAGACTGTAGCACATTGCCTGCCTAAGAAAAGTCACAAGTCTGCCACTCAATATTGATTGCCCACTTTCTCAATCTGACACGTGAAATTGTACACTACTGAATTACCATGTTGATTGCCAGGTGCCAGCAACTGTTGCATAATAGACAGTAATATAATCTGGATTTACAGCCCTGGATTGGATCGAATCTCAACGCAAAGATCTCATGATAAATTAGCCCCGGGGGGGGGGGGGGGGGATATATGTTGGTAGCTTCATAATCCAATGTTTAATGAGGCATTTGCTTGGAGACAGCATGCCTTTCTGTTCTTTATGCCAAGCACTGTTCCTCTTCAGTGTTTGCGTCAATTGACTTGGTAAAATAATGTGTCGTCTATGCTACATCATGGAGGTCTCTGTCATAGAAGACACACACATAGGCTTAATAAAAGGGAAAATAAAAATATTCTCCACTTGTTTCTGTTACAAAAGTGGGCGCCTTACCCATGTTGAGTTGCTTTATCCTTATTGCAGTGATTTTTTAATATCATATGGTTATCTTTCTTTAATATTCTGTGCTTGCATCTTGTCTGAACTAATGGTAGATACCAAAGTAATATTAAAAAACGTGGCTAAGAATACATACTTTCGCATCACAATATCATGTCAGTTTCTCTTTTACTTCTACTTATTTGTTTCAATGCCTTAAGTGACCTTTTCATTTAATATACTGCTTTTGTAGGCGAATTATCTCATTTCCACAAACATCCAAAGAAGCATATATGGGCATTCAACTCTTGTTGAGATTTGGCCATTGAATGAGGAGAAAGCTGTTCAAGCTGCTGCTGATCTTATCAGCGAGCTCTTTGTTTTCTCGGTATTTACTGAAGTCATAGATTTTTGTACTTTATGAAATTTACCGTATTATTGCACTTGCATGTATTCTCTGTACTCTATACTATTTCAACTTGCAAATTTTGTTTCTCTGTATTATTTGAAGCCAGTAAAGTGTAGGTAAAATTGGTACCAATAATTAGTTTGTTTTAGTTTAAAATGTGTTAGCTCATTTTGCATAAATTTGTTGAATGCATGTGATTTGTGTTAGCCATGTACTCGGCTTTGTTGATACTTATGATAGAACTTCTCTGTGATCTGTTGTCTGGATTTGTGTTGAAGTTAGCTAGTTTGTTGGGAGTTGGTTTTTTCTGCTTGGGACTCTGTTTTGTTCTTCTGTAGAGAATTTGTAGGTACGTGGGAAGGGGTGAATCTACTACTTTTTCCACCAACTCCATTAATTATCGAGTGATAGACACAGACCATCGACCTCATTACCAATTTTTTCCAAATATTGGCTGATACAGCTGAGATATTTGTATCTTTGGGCCGATTGTGATTTAGTATTTCATATTGTAAATATCATTTTCAGGCATATTGACCGATATATCAGTCAGTATGACCATATTTTGCTCGATATTTCACGGGCTGTTGGCGTGGGGTGTAAAGGTGGGATGGGGGTTTTGGTTTTGTCTTGGTTTTTAAAGGTCACCCCTGATAGAGCCCCTTAAATAATTCCTGCATGCAGAATGTACATCCGCATGCTATATTAAAACTGTAATAATTGTATGTACTTCTTAATTGAAGGAGAAATAACTTTGAATCATACACTTTTTATGCCTGAGAAAATTTTATTATGCATATTTTTTTAATTAAAAAGGCAATATATGAACAGAACTAACTACAAACTGCAATCATTGTTTCCCTATACAACTACGTGGTGTCCAATATATACCCGATATCTGCTATATCGAAGCTGAACTGATATGAACCTGATAGGCCGGAACCCACTATTTCAAACCTTGATCATGAGTTTTTTTGCGCCTGTACTCTTACATGGTTTGGTTATCTTTTGTGTCCATTCACCTTAATTTGGTAAATATTGTATAGTAGGTTGCTGGCGCTGTTGTTGTCTTTGAGGTGCAAAGAAGTGCAAGGTCAGAAAGTCGAAAAGAGGAGGCTCGTAAAAAGGAAGTTAAGGTAATAACTTTTGTATGTCACTAGTTTTAGATATTTTACTGTATTGTATTGGACTTTGAATCCCTGACATTACATATTTCTGCAAACTGAGTTTATTCACCTGTACATGAGTAATTTCGAAAATAAATGTCCCTAGAAAAAATCACTTTGACGTTTAGCAAAGTAGGGATTAATTAAGCGAACTACAAGTTATTAATGCAACATTCCAGAGGAATGAATCAACCAAATGAAATTCAAGCAATCAGTCAGTACAAAGCTCCTTCAGCCATTTTTGTGCAGAGTGTAGAGTAAGATATTTGATACAAAATAATCCACTTTTACCACATATACGAGATCAAAATCATCATAACACTAGATTTGCAGCGATGCAAATGGTTCGTGACAAATTTCTTTAGTTACTAGCTCTATTCTCTTTACAAAGATTTTCAACATAATTTCCCCACTGGGTGTACAATTCTATAGATGTTTAATGAAATATGTCTGTATCTCAAGCACTGCAGACAAGATAAAACATATGTCACTGCCGCTTGCGATAATTGCCTTCTGCACCAGTCATATACAGTGAGCTGCTACCCTGTCAAATCTTGAAACCTGTGGAGACTAGAATAAACAGGGTAGCAAGACCATGTAAAGTAGTCACCATATTTTTGACTGTGTTTACTATAGGCAAAGCCCCTTGGTATGGCGCCTGTTAAGTATATAAACCGGAACCAACCATGATCGACTTACGACACCCATAATTCCAATTTGCTTCGCCCCAAGAATTCTTGGAACCAAAGCTATTTCATTAACCATTACGCAAACCAGAACTCTAGCCTCGCTTATACGGGGACGGTGCCACACTAACAATTTACCGGAACAGGACATAGCTTTGTTAACATAATGCTGCGTTTGATAGTTCAGCAGAAAATGCAAAACATCACCCAAGCCTTATATTCAAACACCGAATAACTGCTCAAATGTAGATAGTTTTGTAATTTCAGAAAACAATTATGTACATGCTTTAAATCCACAAAAGGTTTTTTTCCAAGCTGTTACTGCCACACATATTATTTGGTGTACTCATACAGGTAAAATTCCCGCAGACATAAAATCTGTCATGGTTAATGTTAGACATGTATAGTTCCCTTTTCTGTTTGCCCCATAGTATAAGGGGTTTCCTGCACTTTGCCTCTTGTATATGTACTGGCCTTTTGGCCCCTGTGAATACTAGTTGCTATTTTCCCAACCTCACAACATGGTATCAGAGCCCAGCTAGGGTCTCCTCTCCTCCCTCTTCCTGCACGTTGCAACTCCGTGCTTTCTCTCCACTGCTCCGGTCACCGGCGTTCTCTCCCCTTGCTCCCGTGTGCTGCTCGAAATCGAGCTGAGGGCTGTCCCCGTTGCTGCCCCGTCAAACGTCTCAGCTGCCATCGCCGGATTCCGTGCTTGCCTCACCGGATCTCGTCGTCCCCAAGCAGCCACAGCCGTTTTCCGCGTCGCAGTCGCCGGATCCCGTCGTCCCCCGCCACAGACGAGCCGTGGCCGCGCCGCCCGCAGCTCCTCCGGCCGCACCAGTCGCCGGGCCTCCGCCCCCGCAGCTCCTCCGGACGTGCCGTGGTCGCCGGCGTCCAAGCCCCGTCCGGTGGCGGGCCGCTGCCGGTCAGATTCCGGCCGCAGCGCTTCTGGCTCCTGGCCTCCCGCTCGTGGCCCCTGTGCCTCCTCTCGCTCGAGCTGGCTCTCGCTCGTGCCTGGAAGGAGCGATTCGATCCAATCTGATCTGTGAGCGTTGACCTCAAAAAAAAAATCAAAAAAAAAAACTGAGAGAGACAGAACTATGTCAGGTTATGTGGCTATACCTCGGTGCTCGGTGATTTTTGATGGCACCAATTATGCTGAGTTTGCAGCGCATATGCGCATTCATGTGCGCGGGCTTATGCTTTGGGGGGTTCTCTCGGGCGAGGTCTCCTGTCCGCCATGCCCTGTTGCTCCTGTAGCTCCTATTCCGCCGCCGCCACCACCGGTTCTTCCTGATGATGCTCCCCAGGCTGACAAGGATGCAGCCAAATCTCTTGATGATGCAGCAGTGGATGCTTATGATCAGCAGGTATCAGATTACTCGGTTGCTCTTTCTGCCTACAGGGATGCTTTGGCTGCTTACACTCAGTGGTGCAATGATGATGCACGTGTTGCGGCTGTTCTCACTTCCAGTGTTCTGCCTCAGTTTGCTTCCGAGTTTATGGGACTTCCCACTGCTGCTCAGATGTGGTCTTACCTTCGTCAGCGTTATCAGCCCTCTGGAGATGCTCTCTACTTATCCGTGGTCCGTCAGGAGCATGAGCTTCAGCAGGGTGACTCCACCATTGACGAGTTCTACACCCAGAGCGCTGCTATCTGGCGTCAGCTTGACTCTCTCCGCACTGTTGTTTGTGGTACCTGCCCGTGCTGCCAGACTACGAGATCAGACTTGGAGTTTCAGCGTGTCTTTGAGTTCATGTCTTGTCTCCGTTCCGAGTTTGAGCCTCGGCGTGCCAACCTGATTGCTTGGGGTCGTGTTCCTATCTCAGAGGTACTTTCTGAGCTTCGTGCTGAGGAGACACGTCTTCGAGGTGTTGGTTTGCTTGCGGTTCCCTCTGTGCTTGCTGCTCGGGCTCCTGCTATACCGTCTGTTCGTCCCAGTGCTCCGCCGCTACTTCCCACGCCTCATGGGGGGGTGAGCCGCTCTTCTTCTGCTCGGCCTTCTGGTGGCGATGGCCGATCTCGCCCCCGTATCATCTGCGGCTACTGCTCGAAGCCGGGCCATCCAGAGTCTGATTGTTACAAGAAGCAGAAGGACATGCGTAACAATGGTCACAGCTCATCTACTGGGACTCGGTCTTCTTCTGCGGCTCTCTCGCTTACGGACCAGGATATTGCGCAGCTTAAGCGTCTGCTGGCTTCTACTGGCTCTACTTCGACGGGTACTGCAGCTTCTGTGACCGCAGCTTCCACCACTGAGCGACCACCACCGTCCACACAGTCAGGTATATCTTCGTGGGTTCTGGACTCTGGAGCTTCCTTTCATATGTCTTCTAATTCTTCTGTCTTGTCCTCACTTCGATCTCTCGATTTTCCTGTCAATGTTCTCACTGCTGATGGTACACCTCTTCTTGTTGCTAGTCGTGGCACTCTTTCCACTTCGTCTTTTTCTGTTCCAGATGTGTCTCATGTCCCTCGTCTCACGATGAACTTGTTTTCTGCTGCTCAAATTACTGATTCCGGTTGCCGTGTTATTCTTGATGTTGATTCTTGCTCTGTCCAGGATCGTCACACCAAGGTTCTGGTTGGGGCTGGCCCTCGGCACCGTGACTCTCCAGGCCTTTGGGAGCTAGAGTGGCTCCGTGTTCCTTCTGCTGCACCTGCACCCACTGGCTCACATGCTCTTGTTGCTTCCGCTTCCGCTTCTTTTCAGCAGTGGCATCATCGACTTGGTCACATTTGTGGTTCTCGCCTATCGTCTTTAGTGCGTCGAGGTCTTCTGGGGCCTGTCTCAGGAGATGTCTCGCTTCAGTGTCAGGGTTGTAGACTTGGCAAACAGACTCAATTACCGTATCCTACCAGTGAGTCTGTATCTTAGCGTCCTTTTGACTTAGTTCATTCTGATGTATGGGGTCCTGCTCCCTTTGATTCCAAAGGAGGTCATCCCTACTATGTTATTTTTATTGATGATTTCTCTCGCTACACTTGGCTCTATTTTATGAAATCTCGTAGCGAGGTGCTCTCTATATACAAGCGTTTTTCCGCTATGGTTCACACCCAGTTTTCCACGCCCATTCGAGTTTTTCGTGCTGATTCGGCTGGAGAGTATATCTCTCAGATGTTGCGTGGTTTTCTTTCTGAGCAGGGTACTCTTGCCCAATTTTCCTGTCCTGGTGCCCATGCTCAGAATGGCGTTGCTGAGCGCAAGCATCGCCATCTCCTTGAGACGGCTCGTGCGATGATGATCGCCGCCTCTCTTCCACCTCATTTCTGGGCTGAGGCTGTTTCTGTATCCACCTATCTCATAAACATCCAGCCTTCAGCTGCCTTGCAGGATGGCATTCCTCTGGAGCGTCTTTCTGATCGTTTGCCTGATTACTCGGCGCTTCGGTTGTTTTGTTGCGTCTGCTATGTTCTTCTTGCTCCACGCGAACGCACCAAACTCACTGCTCAGTCTGTTGAGTGTGTTTTTCTTGGATACAGTGATGAGCATAAGGGTTATCGTTGTTGGGATCCTGTTGGTCGCCGGATGCGTATTTCACGAGATGTGACTTTCGATGAGTCTCGCCCATACTACCCTCGTTCTTCCTCCTCGACCTTCTCGGTGACTGATATATCTTTTCTCACTTTCCCCGATACATCTCCCTCTGTGCCTCCTGTTCTCACACCACCTCCACCTCCGGCATCATCTTCTCCTAGTCCCTCGTCTACTGTCTCCACACCCTCCTCTCCACCCTCCTCCCCGCGGGCTCCCTCCTCTTCTCCACCTCCAGTGCACCACCCTCCTCTCTCTCCCTTTCCTCTCCACTACACTCGCCGTCCTCGTGCCGTGGATGCTCCTTCCAACGAGCCCTCCACATCCAGGGCGTCCTCTCCTCCGTCCACTCCTGTTCACCATCTTCGTACTCGGTCTTCGTTACAGCCTCCTGATCGTTATTCTCCCTCTCAGTACGGTCTTTCTGCTATTGCTGAGCCCACTTCCTATCGTGATGCCATGGCTAAGCCTGAATGGCAGCTTGCGATGGCTGAGGAGATTGTTGCGCTTGAGCGCACTGGCACGTGGGATCTGGTTTCCCCTCCTTCTGGCGTTCGTCCCATCACGTGCAAGTGGCTCTATAAGATTAAGACTCGCTCTGATGGTTCTCTCGAGCGTTACAAAGCTCGTCTTGTGGCTCGTGGTTTTCAGCAGGAGCAGGGACGCGATTATGATGAGACATTTGCTCCTGTTGCCCACATGACCACGGTCCGCACTCTTCTAGCTGTCGCTTCTGTTCGTCATTGGTTTGTGTCTCAGCTTGACGTTCAGAACGCTTTTCTCAATGGTGAGTTGCGTGAGGAGGTTTATATGCAGCCACCCCCGGGGTACTCCGTTCCTGATGGTATGGTCTGCCGTCTTCGACGCTCCCTCTATGGCCTTAAACAAGCCCCTCGCGCTTGGTTTGAGCGTTTCGCCTCAGTTGTGACTGCCGCTGGCTTCTCACCCAGTGATCATGATCCAGCGTTGTTTGTTCACACTTCTCCTCGTGGTCGCACTCTTCTCCTCCTCTATGTTGATGATATGATCATCACTGGCGACGACTCTGAGTACATTGCCTTTGTTAAGGCTCGTCTTCATGAGCAGTTTCTTATGACTGGTCTTGGTCCTCTTCGTTACTTTCTTGGGATCGAGGTTTCATCTACCTCTGATGGTTTCTACATCTCCCAAGAAAAGTACATTCAGGATCTCCTTACTCGTGCCGCTCTTGGTGATGAGTGTACGGCTGAGACTCCTATGGAACTCAATGTTCGCCTCCGTGCCTCTGATGGTGAGCCTCTTCCTGATCCCACACGCTATCGACATCTCGTTGGGAGTCTTGTCTATCTCGCTGTCACTCGTCCAGATATTTCCTATCCTGTTCATATTCTCAGTCAGTTTGTTTCTGCCCCTACGTCGGTTCACTATAGTCACCTCCTCCGTGTTCTGCGATATCTTCGTGGCACGATCTCTCACCGTCTTTTCTTTCCTCGCTCCAGCCCCTTACAGCTCCAGGCCTACTCTGATGCTACATGGGCTAGTGATCCTTTGGATCGCCGGTCTCTTTCTGCTTACTGTGTGTTCATTGGTGGTTCGCTCATTGCCTGGAAGACAAAGAAACAGACTGCGGTTTCTCGTTCGAGTGCAGAGGCTGAGTTGCGAGCGATGGCTTCTTTGACTGCTGAGGTGACTTGGTTACGATGGTTACTAGAGGATTTTGGTGTTTCCGTTACTACACCAACTCCCCTATTGTCGGACAGTACAGGTGCTATCAGCATTGCGCGTGACCCGGTGAAGCATGAGCTCACCAAGCACATCGGTGTGGATGCCTCATTCGTGCGTGCTGCTGTGCAGGATCAGATTCTCGCTCTTCAGTATGTGCCTTCTGAGTTTCAGTTGGCGGATTTCTTCACCAAGGCACAAACTAGAGCGCAACATGGGTTCTTCCTCTCCAAACTCAGTGTTGTTGACCCACCATGAGTTTGAGGGAGGGGTGTTAGACATGTATAGTTCCCTTTTCTGTTTGCCCCATAGTATAAGGGGTTTCCTGCACTTTGCCTCTTGTATATGTACTGGCCTTTTGGCCCCTGTGAATACTAGTTGCTATTTTCCCAACCTCACAACAGTTAAAATCAAAGACAGGTGGAGTGGGTAATTCTTAGCTGAACTACCAAGCTGATCTGAGCTTAGCATATATTTTTGTTGATTTCTTAATCCATCTTAGAAGGTCCAGGTTTAACATAGCTCAGTATGGTGACTCTCCATGTCCTTTCTAACAAATATAATTTTGGAATGAGTATTAATGTGACATTTCCAAATGTCATGGGGAAATGCATTCTCCACATGTTGACATCTTATGTATTTAACCAAATGCTTGTGAACCGTGATAATCTGGCTAGCGTGACCACGGCCTATGATGTGTAGTGACTAAAAGCTTCTGACATATGATGTTATAACTGTACACCATATGGTTTTCCATGGCACTTGTCGACGTGTTTCCGAATTAAACTCCACTCAGCTTAACAAAATTATAATTCAGTGGCCTCTTTTTAGCTGTTAGCAGATCCGCCCCAGCTCAAGCTGGAATTTTCGAATTTGCATAGGCTAGTTAGTACCAATAATTTCTACATTGGCAAGATGATGTATAATTGCTTTAAACTTGTAGGAACTGATACAAAAAGAGGATCAACTGGCTCAAGAAATCGAGACTTTGAAACTTAAACTTAGTCAATTGGAAAGCCTTGCCAACTCGCAGGGCCTGCAGTCTGGAGTTGTTTTCCGGAGGGGCAGTGTGGCAGACCAAAACAAAGCGGCATGACCATTTTTGATTAATCGAAACAATGGTCTCAAGCCTGCAGGCAGAATTCTAACCAAGTGAATGGACAATCGTCGGGTGTTGTTTGATATCTCCAGATGCATTGGTATTTTTATTATTCCCGCTGTTCAATATGAGGAATGCCCCATATAGGGAGCGTGTTGTATGTGAGGCTATTTTTTACTCATGTGCCAGATGATGTGCTCTTTGAAGAGAGGAATTGATTTGGCTATGTGGACAAGATATCAAACACTTTTTTTTTTATTTTTTAGAAATGGGGAGAACCCCGGCCTCTGCATCGAGTGATGCACACAGCCTTTATTGATTATTAAAACTCAAAGCATCCAAAAGTTTACAGCCATTGTTGAAACCTTACATGAAACAGGATATCTCCCTTATTCCGAAAACAGCTTAAATAAAAGAACTACGAAATCCTATTATGATGCTGCCACGTATATTGGGAGAAAAACTCCTGTGCCACCGTAAGTAGACGAGTGCAGCCATCCACCATAAGCTTCCTCTGGTCTGAAGGCAGAAGAATAGCCCATAGTTGGATCCAATGCGCTGCTGAGTGAATAACCTGTAGAACATGAAAATATTTCTTTTTGTTAAAAACAACATTGTTTCTACATGTCCAGATAGCCCAACAAATTGCGGATACACCAATCCTAATCCTTTTCTTAGTTTTCACATCAATCCCATTAAGCCAATTTCCAAACATATTAGTCACGTTGGAGGGGGGTGTAATATTAAAAGTACAGAAGATCACTCGCCAAATAAGTTTAGCCAAAGGACAAGAAATAAATAGATGTTCTACTGACTCATTACTCCCACAAAAGGAACAATGCATATCACCTTTCCACCCTTTTCTTGCTAAATTATCTTTAGTCAGAATCACCTTCCTATCCAAAAACCACATGAAAATTTTGATCTTAAGTGGTAATTTTAGTTTCCATAAGTAAGTTTTGAGAAAAATAGTGTGTCCATTCATCATATCCTCATACATAGATTTCACAGAGAAGCTCCCATTCTGTGTAAGTTTCCAAACAAACTTATCATTATCCGAGGACAGAGAGACATTCATAAGACGCAAGCACAAATGAGACCACATATCCCAAGTAATGCCTACTAAATTCCTACGAAAGGAAATATTGATTGGTGGTGCATTCTGAAAAACATCCGCAACCGATATATTTTTAGACTGCACAATATGATATAAAAGAGGGTATTGATCAGATAAAGGGGTTTGGCCTAGCCAAATATCCTCCCAAAATCTAGTTGTTTCACCATTACCAATTCTAAAGGAACCTCTACTAAAGAAATCCCTCTTAACTTTCATTAAACCCTTCCAGAAAGGAGAATCAGTAGGTTGTGCCTCAACTTGAGCTAAAGGTTTACTATGTAAGTATTTATTTTGTAACAATTCCTGCCAAATACCCTCGTCATGAAGTATTTTAGACAGCCATTTAGCCAATAAACACTTATTCTTAAGCTCTAGCACTTCCACACCTAAACCACCTTGATCTTTGGGTCTACAAATAATATTCCATTTTGTTAATCTGTATTTACGCTTGGTGTCATCACTCTGCCAGAAAAAACGTGATCTGTAAAAGTCAAGTCTCTTACGGACGCCCTTAGGAATCTCAAAGAAGGAAAGCATAAACATGGGTAAACTTGTTAACACAGAATTAACAAGAACTAATCTATCCCCATAGGATAATAATTTTCCTTTCCAACACCCAAGTTTGTCCTCAAAACGGCTCTCCACTGGGTGCCACTCTGAATTAGTAAGTTTTCTGTGGTGGATAGGAATTCCCAAATATTTAAAAGGTAGCAGACCAGACTCACAACCAAAGATTTTTTTATACTGGTTTTCCACCTCTTTAGCCTTACCGAAACAGAAAACTTCACTCTTGTGAAAGTTAATCTTGAGACCCGACAATTGCTCAAAGATACACAAGATTAATTTCAGATTTAGAGCCTTATCAAAATCATGCTCTAAGAATAGCACCGTATCATCTGCATATTGAAGGATAGACAAACCCCCTTCAACTAGATCAGGAATAAGACCTCCAATTTGTCCTAATTCCTTCGCTCTAGCAATTAGAATAGCAAGCATATCAAACACTTGGTTCACATTATATAGATCGAGTTGATCCTGGATGTACTACTTGAATAGGGTTTGGACTGCATGTTTGGTATTAATAAATATCAGTGTTGTAAGTGCAAGAATGACTGAATGATTGCATCAGAACCAGAGGTGGAAACTGGATTAGTTCACGTACTCTTTACAAGTGCATTCTATATGTCCCTATTAATTAATTAAGGTTGTCCATGTGCATGTCCATCAATTACACGCCACTATTGTCTGGTGGTGCTTATTGCGAAGGATTATCTTGTATGGACAATGGGAGCTGCTATGGGTCCGACAGTTTTCTTCTTGGACATTTTATACCACGCAAAACCGTGGGCCTCCGATGGTATCAGAATATCATCATAGTCAGACGGATGGCGGTGCTGGACGCGAATCGGACATGGAGTGTCGTATGCAATGCAATTTCGTTATTGGATACTTGTCACAAGCACATTGGAAGCACCGAGGCTAAAGCTAACACTGGTAGAAAATAGGCCTACAGTCTCGGTTCGCCAGGACCATTAATCCCGTCCGGGCAAGCGGGACTAGCTATGCGCGACTAAAGGCCCCCCCTATAGTCCCGTCACTTACGGATCGGGACTAAAAGCCCGTCCACGTGGGCGCTAGGGGTCCGTTGCGGTGGAGGACCTTTAGTCCCGGTTCTTGTGGTTAACCGGGACTGAAAACCTGCGCAGGTTTAGGGTTTTAGGCCCCCTAAACCTGTTTCCTTTTTAATTTGTTTTGTTTTAATTTCAGTACACATATACATGCATATATATATATATGAAATATCAAACAAGGAGAATTCAATAGGAATATATAATATATATTCAATATCGGGTGACCATATATACAACCTCGAACAAGTTTCCATATTACACAATTAAGATGGACGAGCATACACAAATTCGCACAAGTTTCAAAGTACTCAGGGCTTATACATGCGGATAATAGTCATCGTCGATGGACGCATGGAACTCTCCTTTCTTCTGGATGACATGCCTAAGGAAAAATCCTGCTATTTCCTCTTGAATTGGTCGGAAGCGAGCTTCTGGAGTAAGCGCCCTCCGCAAGTTATTGAGACCCTTCCGCGTTTCCTCGTCCTTCTTCCTCTCAGATATTTCTTTCCGTATGTTCTCACAGACATAGTATCCACATAGACCGGCCCCCGGTGGCTGCTTATCCACACCTTTGACCACATTTTTAAATTGTAGCGCATCTTTGAATTCACCGACATGTTGAAGTGAGAGCCGTCTCCAAACTCTACAATGCAAATAAAATTAAATGGAGAAGGGAGTTATTAGCTTAGAAAATGAACAAAAGAGACCGATCGATATAGAGCGCAAATGATTGAAAAATAATTACTTTTGCATCATTTTTCTCATGTTGACCCAAAGATCTGTATTTGAATTCATAGAGTCAATGATCAAAACTAAGGACTTGTGAAGATCAATTTTTAGCAGAATCCAGTGGTACCTGCGGACACATTAGATGCAGAGTCATGCATAATTTATCGATTGGACATACCATGCATGGAGTAAACAAAAGAGAATGGGAACATGAGAGAAACACTCACCCAAAATGGTAAGGAAATAGAATATATCTTTTGGATTCATGCTTTTAAAAAAATTTGTACAAGTCTTTCTCCACGTCTTTGGGATGATTTTCTAACATAGTTCCATTAATGATTTGTGGGTCAATGAACCCAACATCATGGATGAGTCTTACTTTGCATTCCCAAATCTTCAATCTGCATAATAGCGTACGGAACAATATAGTTAGGACAATATATATGTATGTATATATATATATATATATATATATAGTGTAGGCAATGAAGAACGAGATGAGGTAGAAATAAATCACTTACAGAACGTAGCAACTCAGGATAGATTTGTCGAGCTCACGCATATTGAACAGCTGGAACAATTCACTCAACTCAACTGTTACAGAGTACTTTTTGGTGTGATGCTCCTCTGTATAATCCACATACACATATTCTTTGTCGGTAAATGCTATGAAATCTTTGTACCAACGTAGCAGACTTTGCATTAGTGGTGGTAGATCCTTTTCCTTCGCAGGCTCGACGAGAGGCCCTTTCTTCACATATTTTAATGCTACCTCACCCATTGGCGTCTCGTCCAGGCCTAACGAGGCACGAAGAGACACACCCATGTCGGACGCACATTTCATGGCACTCTCTACAGTCATTCCAACTATTGCCAAAGCATTTATGACCTCGGGGTCCTGTTCCGGAGCGGCTTTCACTATGAGGGGGGGATCGATTGTTTACTCTGCATCCCGAGCTGGGCAACTTGTTTCCCGCTTTTTATCATTTTTCCTTTTTCTTTCTCCTCCTCCAATATTCCTGCTTGCTTACGAAGTTCAATATCATAGTCTTTAGGCAAATTCTTCACGGATTGGGACACTGTCGACAAAAAATCCGTAGCCCAATAGTCTACAATCGGAGGGAATACTTCCTTGGGCTCAGGCTCCTTTAGCGCCTTCAGTTTGCCCTTCCATTTGTCAACGTCAGCCTTCACGACCAATTTGGTTTCAGCATCACTAAGTTCCCAAGGCCTTGGGGGGAGAGGCTTCAGTGATGGCTCCGGTACCCGTGTGGTCTTAGGTACATAAGGGTCCGGGTTAATAGACCAAGAGCGGGTTCCCTTGCTGGCCGCCTGCTTCTGTTTCTTCGCTGGAGGAGGAATGGGGGGCGACGTCTGCTTATCCTCCGGAGGAGGAATGAGGGGCGACGTCCGCTTATCCTCCGGAGGAGGAATGGGGGGCGACGACGTCTGCTTTTCCTTCGGAGGAGGAATAGTGGGAGACGTCTGCTTTTCCTCCGGAGGAGGAATGGGGGGCGACGTCTGCTTAACCGCCGGAGGAGGAATCGTGGGCGACGGCTGCTTAACCGCCGGAGGAGGAAGATCGGGGGACGGCGTCGAATGGCGTGAAGGAGGCATAGGTGAACCAGCACCAGCACCACCACCACCACCAGCACCTGCACCATCGTAGGGGGGTGGACTTGTTAGCCTTGGCGTCTCGCCTGGAAACACTATGTAATTCTTTTTCCATAGAATGAACTGGCGCTTGACATCTCCAAGTCTTCTCTCCCCTTCGGGTGTAGCTATGTCAATTTCCAGGTCCTCAAACGCTTGGACTATGTCTTCCACCGTGACACGAGCATAGCCATATGGAATGGGGTTGTTGTGATGGAGTGCTCCAGGTGTATAGGGTAAAGCACTGCCGGTAGCCACCTTCATGGAAATGTTCCCCACGGGATAATGCAGATCACATTCTTTCATCTCCTTTACGTCATCCACGGGGTAGTGAGGCTCCGGTGCACGACTCTCGATCATCGGTGCATTAGCACCTGCAGTCGGGGCCTCCGTGGAAGCCACGCTGCTTCTCCGCTGCTGGCTTCCGAGATCCGTTGCATGTTCTTGATGCGGCCCTGCAGCCGACGCTTTTTCTTTCTCAAGTATTCCCGCCACGACCTTCTTCAGTTCAGAAACTTCCATTGCAAGATTCGACAGTTCATCTGCAGCCCGGTCCGTACCTCTCCTACGGCTTCTGTAACAGTACGGGTCACCCTCCTGGGAAAACCCTACTTTCCACGGCAATCTGCTTTTGCCTCGTATATGTCCTCCGTGTTCAGGATTTCCGAGGGCAATGGTCAGTTGGTCTCTCTCTCTGTTGAACGTGATCTTGCCCTGTTGAGCTTTGGTCATTGCGTCAACAAGGTCTTTTGTGGGAGCAAACTTTTTCTGCCGGTGAACACACTCCCCTGTCTCCGGGTCTAGCGATCCCCCATGCCCGTACCACCACATTTTGGCTCTTTCGTCCCATCCCTCTGTACCTAGACGGATTCCTCTTGCCCTTAGGCCGTCCTCCATTGCCTGCCACTTAGGCGCCGAAACGCGGTATCCTCCTAGCCCCATAACATGATGGTACTGTTTCTTTTCCGCATTAGCCTTACTTTTTGCCGACATTTCCTTGAAATGCTCCGATTTATGTTGCGTCATAAATTCTGTCCAATCATCCCTCAGTTTCTCATATTGTCCAGTGAAAATCGGAGTCTTTCCCTTGCTGACATATTCACGGAACAATTTTTTCTTGAAGTTCCGGAATTCTTCGGCCATCTTCTGAAGAGCGAACTCTTTGACTATCCTCCTCCTCTCACGTCCACCCGGAACGTCCTGACCGAATTCATCTTTTTTGTTGTATTCCGGAGGTAGAATGAAATGTGCAATAAGCTTTCTAAACATAATCTTTTTCGTTCTCTTGTCGACATAACTGAAACCAATACGTGCTTTCTTTGGCTCCTTCCATTCCTGGACGGTGATCGGGACGATGTCTCTAACAATGACTCCGCATTGGTTGATAAACTTTGTGGTGTGCTGTAGGGGCTTGCCGATTTCACTGACTGATTCGATGGTATATATTTCGGAATCTTTCATCGCCTTGGATTTGCCACGCTTTGTCATACTAGATCCGGCCGAGGGCTAAAATAAGAAAGAGAGTCGCGCGCGTTAGTCTTTGCAATTGGACCGAGGGCTAAAATAAGACCGAGGGCTAAAATATATACCTCGCCGGAGGTGGTTGTTCTTTGCAATTGGAGATCGTCGTTTGTCGACGGTTGACCTCCGTCATCAATGTCCATTCCTTCACCTCCTTGATCATCGACAATGTCTGTTCCTTCTTCACCTCCTTGATCATCGACAATGTCTGTTCCTCCTTCACCTTCTTGATCCTCAAGGTTCAGATAAGAAGAGATTACATCATCGACAATGTCTGTTCCTCCTCCGGCTATGATATCTAATATATAACCTTCAGCCACCTGTTCCGCCGTCAGGTCTCTATTGTCTGCCATATGTCACTCCTGCAGACATGCATGTAGTAAAAATTAATTAAGTATATAGGAGACTTAGCAAATATTGTCGTAGAAGGAGGGAAAACAGATTGCTAGGGTTTTGGGTGGAAGAACGATAACCACCGGAGGGGGAAAACCATACTTTAGAGGTGTGTCCAAGATTAGTTTCTCAAATGACTTGGAGAACCCCATAGCTAGGTTGCATTTGCTTTCCTGGTCATTTTGGTATATTACACTTAATATTCTGAATTTATTGAATTGAAACTTATTTTCATCATTATTTTAATGAATTTAATACAAATTCAAATATGGTCTCATTTTGAACTTTGTCAAACATGATTGAAAATGATATAAACAGATAGCTTACATTTTTCTGAACATTTTGCATATTTTTCCAAAAAAATTAAATTATAAATTAAAAGTTATTTAATTTAGAAGGTTATTTATATTCTGTAATTTAGAACAGTGGGCAGGTGACGTCATCATGACGTCACCCCTGGCGTGGCCGGCGGTTGCAGATTAGGATCTCGGATCGACGATTCCGGCCACGGGGGATGCAACGGAGATGGGGACGAGGCCACTGTGCTGCTCGCCACGGGGGAGGGGACGGAGATGGGGACGAGGCCACGGCCACTGTGGTCTCGCCGGCGGCGAATCTGGCCGCGGGAGCGAGCGCGAGGGACGGCGACGGCGACGGCGTTGGTTCGGCGTTGGTTCTAGGGCGACGCCGTTGGTTCTAGTTCGATGGCGTTGGTTCTAGGGCGACGGCGACGGCCCGCGGGGAACCTACCGGCCGGAGAGACGGCGACGGGGCGGGGGCGGAGCAGGGTGGAGGCGGTGGAGAGAAGGGCGCGACGAGGGCGACGGCGCGGCGACGGCGACGGCGATCTGCGCGGGGGACGGCGACGGGGCAGAAGACGACTGGGCGCCGGCGCGAATGAAGACGAGGGTTTGGGGACTTAGAAAATTTTGGGGCAGGAAGGCATCGCACATATATAGGTCAAGCCTTTAGTCCCGGGTGGTGTCACGAACCGGGACAAAAGGTCCCCTGGGTACCCTCCGCGGGCCTTTAGTCCCGGGTGGTGTCACGAACCGGGACTAAAGGTGAAAATTTTCGCGGCGTTTTCGTTCCCGCGCAGAACGAGCCTTTAGTCACGGTTCGTGACACCAACCGCGACTAAACGTGGTTATTCGAATACTATTCTTTTTTCCAATCTTAAAAATACAAATAATATATCAGAAAATTCAGAAAAATAAAACTAATTCTTTTTCCAATCTTAAAAATACAAATAATATATCAGAAAATTCAGAAAAATAAAACTAATTCTTTTTCTAATCTTAAAAATTCCCATAGATAAAAAAGGCAGTACATAATGGCAAGAGTGGATCTAAACCTAAACGGAGAGCATAGATGCATGATCTGATATCTGCTGCTAGTCATACTCCTGCCTAGGCCTACATGCGAGAAAATTCAGAGCCCAGGACTGGGCCTGAGGGTAGCGCAGGCGGGGGATATCGCCGGCCCTGATGTAGTCCATGACGCTCTGTAGAGTCCGGCCGGACCACCATAGCCGACGACCGGCCTCGTGAAAGTTCCCAGGAGGCAGGCCGTCCTCCTCATACCTGGCGAGCGCCCTCTCACGCCGATTGATGAAGAAGGCATCCCAAGTATGTTGGTTATCGGGATGCCAACTGGGATCTCTCCGCTGCTCCGGCGTGAGCTCGTGGTAGTAATGGTTCGTGATGGCCGCCCGACGTGCCACACCTTGAGGAAGAGGAGGGACCGGCACTCCTCCGGCGCTCAGCATCCAACCGGCGGGAACACTGTAGCCGGGCGGGCAGGGGTAGTTCGAGGCGGAAAGTGCCTCCGCCTGGATGAATGTTAGAGTGGGTACGGTAGAAGCCATGAGAGAGTGGTGAGTTTGTATGTGTTTATGCCAATGGTGTGGCAATGCACATATATATAGCGAGAAGAAAACATCCCTTTAGTCCCGGTTGGGGACACCAACCGGGACTAAATGGGTTAGGGTTTCGTTTGGACCAATCAGATAGAATCACACGGATCGTGTGTTTCTTTAAAGCGCTTCTGAGTCGTTGGATCCGGGGTGTGTTTCTTTTGAGCTGTTGTGAGCTGTTCGATCAGGGCTACGGTGTGTTTCTTTCGAGCTGTTGTGAGCCGTTGGATGAGGGTGGCGCGTGGCGCGGGAGTTGCGACGCGTGGCGCGGGAGTTGTCACGCGTGGCCAGGAGGGCGCGGTATAAACTGTCGCGCCTCGAGCGCGTCTTCTCCTCTCCACGCATGCCAGGAGGGCACCGTCGCGCTTCCACCATGCCTCCGAGGAGGAACAGCACCACCGGCTTCCGCGGTGTCCGAGCACGGCAGAACGGAATGTTCAGCGCAGATATCCGCTGAGGGGACGACCGCATCCCCCTCGGCACCTTTGCGACGGCGGCGGAGGCAGCCCGCGCCTGGGACGCGGCGGCCTGGCGCCTCAACCGCCCGCGGTCGCTAATGAACTTCAACGACTGCCACACCGTCTGGGAAGCGGAGGCCAGGGCGCCGAAGCCGCAGATCATCACTGCCGCCGACCACCTCCACCTCCGCGACCGCGCGTTTCAGGGCCTAGTCGACGCCAGGGACGACCGCGTCGTCCGCGAGTATTACCGGAACAACCCGGGGGAGGAGAGCGCCGACGAGGAGCTCTGGCAGACCCGCGCGGCTCAGCGGGCGGAGCGCCGCCTCGAACGCCACCTCGCGTTAGATGCCGCTCGGGAGGCGAGGACGAGGACGCTGCAGGAGCTTCGTCGGGCCGACCGCGCCGGCGAAGTCTGGGCCTCCGACGATCCGAGGTGGGGGCCTATCTCGGACATACCATCATGCACCTCCGACGACGACGAGGAGGTCACGGACGAGTTCGGCGACGATGATGACCCGGAGGAGGTCACCGACGAGTTCCCCGACGACGACGGCGAGGAGTAGTGTTCGTCTGTTTTCTCTTTTTAATAAAAGAATTTGCATTCCGGCGACACTGCGGCGCGCTAGCGCGTCTGTTTTCTGTTTTAGTAAAAGTTTGGTACAATAAATTAATTAGAGATAATATAATTCAAAATGATCCATTAAACATGGTCCATTCAACAAAGTTTGGTACAATAAATTATTACACATCAATTCTTCCCTTGTGTCCCCGCTTTCTTACGATTTGGACGTATCCATGGAGCATCCTCATCATTACTTCTATAAAGGATAGAGGGGTGGTCTGTCTTCGCAAATCGTCCACGACGCGGCTTCCATCGCGCGCCTTGCTCTTGGAAGCGCCACGTGCAGGCCTTCGATTGGCCGCGCGCGCGGGAGGCTTCCTCCTTTCTCCCCCCAATCCTTGCCTCCTCTCCAAATCCCTGACCGGTGCGTGCCGCCCACCCCATCCGCACCTGCTCCATCTCCCCCAATCCATGCCTCCTCGCCGCCGCCACCCTCCGCCTCCAGTCCCCTCGCCTCGATCCCCGCCTCCTCCATCACCCCAATCCCCGCCTTCCCCTTCCCCGCCACCACCTCTCTTCTCGTGGTGGCCTCGCCCCCGCCACCCCTACGACCAGACTTCTTTCCCCGTTCTAGCACCGTGCAGCGGAGGCGGGTGTAGGCAGCACGACGCCCACGTCCAGCCTCATGTGCCTCGTCGACGGCGGCATCGACCATGGAAGAAAGGACCATGCGGGTGGCCGAACAGCAGCCTTTTGCGGAGGTCTCCTCTGCCCTGACCTAGATCCCCAATGCAGCAACACCATGGTGTGCAGCCCCGTGCGCCGCGGGAAGCTCCTCCCCGACAACGGGCGCCCGACGATGGTGGTTGTCTTCTCCGCCGTAACTCATGCCGGTCCTATCTTCTGGCTGGCTCAATCTCCGCTACCAGCAAGGTAATGAACCTCTCCACTCTTTATTTTCAAGGTATGCGAGATCGGAAAGAAATGATCTGAGAGGGAGAGCGAGTGAGTATGATGTTGGCTTTTCTTCTTAATTTGCTCAGACAAGGGGGCCTGGTATCTTGGTACATATTTCATAGACTGAGATGTTTGCATTTCATAACCCATTTGTAGATACCATTGAAGGATATGAAGGCAGAAGGTTCATGAATATTGAAGCCTTGAAGGTATACTTTTAGGGCTCTTTTTCGATTTTGTTATGAAGATCCATGTAGTTACACATGTTAAATTTAGACCTGATTATATTCTGTTTACTCTTCATTTTTTAATCAATAAAAACCATGACTCTAATATTCTTTTTAAATTTAGACTTGATTATATTGAATCCAGTATTATTCTTGTTTCGCTTGTTATGGAGAAATGGATATTCTGTGTTTAAATGATTTGCCTCCTTGTTTTTTTGCAGGCTGGTGTATCTCTTTTGTTCACATGCCCCTTTTCTGTACAAAAACATGAGGCTTATTTCAATATGGTTATCTGAGATAGATCAACAGGTATATTTAAGGAGATAGCTCATTTTCCTCTTTAGGTTATGTGATAAATCAAATCTACATGTACTAATTTCTCTTCCCAATCTCAGATTTCTTCGTCAATCTTAATCTTATATATTCTTATTCGGGTGATATTTGATGACGGTCGGAGAATTCGCAGATGCATATAGTCAATGGACCCGTATTTGGATTGCTGGAAATGTACTTTGACGTGAGAAGAATCCATCGAACTGCCATGTTTTGCTGCAGAGCTAGGTCTGCGCTTGGATTTTTTTCGTGAGTAATTAGTTTATATAATCTAGCGAGCAAGCATCTTTTAATCATTTGATTTGTAATCGGCCAGCTGTCCTCATGCTCTACCAATTGGTCGTGCCTACATTGTTGTGCCACGTTAAATGTTTTCACTAATCCGACTGGTGTCCTATGAAAGTCTTAGAGATTTTGTTAATTAAATTGAACAGTTCATCCTTCAACAAATTGAGATTGCACTTGCCAATTATTTTCTGCATTGCTACTAAAAGTTTATATTGAATGCTAATAGTGTCAGCGTATCTTCCATTCTTCCTTTTGTGGCTTCAACAAAAGAATTTGACCATGTTTCAACAAGATGGCAGGTAAAGCATTTAGAGAATTTCCAACATGCTGAGCGTCTAAGAAAATAAAATTTAACTTACTGTATTTATTGCAGTAAACTATTATGTTACTAGAGCCGATGCTCTTATTTTCTTTCTACTCATTACCTCAGTATAATACACATATTTCACGTGTACCATGGTTTGTGTGTGCTGATTGGTTAATTTAACATACAAGGTCCATTAAGACTTGCTCAAGGAATACTTTGAGGATTAAGTAGATTTTATTCCAGGAATGGGAAGAGAATGATACATCTAAGATGTCTTGACTATATGCGGTTCTGTAGATTTTATAAGAGAATCCAGTTCTGATTACAACTGCTAAGAGATTTCTGGATGTAAGCTTTCTATACTCATTAATATTGACGTTTTTTTCAATCATTTCCCTTTCATTTGGATGTTCTGGAAACCAAATTAGTTGGTATTACTTTGAAGATCAATTTTCATGTTTACTTTTGATTTTCTTATTAGAGAAGAATTTTTTGAAGACAAGGCTCGGTTGATATTAATTTTGTATGTGCTTACTCAATATCCTACTTGCGGGTACCACCCAGTCAAGTGCAAGGGAGTGAAGGAAATCTGTAGACATATCGAGATGGAACATGTGCGCGCGTCTCTCCATAGTTCCATGAACAGATCCGGACGAAATATTGCATGAAGATATGTTTCTTAATTACATTGCCTGAGTACATGTATCAGTTGATTACAAAGAAGTGGTTGTAGCTCTTTTAATTTGCGGTAGCTTTTGTGTGGTGTTGCGACTCTAGATTCAGTCACCTCTTAGTTAATCCATAGACTCGTAGAAGATCGGTGATTAGTTTATAATCACGTATCTTTTGACAGATAACTGGACCGATTTTAATATTTTGTTTCTGCTGGTCTTCACATTTTACAGCAGATTATGTCTGATAATTTACTTTGCTAAATTACTCCTTAAAGAATACTCCTCGATACTTTGACATATCAATATCATCTTATTTGAATTTAGTTGGTTTAAATACCTTTGATGACTATCGTTGTGTACATAGGATTCATGGATTAGATACCAGTAGTTACTGGTTTAAATTCCTTTGACGTGTATAGTTTTGTACATAGGATTCATGGATTAGTTACCGGTCATTTACATGTTAATAAGTAGTGTGTGTGATCTTTTATCTTGAAGACTAACCTCTAAGAATTTGTCAACTCTAAATCAGATTTTCGGATTAGTTTGGTGGATCATATGCTGATGACATGGAAATATTCTTATGCATGCAGTTTTGTTAGAGTGCATCCAATACTAAAGTACGCTGAAATTTCTACACATTTCTCGTGTCTAGGTAGTGAATAACAACAGGGAGGCTGTTGGTTAGGCTGGTCGAGCCATTTGATGATCTCATTCAACAACAAGGTTATGTTGTATTTTGAAAGGAGGTCTACATTTTGCAAGACTTTGGTGAGTTTTTTTGGAGTTCATTGAATCTGGTGGCAAACTGAAAGCCTGAGAATTGTTACTCTTGACAAGAACCCGAACAACCATCCTTAACTCTCGAATTTGCCTAAGAGATAAGGAGAGGTGATAGCTACAGCTGAGGAGGTACCATCCTCCTTTGTTTCCTCCTTCAACACTTACTGTCATGGATCCAGTTTCATTTGTTGGGTCTGATTAGAGGATTTAGATAGATGTTTGCACCTGAGATTATCCATGTTTCTTGCAATGCAATAGCCTTCTTGTTCCTAACCCGATGTATACAGTAGACATGTATCTACCATTTTAATGAAACATAAGTTTTGGGAATCCAAATATGAGAATAGTAGCGACAAGTTAAAATAAAGTACCATACCTCAGAAAGCAACATGCTTGAAAGTGTGCTGCATAGTGCATACAAGTAGGTAACTGGCGGGCTTGAATATTTTCTTTTCTGAAGCACTAGGATATGAGAAATTGAATAATGAAATGCTGCATTTAGGATCAGAGGCCATGTTAGGCTAGCATATCTATGAAGGCAATTAACAAGACCGAAATGAGCATGGAAATTGAATGAACAATGTTTAGGCTTAAACAAAAAATCATTGCTGCCATTAAAATTAGTTTGCCTGCATGTATCTTAGCGCCACCCATGAACCAGCTGCAAGAGAAAAAGAGTTTTAGTTTGAGTCTGGAGCAGATAGTTAGCACACAGATATCGAGAGAAAATGCGATGTCATTTAGTCATTTAGCGTACCCAGTACCATATACTATTCCGAGCTAATAATAAATATGCGTATGGAGAGGGAAAACAGAGCAATTGTGTCCTGGTCCCTCTCTTCCCCTTTACTTACTCCTGTTGAAAATTCATGGATGCAACACTTCTGCAAATAGTGTCCTGGTTGAATAGAGCAGGAAGTTAGGGAGAAAGAGCCTGACCCGGACGACAGGGGCCATAGTGTCCTGGTCTTTGTGGGAAAATGAAGAATTGGTAGTCCTTTTCTAATCCTTTTGCTTCTTTTTTTTTTGCAAAAGTGGGACTTTTTTGTGATGTGTAGTACAGGTGTCGCAACTACTTTTGCTATTAGAAATGTAACTACAAACATAGATAATGCTCTGGTTTTACTAGGTTTGTGTGCCCTAAACCTTTTATTCGGTTGGACCATGGAAGTGGTTTATTGGTGCTTCATCTCATCATATGTGACACTAACATATGCACCTTCTAATTGAAACCATGCTTAAACAATATGGACTCACTTTTGGCGGAAGACGTGGTGTTAATGCACTATGAAAAGCCAAATTATCCTGTCTGTCATTGGATTCTGTTTTTTGTTTGGATATCGGTGCATTTCAATCTTTTAAGGCATTAAAAATTTAGTAGAGTGATAATACTCCAAAACTATTCCAACGACGCTTCAAATTAA
This sequence comes from Alopecurus myosuroides, assembly GCA_028641055.1. NCBI lineage: Eukaryota > Viridiplantae > Streptophyta > Magnoliopsida > Poales > Poaceae > Alopecurus > Alopecurus myosuroides. The sequence goes on along the minus strand of CM054060.1, from coordinate 312,746,783 downwards.
TATCATCCAGAAAATCTATTATTTCTTCTGTTGTGTTATCTTAAACAATGGAACTGCTTAATATTGTTGTTTGCTTGCAGGTGTACCTTCCCGGGCAGCGTCCAGCGCTCAGTGGCGCTTCCGGCGGTGCGTGCCGATTTGGCCGCCGTGCCACCTCGGGAGGTGGTGATGCGGTCGCACGGACGCAAGACGGCAAGCAGAGAGAGGCAATGACAAAGACGCTCGCGTCGGTCCCGGTGGTGATCAGTGGCTACCCGTGCCAGTGTGCACAGACGTCGCCTGTCCACTATCTCCCTACATGTCCTCTCCGGCCTAACCTCCTCTCTCTTTGCTAACAAGCGCAGCGACGGGAGCACGGGAGTATCTCGACCTTCATTGGAGACTCCTCGGCTCCACTACTATCTCTGTCCACAAGAGCGTCCCAGGCTCCACTACCAACTCCGGTGGTAAAAGGAGAGGCGGGATCCCGAGTGAGCACCACAGCCGCACGCTACTCCTGCTGGCAGGCCGAGCAGCAGCCTGTCCTGGCAAGCACGAAGAGCAGGTCAATACCCACAGCTGAACCTCTTCTCCTTCGTTTCTAGGTTAAAATCTTGAGATGTGTCAGTGTTTGTGATGAATATGGAGGCTGTTTTAATTTAGAGATGAGATTATGAATAGCAATACCCCTGCAATAATTTTCATTAATCATCTCTATAAAGGGCCTTTTGGTTAAGAGATGAGATCACCAAATTTTTTTCGTATCTTTTTTACATCTGAAGTTCTGAATTCGTAAGAATTCTTAATTGTTATGTATAGAAATATTATCTGATGTTCTTAGTCATGTGTTTACATTTGAATGCAATATAAGCCCAGTAGTATTTACATTTGAATGCAAGGCACAATTATAATTTTAGCATGGGTTGTTGGACTCCTTGATATTACTCAGCACTGACTAGGCTAATCCTTGAGCTATATTTTCAGGGGATTTTACATGTGGCAGTTGTATACACTGGAAGAAACTGCATTGAACCTAAACGGTCTCAGGTAACAGAAACTGCACTTTCATTGTTGCGACATAATTACCTAGCGTCGACTTGCTAAATGAACAATGCAGTTTGTACCCATTTGAGTTTTTATTGGTCCATTATATATTATTTTCTGGGACTTTGGACTGTTTATCCAAGTAGGCCGCATTGCCTATCTATGCAAATGCTCAAGATTTTTTAAAATTTTGAGTTTTGAAATTATTTCCCATGTAAAGAAATAGTGGAACTTCGTACTTTGGTAAAGATTACAAGATTTCAGTATTCTATTGCCTCTGCATATTTACACGCTGAGTAAAAAAGCATATACCTCCTAAGGTCAGTAGCTCTGCATTGTTTTAAAATCCACATAGAAGTATCCTGACTACCTGAGAGGAAGAGGAGCTCAGGGTGGATAAAGTGAAGCAAGTTCTTGTGGCGAGTTCAGGAAAGACGGAAGGAGCGGATCCTGGCTAGCTGAGTGGATTTTTTAGGCACTATAAATAAATACTTATTTCATCTTCCCTCGTCGTGGATTATGTGAGGGATGTATGTCTTATCAATTAATGCATTAGTTTCTCTCGGTTTCATAAGATCTCTTGTTGGGATGAACTAACTCAAAACGAAAACTAAGCTCTTCAACACTGTTGTTCCAATAGCAATTATTTCTACCAGTGATTTTGTTTACTGAAACTTCTATGTATGCATTTTTCCACCTCAACATGCGGGGGTGGGCTAAAAATTTGAGTGGCGAATACAAAAAACAAAAAGAAAAGTTAACACTTCTGATAGATCAACTAGATATCAAAGCGGAAACCGTTCCTTTATCTGCGGCCGAACGGGCGGCTAAAAAGGAAGCGGACGAATGCTTAGCTAACTTAAAACGAGACGAAGAATCTAAGTGGGCACAAAGAGCGAAAGTAAGATATATCCAAGAGGGTGGGAGTAACACGAGGTATTTCCATCTTATTGCTAATGGGAAGCATAGAAAAAAGAGAATTTTCCAGCTCGAACAGGATGAGGGTACGATAGTAGGAGAGGCAAACTTGCGGGTTTTCATCTCTGAATATTATAAGAAATTGTTCGGTGCATCGGCACCGAGTCATGTTTCTTTGATCGAAGAGATGACTGATGATATGCCGCAGATCTCCCATGAGGAGAATAGTATTCTTACATCTCCTTTTACCGAAAAGGAAGTATTCGATGCTATTGCCCAAATGGAGAAAAATAAAGCTCCGGGACCAGACGGGTTCCCTGTGGAGTTTTATCAAAAATTCTGGGCGGTAATTAAATATGACTTGATGGCTATGTTTCGACAGCTTTATGAGGGTGACTTACCTCTCTTTAAGCTTAATTTTGGGGTCATTACGTTGCTTCCTAAAAAAGAAGATGCGAGTCGTATAGAGCAATATCGGCCTATTTGTCTTTTAAATGTCAGTTTCAAAGTGTTCACTAAAGTAGGAACTAATCGGGTAACTTCTATTGCGAGTAGAGTTATCCGACCAACACAATCGGCGTTCCTACCAGGTAGAAATATTTTAGAGGGAGTAGTAGTCTTACATGAAACGATCCATGAGTTGCATCGGAAAAAGATGGACGGGGTTTTGTTTAAAATCGATTTTGAGAAAGCGTATGATAAGGTGAATTGGTCCTTCCTACAGCAAGTGTTAAGGATGAAAGGTTTCTCTACGGTGTGGTGTGAGTGGGTGGCTCGTTTTGTGCAAGGAGGAAGTGTGGGTATTAAGGTAAATGATGACATCGGTCATTATTTCCAAACTCTGAAAGGATTAAGGCAAGGGGACCCTCTTTCTCCTATTCTGTTTAATCTGGTTGTGGATATGTTGGCTATCATAATAGAGCGAGCGAAGGATGATGGACAAGTTGGAGGGTTGATACCACACCTGGTCGAAGGAGGGGTTTCAATCCTACAATATGCGGATGATACGATCCTCTTCCTTGAACACGATTTACAAAAAGCATTAAATATGAAGCTCATACTTGCGTTGTTTGAACAACTATCGGGTCTTAAGATTAACTTTCATAAGAGTGAGATTATTTGCTTTGGAGAAGCAAAGAACTCACAAGATGAGTATCGTCAAATTTTCGGTTGTGAAGTAGGAAGTCTTCCTTTCAAGTATCTTGGTATCCCAATACACTTTAGAAAGTTATTTAATAAGGAGTGGAAACCGGTGGAGGATAGGTTCGAGAGGAAACTGAGCTCTTGGGCCGGAAAACTATTATCTTATGGGGACCGCCTCATTCTAATTAATTCCGTCCTGACCAGCTTACCAATGTTTCTTCTCTCTTTCTTCGAGATTCCGATTGGAGTTAGGAAGCGACTTGATTTTTATCGCTCTAGATTCTTTTGGCAAAGTGATACCAAGAAACAAAAATACCGTCTTACGAAATGGAATATAGTATGTCGACCAAAAGACCAGGGTGGTCTTGGAATCGAGGTTTTGGAGATAAAAAACATGTGTTTGTTGAGTAAATGGCTTTTTAAGATGATGCATGAGGAGGGAGTATGGCAGGAGTTATTATCTAATAAATATTTAGGGGATAAAACGTTATCTCAAGTACAAGCAAAACCGTTAGATTCTCCGTTTTGGAAAGGGATCATGAAGGTAAAACACGAGTTCTTTACACGTGGTAAGTTTGCGCTCGGGAATGGTCAAAATATTCGGTTTTGGGAGGATACATGGTTAGGTGATGAACCGTTATCACATTCGTATCCTTCGCTTTTTAATATAGTGGTTCGCAAAAATGTAACGGTGGCTGATGTCTTATCACATAATCCTCTAGACATTCGGTTTAGGAGGACGATTTCTGGTGATAGAAGAGGTCTTTGGTTGCATTTGGTCGAGAGGTTGATGGCTGTATCCTTAAACAATGAGACGGATACGTTCCGTTGGAAACTAACCCTCGATGGATCTTTCTCTGTAAAATCCTATTATGCAGACTTACTACATGGTTCTACAAGATTTTTGCGAAAATATTTGTGGAAATTGAAGGTCCCTCTAAAAATAAAATTTTTCTTATGGTTCCTCAATAGAAAAGTGGTTTTAACTAAAGATAATTTGTTGAAAAGAAACTGGATTGGTTGTAAAAACTGTGTGTTCTGTGATACGGATGAAACTATTGAGCATTTGTTTATCTCCTGTCATTTTACTCGTGATATTTGGCGTTTACTTCACTTCACTTTTAATATTTATCCTCCTACTAGCATTGCGCATATGTTTGGTAGCTGGTTAAATGGTGTTGATAGTAAAACTAAGGCACGCATTCGTGTCGGATTGGCTGCCTTCCTATGGGAGATTTGGAACAGTCGTAATGATGTGATCTTTAACAAAAGAAACAATGTTCACTTTTTGCAGGTTGTAAACAAGGCGGTATATTCCTTACAGACATGGTCCTTCCTTCTACCTGTCGACCAGCGAGGACTTATGGATTCAGGCTGTACCCGGCTGCTGGGGGTCGTGCGGGCTATCTACAGCCGGGGTGGGTGGCTTAACGCAAGACGGATCGATGCATAATTTGCTTTTGCTTTTTTTCAAGTGGCTGATCTTTGTGGCCACCTTGAGTGATCAGTGATCTGTAACTGAATTGAATCTGGAATTTTTTATCTTTAATAAAGCCAGGCTGTGTGCATCAATTTGATGCAGAGGCCGGGGCAGACGCTCCCATTTCTAAAAAAAATGCGGGGGTGGTGGAGTTGCAATGCTTTTTATATATGGAGTTAGATTCTAGCATAATTCCAATACTTGTGCCAATCGGTAGACTAAAGAAGAACATCTCTCTGGTGCAGGCCATGTCGTTGTTCGTCCTCACCGGTGGCCATGGCGCCACCTACACTGGCACCCACCACCTCCATCGGAGCACATCTTCCTTGATACTCCGTTCTATCTCTCCACATGAGCTCCTTTTGTTTATTTTCTATTCCCTTCTCATTGGCATAATTATTCTTCAAAAAATCTGTAGTTTTGGGGAATCTTTCCACTGTAGTCCTTCCTCTACTAATATATCGTTTATCGAAAATCGCTCTGTTTAAAGTTTCAGCTTCTGGTAGGTGAACAAATAATACCCCAAACATTTAAAAGACCATGTTGTTTGTTGACTATAGTGAAAGAGAATGAAGCCTTTGAATAAAGATTATGTGCTCCGTTCCTCTGATATTTAATATGTCCGTCATCCTGTCTTTGCTCCTGTAGAAAATCAGGCCTCATTATTTTCCCAATTTGAAATAACCAACAAAATGAATGCTTCTTGGCATAATTTTTAGTTATGGTTGCTTCCTATCCTTTTGTTGCCTGTTAGTAATATGTTATTCCTTGCCCATTAATTTTATTATTTCTCTACCCAGGGGCTTGACTATGAGGATGGCTGGTGCCCAGGAAGAGGAGTTGTACGGTCGACACAACATGTTTTACGAGATAGGTCGATTATAATGGCAGCCAGCTTTGGGACAATTGAAGATATACTGGCATGTACCTATATTGGCGTCAAGAAGGTTGCCACGACGCTGTCGCCTCAGACCAACAACACTATGTGCTGCCGCCTGCGCCCAAGATCTCGCCGCGAGGCCTTCTCAAACCAAGAATTGGCACGGCTGCACCACCACCGATTCCGCCTGTGACCATGTTTGGGGACATTTTTACTTCCCCCTCTCACCAAGTTGTTTCTATTTTCCATTCCACGCAGTAGACCCGTTAGCACGTAGAGTTTCCGTAACTCTTCATGTATATAGGTGTATCATTACTGCTAATGAAATTCTTTTGAACTGATAACATGTGGCTCTGCATACAAAATAAATTGGCTAAATGAAAGGGAAGCATAGCTTCAGCTACTAAAGAAATGGTGCACTCTGATTTGCTTTTTTTTTTATCCCTTTGAAGTGTTATGTTCCTTATTCATTTACCTTGTTGTTCTTTGCATACATAATGCGATATTTCATGTCTAATGTCATATACATTTAGCTGATCTTTTGGTTCCATCATGAGATTATAGTGTCAAGTTTACTTGTGTGGAGCATGTGCATGTGAGACCCATATCATGGGGAAAGTTTCTGGCCAATCCATTTAAATGTGTCTTAAGTCTGCAAATTGATGTAGAAAGGTTCCATGATTTCCACTTACAGATGTCAGGTCTTGTTAAAACCAAACATCAGCCCTCCGTCCAAGAAGATTGTTCTATTATGTTTTGAGTAGCACTTTTTACTACTTATTGATTGTGCGTATAGTGGCTACCTATTTTGTTCTTTAGTTCTTGCCTATAATTTTTCAACCACCTAGGTAATTGTTGGCTTCTTACATTTGCCTATGCGGAGCTAGAATGTTCGGTGCTTGCTCGCAGAGGTTTTAGAAAAGCTAAAAGCTCGAGTAATTTCGAACACGACTAAATCCTATAGATTGACTAATGGATCAATCTCCTAATTCATGTGGATTATAACTTCTAATGTGATATAGGCGAGGCAACATTTTATAGCTGGACCAAGAAGAGGTGTTACAAAAATAGTTGATAGGGAATTTAGTAGTTATAGAAATTTGTGACAGTAACACTAAATTAAGCCGTTGTCATTTTATCTTATGAAATACTTACATATAGCATTTCTTCTATTAATAAACAAATTCTTGCATAGACCCATTGTTTGAGCCAATTGCAACTTTGGAGGTTCTACTCTTTATAAATTACAGCAGAGGAAAGCATAAATGCACCCAATGGTCCCGCCACCCTGCCCGACTAGAACGTCAAATCATATGCTCGGCCTAATAGCTAATTACAAAAATATAAATTTTCAATATTATGAAGCGGTAATCTCTGAGTTAACTTATAATTTTTTTCTTATGGAGAGAAATTCCGGAAATAATCCGTTATTTGCGCCAGTGGCGCAACGGGTCATCTAGTTTAACTTAATGCTTGGGTCAGAGTTCACTTTGAAGGGCGGAATTTCACCAAACATATTATAATCTTCTGACATGTCTGTCTTGTCCTCCACTCCCACGATGTTTCTTTTCCCTGAAAGAACAATGTGACGCTTTGGATCATCGCATGATGCACTGATCGTTTTCTTATCTTTCCGTTTCCTCGGTTTGCTACTCATGTCCTTCAAATAGAAAACCTGAGCGACATCTTTGGCTAGGACGAATGGTTCGTCAATGTAACCAAGATTGTCGAAATCCACCATTTTCATTCCGTATTGCTCGTCCACCTTTACCCCACCTCCTGTTAGCTTGAACCATTTGCACCGGAACAAAGGGACCTTAAAATAGGGTCCATAGTCAAGTTCCCATATCTCCTCTATGTAACCATAATATGTGACCTTTTGCCCAATCTCGGTTGCTGCATCAAAGCGGACACCACTGTTTTGGTTGGTGCTCTTTTTATCTTGGGAGATCGTGTAAAATGTATTCCCATTAATCTCGTACCCTTGGAAAGTCGTGATAGTCGAAGATGGTGTCTTGGCCAACATGTACAGCTGATCTCCAACATCATTGTCATTCATTAAATGTTTTCGCAACCAACTGCCGAAAGTCTCCATGTGGGCCTTTCTAATCCATGATTCAGTCTTCCCCGGGTTGTTCGAGCGTAAAATATTCTTGTGTTGCTCGAAATACGGATCCACCAAGCTCGAATTTTGCAGAACTGTGTAGTGTGCTTCAGTCATAGAATGACCGTCCATACATATCGTTGATTTCCTTCCGATCGTGCCTCTTCCACTTAGTCTCCCCTCGTGCCGCGATTGAGGAATACCAATCGGCTTAAGGTCAGGAACATAGTCAATACAGAACTCAATTACCTCCTCATTTCCATAGCCCTTTACGATGCTTCCTTCTGGCCTAGCACGGTTACGAACATATTTCTTTAATACTCCCATAAACCTCTCGAAGGGGAACATATTGTGTAGAAATACAGGACCGAGAATGGAAATCTCTTCGACTAGGTGGACCAGGAGGTGCGTCATAATATTGAAGAAGGATGGTGGAAACAGCAACTCAAAACTGACAAGACATTGGACCACATCGTTCTGTAACCGTGGTAGATCTTCTGGACTGATTACCTTCTGAGAGATTGCATTGAGGAATGCACATAGCTTCACAATGGCTACTCGAACATTTTCCTGTAGGAGGCCCCTCAAAGCAATCGGAAGCAATTGCGTCATAATCACGTGGCAGTCGTGAGACTTCAGGTTTTGGAGCTTTTTGTCCGCAATGTTTATTATTCCCTTTATATTCGACAAGAAGCCAGACGGGACCTTTATACTGCTCAGGCATTCAAAAAAAATGACCTTCTCTTCTTTCGTAAGAGCGTAGCTGGCACGACCTTGAAACCATTCCGGATGCCGGTCATCTGGGTCTTTCAAAAGTTGCTGATCCTGCCGTGCTTCCTTTGTATCATTTGTCTTCCCATACACGCCCAAGAAGCTTAGCAGGTTCACGCAAACATTCTTCGTAACATGCATCACGTCGATTGCAGAGCGGACATCTAGGACTTTCCAATACTGTAGCTCCTAAAATATCGATTTCTTTTTCCACATGGGTACGTGCCCGTCAACTCCCTGCGGAACTGATTGTCCGCCAAGACCCTTTCCAAAGATGACTTTCAAATCCTTGACCATATCAAATATCTCAGCTCCAGTACGTTCCGCAGGCTTCGGCCGGTGATCTGCCTTGCCGTTGAAATGCTTGCCTTTCTTTCTTACGTTATGATTTCGGGGAAGAAATCGACGATGACCCAGGTACACGTTCTTCCTACAGTTATCCAAAAATACACTTTCAGTCTCATGTAAGCAGTGCGTGCATGCTTTGTATCCCTTATTTGACTGTCCAGAAAGGTTACTGAGAGCAGGCCAATCGTTGATGGTTACAAAAAGCAACGCTCGTAGGTTAAATTCCTCTTCTTTGTGCTCATCCCACACAGGTACACCAGGTTTGCCCCACAATTGTAAAAGTTCATCAACTAATGGCCTTAGGTACACATCGATGTCGTTGCCGGGTTGCTTCGGACCTTGGATGAGCACTGGCATCATAATGAACTTCCGCTTCATGCACAACCAAGGAGGAAGGTTGTAGATGCATAGAGTCACGGGCCAGGTGCTATGGCTGGAGCTCTGCTCGCCAAAAGGATTCATGCCATCAGTACTTAGACCAAATCTTATGTTCCTTGCGTCAGCTGCAAAATCTTTGAACTCTCTGTCGATCTTTCTCCATTGCGTTCCATCAGCGGGGTGTCTCAACTCCCCGTCGGACTTACGGTCCTCTTTGTGCCATCGCAACAACTTGGCATGATCTTTGTTCCTGAACAGGCGTTTCAACCGAGGTATTATAGGAGCATACCACATCACCTTGGCGGGAACCCTCTTCCTGGGTTTCTCGCCCTCAACATCGTCACCAGGGTCATCGCCTCTGATCTTATAACGCAATGCAGTGCATACAGGGCATTCATTCAAATCCTCGTATGCACCGCAGTAGAGGACGCAGTCGTTAATGCATGCATGTATCTTCAGAATCTCTAAACCTAGAGGGCACACAACCTTCTTTGCTTTGTACGTACTGGTGGGCAACTCGTTATTCTTCGGAAACATATTCTTCAACATTTTCAGCAAATTTTCAAATGATGAGTCAGCTACACCTTCCCGTGCCTTCCATTTCAGCAAATCCAGTGTGCAGCCCAGCTTTTTCAGACTATTGTCGCATTCTGGGTACAGTGACTTCGTGTGATCCTCTAACATGCGATCCAAATTCTCCCTCTCCTTGTCAGTTTCGCAGCGTCTCCGTGCATCAGCAATGGTCCGACCAAGATCATCAGCGGGCTCATCATGTGCCTCTTCTTCACCTTCACCAAATCCTTCCCCACCTTCAGCATCATCCTCCATGAAAGTATCACCGAAAAGGTCATGATAGTTGAAATCGATATCATCCTCTTCTTCATCTTCTTCCATTCTAACCCCTCTTTCTCCATGCTTGGTCCAACAATTATAGCTTGGCATGAAACCGTGCCGAAGCAGGTGCATGTGAACGACTCTTGAGGAGGAGTGACCCTTCTCATTCTTACATTCAGCACATGGACACATAATAAAACCTCGCTGCTTATTCGCATTTGCCACTACGAGGAAATCTTTCAAACCCGTAGTGAACTCACCGGAGAGTCGGTTACCGTACATCCATTGCCGATTCATCTGCATTATTATTATATAAAGTATATAATTAACCATCATGCATCTGTTAAACTAACTAGCTAGCTGGAAATAATACAAATCATGAAAGGTTCAAGTTGCTAACCGCGATCACGGAGGTAAAATAAATGAAAACGCTCAAGTGTGTTTCATGCTATGGGGCATTTCATCGAACACCTTGTGTGCATAGTAGGAACCAAAAGCATACCCACCACCCCCTTGTGAATATTGTGAGCAAATGTGGCCAAGTGCAGCGAGCTGAGTCCTATATATAGGGATGGGCCTTTAGTCCCGGTTCACCTGGACAACCGCGGCTAAAGGCCGTGGGGCCGGCCCGAGGACCTATTAGTCCCCGTTGGTCTGGCCAACCGGGACTAAAGCCCCTCCCCTCCGCCAGCTGTGGGCCGAGCGCGCTGGGCCCGGACTATTGGTCGCGGGTCTCGTCCCGAACCGTGACTAAAGACCCCTATGGTCGCGGGTCCATTATTTTGGGGACTAATGGGGGCGTACCGAAGGCCTATTTTCTACCAGTGTAAGCCCAAACGACACCGATCTGTGACACAAAACAAAATGGTTAGGGCATCTCCTGTCGCCCCCCAGAGCCCCCAGGCGGGCTTTTTAGCGCTGGAAGCGGCGAATAGCGCCGTTTCCTCACCAGTCGGCCTCCCTAAAAGCCCAAATAGCGCCGTTTCGGCGCTATTTCGCGCCGCGGCACCTAGGCTGGGTTTGGTCTAGGGGGCGAAACTGCGCGGCAGCACGCGCGGGCCAGCTCTGTCAGTGACGCGCCGAATAAACGCGGGAACAGAAACCCCCGCCCGTGACCTTCTTCTCGGCGTCCGCGCCGTCAAAGGCTGCCGGAGTATTGGCGTGGCGGCCGCCCAGTGCATGCGCCCCAATCAAAATCTGCCGGCGTAATGGCGTGGCAGCCGGCCAGTACATGCATGGCGGGGGCGGCAGCGATGACACGCGCGGCGCAGGGACTAGCCCGCCAGGCTATAAAAAGGGCGCTCATCCCTCGCCGTTCTGCCATTCTCGCTTCCTCCTCCTCGCCGTTCTCCCATTCTCGCCTCCTCCTCCTCGTCGTAGCAACGATGCCTCGCCTTTGGGATGCGTGGCCCGACAACGACAAAGAGGAGCAGCAGCCGGCGCAAGAGGTGGCGCCCGAGCAGCATCCCACCCAGGAAGAGCTGGCGCCCGAGCAGCCGGCGCAGGCTGCCCGCCGCTGGAGGAGGGAGAGGAGGAGGCAGCCGGTGTGGCCGAAGCAGCACGTCGCCTTCCACTCCTTCGAGACCGCGCGGAACGAGGGAGCGTTCCACCAGGTCCTCGGCGGCCTCGAGCAGGCGGCGGCGGCGGCGGAGGCTGCCGCCGTCCGGGCATCTCTAGAGACCCACCAGAGGGAAGAGGCGGAGCACGAAGCTGATCGAAAACGCTGCATCGGCCGAGCAGCAGGCCATCATCGCGCAGTACGAGGCCGACAGGCGGCAGGTGGCGCTGCAGAGCGAGCGGCGCAACCGCAAGCCCTCCGAGCAGGCGCAGCTGCACCGGCTGCGGGTGCAAGGCCGGGCGGAGCGGCACTGGCTCGCCGCGGCGAAGGATGACGGCGAAGCTGGCCCCTCCAACCGGCTCGCCATGGTGGCGAAGGGCGAGGAGGACGACGATGAAGACGACAACGCCTAAGATAGTCGTCGCACTGTTTTATTTCGCTGTTTATTTCTCGCTGTTTTAATTTATTTGTCGCTGTTTTAGTTTAAATTCGCGTCGAAATTGTACGAACTTTGCTGAAATCAATAAAATGCGTCGAGTTTCGAATCGAGTTTTTTTGGGCCAAAACTTGGGCTCGGGAAGCGACTGGGAAGCCTGCCCCCCAAGGTTCCAGATTAGCGCTGTTTGGCGCCACGGCGGCGTTTTGAGCCCTGGGGGCGCAACGGCTGGAGATGCCCTTACTACAAAGATGCAACAGGTTCCTTGTACACCAGCCTCTCTGCAGGCGAGCCTGAATGCGGTGTGATTTCTAAGATGTATTCTCGCATTGATCTCTAGGAAAAGACCTATACTACGTTGTAGAAGGAAACTGCTCCCTCTTGTCGTCAAGGATTTGCTCTGCCCTGCACAGAGCGCGCAAAGCAACCCAATCGTGACAAAATTTGATATTCCGAAGGACAGAGCTCCATAGTCGCGTCCTTCATGACGCAGGTAACGTCACACCAAGACTTATTCTCAACCGCCTTGCTTGTTTCAGCAAATGTATTTTTATGATAATCTATGGCAGAATCAGCAACAACTGATTGCCATGTCGGCACAAGAGCGACGTGTTATCTGTGAACTGCAAACTGAACCGTATCATAAGTTGGTGTATTTCCTGATACCTCCCATCCCGAGTTTATTTTTCAAAGCACCTCCCGTTGCACATTGCAACTATGTTGTGTTATACGCATCGAATTCTTTGTACACAACTCGTCTAGTGAGATCTATGACAAGTAGGAGGTCTTAGTAAAGTGCAGGCATGTGGAACTAATATATATATTCAGCTGGGAAGAGGAGTTGTTTCTCGTACCATATTGGTGGTTTTTGTTTAAACAAGGAGTGAGTGGTGGGTGCGCATTAGCTATCCATCCACCACACTTGTTCCAAGTTTTAAAAGGGAACGGGTGTCTATATCGAGCGAAAGCATATATCTTGAATGAAAAGGATGAGTTAATCAATTGATTAGTGGCTAATTTATTGAAACCAATTAATTGAAACACAATAATGTACCCATCTATGTAGACCAAAAACAAAAAACATACCCACCAAAAATAAAATAAAAATATATAAATTTCAAGATAGTTAATTACCCTCAACTCATCGATCCGGAACGGTTTAATTAATCAATACTTTGATTGGATGAACCTCAGTTTAGAGGATTATAAACGATTTGATCGATCTTTGTTAGTTTATGGCTGAGGGCTTGGGCGTGCTCCTCTCCAACACAAAGAAAAATCACATTGTAATTGTCGTTCCACAGGAGGCATGTCGCGCAGACTAGTATAGGCGTCATATATCGTTACTAGACGGAGAGGCGCGCTTCGCCGCGCCGCCTGCCCCACGTTGGCACACGGCATGGTATGCACTGTGTACCAATTTTGGACATAGCTGAGGCTTGTCTGCTCATTTACTGTAGCTTAGGTCATCTCCAGCGGGGCTGCTCATTTGGCCCGGACAGGCCGGATTTGAGCAGGCTGGGCCGAAACCAGGCCCCAGCGGGGCTGCTCATACGGACCGCGGTCCGTTTTTTTGTCCCCGGATGCTCAAATCCTGACCAAATTTGGTCCAGTTTTGAGCAGCCTGCGGACAGCTTGGGACAACAATATGTGTCCCGAAACCCCGCCGTGGCCCACACCAAAAGTAAGAAACATTTGCCCTTTCCTCTCCCACCCTCATCCACTCCCGCTGCTCCGCTGCCCTAGCCATGGCCGACGCAGCAGCAGCCGCCGCCGCCACCGCCACCTCCGCCTCCGTGACCACGGACCAGCAACCTGCTCGAGGAAATGCAGGACATGGAGACGCAGCCCACGGGACATGAGGACGGAGGAGGTCGAGGGGTACATGTCGAACATGATCAACGAGTACGGCCAGGCGAGCTACGTCCACCCTGGGGACGAGTTGTCTGAGGAGTACGACGAGGAGACCCCCATCGACGACATGCCCCACATCGACGACATGCCCATGTTCATGGACGAGCTGACCCAGCAGGCCAAGGCCGCCAAGAGGAACGTGAAGCGGGGCGTTGGGTTCACGGAGGCGGAGGACGAGTGCCTCATCGACACATGGATGGAGGTGGGGCAGAACACCATTGTCGGGGCCGAGATGAAGGGCAACGCCTATTGGAGGAGGATACACCGGAACTATCAAGAGCGGGCCGTCCTGCCACCGTACTCCATGGTCACCACAAGGAGCGAGCTCTCCATCCAAAAGAGGTTCGGGCTCATCTCCTCCGAGTGCAGCAAGTTCACCGGGTCCTTCGAGCATGCCATGGCCCGGCCCCAAAGTGGCGCCAACATCGGCGACTTGGTGAGTGGGCACACGTCCCTGTTCTTCATATGCATTTGCCCGCACGTTCCCGTGTCCAATTGTTGTTTGTGTAGGCCTTCCAAGCGTTGACATTGTACAAGGCCGAGCATGGGGGCAAGTCATTCAACTTCGCCCATTGCTACAAGAAGATCAAGGACAACCAAAAGTGGAAGGAGCTCCACAACGCCATCAAGAAAGGCGCGGCCATGCCGGGCGGGGTGCCGCCAATGGCCACGGGCCAGGCAGCCGATGGCACGACAACTGAACGGCCAAGGGGCCGGAGCAACTCCAAGCTGGACCTGAAGCGCGACGCCACGACCATTGCTTTGCAAGAGACCCTCCAAGGGTTCATCTTGCAGAAGGACAAGACCAGCGACAAGAAGGACGAGAGGGAGGAGAAGAAGCGTCGGGAGCGCGAGGAGATCACGAAGAACTACTTCATCGTGCAAACGAAGAAGCTCGAGATCGAGGAGGAGAACGCCAGGACCAGGGCCATGGAGGCCCCGACCAGGGCCATGGAGGCCGAGAACAAGAGGAAGGAGGTCGAGATCGCTCTGGCCGCCCAGGAGGCGCAGATCATGGCCATGGACCTGAGCTGCCTGACCCCGAGGAAGAAGGCCTACTTCGAGAAGAAGCAGCAGCGGTACATGCAGGGCGAGGAGTGATCGTTCCGCGCCCCGAGCGTGCCCGGCGCCGGCCTGAACACGCGGCTGGCGTCGCTTTTGTACATTCTGGCCTGGGCTGGCATGGCCTCACCTGGCCGCCTGAAACTTTGCCCGAACCGTGGCCGGCATGGCCTGAACCGTGGCCCTTTTTGCATGCGCCTATATTCATTTGTTATTATCTAGGGCATTTTGGTACTTTATTTCGAATCGTGGCCAGCAAATGAGCAGCCCCGCTGGGTGCAGGGCCGAAATCCGCGCGGACACGGTCCCGGACGGCTGCTCAAATGGACAAAACGGACAGCAATTTGGTCCATAAATGAGCAGCCCCGTTGGAGATGTCCTTAGCATGCATATATAACGTAGATTATATTCACTCTCAGTACACCACCAGTCACCAGAGCATGTAGCAAACAGCTGCTAGCTAGCTCCTTTTTTTCCGTGCAAGAATACACTTCTCTTTTTCTCTCAATACACGAACATGCCAACCAGCAAATACGGAGTAAATGGCAGCTTGTTAGTTAGCTAGAAATGCATAAGCCGCATATACAACAACACATAAACGGAATTGCAACATAAAGACCTATAAAGATTGATGAAAAACTTAGCATCCACGATCTCCTAAAAAAGGTACTCAGGAACAGAGAGCAAAGACTGTATTAGGCGCAAATAGATAGGGACGGACGATGAAATGATTCATTACAGGTGTTCAATATAGAGTTTAACTGGACCGATGCCGTTAACACAGACAACGGAGCAAACACTGGTGCATTTCTAATATAGGCAGGCATGGCTATAGTTCAAGCCGGCTTGACTACATATCCAGGATGCATAGTAATGACATGAGTTGAACAAACAGGTGCTTCAGTTCTTGGAGCTCACCAACAGCCTAAACACAGAGATGTTTCAGTTCTTCGAGCTCACAGTTGCGAGGAGGTGACTTACTGGATGTCTTCCACCATCTTCTCGCGTTCATCATGGCATCAGCTCCACGTGACAACCTGCAGGCAAAGCATACAAAGAAACAGCACATCCATGAAGATGGGCCAATGTAGGAAGAAGAAAATAAATGAGCAAAGGAAAAAAAATAGGAGATAAGAAACGAACGAACAAACCTTGGACTTCCTGGGTGGACAACATATCAAGAGCAATGGCACCGCCCGAAAAGGACTACGGGTCTGTTTGGATCTTGCCCCAGCTAGCCCCGCCAAATCGGCACGCCAAAAAATTGGCACGCCAAAAAATTGGCTAAGGATTTTGCCGCCCGGGTCTCGCCAACGCGTGGGCGTGCTAAGTGAACCGGCCAACGAAAATATTGGCGTGGCTCAGAATCTCTGGCGGCTGATCCAAACGATGCCCATGATACCGGTCAACGACCAAAAAATTGGGTGGGCAAGCCGTGGCTGCAATCCAAACAGCCCCTACCCTACGGGAGGACTCCCTGCGGAAGCAGCAACCTCCACCAAGGACAACACCACCCGACAACAAACCTCTCGAGCAAGATAGCACAAGCAAAATCAGCACCCAGAGGCAGACCCTCACCAACGAAACCAAGATTTAACCCCAGACCTGGCAGGCAGAGCCACAGAGAAATGAAATCATCAAGTAAGAGTCAAAGTGAGATTCCTACTTTTGCCCGCCTTTTTAGTGCAGGACTTAAGAGTCCATCTCCATTCTCTGTAAGCCAACATGAATTAATAACACTATTAAATAGATCAAACAATCTTATGAAAGATAAAAGCAACATATGTTTCAAGTCAAATTGTTGAAGAAGAAAATGGCATTCTGCTTTGACGCTAAATAAAGCTATAAGCACCTCCGTGCTGCTATACTTCTACTTGTCTATATACGAAATATGTGATATAGTTAGCGAGACACATGTAACAATAATACTGACAATGCATTTTGTGGATCAAACTTGTCTATATACCCTGATGACATTTTATCAAAATAAATCTCATTATAAAATTGGCTTGTCAATGAAATGAATAACATCTATATATAACTACAAACTATAGGAACAAAGGTCTATCTGATATTGTCCTTCCAATTGCCCGAATACCTTGTTTTGTCCTCTTTGATAAAACATTCAAGAACTTGTGTAAATTGTCCTGTCCATGCCGTTACCAGTAGTATTGTCAAACAATGTTGATATCATCAGGCCAAGCTTGGTCAATACCTGAACAGAAGGAAGAGTATGTTGCTAGAGAAACGTAAATAGAAAGAAACGCAACGGAGTGTGCCTCGCTGCATAAAGGTCACCTAAAGAAATCGAATCATGGCATAGCGAGTTATGCAAAATATAGCATTTTTTTTAATCAGAGTGCATGTATTTCCTTATCTGTAGAAATCGTTCGCTGGAGTTATCCCCGGACTGGGATTCAGACGAACCTACCCCCTCCCATCGACCTTCTACTCCACATCCAACGGATCAAAACAATCTGACCAAACCGAACCCGACACTTCCAGCGACCTACTCATTTTCCAAACCGCGGTTTTCACAGTTTCAGATTATAGACCCAACACTATAGAACTTAACAATTTAACCTATCATAAAAAGAACAACTTAACAATTATGTAGAACTTAACGTTGAAATCTCTAACGCTTATACTGAATGGAGAATTGGAGATGGCACTTAACGTTAAAAATCTGTATTGACAAATGCTACCATTGAAAACCCAAATTCCGCCACAACAGTTTAGTAGTCGAATTGTGTCAGGTTACATAATAGATCAGTCGATTTATGCTAAACTGTATATCACTAATTACTAGACACCACTGAAAATCGAAGGGTTCAACATGAATCAAAACTACACGTCACGAATTGCAAAAAACTGAAAATCAAATGATTATGGCGGAGGCACTTGTTACCTCGGTGGAGAAGGCGGAATCGAGTGGTGCAGGCGATATAGACATTATCTCTCTTCCCTCTCCTCTAACAATGCTGCGACTCCTTCACGCCGGCATGGCCGTTATCCCTATCGACGGACCAGCATTTCTTCGCAGCTCCACCTATTAAATGTATAGCATTTCTGGTACATATTGACCGTAAGAAGTTCCGTCTACTCCCATACTCCTACAAAAAATAACACATGTGATACAATTTTAACCAATAAATAGATAGTAACAATGAACATTTTATAAGTTGAAACTCAATTAAACATCTCAAGCCCAAAAAATAGATGGTAACATCACTCACACATCCCTAAGTGCGCCCAAGTTTCTAAAATGAAATGTAACTCTACATATGTGAAATTACCATAGATGGCAACATAGCATCAATGAATACTTTATTATGTTTTTATAGTTTTCAGCGACCAATGAATGCCAAGATCAGAAGACCAAATAAATAATTACTTTCACGGTGGACTGGAATTCTTTTGCATCCCCGCTATCCACACTGGTCAGTTGTAGAGCCGGCGACTGGCACCTCCAGCCCAGCAACACTACCTATATTGCTCCTACCCATCACCTTGAGGCTGTAGTTGTCGGACCGTGTTGCCCCTATGTTTCAAAGTAGTCTGAAGCGCACAAAATTTTAAGTCAAGATACTTGTACTATCCTTCAGTTCGGACTGGGAAAGTCACCATCCAATGGCACATCTGCAAGTCTATAACTGCCTGAGACACACATAATTTACTCGTCTTCCTTGTGGAAAAATGTAACATATACACATTGTAGGCACTGAATCCAGGAAAACTCCCTATGAGTGATGCACCACAAACCTCACAATTCTAATTATGTATATAGATGATCGTGTGGAACTGAACCTGTCTAAAGTTGAGTTATCTCATAACCTCTAACTGATACACCTAAAGAGTCAGAAGACATTCTACATCCATCAACACACTGTCAGTATGTTTATATGTGTCTCATGCTCCTGAATGTCCTCAGCATATACCTCCATGCCAAATAGATGAAACTACCTAAGAAGAGTATTGATTTTCCTAACCTTGTCGTGGTTATCCTGGGATTAGGAGTGTTATGTTGAGGGCGTCCAGGATTAGCCAAGCACGAGATCTGGCCATCTACCGGGGAGGCGGGGCTGACGAGCACGCGCGATGGCAGCGCCATGCAGACGGTCATGGACGACGGCAGTCCGAAGGTCGGCATCCGGCGCCGTCCACGCTGAGCACAGTATGTCGTCCGCGCGGAGCACGACGGGCGCATACCGAGCGCCAGAGCGGCTCGCTAGGTGAAGAAATAGGAAAAAGCTGGGGATCATCCGGGGGACGATCGTCCGGGTCGGGGTAGCAACCTGATGTGGGCCCACTCACGTTTGCACCCAGTCTTCCCTCCACCTTATCTTCACAAGTCAATGGGAACTTTCCATCTCTGCGCGAGCGAGGAAAAGCCGCGCGGCCCTCGGCCATCCCCCATCGCCGTCGTCACCTCCGTCTCCCTCTTCGCGCTCCACGAGGGGAGGCCCTCGGCTGCGCCATCTCCGCCGAGGTCAGAGCCGTGCTCGCCGTCGACGACGCCGCCGCCGACCACCAGCTCGTCGTCCTCCCTCAAGGCCCCCATCGCCGACCGTGGATTCCGCCGGTGGCCGCCGCTGTCCAAGCAAGCTCTGCCGCCTCGCCGTCGACGACGCCGCCACCAGCTCGTCGTCCTCCCTCAAGGCCCCCATCACCGACCGTGGATTCCGCCAGTGGCCACCGCCGTCCAAGCAAGCTCCGCCGCCCACCGCTCCGCGCCCACGGCGCCACCGCCGAGCAGCCCACTTGCCCGCCGGGTGGGGAGCTGCGGGCTTCCTCACAGACGCGGGGTGGGGAGCTCCACCTCGCCGCGCAGCGCGGGGACCTCGACGCCGTGCGCCAGATCATCGCCAAGGCCGCGCCGCCGGAGTTTTTTTTTTTGCTACCTTTTTTGTACAAATATTTGCTACATACCGTTTTTTCTTTTGCTATTTTTGTACAAATATTTTGCTACTACAATTCCGGCGAGGTCCGATTTTTTGCTATAATAGAATAATTTTTGTGCTACAATAACGTTATGTTTTTACTATTTTAGAATAAATTTTTTGCTCTGTTATTTCTCCGGCGAGCAAAAGTCTTCGGTCATGTCTCCGGTGAAAATTGACTTTTTTTGCTACTGTAGCAAATTTTTTCCTACAGGTCTCCGGCGAGTCTCCGACGAGATTTGTCTTTTTTTCCTTTTCGGAAACGAAACGTTTTTTTGCTACATAGGAGCAAAAGCGGGCATTTTTTTTTTTGCTACCGAAGCAAAAGCGCGATTTTGCGACAAAAACTGACACGTGTTAGCATGGGGACGCCCAGCACTGCCCGAAGAAGTACAACGCACATGCCCCCAACCCAAAAGCAGCAAGCAGAACGGCCACCACCGTGGCCGGAGGAGATTGGGACCTTGGGAGGCAGCGGGTAGCAGGTTATGGGAGGTCGGTGGCCGGCGCGCAGGAGTTTGATAGGCGGCTCGGGTGTACACTGTCGGCGCGCGGTAGGTCGGGGAAGGGCGGCGGTCCGTGCGCACCTAAATAAGGTGGCTATGGTCCCGACGACCATGCTGGCACCAAACGAAGACGGTGAGGCACGGCTCCCTTCGACAAACGCTGAGTGAAACGGCTTGGAGTAGATCTAGCAGGACGGCGTACCGACGAAGGGGAACGCGAGACCAACAACGCCACGGAGGGTGCAGCTCCATGATGTGAGCCATGGAAGCCGCCGTTGTGAGGTAGAAGGAGGCGGTGTCGACAGGCGGAGGAATTTGCTCTCTAGGGGATCCTGTTGCCAAGGACAGTGGACAGCAATGGGGAGGGGAGTTGGCGGTCTGTTGGAGGCTTGGAACAGCGACGGCGACGGGAATTCCTAGTGGTCCTCCGGTTGCTGGTCAAAGTGGTGCAGATGGGAATACGTATTGGACCCACCACTAAATATTTCTCGATGACACCACCAAGGCAAATGTCTGGACATGCCACCCACCCTGGGTCCGCGAAAAAGAAAACAAGTAAACTGGCTTCACCGGGCCCGCACTGCCACTCTCGGTACACGTGCCCAGCATACCGCCAGCAAGATCAAAGAGTATGCAGCGAAGAGGCCCACCAACCAGCGACAGCAAAAGAAAACGAGTCCCACAAACAGAGACACAAGTCAAGGCAGGATCACTGGGAGCGCTCCCAGCCAATGGAGTTTATAGCTTAAAGGAATTACCCCCATCACCATCGCCGGCCTCTAGGGTCTCGGGGGGCCGAGATCCAGCGCCACCACCAGTCCAAGGTCTTTTCACCACGATCAACATGTCGAGCAGTTTATACCCGGCCAAAAACTGCATGCGTAGACAGTCCATGTACGACTGGCCAGGCACTTGCTTCATGCCCCTCAATAATCTCCACCAGCCACAAGATCAACTTGGCGATTGTTCATGATCGTACACAATTTTGTATGGCGGTACAAGAGAACTCGACGTATGTTATCACACAACAAAGCAAAACTGCCTATTAGTTCAGTGATATTTTTTAGGCCGCTGATCTCATGATGATTTCTCCTCTGTTTTCCGGAATAGCGGGTCGTTGTGTCTCAAGTTAAAGCAATGTATAGCTAAATTAATCTCAACGTACATGCTAATTATAGATAAATTTTTTTTAGATAAAATGCCTCTGGTGCCCTGCATTAACTTAATAAGGCAATTGTTCCAACATTCCACAAACACCAAACACCACACCCTAGACACGAGGACACAAACGCTGGACGATACAGCTTAGCCGAACCGGAGAGAAACATGCTAAGATAGGGGGCCGGCACCCCAAGAGACACGCCGGAAGATCCCAAACGCCACCGAAACCTAAAACCCCGCCTGGGCTGTGTAAGATGCCAGAATCTCGTCCTCAGCTCCGCCGCAAGCTCGACGAGGGAGTTTCTATCTTCCTCCTTTGCGAGTTTTGCCCACCACTGCACAAACATAAGCATTTTGTATATGAGGTCAATCGACTTGTTAGGGAAGATCTTATCAATCGAGAACTTATTGCGAATAAGCCAAATGGCCCAGCACAACGCCGCAAATAGCACCCAACTATTGCGACCCAGTTGGCCCGTAAGAACATAGTAGCTAGCAAAAAACTGGGAGAAGTTGGCTGGGCTCCAGGAGCAACCCAACAACTCCCGCACCACGCTCCACCCCAGCTTCGGGAGGACACAGAGGAAGAACATATGTGCGGCATCTTCTGGTTCCCCACACACCGCACACCTCCCATCAGACGGTCCATGTCTAGTCGCGATCTGGCGACGAGAGGGCAATCGGTCCAAGGCAAGTTGCCAAGTGAAAATCTTGATTTTCAGGTGTAGTCTGGCACCCCAAATATCAGAGCAGAGCGCCACCGAGGCCCCTTTGCAGAGTAGCCTATAAGATGACGCAACTGAGAATCTACCGGAGGGTTCGAGGGCCCACCGCACTTCATCGGGGCCCTCCGAGATCAGGATCTGACCTGTCTCTACCAGCAAGCGGTCGCACTCCGCTCGGCAGCGCCCTGGTCAAAAGCGCGTCTAAAGCCAATACCCTCACCCGCGTCATCGAGGTCCTCGGACACCAGCAGGTCCAGATTATCACACACCGCAAACAGCCTTGGAAAAGGACTTGCGGCGGAGCCTCCCCATTCCACCGGTCTGACCAAAAGGTTGTGCGGCTGCCACTCTTAACTACATGTCTCGCCCCCAACTTAAAAAGGTGTTTCACCTTTTGAAGACTTCTCCAGAACTGCGAACCCCCCTAGGTCGGAGTTCCGAAGAGGTTACCACATCCCCATACAGTTCCGAAGAGATATAATTATAGATAATTATATCCTACCTCAGTAGTAACGAGGAAATAGAGCAAAATTGATATCTTCTTACCGTTGTATTTTGATGTGAGATTACCTTGCGGGGTTGCGGAGAGAGCTGGATGGGTAGCCTCATGGGTAGATGAGGGGCCATATAGGTCAAGACTAGAGGAGGAGACGAGGTAGAGCCAGGGAGGCGGTTGTGCTAACGTAATGAGTATGGGTAGGGGCCACTCTTCATTCATGATTGACCCCATCCTCGACATTGCTAATTGGAACGTTCGGGGGCTAAACGACCAAGCACAAAAAGATATCGTCCACACCACGATCGCAAACACTCTGTGCCTTGCCTGCACGAGATGAAACTCAACTTCATCAACAATAGCACCGCGGCATATATTGGATGTTTTCGTCAAGGTTCTTTTGCTCATAGGCCCGCCACGGGCACAAGGGGCGGGATCCTTCTACTTTGGAATGACGACATGTTGACATGACCAACATCCTTATTGTAACACACATGATCTCCGCAGATGTTTGCATCCGGGCTTGCGGCACCTCTTTCAAGCTCACCACTGTCTAGGGCCCTTCCACTAATGCTGAAAAGAGGGCTTTCCTCGATGAGGCAATTGATAGTGCTCCTGCTAATGACGAGAAGTGGTTAATACTTGGTGATTTTAATTGTATCTATCAAGCTTCCAACAAAAACAACTCGAAGTAACCTCGACTTACGTCTTATGGGCCAATTCCGTCTAGCGCTCAATACTTGTCAGAGCGCTGCCCGTTATTGCTGTCAAATCAAAGCGGACCTCGGCGCCCGCCGTGTTTCCGCTTCGAAAATTATGGACCAAGATTCCAGGGTTCAAAGAGGTGGTGCAATCTGCATGGGACGAGCCGACCACTCATACCCAACATGTCCGTGTGCTAAAGCACAAGCTAAAGAATACCGCAAGAAAAGCTTGCGCCTGGAGCAAAGGCCTACTCTCTGATCATAAACTGATGGCATGTCGGATATATACCGATTTGGGGTATATCTGGCATTGTCCTAAAGAGCCAGATTTACAGGGTGGCCTGTTGGTAATGGATCACAGTACATTAGGCGGCCCAGTAAGCTGACGCGCAGAAGCCGGATTCTAGAAGAACCCGGACCACGGCCGAAGTAGTGCGGTTTGGAGTAGAAGGCGGATTCCTGCTTTCCAAGTTAGGTACTTTCCATAGTCTTCTAGGTTTCCTTTCTGTAACCTCTAACCCGGCTATCTATATAAAGCCGGACGGATGAGAAGAAGATAGAAGACAATTAGCTAGAAGCCAACTCGCCGAGAAGTTGATCCTCATTGAGTTATCGAAACCCTACTCACATTGTACTTTGTATACTTCAGGCTTCAGCCCTGATTTAGTGAGATTGCAGGGCTAGGAACGCAGCCTAGTTGCGTCGTACTGAACCTGGGTAAATTTGGTGTTCCTGGTTGTCGTACTACCACGTCCCCCCACGTCTCTACCAGTAGTCTCATGGCACCCCCGTCTATGAACTCTACTACGATATCTCGACAGTTGATGCCCACCGTGGGCCCAGCGACGTCAGGCGTTATGTTTCGATCGGGGATACTCGGCGGAATCGGCAGTACCATAACTGTCGGAAGCTTGGAATTCGACAATGACGCCAGGCGCTTCCTCAACACTGGATCGTACATGCCAGCACGGAATCATCTGGTAAGTGCATGCGTTAATTTTACCGATTGGATCTGCAAACATCTTTGTCAGATTAACTGCAGAGGCAATGTGATTCTGTGGGGAAGTAGATTTATCCCACCCGCCCTATACCCAGTTGAAGAAAATTATGATGCCATATTTTGCTCAAATCGCCAATACCCCGCTGAAATGGCCGCCTCTTCGGAGATGCCCGCAATCAGATCTCACTTTATTTGTATGGTGCAATCCGAGGTCGCTGAAAACACGGATGAAGGCAATCCCGTGGAAGAGGCAGATGAAAACAACCCCACAGTTGCAGTGGAAGACCCGACACCCGTCAATGAGAAGACAAACTCGGAAGCCGACTCTGTGCTAGCCGCCCTAGAGGCAAGATTGGAGTCGGAACCCGGATCTGAAGATTTAGATTCCGAGGACGAAGATGAAGACGCTTTCGAAAGAAATGTCAAATCTATGCAAGGGGGCTTCCATGAAGTGCTTATGGCAAAACCGGCTGAAAACACAGATGCCGGAGACGATGAAGACCCCAAAACACCTCCGCTGGATGAGGAAAGGGAGGACGGTGAAACCAGCCCAACTTACCCCGATGTCAAGGAATTGACAGAAGATGAACCTGGAAAAAACCTCCCTCTTCCAAGAAGAAAAAGAAGACTGCCAAGAAACTCCAGAGGAAGAAATTGGCAGAATTACTAATCAAAACCTGGATGTAGGAGAAGGAAGCGGAGTCAAGCCTGCGGAGAAGAAAACGAAGGAAATCCATGTTCCACTAATGTCAGAACAAGACGAACATGAGTTAATTCAAACTCCAGTGGGACGTGACGAACCCCCTGAAGTGCTGGAAGCAAGGAGACAATATCTACAGCGGCAGCAGCAACATCTATTCAGAACTCGGGAAAACCTCTTAAAAACCCAGGCTGACATTAAGTTGCAGCAGGAAGAAATAGAGGAGTACGAAAGAAGGAATAGATCTGGCATAAAACCTACACGGTTACCCGGAATCGCAAGACCGGAAGTATTGCCACCAAAAGAACGGTTCCAAAACCCTTCTTCGCAAAAGCAAGTAAACGACACTGATGCCAAGGGCGAACACATATACAAAACCGCAGCCGAAAATGCGGAAGCCGCATTTGCCATCCTCAATGATGATCTGTACTCCAACGATGAAAAGCTTCAAGGGGTGTATGCTTTCTTAGGAAAAGCATTGCAACAGCAACAGCAAGGGCAGGCAAGATCAGGGAAGTTGCATGACAACTCAGCCCTATGCAAAACCGCCACATGCGCCGCTGGAGCACCTAGACCTGGCGAACCTGGAGATTCAGGCAATTCTAAGGAGAAGAAGGGAGATCCGAGAAAGGACAAAAAAATTCAGATCAAAAGGATGCATGCTTTCATCAATGGCTTAAAACCCGGCCTTGTACCGTTCATGGTTGGTTCAAAGGAGCACAAAGATCTCAGATCTATGCTTACCACCGTCAATGAGCACGCAGCAGCTGAAGACGACATCAGAGCGAGAGGTGGAAATATTGATGCTTTGGCTCATGCGAAAAAGACGCCTCGTTCTAAGAAAAAAGCTACTCCAGAAGCACAGCCAAAGCCCAAAGAAGTTAACTTAGACTTTGGAAAGGATAATGGCAGCAAATGGAAAGGAAGAAGCACAAAACCCATCTCCTACTCAAAGGAAGAGTGGGAAAAGATTAAGTGGGAAAACTGTGTTCACCGTTCGCAATTTGGGAAACCTACCCATACCAACGCGTAATGCCGTCTTAATAAGCATATGAAAGGCACTCCAGAATCCGGGAACAAGGGGAAGAACTCCAAGAGGAAATTCTCCAAACAAAAGCCAGAAGCTTAAAAAGAAGGCAGTGAATCGGACACTGACAAAAAAAATCTAGGAATAGCAGCGAAAAGGCGAACCAAAATTCCCGAGAGTTGATGAAGAATGCAACCTAATTTTCCTGGCAACTCCCTCAGCAAAACAGGCGAAGCGAACACTTCGAGAAATAAACGCGGTTGTTCGACCAACTCCCAAGTTCTGGAAGTATTCAAACACGCCAATTAGCTGGGATCAGTATGATCATCCCAGAAACATCCCAGAACCCGGCACACAAGCTCTAATCGTAAGCCCTATTGTTCAAAACACTAGGCTGGAAAGAGTGTTGATGGATGGAGGATCTAGTATCAACATTATGTACCTAGATACACTGAAACATCTGCGGATCTCTGAGACCCAGCTCAATCACAGCAACATAAGTTTTCACGACATTGTTCCTGTCAGACAAGCACATTCCTTGGGAGAAATTTCCCTAGATGTAACCTTCGGAGAAAAAGAGCACTTCCGACAGGAAAAAATCTCTTTCGAGGTGGTGCCATTCGAAAGTGTATACCATGCAATACTCGGACGTCCAGCTTTCGCCAAATTCATGGCAAGATCATATTATATTTATAACAAGCTGAAGATGCCAAGGCCAAAAGGAGGAGTAATCACCACATCAGGAGAATTCAAATTGGCAAACGAGCTGGAAAAAGGAAAGGCACTTTGCTTGAACAAGTGGTAGCAAAGGAGGAATTGAAAGAGCTGGCATAGAAAGTATCGCCGACAGAAATGCCGGCAGGAAAAGAAAGCCGGAAGCCGGCAGATAGTTTCAAAGCGTCAGAGAACACAAGACATGTAATCCTAGATCCAAAGATCCGACAAATTTTGTCGTAGTGGGGACCGGGATGACTGAAAAATAGGAAAGCGCGCTCATCAAGTTCCTCCGTGAGAACTGGGATATTTTTGCCTGGTGTCCTGCGGACATGCCGGGTGTACCCAGGGAACTTGCCAAGCATCAACTCAAGGTGATTCCAGGATATAAACCCGTCAAACAAGGTCTCCGTCGATTTTAAGGAAGAAGACGAAAGGCTATTGGCAAGGAAATTATCCGGCTTTTAGCAGCTGATTGTATCCGGAAAGTTATACATATTGATTGGTCTGCGAACCCAGTATTAGTCCCGAAGAAAGACAATATTGTTCTTAGGATGTGTATAGATTACACCGGCTTAAACAAATTGTGTCCAAAAGATAGGTTTGCGTTACCGCGAATTGATCAAATAATAGATGCCACTGCTGGCTTTGAGATTTTATGCTTTTTGGATGCTTATTCCGGGTATCATCAAATATGTATGAAGGAGGAGGATCAAATCAAAACTTCCTTCATAACTCCGTATGGAACATACTATTACATAATCATGACTTTTGGCCTGAAGAACGCAGGTGCAACATACCAGCGTTGCATGCAACGTTGTTTGCATAGTCAGATTGGAAAAAACGTACACATTTACGTGGATGATATTGCCGTCGTTTCCAAGGAAAAACATACACTCCTTGAAGATCTACGAGAATCTTTCGAAAATTTGCGCACTTATAAAATGAAGTTGAATCCATTAAAGTGCGTATTCGGGGTTCCCCCAGGAAAACTTCTGGGTTTTATCGTTTCTCACAGAGGAATAGAGGTAAACCCGGAAAAGATCAAGGCAATATTGAACATCTCAAAGCATACGTGCTTAAAAGATGTACAAAGATTGACGGGTTCTGCAGCCGCAGTCAGCAGGTTTATGAGCCGGCTAGGAGACAAAGTTCTGCCATTATACAAATTGTTGAAAAAAACCGACAAATTTGAATGGACAGAAGAGGCGGACAAAGCATTAACCCAGTTAAAGAAACCTTGATGAAACCTCCGATTTTGGCATCACCAAAAGATGAAGAACCCATGTTACTGTATCTTACAACGACAAACAGGGTTATTAGTGCAGTGATAGTTGTGGAAAGACGGAAGGAAGAGCAAAGCATACCAGATCAATACACAGTGTAATATGTCAGCGAAGTATTCTCTGAGTCAAAACAAAGGTATCCACATTATCAAAAGTTGGCATATGGCGTATTTTTCGCATCTAGAAAACTCTGCCATTATTTCAAAGCACATTCCATAACAGTGGTATGTAAAACACCACTAGGGGATATTATTAACTATGCGGACGCAATAGGCCGAGTAGCCAAATGGGGCATTGAGCTAGCTGCGTTTGACATTAAGTACCAACCCCGGACGGCAATAAAATCCCAGGAGTTGGCAGATTTCATCGCTGATTGGACAGAAGCAATGAAAAATACACCAATGCCGGAGTCGGAATACTGGGTCATGCATTTTGACGGATCCAAGATGAAGGAAGGCGCTAGAGCTGGTGTAGTGCGAAAATCCCCAAAGGGTGATACTATGGAGTATGTATTACAAATACACTTCAACACCTGTAATAACGTGCCGGAATACGAAGCTTTGCTTCATGGCTTGCATATTTCAAAAACAAATAGGTGTCAAACGCATACTATGCTATGGTGACTCGGATTTGGTACATCATCAGCTAAACCAAACATGGGACGCCAAAAGCCCCATCATGGCCGAATATAGGAGAACGGTGGATGAATTTTCCATTTGCTTCCTGGGATTTGAAGTACTTCATATCAAAAGGGAAGAAAATTGGAACGTGGATGCATTAGCCCGCATGGGCTCGGAAAGAGTGAAAACCCTACCACCGGGTGTGTTTGTCCAACATTTGCATTAATCGTCGATCAAAGGTGGAGATGTTGGTTATCCTCTCGTTTCCGAGTCAATCGAAGTCCTGCTAGTTAACCCAGATTGGACAATTCCATATTTAAACTTCTTAGTTGATCAGAAGTTCCCGGATGGAGCGGACGAGGTCTTGCAAAGATAGATACAACGTCGATGCAAATGATACACGGTAATTAATGGTTGCCTGTATAAGCGTAGCACTGTCGGAATTTTTCAGCGATGTATTTCGCCAGAAGAAGGTCGAGAAATCTTGCAAGAAATCCACGCAGGAGATTGCGGACATCATGCTCAATCGAAAAGCATAGTCAAAAAAGCATTCCCTGCAGGGTTTTTCTGGCTAACAGCCAAGACAGATGCCGAACACATAGTAAAAACATGTGCCGGATGTCAGTATTACGCCAAGCAGACGAATATGCCAGCCCAAGCACTCAAAACTATCCCCATTACATGGCCATTTGCGGTCTGGGGGCTAGATATGATGGTACCATTCAAAACTGCAAGAGGTGGTCTCACACATCTGCTTGTTGCGGTAGATAAGTATACCAAGTGGGTGGAGGCGAAACCCATCAAAAAACTTGACAGTGTGACTGCCAGAAATTTCATCATTGATGTAGCCATGAGATACAGCATTCCACACAGCATAATCACGGACAACGGGAAAAATTTCTCTATTGGAGAGTTGGCAAAATATTGCCGACAAACGGGAATACGCCTAGATCTTGCATCTGTGGCACACCCACAATCCAATGGGCAGGTTGAAAGAATGAATAGCTCAATCCTGCAGCGAATACGCCTAAGACTCGAATCTCCTCTTCACAGAGCAGCTAGAGCACGGGTAGAGGAATTACCTTCTGTGCTTTGGAGTATCCGAATGACGCCAAATAGATCAACAGGTCAAACCCTGTTTTTCCTGGTTTATGGCGCAGAAGCAGCTCTTCCAACGGACATTGACATGGGGATGAATTCTGGACCTATCGGGTGAGGCTACCCGGTCCATGGCCCAACACCTAAGCCCAGAGGGAAGTACCACCTACAGTTCTAGAAGATCCAATTGAAGCCCACCCGCCAAGCCTTGCGGGTCAAGAAGGAAATATCAAACCGACCTAGAGCTAGGGTTTGTACCCCCCCCCCCCCCGGGTACGGTTCGAGACCTGGCCAGGGGATCCAAGAAATTTCGTACCACCAAAGCCTTGAGATCGAGATCATACTCTCAACTCGAGCACCCCCTCCCATTGTAACCGATCTATTGATAATACAGATCGACAAGAGCAGGAGTACGGGTTTTACCTCTACGAGGGCCCCGAACCTGGGTAAATCGTGCCCCCTGTTAGCCGACGATCGTCACCAGAACCTACACGTTCTCTTAATCGAAACCCTATCGGTTCATCTGAGGGACTTGTTGAGATGACTATTCGACAATTGGCGCCGTCTGTGGGAACGGCGGGCGCTGGATCTACGACGTCTTTGGCCTCATCACCGCCAACCTTCAGCTGGAGCCCCGGAACCTCGACTTCAGCAGATCCAATCCGATTCGGGTCAATCATCGTCGCGCCCTACTCGCCGGAATCACGCCCGGCGTTTAGCGGACTGGAGAAAAGCGTCAGCCTGACGTTCGGGAGCCTCCGCTTCCACGCCAACAAAGCAGGAATCCTGCACTTTCCCGAGCAGATCGATCTCGACGAATCAGACTCCGAGTCAGTCTCGAGTCCGACGATCTTCGACTCGCTGCCTGTCGCACCCGGACTTCTAGGGGATACCCGCAGTTCCGTTGAACAGCAGATGATTGGATTACGGGGCTTACCTGCACCCGCATCTCTTACGAGTAGGCCAACACACGTATGTGTGACAACCAAACTCTACTGTTCATCGTCTACGTAAACCATCCCATAGAAATCAGGATACTTCCATTGACGTACTTCAAACCATACACACATGGTACGTCAACGGCGTTGAACAAAATGATAGCACAACATATCTCTAGGACACAAAATATGGAAATAAGTTGCAAATAGCTCTCATTAGAGCAGAGATAGCAAATACAGTCATCCAGAGGACACATGTCCCAACAATTCAGCATTACATCACAGCGGAAGCATTCAAAAGTTCTGAGTACAGACCAGATCCAAATAGGCCTAAGAGGCCGGAAACGAACAGACGGAGCCCATCCACGAAGTCTCGGATCCTGCCCGGGTCCGCTATCTACTCGTCAGCAGTCTCGTCATAATCCACGTAGAATCCACCATGGTGATCCTCGGAAACGTAGTCTGCGGAAACCACAGCCCCAAAGGGGTCAGTACATAAACGTACTGGCAAGCAAGACTCACAGTTCACCAAAGTGTAACCCGTCAACACCAAGCACAGATGCTTTGGGTTCAACGGAAGAAAGGGTGATATAAAAGATGCTGCAACTGGCTGCTCTAACCAACTACAGAGCATACTACAACTTCCGGCTAAATAGAAAGAAGATAAGATAGCGTATCGTAACCAACTATATCTAACCACCAAACAAACCCATCCTGGATCTCGCCCCTTATCCAAAGAAGCAATCCGAGGATAACTCACACAGTTGGATTAATGGTGGTTCAAGTTATTGTGTCAATAAGACTATTACTAGTCAAGTTATTATTAGTTAGGTGTAAGTTGTTCTGAGTACTTGTTAGCCAGTACTTTCACCAAGTCGTCCATAACCGCGGAAAACACGGCTTCTCGAGAAGATTTATCCCTGCAGGGGTGCACCAATTTGGCCGTACACGTAAGAATAACCCGCCAGATGGGAAGGCCTTTCCCACCAAGCGGGGCACTCAACACAACTCAACTCTTCTTCGCATCAAGCCCAAAGAACCACAGGCTGTGCGTGCGCGGCTAATCGAGCCCCACGAAGAAAAGGGGACCCTCATAGCACTCTAAGACCACGCCGCCCTAAATGCCGACTACAAAAGTTCCACCCTGGCGCCAAGGGTTCGCACCTGCACATGCATGCATCAAATGGAAAGCCCGAACTAAGTGTGGCGATTTGGACGAGATGCGAATCGAATCAAATTGAGGGGGGCGCCCATACACGCTTCCCACATGCGGTTAGTGCGCTCATCATGGATCAGTACACAAGACCTTTTTCCTAATTAGGGTCGACACTAGAAGGCCTCAAAACCACGCCGGGCCTCCTGCCGGTGCCTTATCAGCAAATTATTACTACCTCAAGATTAACAGGTTGTTGCTTAACATCGAGCCCCAGAACATAATGAAATATAGTAACAGAAAGTAACGGGTAACAGACTCGAGCAAAAACAACCCTAAGCATGCTAGTAAGACACGGGCTCAAACAACGGGGTTATGGGAGTGGAGGTGAGGCAATATCAGGGTTAAAGGATACATGTGATAGGTTCGTAACAGAAGCAACGATTCAAAAGGCTAGCAGAATAGACAACGGAAAGTATCGGTATCGAATGTTGAAAGGAACACAGTGGTTCATGTGAGTGAATACTTGCCTGCAAACTCAGCAGCCTGGTACTGAGCTAGATCCTTAGAAGGGGTGTCGTAAGTATCGTCGGTCTCAACGTCGTCGTATATCCGAAAAGAAGCAAACAAACAACGCAGAGATAAAAACAATCAATAACATGGCATAGTGCACAAACATGGGATGATGCATGACCATTTAATTGATGCATCAGAATAAACTAGTTGACAAGATAGCAACATGATTAAATGGACCCATATGCAATTGGATTGCATATGGAAAGCCCATGAATTAAGGGTGAAACAATTGTTTTACAACTAAACAATAGGTGAAAGTGGATTAGCATGATGCATGGATGAGGAAAACAGAAAGAAAACAACAATAGAAACAATTTGAAATGAAGTTTACCAAGCTTAGGATTTTAGTTATTAAGTTATGGAATTTTGGTTCCTTAAAGGTGTTACACAAGCATTTGTTGTTTTCACCAATTTTAATTGTTCAAAATAGATAACAAAGTTCATATTTGAAAAGAGCACACAATTTTAGGTGGATTACATGTTTCACTTGTTGAAAAAGGATTTAGAATAAATTACTTATGAATTAAACAAGTTTGAACAAGATTTAGTTGAATTTAGTTCAAACATGAACTTATTTGAATTTTTATTTGTGCAAAACATTGAGTGAAGTTCATATTTGAAAAGTTTATACTTTTAGGGTTTGTAAACATATTTTATATGTGCAAAAGGAATTAATTTGACCAAGTTATGCATTTAACAATATTAAATGATTTAAACAAGGTTTAGATCATTCAACCACTTTTAATTATGCAAAACAGAAAACAAAGTTTATATTTGGAAAGAGGGTTTAATTTTGCATGGAAAACATATTTTATTTGTGGAAAATGGATTTAAAATGAGCAAGTTATTATTTTGGCAATTTTAAATGCATTAAACAATAAACAGTTGTTTTCAGAAATTTAAATTATTCAAAACAGCAAACAAAGTTGATATTTGGAAAGTACATGAAAAATGGGATGGAAAACATATTTAGTTTGTTGAATTTGGAATTTTTATGCCCAAGTTATGAATTTTGCAAAATTAAGTGAATTAAACAAGAATTCAAATATTGCACCAATTTAATATATTCAAAACAGTAAACAAATTTTATATTTGGGTAGACAATTAAATTTGGTACAGAAAACATATTTAAAAAGTTTAATTTGGAGTTGAAATGATTTATTTATGCAATTTACAAGTTTAAGGTGTAATTCTGCCAATTTTAGTACAGCTAGGGACTTAGAAATAAATTACAGGGGCTAGAAAATAGTTAGCAGGGACCTGGGTGTGATTTTTGTGAAGTTCTGTATCAAAACAAATAGAAATAAAAAGTTGGTTTTATTTGGGGGAGGGGGGACTCGAACCCGAGAGCCCCTGCTGTGTGTTTGGTTGCTGCTACCAATGCGGTGGTGGTTCGATTGGTGACAGGGAAGGGGGCAGTGGGGGGTTAAGGTGCAGATGGGCGTTAACTGAACTTTGTTTAACTGAACCTTGCAGGTTCAGGTCGCTGAACCTCGACGGAGGTTCGTGGGCGACGGCGGGCGGCGGCTGCTGCGGCCGTGCTGCGGCGTGGGGTGGCCGTGGGGTGCGGGTGAGGGAGGAGAGCGAGAGGGGGAGGGAATCTCACCGAGGGAGGCGGAGGAGAAACAGCGCTCGGGGCGGAGCAGCGGTGGTTGGCCGGCGGGAAGGGGAGGACGGCGGCGGCGCTCCGGGCCGTCCCCGCCCGCGCCGAGTGGTGGAGGAGGGAGAGGGCGCCGGGGAGGTTCCATTCCTGTGCCTCCCTTGGCCGGAGGGACCCTGGCTCCGATGATCGCCGGAGGGAACAGAGGTGGGTTCAGGTTGTGGTACAGGTACAGAGATATAGAGAGAAGAGAGCAGAGGGAGAGGAAGAGAGAAAATGGAGGCGGGGGAAGAGAGAGGAGAGGAAGAAGATGGGTAGAGGGGAAACCCTAGGGTTATGGGTAGCTATAAGGGGGGAGGTGGAGGAGTGGCAGCCGTTGCTGCTCCTCTACCATCGACGTGGCCATGCTCGGATTCGAGCCGTACAGGAGGAGGAAGAAAGACATAGATCGAAGGGGTACGCAGGCCTGGGAGAGTTGGGTTGGGCCTGGTTGTCCCTCTCTCCCTGTGTGATGTTTTGTTTTTTTTTTGTTTTTGTTTTATATTTTTTTTTTGCAGATTGGAATAAGAGAGAAAGGGAGGTTTTTTAGGAGTAGAAAATTAGTAGAAAATTTTGGATGAGTTGTTTATAGCAACAGCAACATTGCAAAGCTTTTGTTTTCAAAAATATTTAAGTTATGTGGCTGTTTGAAATTTGTTTAAAATTTGAATGAGATTAATATTAATGAAAAAATAATTGAACTTGAGCAAATAAGTTTTAAATTCAAGTTTCATGGAAGCAAGTGAGTGAATTACTTTGTAATTTTCATAATTTCAAATTGGGTGTTGTTTGGAAACTTATTTGAATTTGAATGCAAATTGCATTAAGTGAATTACTAAAAGCCAATTTTTAAATAGTTTGAACCTTATGGTTTAATTGAAACAAAAAGGATTAGAATTTGGTTTGTAATTCTCATAAATTCAACATGGTTGCTGTTTGGAAGAAATTGTAATTGAATTTGAAAAGGGTTTGATATTAAGTGAATTTTTGATAGAAACAAAACAACAGTTTGAAATCACCACTTTAATGGAAACAAATGATTGTTTTGATTTGAAATATCATTTTGGAAATTGTAACATCACAAGGATGAAAACAAAAGGTTTGAAATTTGATTTGAAATTCAAATAGAAAACAAAGGAAAACAAAAGAAAACAGTTGGAAAACAAAGCAAATCAGAGGAAAACAAATGGAAAACAAGCAAAACAAATGCAATGAACATGATGCCATGATGCAAAACATAAAATAACAGAGAGCAAAACATTCTAATGGCTATTTTTCATACTTGGGATGTTACACTGCCCAACTACGCTGGTCGCGACCTAGCGCCCAGCGGCGGATCCATCCGCCCCAGCACTCGAACTTCCACACCATCGCTGCTGAAAAGCCTTCTCGGGTCGGCAAAACTTTTCAACCTACGCCTAGGCCTCGCGGGACATATCTGGCCCAGGTCTGCATGGTAGGATCGACAGAGCCACCCGAAGAAACTGAAAACTGCCTGAAGGAGCGAGAGCACATCAAAGTGTCGAGAGACGCTTGGCTCAAGGCAAAGACGGCTGTACATCTAGGCCAGCCGATTGAAGAAGGAGCCCCTCAAGAAGATCTAATTGCATACCACTATCATCTAGTGAAAGCAGCGGAATTGATCAAGGAAGCTCGCAAGAATCTGGACGAGCGGAAGAAACTGGCAGACGAATCGAGTCTGCACCGTGCGGCGCTCTCCATAACCTATTCGGTATGGAACAATCCCCCGAAGAAAAGATACATCTGAAAGACCGCAGCCCTGGATCGCGAGTCCGTCAGCGGGATCATCAAAACACCCAAGACATCCCTTATGCACGTCGACGACGACGGCAACGTGCACCCGACGACTCCCTCTGCCGCGGTCCTGGAAGCAGCCACGTACCTGCAGGCAAACCAACCAGGAGAGAAGGACCCCCGCGTGGAACAATATCGACAAGTCTAGAAGGGGCTAGGCATGGCAGCCACGAGACTCGCTGCTCAAGGCCGCAAGCACGCGACAACGCAAGAGACTGAGAAGACCCCTCGGAAAGACAAAGAAACACCCCGCATATGCGGGAGCACATCGCCTAGAAGGAAGGAATCACCTCGTCGCGTGTAACATCCCAAGTATGAAAAACACCTTTAGAATGTTTGCTTTTTGTTAAATTATGTTTTGCATCATGTCATCATAAGTTTTGCATTTGTTTTCCTTTGTTTTCATTTGTTTTCCCTTGTTTTTCAATATGAATTTCAAACGAAATTTCAAATTCTTGTTTCATACTTGTTCTGTTACAACTTCTCAAATGAAAATTACAAATCAAACCAATCATTAGCTTCCATTAAACTTGAAATTAAAAACTATTTAAATTGCTCCTTTCCAATAATTCATTTAATATCAAATTCACTCAAATTCAATTGAAATTTCAAACAGCAACCAAGTTTAAAATTTTGAAAAACAAACAATGGCACAGTTGGGGTTTTGTAAATAACAAACTATAAAAATTAACACCAAATTTTAAAACCCCAAAAAACCCTTCCTTTTTCTCCCTTTTCCTTTTCAGCAAAAAAAAAACAAACAGAAAGAAAAAAATAAAAAGAAAACGGCTGGGGAAGGCAGACTGGACCAAGCCTAGCCCACCTAACCCCAGCGCGCGCGCGCAGCAGGCCCGCGGCCCCCTTCTTCTTTCTCCGTACGGCTGGCGTCAGCTGACGCCAGCGCGCACGCAGCAGAGCACCGTGCCCTCCACCTGCTCCCTTTCTCCTCGCCCTATATCTACCCCGAGCCCCCTAAACCCTAGCCTAGCCCTCTCCCTCCTCGCTGCCGCCGCCAGCTCCCTTCCTCCTCTCTATTTCTCCTCTTCGGCGAACGTTGGTGGAGGTGGGTGATCATGGCGCCGCTGTCGACAGCAAGCTAGGGGGCGCCACCGTGCAAGCCAGGGGCACGAGCAGGACCGCCACCTCTCCCTCGTCCTCATCGACAGCTGCAACAGGACCCAGGGGCCACAGATCCTCGACGACGAGCCCGTCACCGCCGCAGCTGTTCTGAACCTTGCCACCGCGCCGTCTTCCCCGACCACGGCAGCCTCAACCATCGACACCAACCACCTCCCGGTGAGCCACCGCAGCGCCCCATGCCTCTCTCCAGCCCCCTCGTTTCCTGTTCTGCACGCGCCCATTCTGAAACTCCGACAGCGTCCGCCACCGTGCCGCCATGGTTGCAATCGAGCACGATCCCGTGCGTGTTCAGGCCGTCCCAGCACACGCGCACACTCCACCATCCTCAGCACGCACGCACGAACGCCCAACGCCGCCAAATCGTGGTCACCGCGCCGTGCAGCACCGCCGTTTCCCTCCGCCGTCGATAGGTTCAGACAAAAGACTGAATTTTTATTCAGTTTCGTCAGTTAAGCGCAGATCCACATCAAAACCATGCGCGCATCTCTCTGTCAACAAACGCATCCGCACCGCACTGGTTGCATCCAACGGCGCGCAACGCTGCGTCGCGGGTTCGATCCCCCCCGCGCGCAGAATAAACCCACTTTTTGCACCCTTTGCCACGCGGGCAGGAAGGCCCCACCTGCCATTGGCAGTGGTGGCCACGCAGGCGCGCCACGCAGTGCCAGCTGGGCACTGGCCCACAGGCCAGTGACCCAGGGGTCGATCTGCTGCGTGAAAAAGGGTTCCAGGGGCCCTTCTGCGAGATTTCTTTTGCATCCAAGCCCCTGGACCAAATCTGTATGTTTTTAAAATTGCAGAATAGCCCCTATATTTAAAATTTGAATATCTTTTGAATTTCAACTTCAAATAAAATAAATAAAATATGTTTTCTGTACCTAATTTATTTCTCTACCTGTTTAAGTCATTTGTTTTCTGTTTTGAACATTTCAAATGTTTTCAAAATTCAAATTCAAACAACTCATTTCAAATTTGGTTAATTTCATAACTAATTCAAACTTAATTCAAATGTCACATATAAAATATGTTTTCCATGCCAAATTGAACCACCTTTCCAAATATAAACTTTGTTTCCTATTTTGAATAATTAAAATTGGTTAAATAATTTAAACCTTGTTTAAATCATTTAAAATTGCTAAATTCATAACTTGGTCAAATTAAATTCTTTTTGAACATATAAAATATGTTTTCAAACCAGAAAAGTATAAACTTTCCAAATATGAATTTTATTAAATGTTTTGAACAAATAAAAATTCAAATAAATTCATACATGAATTAAATTCATTTAAATCTTGTTTAAACTTGTTTAATTCATAATTAATTCATTTTAATTCCTTTTTCAACAAATGAAACATGTACTCCACCTAAAATTTGGTGTTCTTACCAATTATGCATTTTGTTATTTATTTTGAACAATTAAAATGGTGAAAACAACATATGCTTGTGTAACTCCTTTAAGGAGCCAATTTTCATGACTTAATAAATAAATTTTCAAACTTGGTAAACACCTTTTCAAATTGAATCTATTGTTGTTTTCTTTTGTTTTCCTAATCCATGCATCATCCTAACCCACTTTCACATGATGGTTAGTTGTAGATCATTTAATCCAACCTTAATTCATGGGCTTTCCATATGCAATCCAAATTGCACATGGGTCCATTTAATTACGTTACCATGTCAACTAGCTTATTTTGATGCATCAATTAAATTTTCATGCATCATCCCATGATTGTGCATTATGCCATGTTATTGATTGTTTGTCTCTCTGCGTTGTTTGTTTGCTTCTTCTCGAATAGACGACGACATTGAGACAGACGAGGTTTACGACACTACTTCTGAGGAGTTAGCCCAGTACCAGGCTACTGAGTTTGCAGGCAAGTATTCACTCACATGAACCATTGTGTCCTTTCCACACTGGATATCGATACTTTCCGTTGTCTATTCTGCTAGCCTTACGATTCGTTGCTTGTGTTTGATCCTATCACATGTTATCCTGTAACCCTGATATAGCCTCACCTCCACACCTATAACCCCATTGCTTGTTGCCTGTGTCTTACTAGCATGCTTAGGGTTGTTTATGCTCGAGTCTACTGTCCGTTATTTCTGCTACCTTATTTTATTATGTTCTGGGGCTCGATGTTAAACAACAACCTGTTAATGTTTGAGGTAATGCTAATTTGATGATAAGGCACCGGCAGGAGGCCGTGTATGGTTTTGAGGCCTGCTAGTGTCAAACTCAGGGAAATTCTTTGTCCTCTAGATCCATGATGAGCGCGCTAACCGCATGTGGGAAGCGTGTATGGGCGCCCCCCTCAATTTGATTCGATTCGCATCTCGTCCAAATCGCCTCATTTAGTTCGGGTTTTCCATTTGCCGCACGCATATGCAGGTACGAACCCGAGGCCAGGGTGGAAACTTTTGTAGTCGCATTTAGGGAGACACGTTCTTAGAGTGCTATGAGGGTCCCCTTTTCTTCGTGGGGCTTGATTAGCCGTGCGATCAATTGCACGGGGTTCTTTGGGCTTGATGCGAAGAAGAATTGGGTTGTGTTGAGTGCTTCGCTTGGTGGAAGTGCATTTCCAATCTGGCGGGGTATTCTTACGTGTACGGCCAAATTGGTGCATCCCTGCAAGGTTAAATCTTCTCGAGAAGCCGTGTTGTCCGCGGTTATGGATGACTTGGTGATAGGGATGGCTAACAAGGATTAGACAACTTACATCTAACTAATGATAACTTGACTAGTAATAGTCTTATTGACACAATAACTTGAACCATCATTAATCCAACTGTGTGAGTTATCCTCGGATTGCTTCTTTGGATAAGGGGAGAGATCCAGGATGGGTTTGTTTGAGGTTAGTAGTAGGTGGTTACGATACGCTATCTTATCCCCTTCTGTTAGCCGGAAGTTGTAGCGTGTTTCTGTAGTTGGTTAGAGCAGCCTGCTGCCGCACTTTTGTATCACCTATTCTTCAGTTGAACCCAAAGCATCTGTACTTGGTGTTGCCGGGTACACTTTGGTATCTTGTGAGTCTTGCTTGCCAGTACTTGTCTGTACTGACCCCTTTGGGGCTGTGGTTTCCGCAGACTACGTTTCCTAGGATCCCCATGGTGGCTACTACGTGGAGTATGACGAGGCTGCTGACGAGTAGATAGAGGACCCGGGTAGGATCCGAGACATCGTGGATGGGCTTCGTCTTTTCGTTTCCGGCCTCTTAGGCCTATTTGGATCTTGTCTTTACTCAGACACTTTGGATGCTTCCGCTGTGATGTAATGATGAATTGTTGGGACATGTGTGCTCTGGATGATTGTATTTGCTATCTCTGCTCTAGTGAGAGCTATTTGCAACTTATTTCAATCTTTTGTGTCTTAGATATATGTTGTGATATCGCTTGTTCAAATGCCGTTGACGTACCATGTGTGTATGTTATGAAGTATGTCAACGGAAGTAGTCGGATTTCTATGGGATGGTTTACGCAGACGATGGATAGTAGAGAATGGTTGTCACACGTTTACGTGTTGGCCTGCTCACATTGATATGCGGGTGCCGGTATGCCCCGTAAGCCATTTATCTACTGTTTAGCGGGCTGTGAGTATCCTCTAGAAGTCCGGGTGCGACATCGCGCCCGAGGAAAGGAAGCCCGGCGTCGCGGTGATAGTTCGAGTAGCAGCGACGACAGCCCGAGAGATCGTGATCGCAGTCCGCGGCATCATAGCAGCCGCTTGCGACACCACAGCAAGGAGCCGCGGAAGGAGGATGATCACGACCGGCTCGAACACAACGCGTGATCTGACATCACGCAAAACAAGGTCAACAAAGCCCGAGAGATCAGGAACCGCGCACTGTCCTTATCCACCTCTTCCGACGAAGAAGCCTGTGGCGCGTTATGCTTCACTCGCGTCATCCGCGAGGCACCGATGCCCAGAAGATTTAAGCTTACTATCGAGGTCCCAAAGTCGACGGCTCGTTGGAGCCCAAATCCTGGCTATCAGATTACCTCACGGCAGTAAAATGCCAACGTGGGAACAAGACAATGGCTATGCAATACCTCAACCTACATCTTGTAGGTGCTGTGTGCAGCTGGCTCGAAGGAAGACCGAGGGCGTGCTACAGATCATGGGACGATCTAACTTACAACTTCCGCAAAAACTTCCAAGCAACATACAAAAGACCCGCGTCCATCGAGAAGCTGCAGGCTTGTAAGCAGAAGAGTGGGGAGTCTACTCGCGAGTATATTCAGCGGTGGACCACGCTCAAAAACACGGCGGGAAACATATCGGAGAAAGTGGCATTCGAAGCTTTCACCAAAGGGGCTCGACGAGCCGCCTTCAGAGAAGAGCCGGGGAGAGCCGCACCCAAAACCATTGGGGAGCTGATGGCCATAGCCGACAGATGGGACAATGGTGAATACTCCGTGCACAACGAGAAGGCATCTTCGCCAGCGCCTGAGGACGACCGCCATGGTCGAAAGAAAAAGAGAAAGCACTACGATCACGATGATCGAGAAGAATTGGTTGCGGCAGAGTTTACAAGAAATCGTGACAGCGGACCCGTGGAAATCGCGACTGGAAGCCAAAGCCAGAGGATAAAACTCCCGAGGAGGACCTTGACGGTTATTGCACGCTACATCTATTCACAGATAAGCGCACAGGCAAGACCAAGGCAACCCACCTCCTCAAGGACTGCCGAAAATTTCAGGACATCCACGAGGCCTACATGAAGAAAAATAGAGCCGCAGTCAATCAGGGATACCCACAGCTCCCAGGAGGAGGACATCAGGGATTCCACCCGCCACAACCCCTACCTCCACCAGGACATCAAAACGCGGTGTTGGCCGCGCTACCAGCGCCACCCGCCGCAAACCAGGGAGGCAATGGATACCCGAACCCAGCAGGACTCCTCGGGATGATACAGAAAGTCTGACCCTCCCACAGGGTCCAGAAAACAAACACACGCCAAGTGGTCATGGCAGTACAAGCTCCACCGTCCACACCCGAATACTTGAAGATGGCAGATCAGTTGATCACTTTCTCCAAAGATGACCATCCCCCTCGGGTATACCGACCAGGACACGCCGCGCTCGTCATCCAGGCGCAGATAGGCAACTACGAACATGCGCGAGTGTTCATGGAAGGCGGCAGCGGGATCAACATCATTTACGCGGACACACTCCGTAAGATGAACAGGAACATGGACGGACTCGCAGAATCAGAAACATCCATTCGCGGGATAGTACCAGGCAAAGCAATCCGACCACTCGGAACAATCAACTTGGAGGTGGTGCTCGGAAACCCAAGAAACTACAGGTGGGAATTCCTTGACTTCGAGGTAGTCGACTGGCCCTCACAGCACCACACCATTATCGGACGAACAGCGTTCGCGAGATTCATGGCAGTACCCCACTACGCCTGCCTGAAGGTCAAACTTCCAGGGAAATACGGCACCATCACCATAGACGGCGACTTCCGAAAGTCCGATAAGTGTGACATTGAGTTCAATGAGATCACGAAATCTTTCGGGATGCAGGAGGAATTGAAAGAATCGGCAAAGACAACGGACCACTCCGTGATGCCACTCACAAAAAAGAATGCTCCAGAACTCGAGTTCAGTGCAAACAACGACACTCAAAAGCATCAAGTGCACCAGACAGAATCTGCAAAGACGACGATGGTGTCCACCACCCTCTCGCCTGCATAGGAAGGCACGCTCGTCGAACTCCTCCGTGAGTACTAGGAAATCTTGGCCTGGCAACCTTCAGATATGCCAGGGATACCCAGGGAGTTCGCCGAGCACTCACTCGAAGTTTTCAAAGACGCCAAACCTATCAAGCAAACAACCCGACGGTTCTCCGAGCCAAAGCAGAAGGCACTCGGAGAAGAGGTGAATCGACTACTCGTCGCAAAATTCATCAGAGAGATAAAAATATCCACCTGGTTAGCAAACCCGGTGCTACTCCCGAAGAAAAACACCGACATCCTTCGCGTGTGCATCGACTACACGTCGTTGAACAAACACTGCCCCAAGGATAACTTCCCGTTGCCACGGATCGACCGGATCGTGGACTCCACTGCAGGCTGTCAGCGCCTCTCCTTCCTGGACGCCTACTCAGGCTATAATCAGATCAGGATGAAAAAGGAAGATGAGGAGAAGAAATCCTTCATCACACCTCATGGTGTCTACTGCTACACGACAATGCCCTTCGGGCTAAAAAACGCAGGCGCTACATATCAGCGCTGCATGCAAAAATGCCTCGCCAAGCTCATTGGCAAGAGCGTACAAGTGTACGTTGACGACATCGTCATAAAAACTCGAGTGGAGGACACGCTCCTCGAGGACATTAGGGAAACATTCGATGCTCT
Organism: Alopecurus myosuroides; assembly: GCA_028641055.1. NCBI lineage: Eukaryota > Viridiplantae > Streptophyta > Magnoliopsida > Poales > Poaceae > Alopecurus > Alopecurus myosuroides. The sequence continues at coordinate 312,703,338 of CM054060.1, read as the reverse complement.
CAACGCGTACAGGATCAAACTCAGCCCGACAAAATGCGTCTTTGGCGGGTATTTGGTGTCCGCCCGAGGAATCGAAGCCAATCCGGAGAAAAATCAAGCAATCTCGACAATGAAAGAGCCAACCAATCTTCACGGCGTACAGCAGCTCGCAGGGCGACTAGCCGCTCTGAGCAGATTCATCGCAAGATTAGGCGAGCAAGAATTGCCCTTCTACAAGCTGCTGAAGAAAACAGATAAATTCGAGTGGACACCCGAAGCAAAAAAAGGTGTTCGTCGACCTGAAGCAAGTACTGAAGAGTAAACGCGTCTTAGCAACGCCACAGGAAAAAAAGAACCCCTATACCTCTACCTAGCCGCAACAAACCAAGTCGCCAGCACGGTTATCGTAGTCGAGCGGCCAGAGGAGGGAAAGGCATATGGAGTTCAGCGGCCAATATATTACATCAGCGAGGTGCTTTCGCCGTGCAAACAGCGATACCCTCACTATCAGAAACTCGCGTATGGCGTGGTGCTCACCGCCCGAAAGCTCAAGCATTACTTCCAGGAACATACCGTCACGGTGCTAAACGACGCATCACTCGGTACCATCATGAACAACCCCATGGCATCCGGAAGAATCGCAAAGTGGAGCATCGAGCTAGGTGCCTGGGACATAATATACGCAGGACGCAACTCTGTAAAGTCCCAGGTAGTCGTGGAATTCCTAAGCGAGTGGACGGAGCTGCAAACACCAGGACCACCAGAATACACGAGCAACTGGATCATGTATTTCGACGGGTCAAAAAGATACGAAGGAGCTGGAGTAGGGGTCGTTCTCATCTCTCGCAGAGGTGATAAGCTGTAGTACGTCTTGAGGTTGGACTTCCCACCCGATGACCCAGCATCCAACAACGACGCAGAATACGAGGCCCTCCTCCACGGCATGAAAATGACGATCACCTGCGGAGCCACCCGATTGATGATATATGGAGACTCAAACCTCATCGTACAGCAGACGATGAAGGAGTGCGATGCTATCGTGGATAACATGGTCGCCTATCGTGACATGTACAATCTGCTCGAAGGAAGTTTCAAAGGATGCGAACTGAAGCACATCGCACGATCAATAAACGAGGAGGCAGATAAGCTGGCAAACATGGGGTCACAAACACCCCTATACCGCCAGGAATCTACTTCGAAAGAATGATCAAGCGATCAGTCAAGGTAAAAAAGCCAGCAGGAACACCCGCAACAGTGGAGACGGACACTAGCCCGCAAATTTCTATTATCGAGCTCATCCACAACATTTCAAGGAAAGTTTTTCTGGTCGAGCCAGTATGGACGCAAGAATACCTCAACTACTTGTCCAACAAACAGCTCCCAGCAGACATTTGCGAGGCCCGACAAATAGTACGACACAACAAATCCTTTCGGGTGATCAATGGAGAGCTATATAAACAAAGCATATCAGGAATATTGCCGAGATGCATAGCACCCGAAGACGGCAAGGAGCTGCTACGAGACATACACCAAGGAGACTGTGGGCACCACACTAGTTGGAAGGCAATCGTAGGCAAGGCTTTCAGGGCAGGATTCTACTGGCTCACGGCAGACAGAGACGCCAAAGATCTAGTCGATAGATGCAATGCTTGCCAGAGGTTCGCGCCCAAGCCACAGGCCCCTGCCACAGAACTCGACATGATCCCCATCGCCTGGCTCTTTGCTCAATGGGGGCTAGATATGGTGGGACCCCTGCGCAAATCGACACCTGGAGGATACACCCACCTACTCGTGGCAGTCGACAAGTTCACAAAGTGGATAGAGGCTATGGCAGTCACCTCTGCGCACGCCGAGTGCGCCATGAGATTCCTTGACTCCATCGTGTGCCGATTTGGCATACCACACAATATCAAATGGAAGAAACTTCACAGCAAAGGAAACACATGACTTATGCGAGGAGAAAGGAATCACCCTCAGCTTCGCCTTGGTGGCTCACCCGCAAACTAATGGCCAAGTCGAACGATCCAACGGATTAGTTTCGGCTGGCCTGAAGAAGCGGCTACTTGATCGACTGCACCCAGCGGCAGGGCACTGGGCCGAAGAACTACCATCAGTACTGTGGAGCCTACGCACAACACCAAATCGGTCAACAAACTACACGCCATTTTTCATGGTATATGGAGCTGAAGCTGTTCTACCCGGAGATGTCAAATTTAGTGCCCCACGAGTCATCGCATACAACGAAGAAACCTCAAACAACGCACTCGCAGAAGACGTGTACGCACTGGATGAGATCAGGGACATTGCACTCGCACGATCCGCAGTATACCAGCAATCGCTGCGCAACTATCACAGTCGCCGTATACGACACAGATCTTTCGTGGTAGGAGACCTGGTGTTGCGGCTCAACAAAAAGGAAGGACACAAGCTCGAACCACCATGGGAAGGACCCTTCATAATACATGAAGTTATCCCAGGAGGCGCCTATCGATTGAAGAACCCAAAGACCGGTGGTATCTACTCCAACCCGTGGAATGTTGCGCATCTCCGCAAGTTCTACCCCTAGGATTATTCTACTCGCAAGAAATAAGGCTGTACCAGCCACTTTGTAGCTCGATCAAACACATGGCTTCTCAGCCATATCAATAAACACATGGTTTCTCAACCATAGCCATCACATTTTCTATCTTACATGCTAAAAACGACAGGTATACACCCCAAACACACGGGGGCTACGCCTAACTAGCATAATCAAATTCCTTCGAGTACTACAAACACAAGGTACAACAAGGTACACACCTTATAAACACCTTAAATATGTCGAGTGAACTATACAAGGTCACAAGGCTTACGCCTTCCAACAACTTACAACAAAGTACAAGATATTTACATCTTACAATTACAACTCACGGCGAGCAGTCGCTTCCGCAAGCAATTGATCAATCTCCTCGGAGGTCAGTCAAACAATCTGCTCCGTTGCGGGACGCACGACCGCATAATAAGGAGAAAGATAAACTAGAGGACCTCTCGAGTCAGAAAGCAGCGCCACCGAGCTAAAGTTGACCTCAGGATGCCACAGCCGAACGAAGGCGAGGGCTACTTGAGATCTGCTGATAAGATGCTGACGTACACACTCTCGAACTTCTCCTACTCGACGGAAAATCCTTAGCAAACCGCTCAACTCTTCTAGAACGGTACCCAAGGGATAAAATGCCCGATGCACAGAATACAGAGCCTCGCGACAGGATTCGATGAGTATTTTCGTCTGGCTCGCCCGATACTTCAAGGTAGCCAGGACAAAACCTCGGCTGCGGTTAGACCCGAAGTTGTTCGCGTGAGGCTTTGAGCTACCCGACTCATAAGCAATGTGATTATCCACCCAGCGGATTTCACAAATTCCGTCAGGTTCAACAACTACAAAATCAGCGGAAAAAGTCAAAATAGAGAAGGAAGCACGCAACGAAGTACTCGGGGGCTCGCAAACTAACAAAGCATGTCCTTCGCAACAATAGCCAGCTCTTCCATCACAAACTGCTCATGCTCAGCCGCAAGTCTCTGCTTCGATTTGGCAACATCAGCCACACCTCGCAAAGCTTTTAGCTTGCGCTCGCCATCCGCAACACGATCATGGAGTGATGCAAACGTGCTAGCAGCAGCAACAAGGGGATTAACCTGCGAAGCAGACCCACTCGAAGATTCTACGCTGGGACCCACTACCTGGAAAGAAACAGAGAAAGTTCAGAAAAATCACAAGACCCCACTCGAGAACATACCACCCATTCCTCGGGTGCTCGGGGGCTACTCCCATCGGGAGAATACAAAAGTAAGGCGCAACAATCAGATACTATGGATTTTAGAAAACACTTTGATTAAGCAACATAAAATACGGGAATACATCCCAAGGTTCATTACATCGACGAGCAAAAGGAAACAAAAACTATCCTAAGGGGCTGCAGAGGTGGTTCCACTTGCGGAAGGCTGTCCCTTGCGACTAGCACAAGAGAGCACCTCAGGGAGCATCTTTGCGAGGACTTCAGCACGAGAACCAAAAGGACGGAGTGCTACCTTTTTGCCATGGGCGTCGTAGGGAACGAATACACCTTCTCCAGGTCATCCGAGACTCCATGCGCCAAGGCAAAATGAATAGCCATCCTGGCCCCGCACTCGGACTGGGCGACTGAGTACTCCTGGAGAAGATCTTCATCGCCCAGGAATACCTTCAGGAGGCCGTCCAGCATAGGCGGAATCGCCACGTCCACCAGTAAACGCTCGTGGAATCGCGTCAACACTCAGGTGGCATCACCAACGAGGTAGCAGATTCTACTCGCGTGTTCATGGAGCTGGGTGCAAGAATCTGTGCGGGCATCCAGCCGCTGGCTCCCAGGCAGCTCCAGTCCAACCCCAAGGGCATCTACAACAAAGACAGCATAAATTTCCAAGACAACAAAATAAGTTCAAATTGCAGCAGAAGAATGGCAAAACTTAGCTTACCCGCAAGCTTCTGAGCCAAAGGACGGATGAGGCCGACAAGATCGTTGTCATGCTTGACACCCGCCTCCTCCAGCTGCTTTAGCGCTCCTTGAGCTTCTGCGAACTTCCCTTCAAGATCGGCTGAGTACTTGCGAGTGGATTCCAACTCCTTTCGGGAGGACTCCAGCTCTTTCTCAAGGGTTTCACCCGAGCGACAGCTTCAGCTCTCTCGGCCTTCAGGCGGGTGACTTCGTCTGCAGAACAATGAATGCAGCTAAGGCAACCTTCACCATCAAGAGAAACGGTAAGGACAACGAAATTACACTGACTTACCTTGAAGAGCGCGGCCGTCCTGAATGAGCCGGTCGCGATCCACCCGAAGGGAAATGCAATCCGCCTCAGCCGAAATCACTCGACGATCAATAGCGGCGAGGGATTCAAGGAGAGTATGCAAAAAACCAAGGCAAAAATTCAAGTCAAACACAAGTCACTTGAGCCTATACACGACTGTACACAGTCGAGTATAGCCTCTGGGGCTACTCCCATCGGGAGCACTACCGTGCACCCGATAGAATTGAAGAAAATGAAGAGGAGAACATTTCAAATTGAGTCCGTAGATAACTGCAAGCAATTAACCATGGCCTCGGGGGCTACTCCCATCGGGAGCACTGCCGTGCACCCGATAAAAATTTCGAGCAAGCAAAGCAAATATATGAGAAGACAGATAAACTTACTTTGCCATGGGCAGTAGACAGAGGGTCTGCCGAGCTGCCCGAAACCTCCTTATTCGCAGACGCTCCACCCGCGAAGCCAGGAAGCCCGTACTCAGGAGCTGCGGCTGCCCTTGTAGGACTTGGAGATCTTCGGGCGGCCTCTGTGGCTGGAGCTTCACCCACGGCTGCTTCTTTTCTCTTTACAGAGGGAATCGAAGAAGCATACCGGCCAGGGTTGATGGTCATAAGGCTGCTGTTGAAGAGCGATTCAAACAAAGACCCAGAGAAAAAAGGAGACTTGCGATTAAAGAACAGAGCACAGGAAAAAACTTACTCATCCTCGTCATCATCGTCTAGAATGTCCACGTTCCAGGCGGTGGGAACCTTCGATTTGCGGCCCGTGGGAGGAAGAACATTGAGAGGAGCCACCCGAAGGGGCTCAGTGTTCTTGGCGGCCTCGTCACCCAAGGAACTACCCTTTGAAGTGACTTCGTCCTCCTCGGGCTTACGGCGCTTGCGGTGCTGGAGCTGCTCGCTACCCGACTCCTCCTCGTCGTCCATATAGTCGTGTTCGGAGCTTGAGTCAGCGTCTGCGATGCTAGTCACGAGAGGGGCTTCGACATTACTCGCCAGAAGATCCGAGGCCTCTTCCGCAGTAATTGGCGGGTAACACGTCGCGACATTCAAGCTCTACGGAGATAGAAAAGAAAGAAAAGAAAAGATTCTCAATCGACAAAAATTCAGACTAGGAAGAAACAAAAGAAGAACAAGAAGAAACTCACCTCAGCCGGGGGAGGTTTCGAAGCCTCGAATGGCTCGAGAGAACAGGCCGAGTAGGCCTCTCCTTTCTTCAGCTTGGTGATGGCCGCGATCTTCCTCTCGAACTCAGCATTTGAAAGAATATCTTCGCAGGTGCGGCTCGGGTCCTGGGTGCCCTGGTACTCCCACATGGTGGATGGCCTCTCCTGAAGGGGTTGGATCCTTCGTCGAAGAAACACACTCGATAAGTTTATTCCATTCAACGGAATCCCCCACGCCTTGTCGCGGAAGCTCGCCACCTTCGCGAGTATGGGGGAGACAATTTTGCTGTCTTCAGCGGTGAGCTTGTGCAGCCAGGACTTCCTCCGCTTCAGAATGGAGAATGGGTGGAATTCAGGGGCTCCACTCGCGCTATTGTCGGTGACGTAGAACCATTTCTTCCGCCAACCTTGCGCCGAGTCGACAAAGTACATGATGGAGGGATGGAGACCCGGTATGCTAACGCCAAGGTGTAACCCGGCCCAAAGGAGCTGCGCAAGATCCGGCTCAAGGAAGAGGAGTTTCTAGAAGGCCCATGAAGTAGTGTAGGCCTCGTAACCCGCCTTTGGGGTTACTATTAGGAAACTTAGGGTTTTGTATGCGGTTACCGGGTAGGACTCCGAGTATGCCTTGGATAGGAAGCCAGGGGGCCGAGTAAGATATAAACCGGCTCCTAGGCTCAGGAAAACAGAGCTTCACCAGATATTCGAGTTTCCCTGTAATACGAGAGTTGATATTGTAACCCTAGATCGGAGACTCGGCGACTTGATTGCCAGAGCTACCAGATCGATTGATAAGCATGGTTTCCCTCGAGCTAAACCCTCTCCCAAACACCAGAGTCGAATTTCCCCAAGATAAGTTACCCCCAGTAACGTCTGCCGTGATTATCCCACGACAGTTGACGCCCACCGTGGGGCCTACGTCCAAGGGTGTTTACGTCACGGGAGAAGCTCGGGAAAGCATGAAGAACCTCGTCATTGGCGAGATCTACACCAACCCTGAAGGAAAGAAGATGGTGGACGATTTTGGCTGGGGGCCAGAGTCGGATCTGCTAAAAGCCGGATCTATCGTCACAATCGGACGGGTCAATGTCTTCGTCGGCATGGTACGTGCGTCCGGTTCTATTCCTGATGATGTTGAATATGATTCTGTGTCAGGAGGAGCGACCTGCGTTCAGTCGGACGGAGAAGAATCAGTCGGGACGATCGATCCGATAGAAGAGCCCACCGCGAGGAGGGAACAGCCGGAGGAGCCGGCATGGACCCCGCGTGGCCGGGTCACGAGGGAAGATGATACCGAGTCTATCCTGCACCTGCTGGAGGATCGATACGAAGAGGATAGCTGTGATGAGGAAGAATATGAATCTGCACCAGGCATCGCGCGCCAGGTCGCGGTCTACACGGCCCCTGCAACCAATCTTAATCAGGGGGACGTGACTACGACCGCGGTTGGAGCGGCGCGAGCGCTGGCCCAGCAACAAAATCCGGTTGATGGAAACTTGGTCATAGCCCGGGTTGACGGAGAGTCGGATTCAGTCACCAGCCATACCCCGGAAAGCGAATTGTAAAGAAACATGTTTGGGTTTATGACAAACAGAACGCCAGGAGCAAGGTCCTCAAATCCACGAAATCCGGCTCTGTTCAACAATAACCTGATCTTAGATCCTACGGTGCTAGCAACGGTGATAACGCCAGAAAACGCGGCGGCACGCGCTGCGGATCTGGATGTGGCCCGCCGTGCATTGGATCAGCAGAGGACAGGGGATAGCAGCGCGCTAGCGCGAGCTGGAAACATTGGAGAGCCGGCTCCAGGTTCAGTCGACCAGGATGCACAATCAGAGATATCAGTCGAGATTACCGGCGACGGGTGGAACTATAAACCCGGCCGCACTGTTTATTACACCTCAGGATCAACCAATTCCAGCTGTGAATCAGGAAACCGGACATCAGCCTGCAACCTTGGGAGGACAGCCGGCAAACGTACAAGCCGGGTTACCCACATTGCAAACAGGGATCGTAACTGGCAATACAGCGCCACCACCACCACCGCCACAATTTCATACTCCACCGGGTCACTTTAATAACCCCATGGACAATGTATATGCAGCAACATTGGCATTGGATCGCATCACCGTAAGAGAGTCACCCCATGCGGAGGAGACCCGGCGGGCGATAGATCTATTGCGCACAGCAGTGTCTCAGCAAGACAATTATCCGGATAACATGAGTGGAATGCATGGAACACCGTGTGTTAGCCGGTATAATGGAAATACCGGCAGTGACGGATCTAGGGGGTATTGCCAGATATGCCGACCAGGACGTCCGGTTTTCTAGTGTTCGATCGGTTGCAAATAGCTAATCAGTTTTTATCTCGACGGGACACTCGCTATGCAGGCAGGCGAGACGTGCACGCGTTAATTAGGCCATACATGCAGCGATAGATCCCCACGGCGGTGTATGTGTTGCAGCTAAACGGACCAGGATACGGGCCAATGCAGGCAGACTGATCACAAGGGATAGTTAATTAGATGGCTAATTATTTTGTCTGCTATTAGCCCATAAGTTAGCACGCACTTCTCTGAACGTGATAATTCGTGTATACTGTATACTCTAAATACATTAGTACAAGATTCCTAAAAGAGTAGAATTGCTAATAAGATAACTTAGACAGACGCATGTTTTCCATGCATAGCAAAAATACTAACGTCTAATGCGCTTTTGATCAATCGTGAAATTCCAAATTTTTAAAAACTAGCCTAAAATAGCAGGAACAGCAAGAGAATTGAGAAAAAAGGGCCTAAAAAAAGTAAAAATTTCTACTTCAAATCGTGGTGGAAGAGCACACATAAGAACAAGCAAGGGGGAGTAAATGAAGAAAATATAAACAATAAATGTTACCAAAGTACATATATAATTTTTGGTGCGGCATACCCTCTCCTAAAATCCTAGGTCCGCCACTGAATACCGGCAATATTCAGACGAGCTCAGCACGGCGGAGGGCAGAGCAGCAGCAAATGCCGCCTCATCCCCGTAGACCAGCAACACCCGCAATATCAGCGGCGCAACCTATTGTGGACAGTTCTCGAGCCAGACGCGCAGCGGCCGGGTCTGCGGTACGAGGGCCGGTAGCAGTTGCACCCCCCGCCGTACCTGCCGCAGGATCACATGTTTCCCGGGTGAGGCCAGTGCCGGCAAATTTAGCCGGGCCTTGTCGGACGCCATCAGAGCCGAGCCTTACACGGATAAGTTCAAGGAGCCGGGTAAAGTGGTCAACTACGAGCCAACCATGGATCCGGAAACCTGGTTGAGTAGCTATGAGATGGCCTTGTCGATTCGCAATGCGTCTGAAAATCTTCAAGCCAAGTTTTTGTACCTGATGATGTCAGAGGGAGCAGCAAAGTTGTGGTTCAATAATCTACCCGAAAAGTCCGTCAATTCATGGAGCGAGCTGAAAACGGCCTTTGTCAAGCACTTTCATGGAACGTTCAGGAAGTTGTTTACAATTGATGATTTAGAGCGATGTGTCCAGAAGAAGAGAGAGTCGGCGCGCAGTTGGCTGCGCCGGGTTATGGAAATACTCCACTCGTCCACGCATATTCAACCAAAAGATGCATTACAGGCCATGGCAAAAACATGCAAATACATGAAATCTAGTCGGAATGCTTCAGAGGTTACTATGGGAGAGTTGATGGACGCGTGCAACAAACACGCCGCCACCGATACCACAGAGGAGGATGCTGATGATAAGAAAGCAAAAGCTAACGCGAGCAACAGCGGAAGACCCGGCAATGGATCTGCGCCGGGTAACAATGGAGGAAATAATGGAAACAACCAGAACAAGCGCCCGTATGAGGGAAGTTCCGAGTTTGTCGCCAATACAGAAGCCGGGTTTTCCAGACCCAGAGCAGAAGGAAATTTCAACGGAGGAAACTTTAATGGAGGAAATTACCAAGAACCGCCAAGGCCAGCTAACCATATAGAGGCCTTCAGGATGCCTTGTCCACGTCATAGCAGGAACGGCAGGCCGGCTAATCATTCGCTGGAGCAGTGCGTGGATTTACAAAGATGGAAGAACGAAGAAATACAGAAGGCAATGCGAGGTGCAGGCCGGGGAGCAGGACCGGGTCCGGGTGGAAACCCGGGCAACGGCCCACCCCCGGCTGGCAACCCGGGAGGCGGTAATCCGGGTAACAACCAAGGAGGCGCTGGCGATTTCCAAGCTAACCCCAAGCAGTTGGGGCAGTACCACGTTCATCCTACATGAACTTCTAACAAAGACAGGATGATACTCAAGAAAGAAGTAAACTCGGTTTCTTCAGCTGTTCCGAGGTACTTGAGATGATCGGATCAAGAGGTAACATGGAGTAGAAGGGATCACCCGGAAAGAATATAACACCCGGGTGTCTTAGCGTTGGTGGTTGCACCGCAGGTTAATGGTTATGAGTTGAAAAAGGTTCTAATGGATGGCGGAAGTAGCATCAATATCCTATATTGGGAAACTTTCTTGCGCATGGGGCTCAAGGAGTCTCAGTTGCAGAATAGTTCTACAGTTTTTCATGGGATCGTGCCGGGTCATTCGGCATGCCCCGAAGGGAAGATTACATTGGAGGTCTCTTTTGGAGAATCAAAGGATAATTTCCGAGTGGAGTGGCTCACGTTCGAGGTGGTAAAGTTGCGCAGCCCCTACCACGCATTGTTTGGAAGTCCGGCTTACGCCAAGTTCATGGCCAGGCCGTGTTAGGTATACCTACAGCTAAAGATCCCGGGTCCCAAGCAAACCATCACCATACATGGGAGCCGGGTTATAGCAGCTGAGTGTGACGAAGGAGACGCGGCAATGGCAGAACAGGCTTGCAGAAAGGAAGAGCTCAAGTATTACCGGTCTCAGGTAGACCCGAATGACAGAACAGCGTTGAAGAGACCGAATACGGAGGATGAGAGAGAAAAATTCAAAGCAGCACAGGACACAAAGATGGTGGCTTTTGTCGAAGGTGATCCCTCCAAGCAATTTGCTATAGGATCTAACCTAGACAGTAAACAGGAAGAGGCGCTCATTGAGTTTATTCGTGGGAATCAAGATGTTTTCGCTTGGACACCTAGTGATATGCCGGGTATCCCGACCGAGTTAGCTGAGCACAGTTTGCATGTTGATCCTAAGTCCCGGCCTGTGAAGCAGGGCCTGAAAAAAATGAACGAGGAAAGAAGGAAAGCTATAGGAGCAGAGATAGCCAGGCTACTTGCAGCCGGCTTTATCATGGAGGTTTTTCACCCGGACTGGTTGGCAAATCCGGTTCTGGTAATGAAAAAGAGTAATGAGTGGAGGATGTGCATTGATTACACGAGTCTCAACAAGCATTGCCCAAAGGAACCGTTTGCTCTTCCAAGGATAGATCAGATCATAGACGCAGTGGCTGGAAGTGACCTATTATGTTTCCTGGATGCATATTCTGGGTATCATCAGATCAAGCTCAAGAAGGAAGATTGGGAGAAAACATCATTCATAACCCCCTTCGGAGCTTTCTGCTACAAAACCATGACTTTCGGATTGAAGAACGCTGGTGCAACCTATCAGCGATGCATTCAGAAGTGTTTTGAGGACCAGATCGGACACAATGTTCATGCCTATGTTGATGATGTGGTTATCAAGACAAGGAAGGCATAAACGTTCATTGACGACTTAAAGGAAACTTTCATGAATTTGAGAAGATATCAGATGAAGCTTAACCCCACAAAGTGCGTATTTGGAGTTCCAGCAGGAAAATTACTCGGATTCATTGTTTCCGAGAGAGGAATTGAGGCAAACCCGGACAAGATCAAAGCTATACAGAGCCTGAAACAGCCGGAAAACCTAAAGCATGTTCAAAAGCTTACAGGGTGCGTAGCAGCATTAAGCCGGTTTATATCAAGGCTTGGGGAAAAGGCAATACCCTTATACCGGCTCTTGAGGAAAACCGACAAATTTGTTTGGGACCAAGAGGCGGATGAGGCATTCGAATCACTGAAAAAGCAGTTATCTGAGGCACCAATCTTAGCAGCTCCGGGTCCTAAGGAGCCCATGTTACTATACATTGCGGCCGGGCCCCGGGCGGTTAGCGCAGTGGTTGTTGTTGAGCGTAAAGAGGATGGAAAAGATCACCCGGTACAGAGGCCGGTTTATTACGTAAGCGAGGTACTATCGGAAGCAAAGCAGCATTGCCCACATTGGCAGAAGTTGGTTTTCGGGGTCTTCATGGCCAGCAGGAAATTGAAACCCTATTTTCAGGAACACCCCATAACAGTGGTTAGCTCCATACCAATGTCGGATATTATCAGAAACTCAGATGCAACAGGTAGAATAGCCAAGTGGGCCATTGAGATGGGAGATTATCACATCAACTACGAGCCCAGGTCTACAATCAAATCTGAAGCTTTAGTCGATTTCATCAATGATTGGACTCACACGAGCATGCCCACAATGACACCAAGTTCCGAGTCATGGGTGATGCACTTTGATGGTTCTAAGAAGTACGAGGGATCAGGAGCTGGGGTGGTACTTACATCGCCCAAAGGAGATAAACTTAGCTACGTGTTGCAAATCCACTTTGATTGCTCCAACAACGTGGCCGAGTATGAGGCATTATTACACGGATTGAGAATAGCCAAGGAAATGAACATCAGGCGGATACGGTGCTATGGAGATTCGGATCTTGTGGTGCAGCATGTCTCCGGAACCTAGGATAGGAAGGATGCAACTATGGCTGCATATCGCAGAGAGGTGGACAGGGTTGTCGGGTGTTTTTCCGGGTATGAGGTGGAGCATATTGACAGGCGAAAGAACGAGGCAGCAGATGCGCTCGCAAGACTCGGCTCGCGTAGAGAGCCGGTTCCACCCAATGTTTTCCTGGACGAGTTATGGAGGCCATCTGTTAAAACCGAGTCTGAGGAAGAGGTGGCTAACCAAGACCCGGATTTGGAGCTCGTGGCCACGGTACGTGCTGTTCCCGAGTGGACAGAGCCGTTTTTAGCTTATCTATCACGGGACGAGTTACCACCACAGGAAGTTTTAGCAAGGCAAATTCTGAGACGAGCAAAGGGCTATTCCATCATCAATGGCGAGTTATATAAAAGGAGTGCATCAGGAGTCTTTTTACGCTGTGTAGCACCAGAAGAAGGCCGGCAGATTTTGAAAGAGATCCATGAAGGTGATTGTGGGAATCATGCATCCACAAGATCCCTTGTGGCCAAAGCATATCGACACGGTTTCTTTTGGCTCACAGCCTTAGCAGACGCGGAGCGCTTGGTGGCAAGGTGCGACGGATGTCAAAGGTACGCTCGCCAAATCCATGTGCCGGCTATGGAGTTGCAAACAATCCCATTAACCTGGCCGTTCGCTGTTTGGGGCATGGATATGGTGGGCCCCTTCCACATGTCACCCTGCAAAAAGACCCATCTTTTGGTAGCCATCGATAAGTTTACAAAGTGGGTCGAGGTTATGCCAGTTACCAATTGTGAAGCAATCACAGCAGTCAAGTTCCTGAAAAGGATCATCTACAGGTTTGGGTATCCTCACAGCATAATAACAGACAATGGAACTAACATGTCCTTAGGTGAGATGGAGAAATTCTACGGGAACAATGGTATCCGGCTTGACATAGCCTCAGTAGCCCACCCACAAGCTAATGGACAGGTGGAAAGAGCAAATCAGGAATTACTTCGTGGGCTAAAACCATGACTGCGAGTCCCGTGCATCAGAGCTGCTGGAGCATGGGTTGAGGAGTTGCCATCAGTGGTTTGGGGAATTAACACTACACCTAACAGATCTACTTAGATGACCCCGTTTTTCATGGTTTATGGTGCAGAGGCGGTATTGCCGAGTGACATTATTCACGACTCTCCCCGAGTGTCGGCTTACGTCGAGGTGGAGAATGAGAAGACCCGGCAGGAAGCCGTGGACATGCTAGAAGAGCACAGAGAACAAGCCTTGGAGAGATCAGCCATATATCAGCAGGATCTGAGGAGATATCATAGTCGGCGAGTCAAAACCCGGGTCTTCCAGGAAGGAGACCTGGTGTTGCGATTGGTACAATCAAAGGAAGGAAAGCACAACTTATCTCCACCATGGGAAGGACCGTTCATCATAAGCCGGAATTTGCACAATGGATCATATTACTTGATAGATGCAAGGGAAGAGTCGGATACTGTCAATGACACCACTCACACCACTTCATCTATGCAAGAGAGGGAAAGACCATGGAACGTGGCTCAGCTACATCCCTACTACCACTAGTAGGAAAAGGCCTTTCTGTGGCGCACCAAAATGGGATTCTGTGGCGCACCTAGGGGCCGTAGGGGTGCGCCACAGAATCTACGCCACAAAAATTATTTCTGTGGCGCACCGTGGCCGTGCGCCACAGAAATGACATTTCTGTGGCGCACCTCAGCCGTGCGCCACAGAAATTTGCAATTCTGTGGCGCACCAAGGGGGGGTGCGCCACAGAATTTTTTTTTGAATTTCAAAAAAAAAGGCGGCCAGATCTGGCCGCGGGAAATTTTCGAAATTTCGAAATTTCGCCGGATTTCGTCGGATGCTCGCCGGAGTTGGTGGGTGGAGGATGGGGGTCACCGGAGTTGGTGGGGAGGAGAAGGAGAAGCTCGCCGGAGGTGGTGGTGGTGGTGGTGGAGGAGGAGGAGGAGGAGGAGGAGGAGGAGAGGTGATGGTGGTGGAGGATGAGGAGGAGGAGAGGTGGTGGTGGAGGAGGAGGAGAAAAAGGAGGAGGAGAGGTGGTGGTGGAGGAGGAGGAGGAGGAGGAGCTCACCGGAGGTGGTGGTGGTGGTGGAGGAGGAGAGTGGTGGTGGAGGAGGAGGGGTGGTGGTGGTGAAGGAGGAGGAGAGGTGGTGGTGGTGGTGGTGGTGGTGGTGATGGAGGAGGAGAGGAGAGGTGGAGAAGAAGTGGAGAAGAAGTGGAGGGGAGAAGGGAAGAAGAGGAGGGGAGGAGGGTAGAAGAGGAGGGGAGGAGAGGCAGGAATTTCGAATCCTGCCTCCCAATTCTGTGGCGCACCCCCCCTTGGTGCGCCACAGAATTTTTTTTTCTTTTTTTTTATTTTCTAGTCAAAATCTTAAAACGGCCATAACTTTTGCTCCTTTTTCTCTCTAGTTTTTTTTTTATATCTTGATCATTTTTTTTCGACATCGTATGCAAAAGTTATGCCCATTTTACTTTTTTTATAAAACTTTTGCTCAGAAAGTCGAAATACATATTTCAAAATTTGACAAAAAAGTAGACATTAAACTCTCCGTGCATCTATAAGGGATTTATTTTTTGATGCTTTTTAGACTGCCAACTCTTCCGTCAAAAACTAGAAAAGGCGTTCCGGGGGGGGGGGGTGGAGTTGGTGCGTGTGGACAGAATTTTTTCGGACGGGAATTCTGTGGCGCACGTGGCAGTGGTGCGCCACAGAATTGTCATATTTCTGTGGCGCACTAACCACCATGCGCCACAGAATAGGAGTGTGGCAATCATGGTGTGGGCCCCCAACTTATTTCTGTGGCGCACCCCTACCCGGTGCACCACAGAATTCCTGTTTTCTGTGGCGCACCCCTATCCGGTGCGCCACAGAATTCCTGTTTTCTGTGGCGCATGCCCACCCGTGCGCCACAGAATTACATTTCTGTGGCGCACCGGATAGGGGTGCGCCACAGAATCTGTTCCATAGAAAGGCACTTCTCTACTAGTGTACACCTAGACTAGACTAGGCTTATAAGTGGAACTACACGATGTAACAGGCAGCAGGTTTCAGACGCGCTCTTTTCCTATCCAGGGTACCTAAAGGGACTGGAGGGTTTTTAATGAGGCGGCTTGCTGACCTAACTTTTCTCATATCAATAAAGAGATGGTTAAACTATGATGTTGTTTATTTCTTATGTGTTTTTTGTTAAGTTTTTATGTTTCCTGTTTTTTTTTCTTTGTGTTTTCTTATTTCTGTCAGGTAAGTGTTATTTGTTTGTTTATAGTACAATAGTTTTTCTAAAGGTTACATATATAGGTCTTGGGGGCTGATTTCTTGAATAGCACAGTTGCAAACTCAAAGACCCGGCCACGATGCCATGAAGTTATAAGGACCGATTACTTGCAATAAGTACGGTTGCAATCTTATAACTGGACAATAGAGCCAATTTTTTCTTGATTTCTCTTGTTTAAGCTTGATGTGACTCGCAAAAATGTGGCATGCTTTGCTAGCGTGTAATTACAATCAGTCATGATGCCCAGTGGAACTTGCCTGACCCTGTTTTTATACAGTTATAGCAGCATTGAATATCCACGCGAAAGCCGGCTTACAGCAAAGAGAATCAAAAGGGTCATCCAAACCACAAGTTATGCAGAGTACAAGGTTAACGGCCGGAAACTCGCAACATATTAAGCATAACTTCAAACCTATGTGAGTAACTCTAGGTTTTGGGGCCTTAGCAGACACAATTTGCTCTTTGGAAACCACCAAACCCTTAGACTCGGAAGTTCGGGTCTTGGGGACTCGGGATTTCGAAAACAGCAACAAATTGTCTAGCTATCAAGCTTAAAACCCAAAAATCCGAGTCTTGGGGACTTGGGGACTTAGGAAATAAAGTCCACTTGTCAAAAATCCCCGAGACCCGGAAACCGAGTCTCGCAAAAGGAAAACTAGCGAAAACCAGCAACAAAAAGCTCAAGACTAGGAAATAACAAATCCATGAGAAAAGGCCAGAAGGGCCACGAAGGCTATTAAGGTTTTTAGCGTATTACAAACCAAGAAAGTTGTATCGAAAAGTGCACAGGCGCACTATTAAAAGGATAAATTGTTTTAGGCATATTACAAATGCCCATTGGCCGAATGAAGTGTTTGGAGCGGTAGAAGGTGAAACTTTACTCGGCATTCTTGGCCGAGTCATCAATGTTGTCCTGGGCAGCCGGGTCTTTGACTTGCTCGTCGACGGTCTTTTCGGCCCCAGCGTCCGGGTCAGCAGCAGTACCGGCGCGCGCTGGAGGAGGGACAGCCGGCGTAGAGGTGGTAGGCGCAGTATCGGCCTCAGTCTTCTTCTTCGCAGCTTCCTCCTTCTTCTGGGCAGCTTCCGCCTTCCACCGTGCCAGCATGTCAAAAGGATTTGGCAGATCCGACTGAATTGGCTTGTCTTCGGCGTCGTAAGGCGGAACAATCTTGCTTAAGTCCAGACTGTCGGCGATCAAGCTCGCCGAGTGACGCACCTCAGTGTTGATGGCCTTGAAGTTCTTACCAGAAAATTTGGAGCCGTCCGGTGAATTCGGGAAACCCGCCAACGAGCTTTGCCGGCTCAAGTTTGGGAAAGTAGGCCTTGGCCAGAGCGATCCCCCGGGTTACTCCAACCCGGCACGACGAGCGCTTCCAGTGGTTGATCCACTCGGGGATGGTGGAACATGCGTTAAGCAAGGTGTCGAAACCACAATACCCGGTACCCGGCCACTTGATAGCTTGCAAAATCCATTTGGTGCCGGCACAGAGTTGCCGGATTACGGCCTTTAAGGTCTTTAACTTCTCGATATCATCTTCATCTGGGACCGCCTCATCCGGCCCTGCAGAGTAACAGAAAGGTTAAAGCAAGAAATTCCGAGTGTTTTGCAGAATAAGAAATCCGGGTTATAGTTAATCAGTTAGAAATTATTACCAAGCAAGGTGCGATAAGTATCGGCAATTTGGGCCGAAAGCCTCTTCAGCTCACCCTCAGCAGTGTGGGATCTTTTCCTGTACTTTCTCACATTTTTCTCAAGTTTCTCCACATCGACTCCCAGCGATTCACGCAGCTTTGTCTCAACCTCAAGGAGCTTGTTGGTTTTAGCCAACATCTCCTCAGATTGGGCCACGTATGCCTGCGAGAAAAGAAAAGGAAATGTTAGTCAGGCAAAAGACATATCCGGGTGTGATTATTCATAGCGTTATAAAGCACCAAGCAAACTATACCTAGTTCACTCGGAACTTGGGGACTAGGTGAATATACAAGCAGTGTTGGTTAATTTACCTGGTGCTTAGCTGCCATGGCTTCCAGAATGCCCTTTTCATCAGTTTCAAGGTATAAAGAGCACCTAGCATTTCTTCAAAGTTCAGATCGTCAAGTTTCACCCCGGAGGAGCTGGGGGCCTGGTTACTCGGAGGCGGAGTCCTTTCCTGCTTGGGGGGACACCCGGGTCGCCTGGGTATCAGGAGTGGGATCACCCCTCCTCGCGCCCAGGACCTCGACGTCATCACCTCCGGGTCTGTGTGACGGAATAGTATACTCGGCCTCCTGCTCGGCCGAGTCTTTCAGCGGGTCTTCCTCTTTATCTTCTTCTTCAATGCCGCCAGCCGCGGCCTTCACAATGTCTTCCGGATCCTTCATCGCCGGGTCATCCACATCCATATCGTCCGGGTCACTTTTTGTGACCTTGGCTCTAAGGAAAAAGAGAAAAAGAAATAGTCAGCACACGGTAAATGAGAGATATGGAAAAAGCTAGTGTATCGAATAGCAAGAAAGGTGACTTACCCGGTGTTCACGACGAAATCCGCCGGGAGATCGTTGCTAGACCCGGACGAGGCTGATAAAGATTGGGAAAGTGAGACCTGGATTTTCCCGGCTAGTGGATGGTTTGGAGATGGAAATCTTTGAGGAGAGCGGGAAGAATGAGTTTGGGGAATACCGGCTTTGCGAACGGGGGACGAAGGGATGCCCGGGTTGAGAGGATCATTACCCGGAGAGTTCCGAGTTACCCTACGTTTGACTGGGGCGGGTTCCTTCAAGCGTGATGAGGCGATCAAGTGTTGGTTAAGCTCGCACATGTTAGCGTATGAATATGGTTTGGAGGCAATAGAGGAGTAAGGAACCTTGAATACAACTGTCCGGGCCTTCCTCTTCGTCCCAACGTCAATGTCCGGCTCAGCTTCGCTTTCGTCGGATTGGGTCTCCTCTTTATCCTCCAATCCTGGAAATATTGTCGGAAAATTGAAAAAGTTGGGAAACAAGTTAACAGAAAGGGAAACGAGTAAGACTCGGATGTTACCCTCATCGGTGTCCACCGGCTCTTCATCCTCTTCCGAGTTCTCGGAAGGAGGGGGGTCTCGATCTTCCAGAAAGCGCTATCTTCCTGAGATAAAAGTACAGTGATAAAAGTTAGTGATTATACCAGAAAAATGTCAGTCGGATAAAGAGTAAGGGCCGGATCTTACTGTTGGAGCCGGGTTATCCCGCGTGTAGGGGTCCAGGCCGGCTATAGTCCGGATCACCTCCATTTTCTCGGTCAAGAAATTTTTAATTATCCTGTTCGCGTCCGCGGCCGGGTAATTCCTCAGCAAGTAACGAAGGGAGTCCGTGACGTGCCCAGAGTAGTTGCACATGAGTTTAGGCCGGACAGCGTTGGGTTGGATCCGGAAAGTTACCCAAGTTTTGACTAAGATAAGCCCAAGGAGGCCGTGGGCCGAGAGTACAGCGAGCTTGGTGAGGAGGGGTTGGATGGACTGCCTATCCGACTCAGAAGCGAAGGAGCTGAGATTGTCGGAAAGAGTGAGGAGATCTTCGGTGAAACCCGGCAAATGTTTTTCACCGGCTGATGAGGTGTCCTGGCAATAAAAATAGGTCTTTTGCCAGTGTTTGACGTCGGAGTTAAGGCTCGGAGCCGGCATTAAGGAGTTCTTCCGCCTCTGGATAGAAACCCCTCTGCAAACCAGGAGGGCCCCGTCGCCGCTCTCGCGGCACGGTTTGCATTGGAATAGTTCAAGGAAGAGTGCAAGATTCGGAGGGATGCATAAATATGACTCACACAGGACAATAAAATGAGTAATATGCAGCATGGAGTTAGGACCAATATCAAACATTCGGAGCTTGTAATGATCTAGCAATTCACGAAAGAAAGGATGACCCGGGGGGCGAAAACCCCGGATCACATGCTCTACGAAGATCACTACCTCGTCAAGACCCGGGGAAGGCCGAGTCTCGTCCCCAGGTATACGCCAGTGAATGTCCTCCCGGGCGGGCAAGACGCCCGACTCTGCAAGCTCATCTAGCTTGGCCCTGGTCACGGTCGATCCCGCCCAGTTGGCGGAGATCGATTGACTCGGCCTGGCCTTGCTGGCCGGCTGTTTGCCC
This sequence comes from Alopecurus myosuroides, assembly GCA_028641055.1. Classification (NCBI taxonomy): domain Eukaryota; kingdom Viridiplantae; phylum Streptophyta; class Magnoliopsida; order Poales; family Poaceae; genus Alopecurus; species Alopecurus myosuroides. Next base: position 312,683,279 of record CM054060.1, on the reverse strand, counting down.
TTCAATTTCGCGCTGGCCTTAGGCGCCATGAGCTTAACCTAAAAAGAAGACAGAGTGCAGGGTGTAAACAGCTAGAGACCCGGAAAATGATCGTTATCCGACTTAATGAAGAACACTTGCGAGAAATCTTGGCAGATTGGATCTAGGCGGAAAATTTTACGGGGAAGATTATGACTACAAGTGATGGAGATGCGTTATGAGGTGTGCTACTGAATCTAGTTCAAACATTGGTTGTGGGAGAACGAGGTGTGGAATATCCAACTAACAAGAAACAAGAAAGGCATCTAGGAGCGGAACCAAATCCAATCCAATCGAGCGAAATTAAAGGTGAAATCCATGGAGTAGAGTGGCTTACCGGCGGGATTGGGGAGGAGAACGCGGTGGCAGCAGATGGCACGGCGGCGGCGGTCCCTAGGGCTCTCCGGTGAACTGCTCGAGAGCGCGGCGGCGGAGGTCAACGGCGGCGTCTCGGGGACGGGTGCGGCGTGCGGACGGTGGCGGCTCGTCTCCGGTGGCGTACTCGCGAACGGCGCGGCGGCGCGGGCTCGAACTTGCAGGTGAGGGCGCCGAGAGAGATGAGAAGATGAAAAGGAAGGGGGCAAATGAAAGTGGATCTGAAAATGGCGTTTGGTTGCCTATTTATAAGCGCAGAGCGGGAAGGTGCCCTAGGTCTAAGCGGCGGGAGCCAAATTTTCGGGAAAAGGATACTCAACCGGATTTTTCGGGATAAGCATTGAAGGCTCCCGTTACGAGAAATCCGGAAAGGATTCAAACAGATTGCGAGCGTGATATTCGGACTGACTGGCGGGCGATGCGAGTCCGGGTCTTGTGTGTTTTCTCGGAGTGTTGACCCGGGAAAACAATGCTGGACTCAGGGAAAGCCGGGTTACTATATGGACCACCTACAGAGTTAGGCCTAGCAATTATCAAAGCATTCTAACCCGGTATTTTATGGACTTGTATGTTTCTTATTTTGCAGGGAATAGCGTGCGCTTCATGGTTGATCCCGCGAAGCCCAAGCTATTCTGGGGACTACTAATGGAGGGATGGAGACCCGGTATGCTAACGCGAAGGTGTAACCCGGCCCAAAGGAGCTGCGCAAGACCCGGCTCAAGGAAGAGGAGTTTCTAGAAGGCCCAGGAAGCAGTGTAGGCCTCGTAACCCGACTTTGGGGTTACTATTAGGAAACTTAGGGTTTCGTATGCGGTTACCGGGTAGGACTCCGAGTATGCCTTGGATAGGAAGCCAGGGGGGACGAGTAAGATATAAACCGGCTCCTAGGCTCAGGAAAACAGAGCTTCACCAGATATTCGAGTTTCCCTGTAATACGAGAGTTGATATTGTAACCCTAGATCGGAGACTCGGCGACTTGATTTCCAGAGCTACCAGATCGATTGATAAGCATGGTTTCCCTCGAGCTAAACCCTCTCCCAAACACCAGAGTCGAATTGCCCCAAGATAAGTTACCCCCGGTAACGTCTGCCGTGATTATCCCACGACAGTACATCTCCATGTAGAGGATGTCCGTTCTCGCCTAGATCCCGAAGCCTCCGGCGCGCAGCGGTTCCCCCAGCGTCTCGCCTGGTCGCGCCTTCTCCGGAAGATCCGCACCTTGAAGAGGGCCTTCCAGAGGGCCCAGTGTGGGCGGATACCCAGGAAGCACTCGCAAAGCATGATAAAGCACGATATGTGCTGAATCGCGTTTGGAGGCAGGTCGTGCAGCTGTATGCCGTAGACATACAACAGCCCGAGAAGAAAAGGGTGAAGAGGAAGAGACAGACCGCGCGAGACGTGTTCAGCAAAGAACACGCGCTCGTTCGCGTGCGGATTGGGTACCTCTTCTTTCTTGGACAAGCGCACGCGCTTGTCAGCGTCAGGCGGGATCAGTACTTCCCGTTGCATCTCGGTGATGCTCTTCTTGGTGGTGATGGCGGCGCGCCAATCGCCCGTTCTCACGGGCGGCAGCGCGGAAGCGCCTACCACTTCCTTCGAGGATGATGCAGCGGCGCTGCGTTTCTTTCCTCCAGCCATTGGAGCTTTCTCGTGCTTACAGAACAGGAGGTGTGCGCGAGGAAGAAGAAGATGAGCAAATGGCCGGGAGATTTACCCATCTCCTAAGGATTATTATTTATACACAGGACGGGCTGATCCAGACCGTGGATTTGGCAACGTGGCACCCATCGCGGCCGCCATGCGTGAAGTGGAAACGAAGCGGTGGTGAACGGTTACTCTGGCACGATCTTTACAAAAGATCATGCGCATTTACAGCGCGTGGCTCGCGGAAAAACCGGATGCGACCTATCGTTTCCGGTCAAAAGATGACAAGGTGGGCCAACGTGCTCTGCTTCGCTCCATCACGTCCCATCGGGAGGAGTCAGAACAGACGGGTGCGCAGTGACATCATTGCATACCTCATCAAGACACGAAAACTCTTTCGCATAAGCTCCCTCACACGAAATTTCTTTCGTATGGGCATATCAAGACGTGAAAAATCTTTTGCAGAAGCTCCCTACCACAAAATTTCTTTCGTATGGGCATATCAAGACGCGAAATCTCTTTCGCATAAGCTCCCTAACACGAAATCTCTTTCGTATGGGTAATCAAGACGCGAAATCTCTTTCGCATAAGCACCCAGACACGAAATCTCTTTAGTATGGGCGAGACAAAGACAAAATTATGGCCAGCGCAAAAATCTCTTTTGCATAAGTGCAACAAAGAAAGAAGATATCTTCACTCGAAGATTCTCAAGGAGATGATCAAAGGTAAAATCGCGAGTATTCGGCTCCTGCTACTCTATCACACGATGTATTTACACATCTCTACCCTGGATTGTTCAGCCGACTAGGCACATCCGGATGTCGTATTCTTTCGATTACGAAGGTAAGACCCAAAGATCTCTCTTGGCCTGGAATCGCACTCAAGCTGTGTCCTCCGATAAAATTCCGTGTCAACAACACGAAGAAAAATCCTAGCGGACGCGCCGGGTACCCTATAGGTTAAGTTCGACTCGGTAAGACCTCCATGGCCCAGTCGCAACGATCACCTTACCGGATTCGAGTCGAAGGTCTCGAGTTTGGGTAGGCCAGAACCGTTTTTCCCTAGTTGCAATTAATTGGCCCTGAACTTTCGGGAGAGCCAAATGACTGAGCCATATCCTTCTGTGAAAACAGCCAGGACACAGGCACATTTATTACTCGATACTCGAGTATAGAAGCGCATCGCGCACAGGTTATGCACCCTCCAAAATTAAGCGATTGAAATGATCAATCGAAGGAAATCAAGACGAACTTTGAGTGTCCACCCGACATATTCTCAATCGAGTAAACACTCGGGGCCTAGTGACGTGGGGATGAATCCTGGACCTATCGGCTTAGGCTACCCGGTCCAAGGCCCAACACCTAAGCCCAGAGGGAAGTTCCACCTATAGTTCTGGAAGATACAATTGAAGCCCACCCGCAAAGCCTTGCGGGTCAAGAAGGAAATATCAAACCGACCTAGAGCTAGGGTTTGTAACCCCCCCTCCCGGGTACGGTTCGAGACCTGGCCACCTATATAAGGCTAGGAGAACCACCGAGAGGGGGATCCAAGCAATTATTTATCACCAAAGCCTTGAGTTCGAGATCATACTCTCAACTCGAGCACCCCCATTGTAACCGATTTATTGATAATATAGATCGACAAGAGCAGGAGTAAGGGTTTTACCTCTACAAGGGCCCCGAACCTGGGTAAATCATGCCCCTGTTAGCCGATGATCGTCACCAGCACCTACACGTTCTCTTAATCGAAACCTTACCAGTTCATCCAAGGGACTTGTTGAGATGACTATTCGACAGACATGCTCCATGATATCCCAAGAGTGCAGTCTTACGATGACTCGGATGCCGAAAATGCACGAAAGGATGTCGTCGATCTTTTAGAAGAAGAACGAGACCTTGTGCTTCAAAGATCCGCCATTTATCAGCAAGGATTGCGACGCTACCATAGTCGGTATATCAGACACCGTTCTTTCAAAGAAGGTGACTTAGTGCTAAGATTGGTGTAGGAAAGGAAGCACAAATTAGCCCCAGTCTGGGAGGGACCATTTGTCATTAGCAAGGCTATGAAAAATGGATGTTACTATCTTGTAGATATTCGGGATACGGAGGATGATCCCAGAAGACCGAATCGCAAAAGAAAGAGAAAGATAGATGTCGAACTAGGAGAGACAAAGAGACCCTGGAGCATCCAGCGGTTACGTCCTTTCTACACTTAGTTCAATTTCTATGTAAACATCTTTGAGATCATGAAATAAAGTTGTCGGAATTCATGCATTTATGTTTTATCTGTTTATTTTCGTGCAAAGCATAAGTCCGTCTTATCTATTTCCCAATGATCTTTCAAAATACTCAGTGTTAACCCGAATTGTGCCTGCGTGCTCGGAGTTATAAAACTGAATGTTTTGCAGCCTAAGGAGGCTTAAGGAAACCCAGATTGTGCTTGCGTGCCTGACTTTCATACAATTTTAAAATTCCTTACTTTTCCTAAGTATTATCTGATTATTTTTATGTTGGGTCACTGAAATTAGTAAGTAAAAATGCCTTAGTACAATCTGATGGGGAGATAATAACCCGGTAGGCCAATTCCAAGGTATAACCCGGCCCAAAGGACGTTGTGCAGGATCCGGCTAAGGATAAAGACGCTTCTGGAAGGCCCAAAGTTTGTAGGCCTCGTAATCCGGATTGTGGGTTGCGGTAAGGAAAGCTAGGATTTGAAAGCGGTGTTCGGGTAGGACTCAAGTTATGCCTTGGAGGGCAAGCCAGGTAGGGGTGCGGGTGTTTTATAAACCGGCTCCTAGGCTTAGTTTAAGAGAGATCCAAGTAGTAATCATATCACCGAATATCGAGTATCCATTATACACAAAGAGATCGAGTTAATAAAGCGAGATCGGAAACTCGGCGACTTCATCGCCGGCTACCAGATTGAATTCCATCATGTTTTCCTCTGAGCTAAATCCTCTCCCAAACGCCTGTGTCGACTTGCCCCAAGATCAGTTACCCCTGGTAACATCTGCCGTGATCATCCCACGACAGTTGGCGCCCACCGTGGGGCCTGCGTCCAAAGGTGTTTACATCACGGGAGAAGCTCGGAAAAGCATGAGGAACCTCGTCGTCGGAGAGATCTACGACGACCACAAAGGAGAGAAGGTGGTGGACGACTCCGGCTGGGGGCCAGAATCGGATCACCTCGAATCCGGATCTGTCGTGACAATCGGCGAGGTCAACATCTTCGTCGGTATGGTACGTACGTTTGGCTTAAAAGGACAATATCATGTGCATGTTACAGGAACTTCTAGCAGGGATAAAGAAACACCAAAGCAAACGGTAAATTCGGTTCCCTCGGCCGTTCCGGGATACCTGAGATGGGCGGAACAGGAAGGAACGTGGAGCAGAAGGGATCACCCGGAAGGAATAGAACGCCCTGGAGTCTTGGCGTTGGTGGTCGCGCCGCAGGTCAATGGTTATGAGTTGAAAAAAGTCTTGATGGATGGGGGAAGCAGTATTAACATCTTGTATTGGGAAACCTTCTTACGCATGAACCTCAAAGAATCCCAGCTGCAGAAAAGTTCAACAGTTTTTCACGGAATTGTGCCGGGTCACTCAGCGCGCCCTGAGGGAAAGATCACATTGGAGGTTGCTTTTGGAGAATCAGTGGATAATTATCGAGTTGAGTGGCTCACGTTTGAGGTGGTCAAGTTGCGTAGTCCTTATCATGCGTTGTTCGGAAGACCGGCTTACGCTAAGTTCATGGCCAGACCGTGTTACGTATAATTACAGCTAAAAATTCCGGGTCCTAAGCAGACCATCACCATACAAGGAAGTAGGGATATAGCGGCTGAGTGTGATGAAGGAGATTCAGTGATGGCTGAGCAAGCTTGCAGAAAAGAAGAACTCAAGTATTACCGATCCCAGGTAGATCCGGATGATGGAACAGCATTGAGAAGGCCGGATTCTGAGGATGAAAGAGTAAAATTCAAGGCAGCACAGGACACCAAGAAAGTAGATTTTGTTGAAGGTGATCCCACCAGGCAGTTTACTATAGGGTCTAATTTGAAAAGCGGGCAGGAAAAGGCGCTGGTGGAGTTTATTCGTTCTAATGCGGACGTATTCGCTTGGACACCCAGCGACATGCCGGGTATCCCCACGGAGTTGGCAGAGCATAGTTTGCATGTGGATCCCAAGGCCAGGCCCGTGAAGCAGGGCTTGAGAAAGATGAATGAGGAAAGAAGGAAAGCAAAAGGCGAAGAAATTGTGCGGCTATTAACAGCAGGCTTCATCATGGAAGTGTTCCACCCGGATTGGCTGGCAAATCCGGTTCTAGTAATGAAAAAGACCAACGAGTGGAGGATGTGCATCGATTTCACAAGCCTCAACAAGCATTGCCCAAAGGATCCGTTCGCACTACCAAGGATAGACCAAATAATAGACGCAGTAGCTGGGAGCGACTTGTTGTGCTTCCTGGACGCATATTCGGGATATCATCAGATTAAACTCAAAAGGGAGGATTGGGAGAAAACATCGTTCATAACCCCTTTTGGAGCCTTCTGCTACAAAACAATGACGTTTGGACTGAAGAACGCAGGCGCAACGTACCAACGGTGCATTCAGAAGTGCTTCGAAGACCAAATTGGACGTAATGTCCATGCTTACGTGGATGACGTGGTTGTCAAGACCAGGAAGGCAGAGACATTTATAGACGATCTAAAGGAGACGTTCAAAAATCTAAGGAGATATCAGATGAAGCTCAACCCGACAAAATGCGTATTTGGGGTTCCAGCTGGGAAGTTACTCGGCTTTATCGTTTCCGAGAGAGGAATTGAGGCAAACCCGGACAAAATCAAAGCTATCCAAAGTCTGAGAAAGCCGGAAAATCTGAAGCAGGTCCAAAAGCTTACAGGCTGCGTAGCAGCCTTGAGCCGGTTTATATCCAGGTTGGGAGAAAAGGCAATGCCCCTGTACCGGCTCTTGAGGAAATCCGACAAATTCGTATGGGATCAAGAGGCGGATGAGGCATTCGAGGCATTAAAAAAGCAGTTATCTGAAGCACCAGTATTAGCGGCCCCGGGCCCTAAAGAACCTATGTTGTTATATGTTGCGGCTGGTCCCAAAGCCGTCAGTGCAGTAGTGGTCGTGGAACGCAAAGAGGACGGAAAGGGTTACCCGGTTCAGAGGCCGGTTTATTATGTCAGCGAGGTATTGTCTGAGGCGAAACAGCGTTACCCGCATTGGCGGAAGCTGGTTTTCGGGGTCTTCATGGCCAGCCGGAAACTAAAGCCATACTTCCAGGAGCACCCTATAACAGTAGTCAGCTCAATACCAATGGCGGATATCATCAGAAACTCGGATGCAACCGGAAGAATAGCCAAATGGGCGATAGAGATGGGGGATTATCACATCAGCTACGAGCCTAGGTCGGCAATCAAATCACAGGCCTTGGTGGACTTTGTCAATGATTGGACACACACAGGCATGGCTACCATAGTTCCAAACTCCGAGTCGTGGATCATGCATTTCGACGGATCGAAACAGGGGTTCAGGAGCTGGAGTGGTGCTAACGTCACCCAAAGGAGACAAGTTGAGTTATGTATTACAGATTCACTTTGATTGTTCCAACAATGTAGCCGAGTACGAGGCCCTATTGCATGGCTTAAAAATAGCTAAGGAGATGAACATTAGGAGGATACGATGCTTTGGAGATTCGGATCTTGTGGTACAACAGGTATCAGGAACTTGGGATAGAAAGGATGCAACTATGGCGGCATACCGCAGAGAGGTCGATAGGGTAGCCGGATGTTTTTCCGGGTATGAGGTGGAGCATATAGACAGGAGAAAGAACGAGGCAGCCGACGCCCTAGCCAGACTCGGCTCGCGCAGAGAACCGGTTCCACCTAACGTATTTTTGGACGAATTATGGCGACCATCAGTTAAAACAGAGTCTGAGGAAGAGCTAGCAAATCAAGACCCGGGCTTGGAGCTCGTGGCCACTGTACGCGCTATTCCCGAGTGGACAGAACCCTTTTTGGCCTACCTATCACGAGGCGAGTTGCCGCAGCAGGAGGTATTAGCAAGTCAAATTTTACGACGAGCAAAGGGATATTCTATTATTAATGGGGAGTTATATAAGAGAAGCGCCACGGGGGTCTTCCTGCGCTGTGTGGCACCAGAGGAAGGCCGACAGATCCTCAAGGAGATCCATGAAGGTGATTGTGGGCATCACGCGTCTACAAGGTCACTTGTGGCCAAGGCTTATCGACACGGGTTTTTCTGGCTCACGGCTCTGGCAGATGCGGAACGATTGGTAGCAAGGTGTGACGGATGTCAAAGGTACGCCCGCCAAATCCACGTGCCGGCTATGGAATTACGGACCATCCCGCTAACTTGGCCGTTCGCCGTCTGGGGTATGGACATGGTTGGCCCCTTTCATATGTCACCTTGCAAAAAGACACACCTGTTGGTAGCTATCGATAAGTTTACCAAGTGGGTAGAAGTTATGCCAGTTACTAATTGTGAAGCAGCTACAGCAGTCAAGTTCCTGAAAAGAATTATCTATCGGTTCGGGTACCCTCACAGCATAATCACCGACAACGGAACCAACATGTCCCTTGGCGAGATGGAGAAGTTCTGTGGTAACAACGGAATCCGGCTTGACGTAGCATCGGTAGCTCATCCACAGGCCAATGGACAAGTAGAAAGGGCGAATCAAGAACTGCTTCGCGGACTAAAGCCACGCCTACGAGTCCCCTGTATCAGGGCTGCTGGTGCATGGGTCGAAGAACTTCCTGCTGTGGTTTGGGGTATCAATACAACACCTAACAGATCCACTCAGATGACGCCGTTCTTCATGGTATACGGCGCGGAGGCAGTGTTGCCGAGTGACATTATTCATGATTCACCGCGAGTGTCAGCTTACGTTGAAGTGGAGAACGAAAAGAGCCGGCAGGACGCCGTGGATATGTTAGAAGAACAAAGGGAACAAGCCCTGGAAAGATCAGCGATATATCAGCAGGATCTACGGAGGTATCATAGCCGGCGTGTGAAAACCCGGGTCTTCCAGGAAGGAGACCTAGTTCTGCGTCTGGTTCAGTCAAACGAAGGAAAACACAAGTTATCACCACCATGGGAAGGACCATTTATCATAAGCAAGAATTTGCACAATGGGTCATATTACTTGGTAGACGCAAGGGAAGAATCGGCCACGGTTAATGACACCGCTCATACCACTTCGTCTATGCAAGAAAGAGACAGACCGTGGAACGTGGCCAAGCTACGCCCGTATTATACTTAGCAAGGATTATGTTGGCACGTGGAATTGAACGATGTAACAGGCAGCAGGTTTCAGACGCACTCTTTTCCTATCCAGGGCACCCTTGGGGACTGGACGGGTTTTTAATGAGGCGGCTTGCTGACCTAATTTTTCATATCAAATAAAGAGGTGATTATCGAGAATAGAGGTGATTATAAATTGAGTCTTATACTTTCAGCATGATGCGTATATTTAGGTCTTAAGGGCTGGTTGCTTGGATAAGCGCAGTTGCAAACTCAAAAGACCCGGCCTCGATGCCTATGAGTTATAAGGGCCAATTACTCGCAAACGAGTACGGCTGCAATCTTATAATCGGACAAAGAAGTCCAAATTTCTTGGCTATTCTTACTTAAGCTCGATGTGACTCGCACTAAAGTGGCATGATTTGTTCGCTTACGATTACGGGCAGCCATGAAGCCCAATGGGACTTGCCTGACCTCGTTTTCGTATAGATGTAATAACATGGTATCCACGCGAAAGCCGGCTTACAGTACAAGATAGTCAAAAGGGTCATCTAAACCACAAGTTATGCAGAGTACAAGGCTAATAGCCGGAAACTCAATGATTATTAAGCATAACTTCAAACCCCATGTGAAACGACTCTGGGGCCTTTGCGAATTTAGCAGTAGGCAGTTTGTTCTCCTCTAAAAAGTCACGTGCCCTAGACCCGGAAGACCGGGTCAGGGGGACTTGGGGTCTTGGAAGGGAGAAATTGCTTAGTTGTTTAATTTCCAACAAACCCAAACATCCGGGTCTTGGGGACTTGGGGACTTAGAAGCAAGTCCGCCGGCCAAACACCCATATAACCCGGATGCCGAGTCTCACAAAGGGAAAAATAAAGAATGTCGGATATCAAGAACAAAGAAAGTTGCATATCAAAAGTAAAAGAATGTCGGATATCAAGAAGAAAGAAAGTTGCATATCAAAAGTAAAAGAATGTCGGATATCAAGAACAAAGAAAGTTGCATATCAAGGGTAAAGAAGGTTGGATATCAAGAGCAAACGAGTTCAAAAGTAGATAGATTTCAGCCAGAAGAGGCACAAGGTGTATCAGGAGCTTAGAGTGCATTACAAAATTTCACCAAAGAGTATCAAAGGCGCACAAGCGCACCATTCAAATAATAATTGTTTCAACGGCACATCGGCCGGCTAACGAGTACGAAGTGGCAGATATTACTCGGCACTCTAGGCCGCCCGATCCATCTTGGCCTTACCCTTGCCGTCGCTTGGGGTAGCAGCTCTACTCGGATCAGCAGCACCGCCGACTCGTGCAGGTGGAGGGACGATAGGTGTCGAGGTAGCGGGCGCAGAGTCGGCTTCAGCCTTCTTCTGTGCAGCTTCCTCTCGCATCTTGGCAACGTCTTCCTTCCATCGGGCAAGCATATCGAATGGCTGATCTGCTTTAATGACTTTGTCGTTAGCATCATATGCAGGAAGAATAGTGTCAATGATCAGTGTCGTGGGATAATCACGGCAGATGTTACCAGGGGTAACTGATCTTGGGGCAAGTCGACACAGGCGTTCGGGAGAGGGTTTAGCTCAAAGGAAGACATGATACAACTTGATCTGACAGCCGGCAATCGAAGTCGCCGGATCTCTATTCTCGATACAATAACTTGATTAGGGTTTACACTGGATACTCGATACCACTCGATATTGTTAAGGTCCTCAAATCTCTGTCTCAAACTATGCCCGGGGGTCGGTTTATATAACACCCGTACCCCCTAGCTTTTTCTACAAGGCACACCCGGATCCTACCCAGACACGGCGTGCTAACTCTAACTTTCCTTTACAACACCCCTAATCCGGGTCACTAGGCCCACGAACTTGGGCCTCCACAAACATCTTTATCATTAATCGAATCCTGCACACCATCCTTTGGGCCGGGTTACTTCCCGGAGCCTGGCATACCGGGTTAGTATCCCCCCGTCAGTAGTCCCCAGAATATCTTGGGCTTCACAGATCTCCTTGAAGCGCTTGCTATTCCCTGCAAAGATACCGATCATACGGGCGTACGAAAACTGAGTTAAGATATCGCGATATTCAGCTAGGCCTCACTCCATGGTGGCCATACAATAACCCGGACCTTTCCTCCATATGCTTGGGTCCAAATTCCTAAGTCCAAACCACAATAAGGAATGACAAGATCTCATGCTTGATAACCAGTCCTGTCATTACGGACGAACCCCTTCCTTCCTCTGTCACGATGCCTTGCCCAACACTTAACGCACATCTTGCGAAAGCTTCGTGGATAACCATTACCCCGCGGTTCCCGGCTCCTAGCCGTTAAGATAAGCTCTCCCTTGCCTTATAAATAGCGCTTAGAGGGTAACCCTAAGCCCATCACCACGCCACAACTTGTCCTCTCCCTCATTGCTCCTAGCACCTTCGCAGCACCATCGTGAAGAACTCACGCCTGTTACTGACGCAAGATTAACAGCGGCCGCGCCCGCCCTTGAATCGCCTCGCGCCGCCGTCAAGCGCCACCTTTGTACCTCCATTCCTCCCATTCGAGCCGCACCGCTCCTCGCCATCACATTAAGCCCCAATCTTCTCGGTAAGCTCTTCGCAACCAATTAATTCAGCCCCGCAGCTTTTAATCCATCCAAGATCAGATCTAGGTCATCCCGCGAGTTACTTGTCCGATTGCACCAGATTAGATCGATTCAATGCTCGCCAACCCCTTTAATTGCCTGCCTGATAGTCACAAATGATCCTCCAACCATTACTGATCACCAATTTTACTTAAAAGCCATCCGCAAACCTTTCCATCTAGATCCGTTCCTCCGCTGTTTTCCGCTTATTGCATTAACACCCGGAAAAACCCTCCTTTTCCAGCTATTTCATTTGCGGTATAAATATGGGCAACCATCCGTCATCCCCAAATACCTTTTCCTACGTAAGTGACCAACAATTTCCACAAGTGTGCTCAATACCCGGACAGTTCTCAACTTCGTACCTTCTTGATACCTTATACTCGGATATTTCAACTTTCCCTGGTCTCATTTCATACATCTTTTTCTTTTTGTGTTTCGCAGGCTGACCCCATGGCTCCCAAGCGACAAGGAAAACATCCGGCTCAAGCAAGGACCACCCAAGCCATATCCGCCAATTGGGGGCGCTCCACAACCACTAAGGCCAAGTTGGACGAACTAACCGAGTTAGGCACCCTCCCCTCTCAGAAAGACATCCACTGGAGGGTGCCAGGTAACGAAACTCATCCCACACCCGCAGAAGACGAGGTAATCTGCTTTGTAGAGCACGTGACCCGAGGATTTTGCCCTCCGGGTCACCCTTTCTTTAGGGAGGTCTTAGATCACTACGGACTCCGGGTGTTCGACATAGGGCCTAACTCTATGTTGAACATCACCCACTTCATAGTTCTGTCTGAGTCGTATTTGTGCATGCCACCAAACCTGACTCTTTTCACTGAATTATTCCAATGCAAACCGTGCCGCGAAAGCGGCGACGGGGCGCTTCTCACTTGCGGCGGGGTATCCATCCAACGCCGTAGGAATTCCTTAATGCCAACCCTCAACCTGCAATCCTGTGCCAAACATTGGCAGTTATCCTTTTTTTATTGCCGCGATACCTCCTCCGACAGCGAAAAGAAGCTGCCGGGTTACTCAGAGACCCCCCTCAAACCCTCCGAGTCTTTCAGTGCCTTCGCACCAGACTCGGACAGGGAAGCAATCCTTCCTGCACTAGCCAAAATAGCCATTCTCTCAGCCCAAGGCCTCCTAGGGCTCAATTTGATAAAGACATGGGTCGACTTCCGAATCCAACCTAATTCCATCCGTACCAAATTGATGTGCGAATATTCGGGTCACACTACAGATGCACTTCGCTATTCCTCCAAAAGCTTTGCGACCGGTGACACTATCAAGACCATCAAGAGCCTCTTGGCAGAGAAGATGGAGGTGATAAAGGGCATCTCCGGGTTACCTCCGTTTACTCGGGAAAATCCAGCTCCAGCGGTAATACCCGGCACTCATAACTTGTTTCCACATTTCAACTCGATACTGCTTCTAAACCTTAACTTTATCTTTTTATTTTAGGCTGATGACCCCTTCTGGAGAGTGGACCCACTCCCCCCCTCCAGAGACCCGGAAGAGGAGGACGAGACGACTGACGACAGCGAAGGTACTCACCTAGGATCTGTATACTTTTGCTTGTATTACTTTTCCTTTCGTCTGTCTTTTTCCCAATGAATACACATCTGGTTCGCAGGGCTGGAGGACGAAGGTGGAAACAACGAGGATGACCCGGAGAGAACCGAGTCTGACCCAGAGGCAACAGCCGGGGCCAAGAGGAAAAGCAGGGGGACAGTATCCAAGGTTCCTTTTTCCTCACTATCTTCTGAATCTTACTCCTTTGACGCCATGCGAAGACTTAACCATCAATTATCAAATTCGCCGTGCTTGAAGGAATCTTTCCCCGCCAAACGCAGGGTGACTCGGAGCTCCCCGGGTGAAGATCCCCTTAACCCGGGCATCTCCGCCCCTTTAGTCCCTCGTGGCAGTGCTCCTCCATCTCGTTCTTCCAACTCTCCTCAGCGCCACCCTTCTCCTAACCACCCACGTGCCGGGCAATTCCGGGTTCCATTAGTGGTTCCTGCGAATACCTCATCTACTTCAAGTGGCGAGCTCCCATCGGATTACACCGTAAATGCCGGGTAAGTTTTTGCCTTACTATTTCTTTTTGCCTCTAGCGAACTTTCAACCGAGACACCATCATCATTAATAACTGCCTTTTTTCATCTTTCTTTCAGTGCTCAGGTCACCGTCAGTGACCCGGAAAACACAGAAACGGATAACCTCCAGGTGAAGAAGCCGACTGACGACGCAGACGCCGCAACTGGTGGTGATGTGGCCACTAACCGGGAACAAGGCCCTCTGAACAATCCACTTTCCCAAACCGTCGGATCTCCTTCCTTATCGGAACCAGTAGACGAAGAGATAGAAATTCTAGATACAAAGATGGGCCCTCCCAACCCGGACACTCAGACTGTCCGGGTCTCCACTCCAAATGCAAGGGGAACCCCCCTACCAGATGATCAAGCTGCCGGCTCTTCCGGGACTCGCTCCGAGGAGTTAACTTTTGCCCAGATGCTAGAGACCCTGCGCGCCTTAAGGGCTAACGAGGAAAATATCTTGGGGTCTTTGATAACCAAACACGAGGTAAGTTTGATTAATGTTGCTTGTACCTTTGTCCAGTCCCCAAGTTCCGAGGGAGTTCATTCATGACTTGCTCGGTACTTTTATTATACCAATGACTGATAACCGTGCTCTTCTATCCGACTAACACTTTTTAACATCCACGCAGTCTTTCGTGACTCAATATGAGGAGAAACTTGCAGACGCCGCCAAGCTCATTGAAAAAGAAATATCTTTACGCGAAGCGGCCGAGACTGAGGCCAGAAGGAATAGGCAATTAATGAAGAAGTACCGAAGAAGGGCTCACCGAGCCGAAGACGACCTGACAAGCCTTTCTGTCGAAATTTCTGATACCTATCGTTCTTTGCTTGGTATGCTTCCTTCTCCGGGTTTATCCTTTTGACCAACAACAAAAAATGCTTAGCTTATATATTCATTTTACTCCAGGCCCGGACGAAACCATGCCGGATGAGGATGATATTGCCAAGCTGAAGACCATGAAGAATGTTATCCGGCAGCTGTGTGCCGGAACCAGATGGATTTTGGAAGAGTTACGGTGGCCAGGTAGAGGACATGTTGACCTGAAGAGGATGCTAGACGCCTTTTCCACGATTCCTGAGTGGATTTGGCACTGGAAGCGCTCGTCCTGCCGGGTTGGAATGACCCGGGGGCTATCACTCGCCAAGGCTTACTTCCCCAAACTCGATCTGGCAAAGCTCATGGGCGGTTTCCCCGAATTCAAGCTTGATGGTTCAAAATTCTCGCGGGAGGATTTTCAGGCTATGCAGAAAGAGGTCCGTTACCCGGCTAGCGTGATCGCTGATGAACTGGACGTCAATACTCTTGTCCCCGCTTATGATGCTGCTGGTGTGGCAATTAAGTCAGATCTTCCCGAACCATATGACATGATGGCTCGGTGGAAGGAGGAAGCTGCTGCGATAAGGGCGGAGGCTGCCAAGAAACAAGCTGAAGCCGGCTCTGCTCCTGCTGCCTCAACATCAGTCGTTCCGCCCCCTGCGGGGGCTGGCGCCGCCGATCCGGGTGTTGCTGCTACCACCAATGATGGCAAGGGTAAGGCCAAGATGGGCGCCGAGTGATATATGGTTTCCGATGCCTCTTCTTAAGCGTCAGTCGGTCGACATACTTTTTGAAACAGTCATTCTTTAGGCGGTGCGCCTGTGCACCTTTGATATTTTTTCACCAGTATTTTGTAATGCACACTAAGGCCTTGATATACTCGATCCCCGTTCCGACCTTTGTAAGTTTAAGCTCATCTGTTCTCGATATCTGGTTTTATTTATTGCTCCTTTTGTGAAAACTCAATTTCCGGGTCTCATGGGTACTGACAAGCGGATTTTGCTTCGAAGTCCCCAAGTCCCCAAGACTCGGATACTTGGATTTTTGCAACTATACAATTAAGCCAGCTCTTTTCAAGATTCCGAGCTACCGGGCCCGGATTGCCGAGCCTAGGACACTTGATCTTGAAAAGGCAACAAAATGCTCATTGCTATTGTCACAAAGATCCATGAGTTGTTTCACATCGGATTTGAAGTTATGCTTAATAGTCATTGAGTTTCCAGCTATTCAGCCTTGTACTCTGCATAACTTGTGGTTTAGATGACCCTTTTGACTGTCTTGTACTGTAAGCCGGCTTTCGCGTGGATACCATGTTGTTACATCAATACGAAGACGTAGCCAGCCAATCCCCGTCGGGTTTCATGACTAACTGCCATCGTAAGCGAACAAATCATGCCACTTTAATGCGAGTCACATCGAGCTTAAGTAAGAGTAGCCAAGAAATTTGGACTTCTTTGTCCGGTTATAAGATTGTAGCCGTACTCGTTTGCAAGTAATCGGCCCTTATAACTCATAGGCATCATGGCCGGGTCTTTGAGTTTGTAACTGTGCTATTTAAGCGATCAGCCCCCAAGACCTAGATATACGCGTCGTACTGAGAATACATAACCTGATAACAACCATCTCTTTTCTTGATAACCATCTCTTTACTTGATATGAAAAACTGATAACAACCATCTCTTTTCTTGATAACCATCTCTTTACTTGATATGAAAAATGTAGGTCAGCAAGCCGCCTCATTAAAAACCCGTCCAGTCCCCAAAGGTACCCTGGATATGAAAACAGTACGTCAGAAAACCTGCTGCCTATTACATCGTGCAATTCCACTTGCCGATATAGTCTTTACTAAGTGTAATACGGACGCAGCTGAGCCACGTTCCATGGTCTATCTCTTTCTTGCATAGATGAAGTGGTGTGCGCGGTGTCATTGACTGTAGCCGACTCTTCCCTTGCATCTATCAAATAATATGATCCGTTATGTAGGTTCCGGCTTATGATAAATGGTCCTTCCCATGGTGGTGATAATTTGTGTTTTCCTTCGTTTGACTGTACCAGACGCAGAACCAAATCTCCTTCCTGGAATACCCGGGTCTTCACACGCCGGCTATGATACCTCCGTAGATCTTGCTGATATATGGCTGATCTTTCCAGGGCTTGTTCTCTTTGTTCTTCTAACATATCTACGGCGTCCTGCCGGGTTTTTTCGTTCTCTACTTCGACGTAAGCTGATACTCTGGGTGAATCGTGAATAATATCACTTGGTAACACTGCCTCCGTACCATAGACCATGAAGAAGGGTGTCATCTGGGTAGACCTGTTAGGTGTAGTGTTGATGCCCCAAACCACAGAGGGTAGTTCTTCGACCCATGCGCCAGCAGCCCTAACACAGGGGACTCGCAACCGTGGTTTTAACCCACGAAGCAATTCTTGGTTTGCTCTCTCCACTTGCCCATTGGCCTGCGGGTGAGCCACTGATGCAACATCAAGCCGGATGCCATTGTTGCCACAGAATTTCTCCATCTCGCCAAGAGACATGTTAGTTCCGTTGTCGGTGATTATGCTGTGGGGATACCCAAACCGGTAGATGATCCTTTTCAGGAACTTGACTGCTGTAGCCGCTTCGCAATTAGTAACTGGCATAACCTCAACCCACTTGGTAAACTTGTCAATAGCCACCAAAAGATGTGTCTTTTTGCATGGTGACATATGGAAGGGACCAACCATGTCCATACCCCAGACGGCGAACGGCCAAGTTAATGGGATGGTCCTTAATTCCATAGCCGGTACGTGTGTTTGGCGAGCGTACCTTTGACATCCGTCACATCTCGCTACCAAACGTTCTGCATCTGCTAGAGCTGTAAGCCAGAAAAATCCGTGTCGATAAGCTTTAGCCACCAGAGACCTTGTAGATGCATGATGCCCACAGTCGCCTTCGTGTATTTCCTTGAGGATCTGTCGGCCTTCTTCTGGCGCTACGCAGCGCAAGAAGACTCCTGTTGCACTTCTCTTGTATAATTCTCCATTGATGATAGAATACCCCTTTGCTCGCCTCAGAATTTGTCTTGCTAATACCTCCTGTTCTGGTAACTCGCCCCGTGATAGGTAGGCCAGGTATGGCTCTGTCCACTCGGGGATGGCATGTACTGCGGCCACGTACTCCAAATCCGGGTCTTGATTTGCCAGTTCTTCCTCAGACTCGGTTTTAACTGATGGTCGCCACAACTCGTCCAGGAACACATTAGGTGGAACCGGCTCTCTACGCGAGCCGAGTCTGGCGAGTGCGTCTGCTGCCTCGTTTTTTCTTCTGTCTATGTGCTCCACCTCATACCCGGAAAAGCACCCGGCAACCCTGTCGACCTCCCTGCGATATGCTGCCATAGTTGCATCCTTTCTGTCCCAAGTTCCCGATACCTGTTGAACCACAAGATCCGAATCTCCGAAGCATCGTATCCTTTTAATGTTCATTTCCTTGGCTACCTTTAAACTATGCAACAGGGCCTCATACTCGGCCACGTTGTTTGAGCAATCGAAGTGAATTTGCAGTACGTAACTCAATTTGTCTCCCTTGGGCGATGTCAGCACTACTCCAGCTCCTGATCCCTCATATTGCTTTGACCCATCGAAGTGCATGGTCCATGACTCGGATTTTGGAACTGTGGTAGCCATACCTGTATGTGTCCAGTCGTTAACGAAATCAATTAAAGCTTGGGACTTGATTGCTGACCTGGGTTCGTAGTTTATGTGATAATCTCCCATCTCTATTGCCCACTTGGCTATTCTTCCCGTCGCGTCCGAGTTTCTGATAATATCCGACATTGGTATTGAGCTGACCACCGTTATAGGATGTTCTTGGAAATACGGCTTCAACTTCCTGCTGGCCATGAAGACTCCGAACACTAACTTTTGCCAATGTGGATAGCGCTGCTTTGCTTCTGATAATACTTCACTGACGTAATAAACCGGCCTCTGAACCGGGTAACCTTTCCCGTCCTCTTTGCGTTCCACGACAACCACTGCGCTAACGGCTCGGGGGCCAGCTGCCACGTATAGCAACATAGGCTCTTTAGGACCCGGCGCCGCTAGTACTGGTGCTTCAGATAATTGCTTCTTTAGTGCTTCAAACGCTTCATCTGCCTCTTCGTCCCATACGAATTTATCCGATTTTCGCAAGAGCCGATACAAGGGTATTGCTTTTTCTCCGAGTCTAGATATGAACCGGCTCAAGGCTGCTACACAGCTCGTGAGCTTTTGAACATGCTTCAAGTTCTCCGGCTTTTTCAAACTCTGGATTGCCTTGATTTTATCTGGATTTGCCTCAATTCCTCTCTCGGAAACTATGAAGCCGAGTAATTTCCCAGCCGGAACTCCGAACACGCACTTCGTTGGATTAAGTTTCATCTGGTACCTCCTCAGGTTTTTGAATGTCTCCTTTAGATCATCGATAAATGTCTCCGCCTTCCTGGTCTTGATGACCACGTCATCCACATAAGCATGGACGTTACGTCCGATTTGGTCCTCAAAGCACTTTTGAATACACCGTTGGTAAGTTGCGCCAGCGTTCTTCAACCCAAATGTCATAGTTTTATAACAAAAGGCCCCAAACGGGGTTATGAATGATGTTTTCTCCCATTCCTCCCTTTTGAGCTTAATCTGATGATACCCGGAATATGCATCCAGGAAGCATAACAGATCGCTTCCAGCTACTGCGTCTGTAATCTGATCTATCCTTGGGAGCGCGAACGGATCCTTTGGGCAATGCTTGTTAAGACTAGTGAAGTCAATGCACATCCTCCACTCGTTGGTCTTTTTCATCACCAGAACCGGGTTAGCCAACCAGTCCGGGTGAAATACTTCCATGATAAAGCCGGCTGCCAGTAGCCGAGCGATCTCTTCGCCTATAGCTTTCCTTCTTTCCTCATTCATTTTCCTCAAACCTTGTTTCACGGGCCTGGACTTGGGATCCACATGCAAACTGTGCTCAGCCAATTCGGTAGGGATACCCGGCATGTCGCTGGGTGTCCAGGCAAACACATCTGCATTCGAGCGAATGAACTCCACGAGCGCTCCCTCCTGCTCTTTTCCCAGGTTAGACCCTATAGTAAACTGCTTAGTAGAATCCCCTTCGACAAAATCTATCTTCTTGGTGTCTTGCGCTGCCTTGAATTTTGCTCTCTCATCCTCAGTATTCGGCTTTTTCAAGGCTGTTCTATCGTCCGGGTTTACTTGAGACCGGTAATATTCGAGCTCTTCCTTCCTGCATGCCTGCTCGGCCATAACTGAATCTCCTTCGTCGCACTCGGCCGCTATATCCCGGTTCCCATGTATAGTGATGGTCCGTTTAGGACCCGGGATTTTCAGCTGTAAATACACGTAACACGGCCTAGCCATGAATTGGGCGTAAGCCGGCCTCCCCAACAGCGCGTGGTAAGGACTGCGCAGCTTGACCACCTCGAACGTGAGCCACTCCACTCGATAATTATCCGTCGATTCCCCAAAAGCAACTTCCAAGGTGATCCTTCCCTCGGGGCTCGCCGAGTGACCCGGTACGATCCCGTGAAAGATTGTTGAACTTTTCTGCAGCTGGGACTCTTTGAGACTCATCCGTAAGAAGGTCTCCCAGTAAAGGATGTTGATGCTACTTCCACCGTCCATCAGGACCTTCTTCAGCTCGTAACCATTAACCTGTGGAGCGACCACCAACGCCAAGATTCCTGGACGCTCCACCTTTTCCGGATGATCTCTTCTACTCCACGTTATCTCTTGTTCTGCCCATCTAAGGTATCCCGGCGCGGCGTGTCGACGAAGATATTGATCCGGCCGATCGTCAATATAAATCCGGACTCGAGGTGATCCGATTCTGGCCCCCGGCCGGGATCGTCCACCGACTTTTCTTCTTCGTGGTCGATGTAGATTTCGCCAATGACAAGATCCTCCATGCCCTTCCGAGCTTCTCCCGTGATGTAAACACCTTTGGACGCAGGCCCCACGGTGGGCGCCAACTGTCGTGGGATAATCACGGCAGATGTTACCAGGGGTAACTGATCTTGGGGCAAGTCGACACAGGCGTTCGGGAGAGGGTTTAGCTCAAAGGAAGACATGATACAACTTGATCTGACAGCCGGCAATCGAAGTCGCCGGATCTCTATTCTCGATACAATAACTTGATTAGGGTTTACACTGGATACTCGATACCACTCGATATTGTTAAGGTCCTCAAATCTCTGTCTCAAACTATGCCCGGGGGTCGGTTTATATAACACCCGTACCCCCTAGCTTTTTCTACAAGGCACACCCGGATCCTACCCAGACACGGCGTGCTAACTCTAACTTTCCTTTACAACACCCCTAATCCGGGTCACTAGGCCCACGAACTTGGGCCTCCACAAACATCTTTATCATTAATCGAATCCTGCACACCATCCTTTGGGCCGGGTTACTTCCCGGAGCCTGGCATACCGGGTTAGTATCCCCCCGTCAATCAGGCTATCGGCGATCACACTGGCCGGGTGACGAACTTCCTTTTGAATGGCTTTGAAATCCTTCGGCGAAAACTTGGACCCGTCCTGATTGAACTCCGGAAACCCGGCTATCATCTTGGCCGGTTCTAGCTTTGGAATATAAGCTTTAGCAAGGGCGAGTCCTCGGGTTACCCCAAAACGGCAGGATGAGCGCTTCCAATGCCAAATCCATTCAGGAATGGTGGAGCAGGCTTCCAGCAACTTTTTCATGCTACCCGGCGCAGCGCACGGCAGTCGTAGCTCATCAAGAATCCATCCAACGCCGGCGCCAAGTTGCCGGATAGTATCTTTAATCAGTTGCAGTTTGGCGGTATCATCTTCTTCTTCAGGGGCAGCTTCACCCGGACCTGTTGAAAAGCAAGGAACGTAACGAGTAAGAAATCCGGTTATCCAACCAAGTGAAATATGGGTCATAATCGCCAGAGTTCAGAAATCGTACCAGTTGCGACGCGATAGATATCAGCAATCTGCACCGAAAGAGTCGTCAGCCTATCTTCAGCTATATGAGCCATTTTTCTGTATTTCCTTGTGATTTTTCCGCTTCTACGCGCTTCAGCTTCCGCTGCTTCGCGCAGAGCGGTCTCCTTCTCGATACGTTTGGCAGCTTTGGCCAGTTTCTTCTCAGATTGCGCAGCAAAGTCCTAGATGGATAACACAAGGAAAAAGGGTTAATTGGATCCATTGCACAAAGTTCCAAGCAAATCAATCAGTAATTCACTCGGAACTTGGGGACTATACAAGGATGCAGATGATATTGCTCGACTTACCTTGTGCTTTGTTATCAAGGCGTCTAAAATATTTTCTTCGTCGGACCTCAAGGTGTAGAGGGCATCAAGCATTTGGGCAAACGTCATGTCTTCAGGACGAATTCGTGAAGGACCGGCAGATTGGTCTTCTGGTTGAAGGAGTTTTCCGACTTTTGGGGTCGAAACCCGGATCGTCTGGGTATCCGGGTTAGGAGAGCCCGGCTTGGTCTCTAAGATAATGTCCTCATCTACCTCTTCAGTGGATTTGGGAGATGCGGTCTTCGGCTTAGCTGGGTCCTTGAAGGGGTCTTGTTCTTGCCCGTCCTCAGCCTCATCATCAGCTGCAGCATCCGTGTTAATGTGCGGCTCCTCCCCTCCTTGCCTTTTTGCTTCAGGAATTTCCGGGTCATCGGTGGTCACTTGGGCACTAAAAGGGGAAAAAGGAAAGAGTGGTTAGTAGTACATATTAAAGAGTTAATAAGTGTAAAAGTATATCAAGTAAAGGACCTTTACCCGGTGTTTATGGCATAATCCGGCGGAAGCTCGCTGCTGGAGGCGGACGAAGTTGTCAATGGTACCGGCTGCGGTACCCGGAATTGCCCAGCGTGTGGGTGGTTAGGAGATGGATGGCGCTGAGGTGGAGGAATGTTGGCTCGGTGAGCAGGGGAAGTCGGGATACCCGGGTTAAGGGGATCGTCCCCCGGGGAACTCCGGGTTACCCTGCGCTTAGCCGAGAGGAGGTCCTTCAAGAGTGGTGAGTGTGACAACCGTTCATTTAGGATGCGCATAGTTTCGAAGGAGTAAGGCTCAGAAGACATGAAGGAGAAAGGAACCTTTGCAATCACCCCTCTGGCTTTCCTCTTGTTTCCGACTGTGGCTTCCTGGTCGGATTCGGTGGCCTCCGGGTCATCCTCTTCTTTTTCTTCCTCGTCCTCCAACCCTGAAAGTCGAGTATGTATCAGACAAAAAGAAAGATGGGTGACAGGAAGGTAGTATTGGTAAAAGGCTAATGTAAGATTTGGGAAAGCACCTTCATCATCATAGGCCGGTTCGTCCTCCACTTCCGGGTCTTTGGACGGGGGGGAGGTTTCGATCCTCCAGAAGGGATCTTCAGCCTATGATCGAGGAAATGAAAGCAAGAGTCAGAGGCAGTATCAAGTTAAAGTGTTGAAATAAGTTGTGGGGATCGGGTCTTACTGCTGGAGCCGGGTTTTCTCGAGTGAATGGGGGTAACCCGGCGATATTTCTTATCACCTCTAACTTCTCAGTCAGGAAGCCTTTGATGGTCTTGATGGTATCACCGGTTGCGAAGTTCTTAGTGGAATATCGGAGCGCGTCTGTGGTGTGCCCAGAGTACTCGTGCATCAACTTGGAGCGGATGGAGTTGGGTTGGATCCGGAAATCCACCCAGGTCTTCACCAAGTTGAGCCCAAGAAGGCCTTGGGCCGTGAAAACAGCCAACTTAGCCAGCAAAGGCTGGATCGCCTCCCTGTCCGAGTCAGGGCACTAGTAGGGAATGGCTTATAGCCACCACCATACCGCTGGCCAACAATAATTGTCGTTGCCCAGCGCTAACAGCACTGGCGAACAGAAATACCTGTTCGCCAGCGCTTTGAAACACTACCGCTGGCGAACCACCACCCTTGTTCGCCAGCGCTATGGCCGGGCCCCACCTGCGCGCGCTACAGCCGCTGCCCAATATTAGCGCTGGCGAACAGGGCAAAGTGTTCGCCAGCGCTACGCCCACAACCGCTGGCGAACAGGTGCTGTTGTTCGCCAACGCTAATATGTGGGCCCAGCACGCATCTTAGCGCTGGCGAACAGCAGCACCTGTTCGCCAGCGGTATTCCGCAGATCTAGCCATAAGTGCACCCCCACCCACCCACTTTCCCCTCCACTCTCTCTTCTTCACCTTGTCCTCTCTTCTCTCTCTAGCTCGAAATTATGCCAATTTCTCCACCCTCCTACTCTATTTTGAACCAACTAAATTTATTTTAGTTGGTATATATATGTTTATCTCCCTCCTAACATCATTTTTACCCCAAATTTTCCCTCCCTAGCCATCTAGATCTAGAATTACCCCTTTCTCTCCAAAGCTCCAAAATTCTCCGGATATCGTCGTGTAGCCATCTATTCATTTGAGGTGGGATGAATGATAATAAATAATTAAATGAGTTTGTATATAAATTTTGTCTGGATACACGCGATATGCAATATGTGTGAAATTTCACCGGATTCAACAATGGTCGTGTGATGGAGACGATAAATGCATGTGTGCGCAATTTGTTGTGGAATGAAATTGAGTAGCCAACTATCGCCGGAATGTTGATTCATTTCCGTCTCGGCATAGTTTGGCACTCCCTAATAACCTCCTATTTGTAGGAAGGTCATGCCGAATTTTTTCGTGAATACGACATGAAGTGAAATTTTTGATATGAAAATGAGTTGCCACTTTGCCGGAATGTTGATTCATTTCCGTCTCGGTAAAGTTTGGCACTCCTCTAACCTCCAATTCGTAGGAAGGTCATGCCGATTTTTTTCGTGAATATCGAAATATATATATATATTATGTTTGGTTCTAATATTAATTATATCGGCGCGCGCTCTCGTGCAGGCGACATATAATGGTGGTCGTTAAGAGTGAACGTGTCGTGAATAGTTACTTGAGACACGCGACAGAAGACATGTTACAAAATGGCCGCAAGGAGATACGATGTCCATGTCGAAAGTGCAAACTAGGGGGCTTGCTCAATCCCTTTACCGGAGACTTGCTCAGTCACCTCCTAAGGTATGGTTTCATGGATGGGTATAACAGTCAGTGGGTAAGTGATGATGAAGATGATGAAGTCCATGGGGCGGCGGCGGTAGGAAATGATGTGCAACAGGACAATAGCAACGATCGACTAGAACTACAGCAGGACCAACTACAGCAGGACCAAGATCAGCCTCATGACCCCGCACATGATCATGGAGAAGATGTTGAACAAGACGTGGAAGAAGATCACGAGGACACAGGGACACCCCTAACGGAAGTTGTGCGTGACCCTCATCTGAAAGAACTGCTTTTGAGAAAGACGACTAACTCGATATCTGCTGCTAGAGAGCAATCGAAGCTGGCGCAACTAGAGATAGACTCGAAGACACCGTTGTATGTAGGCTGCGGTCCGGGAGAGTCCCGCCTGAGAGTGGCCCTCGATGTTCTGCAGATGAAGGCGAGATACAAATGGAGCGACATAAGCGTCGATGCAAGCCTGCAATACTGGCACGATGTCCTTCCAGAGGGCAACACCTGTCCTAAAAGTTGCGACGAGGCCAAGAAAGTCGTGTGCCCCTTTGATTTACCTCACGAAAAATACCATGTGTGCATCAACGATTGCTACATTTATCGGAAAGAGGACGCGAACAAAACCATTTGTCCAGTTTGCAGTGCCGCTCGATACAAGAAAGGGAAGAAGAAAGCTCCTCGGAAAGTTGTGTGGTACTTTCCGCTCATTCCCCGTCTGCAACGGTATTTCGCGGACCGCAAGAAAGCAGAGCTCATGCGCTGGCACGCGAAAAGGAGGAATAAAGTTTTGAAAGATCCAAATCGGAGTGAAAAAGTAATTCTGACACATCCTTCAGATGCAAGTCAATGGAAAGCAATTGACTGTGAATATCCAACGTTCGGGGCGGAGGCAAGCACTAGTAGGAAACAGGCTATAGCCACCAGGTTACCGCTGGCCAACAAGAATATCGGTGCGCCAGTGCTACTACCGCTGGCGAACGCGCCGCCCTTGTTGGCCAGCGGTAAGTTAGGTACCGCTGGCGAACATGGCACTTCGTTCGCCAGCGGTAACAGTGGGCGTGGGGGTTGCGCGCGGCAGCAAATACCGCTGGCGAACATTGCACTTCGTTCGCCAGCGGTAACGTACCTTAGCGCTGGCGAACAGCGAGCTGGTTCGCCAGCGGTATGGTTACTGCTGGGCAACACTTTGGTTGGCCAGCGCTAACTATACCGCTGGCCAACCACTATTTTGGTTCGCCAGCGGTAAGTTTTGAAAAATTTCCCTCCACACACACCCCCCCCCCCCCGTGGACCGCCTTTTTTACTTTTCTAAAGTAGAAACGAAAATGATAAAACGTTCAAAAAATAAATTCCTTGGATATGTGGGTAGAGTGCACTGTCTAGTTGATATAGAAAATTTGAAATACTCCATTTGACCTTTTATGCAAAATTTAAAAATAAAACGTAAAATGGCCATAACTTTTGCATACGACGTCGAAAAAACGCGTTCAATATATCAAAAGAAACGTGAGCAAATTGCAGATCCAACCTCACCGGCCTTCGGCCCGTGAGGTTTTTTCAGAATCAGCAAATTCCAAAAGGAAAAAAAGTTATTTGAGACAGACTAAATTTTCCTACATAATCAATTTAATTAAATAAATTCAAAGTTCAAAAAAAATAAAAAAAATGTTTTTTTTTCGAGAAAAGATAATAAGGATGTCATATTTGGATTCCTCATATTCTTCTGATCAATTTAGACATATCATTTATCGAATTTGGAATTACGGATTTGTAGATATGGTGCAATAGTTAAGAGGATTGATAGTACTATACTAACAAGAAAGAATGAGTGGGTCATAGGTAGAGTAGTGGGATGGAACTAAGAAGTTAAGCGTGCTCGGGCTAGAGTAGTGGGAGGATGGGTGACCGAGCAGGAAGTGGGCATTCAAAGATGAAAAAAAAAAGAAAAAAAAGGAAAAAATTCTACAGCGTGTTTAGAGGTTCCTCGAATTCAAATGTTTTGAAAAATTGAAATAAAAATAATGCGAAAAAATTTATTTACGAAATTTCAAAATTTCAGACTTACCGCTGGCGAACAAGACTCTGTTCGCCAGCGGTAACTAGATAGCGCTGGCGAACAAGACTTGTTCGCCAGCGGTAACCCCTTACCACTGGCGGTGTACTGCTGGCGAACACTTGTTCGCCAGCGGTAGCTTGTTTTTGTTCGTCACTGGTAAGCGTTTTCCTACTAGTGAAGGAACATCAGGTTGGGTGTGAGCACCGACGGACTCAATCCGTTTGGCAACCAGAGCAGCACCCATAGCACCTGGCCCGTGTTTGTATGGATGTACAACATCCCTCCCTGGTTGTGCATGAAGAGGAAGTATATTCACATGAGTATGCTAATTCAAGAGCCGAAACAACCAGGCAACGACATCATACCTGAAGCTGCTTAAAGATAAGCTGGAAACGCTATGGGCCGAGGAAGGGGTGAACACATGGGACGCCTTCGGTGAACAATATTTCCCAATGAGAGCTGTCTTACTCTGTACGGTTCACGACCTACTAGGTTACGGATATGTGGCGGGCCAGGTGTGCCACGGACATAATGGTTGCGTGAGGTGCATGGATGACCCCACGTTTATGCAACTTCCGAAAGATCCTGGGTCTTCGAAAACAGTTTTCGTTGGCCATCGAAGGTGGCTACCCAACAAAGACCCGTGGAGAAGACGAGGAGACCTTTTTAACGGTGAGGATGAGCTCCGTGGACCTCCACGTAAGAGGTGCGGCGAAGAAATCTACAATTTGCTGAATGATTGGAAGGAATGCCCAGAGCCGGGAAAGAAGCAAAAGGCGCCAAAACCGCTTCTGGATGTATGGAAGACGAGGTCGGTGTTTTGGGACTTGCCATACTGGCCCATTCTCGATACGCCTCACTGCCTTGATCTGATGCATATCACGAAGAATGTGTTTGAAAGTTTGTTTGGCACGCTGCTCAACATGCCGGAGAGGACCAAAGACGGGGTGAAAGCAAGAAACGACCTGAAATATTTTGGTATTAGGATAGATCTTCAGGGGGGACGCCCGGATGATGACGACGGCGATCAATCGTGTGATGAGGAGACGGATAGTCGCAAGGCCAAAAGGGTTATTAAGAGGAATGACTATTACTGCCCCCCTCCTGCTTCACTCTTAGTCCGGACGAGATCACAAAATTGATGATGTGCCTTCTCGGAGTCAAAGTCCCTAGCGGTTACTCAGGGCTAATAAGCAGATTCCTCGACGCGCAGAAACAAAAGTTTAGCGGGATGAAGTCTCATGACTGTTACGTGATGATGACGCAGATACTTCCGGTTGCGATCCGCGGAATAATGGACAAACACGTCCGGGAAACCCTGTTTGGCCTCTGTAACTTCTTCGACGTTATATCTCGAAAGTCGATCACGGGGAAGCAGATCTCAAGGCTGCAGGAAGAGATTGTCGTGATACTATGCGAGCTTGAGATGTACTTTCCACCATCATTCTTTGACATATGTGTTCATCTGTTGGTCCATATCGTGGACGATATCATCCATCTCGGGCCGTTGTTCCTGCACAACATGATGCCGTTTGAAAGGATGAATGGGGTCATCAAAGGATATGTTCGCAACAGAGCTCGTCCGGACGGAAGCATCGTTCAGGGCTTTCTCAAACCGAAGAGTGCATCTCTTTCTACACGAATCATATGGACGTGGAGGACCCAGTTGGTCTGCCCAGAAACAAGCACATTGGCAAGCTCGATGGAGTAGGTCACAAAAATGGACGTAGAGAAGTGCATGTGGATCGGGCTTGTCGACGCACCGACTTTAACAGGGCAAACTTAGTAGCTCTCCAACACATTGACATGGTCGATACTTGGGTGGAAAAACACAAGAGCTCGATTATGAAAAAGTACAGTGAACAAGGCAAGCGGAGGACCAAAGGAGAAATAATCAGAGAGCATAACTCCACTTTCTTGCGTTGGTTTAAAGATGTGATCGTCGCTAATCCACCGCCAAGGGATTGTGCGAAAAATAAACTATTGTACGCCTTGGCACATGGCCCAGCTCCCAGCCTAGCGACGTTTCAAGCATATGATATCAACGGGTTCACTTTCTACACAGAGGAGAAAGACAAAACTTCCGATTATCAAAACTCAGGGGTAACGATGGAATCCTACACCGGTGACAAAAAGTTAAGATACTACGGAAGGATCGAGGAGATATGGGAGCTTAACTACTCTGGAGAGAAGGTGCCTATGTTCCGCGTCAGATGGGCTAGGATGTCGACCGTCAGGAAAGAAGACCAATACTTTACAACCATGGTTATTCCCGAAGCCGGAACCTCATCAAGCGCGAATGTCACAGCGCAAAATGAGCCATGGGTATTGGCTAAGCATGTGTCCCAATGCTTCTTCATAACAGACCCCGCAAGGCCTAGCCGTGTTGTCGTGAGGAGAGGGAAAAGAAATATCATCGGAATGGATGGAGTCGTTGACGAGGACGAGTTCGACACGTTCGGCGACCCAAATATTGACGATGATCAAGAAGATGATGATGATAGTCATGCAACATACACAACAAGAAGAAGCAGAACTACGCTACCTAGGCATGGTCTTCCATTCAGAAGAAGAAGTCATAATGTGGGGTTAAATTATGCAACTTCGACCAAAAAAGGCAAAAAAATCAAACACTGATGAGAAACTATGTATATATTTTTCTGCCAATTGTATGCGATGAAACTATGTATATGCATGGATCAACTAGTCTGATATCGATGTGCACTTATTATAAATTTAATGTACCTTGTTCTTTATTTCAAATGTGTGGAATTATATTATTTGAAACATAAAGGAAACCAAATAGAAATTAAACAAGAAGGAAACAACGGAAAACAATAGAACACATAAAGAAAAAACAATAGAAAACAACTAAAACCAAAATGATGAAAAGAGAAAACAAGAAGGAAATATTGGAAAACAATTGAAAACATAAAGGGAATAATGAAAAACAAAAAAAAACATTATTATTTGTGATGTGTTTGAAATTAATTTGTAATGTGTTTGAATTATTATAAATTAAATGTCTTTGAATAATTTAAACAAATAAAGAAAACAAAAAAAACATTATTATTTGTAATGTGTTTGAAATTAATTTGTAATGTGTTTGAATTATTATAAATTAAATGTCTTTGAATAATTTAAACAAATAAAGAAAACAAAAAAAACATTATTATTTGTAATGTGTTTGAAATTAATTTGTAATGTGTTTGAATTATTATAAATTAAATGTCTTTGAATAATTTAAACAAATAAAGAAAACAAAAAAAACATTATTATTTGTAATGTGTTTGAAATTAATTTGTAATGTGTTTGAATTATTATAAATTAAATGTCTTTGAATAATTTAAACAAATAAAGAAAACAAAAAAAACATTATTATTTGTAATGTGTTTGAAATTAATTTGTAATGTGTTTGAATTATTATAAATTAAATGTCTTTGAATTATTATAATGTGTTTGAATTATTATAAACACAGAGATCGAACACACACGCGCGCGCACGGTTCCCTCGTCTCCGGCGAGCCTCTTCGTCTCCGGCGACCACCGCGCAGCAGCAGCGCCCTCTCCACTCTCACCGGCGACGCCCTCCCTCTCTCCCACCCCCACTGCCCCACTCTCCCCCCGCCCACTGCCACTCCATCCCTCTCCCCTTCCCTCTCTGCCCGGCCACCGCGCACGCGCCCCTCCCTCTCCGGCCACCGCGCACGCGCCCCTCCCTCCCTCTCCGGCCACGCCATCCCTCTCCCCTTCCCTCTCTGCCCTCCCCTCCACCTCCTCGGCCTCGCTGCTGCCCCGAGCACTGCCCCCTCCGCTGCCTCGAAGGTGTTCGACAGAAATCCTGAACGAGGTAACTAGTTCTCTGTTGCTAAATTTTTCTCTTTTTGGTTTGCTCCCAGTTCAGCAATGGGATTTACTTTTGATATCTCGTGTCTATCCTGATCCTGGTTGTTGTGTAGTACTACTATCTGCTTTAGGCATTTCCACTTTTGTAAACAAGAAAAAGGCACTCAAACTCTATGCTCATCAGCATGCCCTCGCTGTTCACCATCAACTCCATATGCTTATTGTGCTGTTGTTCCCTTTCCAGTTGAGTTATTTTTTTAGGTTTATTTACATAGATGGGTTTGGTAGCTGGAGTACATACACTCGGCTGATGATGTGTGCTGTATAACTAACTAATCCTTGTTAGTTAAAATATGAATGAAAAAGTAAGAAGAAACGTTTCTAGGGATTGGACGGTGGTTGGGTTAAAGGCCAGTCGCTTTGGTGATGTCTGGGTTTTATGGACACTGATGTGATCCTTTGATGGAGCCCAACTCATGGGTACTGACAAACACCGCCGCTCACAAATCAGATGGTTCACCATCATCGATCATGGGTACGAATGCCACTACTCGCTAACAGTTAACATCAGGAATTAAACTACTGTACGAGCATTTGGTGGCCAGCTTCAGGGAGGCTCCGACCGAATGAGAACGTGAATCCACTGTCCCAGCACGAAGGAACCAGCCATGTATACAGGATATACATGGCATATCTGCTAACCGCGCCCACAGATTTGGTGCCGAGTACTGGTACGTCTGCTCTGGAGTAAGTGGCCAACCAACGATTTTTCAAAGTGACACTGGCGATAGAATAGCTGGTGGGGGGTTGGCCACGCCTACCCAATTTGGCTTGAAAATTTCGACATAGGGCTAACTAACCAAGTTGCTGTTTTAGTTTTTACTGTACCATATTTATAGTACACCTACTTTATGTAGTTGACTTTGCGGGTCACGTGAGAAATATTGGTAGAACATGTATGTAGGTTTTCAAGGATCAGTCGTTGAACCACCCACAACAAGTTTTGGCTAAACTGGTGTAGTCAGGGCCCAGGGTGGGCATTATTTGGCCCGTGACTTGGGGGATTTGGTCGTATTGATGTTTCTGGAGTTCGGTTCAGCAGCAGTCACCCTGTCTTTTTTTCTGACTTTTTAAATGGTTAAGCGCATCAGGTAGACGTTCCTGCCTTTCAACTTACATTTTTCTGATTCTTGCTAACTGTTACCATATCTCTGACTTAAAAGGGTTAGGTAGATATTCTGTAAATTGGATCTTTAATGGTTTTTTGGTGATCATAAGTTTTATTGGAATAATACCTTCTACTGTTTTTATTTTTTGGAACATACTACCTGTGTTTTTTTTCCGTAAACCTGCACATGTCAGTGTAATGTGATGATTGTAAGTTATTTAGCTAGGCCATTTTACCTAACCGATAAAATTGATATTACTAAGTCCTGGGTAAATCATGCTGAATTCTGTATGATGGCCTTCTGAAATGGTTTTATCTTAGGCATTTGACTATGTTCCATTGTTTTTCTCCCTAGAATAGAATCTTTGGGCTGTATACATGATATACATGAACCTAAAAAACAAATAGGAACCTAAAACTGCTCCACTAGTTGTTATTAATCGATATAATTCTTGACTTAAACAATATACAGGAACCTAAAAACCAAACAGAAAATTCATATAATTCAGTTTGAAAAGTATGTGTTTCTCTGTTTTGAAAATTCATATAATTCATATAATACAGGAACCTGAACCTACTGATGGTTGTTGTCTGGTTGATGTAAAACCATAGCTGATAATGAAGTGATGATACAACAGCAGTAGTGTGTTAGGTTTTACTAATTTTGTTTTGAATTGCCACTTTATTATTAATTGATATACACCTGTTTGTTTGCTTTGAAAGTATCAGGTCTTCCTGTTTTACTGTTTTTTTTTCTCTTTTTGGTTTGCTCAAGTGATGATACAGCATGCAACACAATGGTTTTTATTCACTTAAACATATTAGGCGAGTTAGGAATGAGTAGTAGTGTGTTAGGAATGTTTTTATGTTGATGAGCTAGTGACGAGTGGTTGTTGTGTGTAGGTTGAGTAGCTAGAAATTATATGCTAATTTATATTCATGTCGATCCTGTCTTGATATCTAAATATGAATCTGGTTGGTGGTGATGGATGGTGGTGTATGGATGGTGGTGATGGATGGTTGTGATGGATATGGCGTGGTGATGATGGATGGTGGTGATGGATGGTGGAGATGGTGTGTGGTCGTGTGGATATGTGCCCACCTTCGTGTGGATGACGATGATAATATGAGGGGTGGGATCTATTATATGAGGGGTGGGATTTTATGTGCAGGTACCCCACGTGAGTCCCTATTTTGCTGGAATGTTGATTAATTTCCGTTCCGGCAAATTTGGGTACTCCATTTGTGATATTTTTAGCAAAGGTCATGCCGAAATTTTCCGTGAATTTTGGCATGATCTTTGCTAAAAATATCACAACTTAGAGTGTCCGAGAAATTTGGACTCATATGGGGTATACATCGTCTAAATTGTAGGATTTGTTGAACTTATTTCGGGTTTTCTCTCCTTCCTTAGATATGGCTCACAACGACGAGGCGGGTGGTTCTGGTCTCGGACACGGCGGAGACAACGACGATGCGTGGCTTTCTATGCTAAGCGCCGGAGGCGGACAAGTAGATCCGCACCCGGATCTAGAGATGGAGGGCGATGATGCAGACGACGAGATGGACGAAACCGTTCGCCAGGAGCTAGAGCCACACAACGATACATCGGGCGCAGAAGGTGATCAAACCGGTAGTGGCACCGGGGATACCGCCTCCGGTAGCGAGGCGGCGGCTAGGCGCAAAGAGAGGCGGCACAACATGCTCGCCACCATGCGGGAAGAGTTCACGGAAGTGGACCCCAAGAGCGGTGCTCCCCTCGAGCCGGAGAGTTATGCCAAGGGCTATGGAAACCAGATAGGCTGCATAGCTCGAGACTTCGGCAACGTTAATATGGAGCACCTCAAAGCTAAAGAAAACAAGGCTAATGCCGCCCTGCTGATTGAGAAGCTGCACACAAGGTACAAATTCCCGGATCCTTACGACAACCAGGACCTGAAGAAGAATCTGGTCAACTCCTTAGCACTGAACAAGTTCGCCAAGGCGTTTACGACTTGGAGATCCAGTTTGCGGCAGATGCTTGCGAAGGGTAAGGATTTTGATGAGATCCATAAGATGTGGCCCTCCATTTCCGAGGAAGACTTGGCCCAATTCAAGATCGACGAACTCAAACCGGAAAGGATTGCGCTGACTAAATGGGGGAAAGAACAGCGAAAAAAGAACATTGGCCCTCACAATCTCGGAAGCCGGGGTTACTTTGGGAAGCAGAAAGTATGGGAAAAGGAGGATTCGAAGAGAGAAGGGCCGAACCCGTTTGACAAGATCACCGACCCGCAGGTGAGAATTTTTGTCAGGGCCCATTACAGGGAAGATCCCAAAAAGCCCGGCGATCTTGTGTTGAACGAGAAGGTCAAGCTGCTCGAGAATAAGTATCTCGAGGAAGAAGAAAAAGAACGCCTATCTCAATCTGATGGGGGGTCCTCGGCGACGACGAACAAGGACCCGTATGACACCCCTTTCATTAGGGCGCTTAACGCGATGAAGCGAGTGCCCCTTGACAAGAAGCCGAATCGTGGCCATGTGCATGGCCTCGGAAAGGGTCATCGGCATGCGCACTACTACCCCGACACCAAGGAAAAGCGTAAGGAGCGGAACAAGGGCCCGGAGAAGACGGTCGACGAGCTTGTGAACGAGAGGCTCAATGAGCTCCTCCCTACCATCTGTTCGACCGTCGCTCAGTCCTTAGCGCCGTGGATGCTAGGTGGAGGACAAGGGCCGCTCCCGCAGATAAACATAGCCCAAATGGTGCAGCCAGCGCCGCAGAACGTGGCCCCCGTCGTGGCGCCGCAGAACGTGGCCCCCGTCGTGGCGCCGCATAACGCGGCCCCCGTCGTGGAGTCTACTGCGCGGAACGAGCCGGCCCCCAACCCTCAGCCGGAAGGTCGCAAAGATCCGTCGCCGCCCCGCCACATCTCTTCAACGCCGCCGCCGACACTTAGCGGTCCATCCCCCTTGTCCGAGCTCAATGCCCTCACGGTAATTCAACGTGCACTGCTTAATTATATATTATGACTTGATTCGTGACGGCATCAGTCTCTAACAACGATCGCGCGACGTTTCGCAGGCCGACGAGACGGGATGCACATTGCTCCTTAATGTGAACGGCGAGTTAAAGGACGTCGCCAAAGGAAAAATCATCACACCTCTGAACCGCGTATCCCACGGCGTTCGTATGCCCGAGGACGTGTTCAGAGTGACATTAAGTCGGGTGCTCCCTGGTTGCGGTGCTCTCGATCCTCCGAACCAACCACCCGCAGCCGACAGCGAGTTGAACCTGGAGCAATGCTTGGTTTGGCCATTGACCTGGCCGAAATCACTAATTCGTTTGGAAAGTACTCCTGCCAACACTCCAACACCGGTCCAGGGGTCGGGGCACCCGAGCCAACACAAGGATTTCTCACCTGCAAAGTCCGTGCAGCACGACGGCGACGAAGATGAGAACCCGAATGACTACCTCGTCGACGATCCTTACGAGGGGCGCCCGGCCTGGATGATCTTGATCAACTTCTCTTGCCAGCGGAGGAAGCGGATAAATATCGATGCACAAAGCGTCTTTTCTCTTCTCAAGAGCCGGCAGTCCCCGAGCAAGAAGTCATCAGCCAGGATGCCCTCAAAGAGGCGGTAGCGGATGTATTTCATAAGACTCAGCCTAAGATCAAGTATGCACGGAAAAGAACTAAGAAGAGTTCTGCCGTTGCATCGATGAGCCAACCGGTGGAGGGGACCAAGTCTAAGCCGCAGACAGGACGTGTATTGGACAGGATACCCATAACCGACTGGCATCAGATCCATGAGTTGGGGAAACCGATGCTTCCGCCGAGGTTGGTCGCCTTGCTGACAGGTGATATGCGTAGCGTCCATGACGGTGTACTAGTTATGGAGGAGATGCTTCTCAAAGAGAAAAATCCAACGCTGCCGGTTTTGGTCGCAAAGGTGCCATCTACGGCGGGATTTGTCACTGAACGCAACGCAAACAAAATCATCATTAGATTTGACGACATTTTTCGGATGTTCCACATGAAATCACTCCACTCGTCAATCGTCCGTCTGTTTACGCTCAGCTTGGCGCATCAGCTATCCGTAGAGAATGTCAGAAACATCGGGCTAGCAGACCCCTACTACATGCACGACATGTACTTGAACAACCCCAGGGGTAGGGCAAAAGCGACAAAGTACCTCGAACAAGTGTTGCTCACTAACCATATGAACAAGAGGATCACCCTCGTGCCCTACTTTCCTGAGTAAGTTATATTTCCCATATTTACATAAGTTTGCGCATATATAGTTAGTGAATAAGTGTTGCTCACTAACCATATGGACTCCCCTGTTTTGCGCAGAAACAAATACGGCACCCTCATCATGCTCTACCCGAGAGACGCGCACGCAGTATATCTCGACTCCGGGAGTACGATGAAGGAGAAGAACTACACCCTCATCAAGTCTGTTCTCAATGATGCTATGGATGGCTACATCAGGGGGGAAGGATTCTGCGACAGGAAGAAACAAATTCAAGGAAAATATGTGTTCAGACACAGAACAGAGTTTCCCTGCCCCAAGCAGGCGCCAGGCGGCCAAATGGAGGCATGATACCTCATCCAACACATGACGGAGATCGTGAAGGACCAACATAGTCTGCAATACATGGCTGCTGTGGACAAATGGTCTCGCAGCATCGTGGAATGGTCTGATGCTGAGTACAGACAAAACTTTGGTCGCATCCAGCGCAAGCTCTGCACAATCATCTATAAGGATGTAGTAACTTCAGGATCTACCTTCCACTGGAACGGTACCCCACCATCTAACAATGAGTTGCGACAATGTGTGCTAGAGCAGACTGACGAGAGACCATTCAACTCGTTAGAAGGTGCTCTTCCGTTCCCGCCGGAGAAGAAACAGAAGATCACAACATCGAGGAAGAAATGATCGACGGTATGTATTCGATTCGTTACGAATTGCTCCTAATAAGAACTTGTGATTTCCTTTGCCGGTCTAATGCTTTTATCTTGGTCTACAGAGAGATGAAGAAGTCGACGGCGCGCTGGCCCTAGCGAAAGATCGCAAGCGGAGGCGGAAGCTAAAGCGGAGGCGGACCGTATATCTAGTCTTCTTTGCGATTGATCTCTATATCGCGCGTACGTTGCATAGATGTAGTAGTCATACCTTTGTAATCGTTGAACTAATTAGATGGCTATATTTTGGGTTCGAAATCTTCCGACATAAACGTGTTATTGAGATCAATGTGTTGTATTCGTACTTATGAGAATTGGATATGGATGCATATGTATAGATGTGTTAATTTCGTTATCGATGTGTTAAATTCGTTATGGATGGATGCATATGTATCTATGATTTATCGATGTGCTATCAGTGATTTATATGTGTGAAGTTTATAAATTATAGAATTTGAATGTATTTGGACCTGGGAATATACTGAATCAGAATATACAAACTGTTATACAAAAAAAAAAAAGGAAAAAATACAAACCTGTGAAACTTACCACTGGCGAACAAAGTACCTACCCCTGGCGAACAGTAGCACTGGCGAACAGGATTACTACCGCTGGCGAACAAATACCGCTGGCGAACAGAGGAGCTACCGCTGGCGAACATAGCGCTGGCGAACAAGGCCTTGTTCGCCAGCGATAACATGCACTACCGCTGGCGAAGTGGTGTTCGCCAGCGGTAACCTGCTACCACTGGCGTGGTAGCGCTGGCGAACACATGTTCGCCAGCGGTAGCTGATATTTGTTCGTCACTGGTAGCCCTTTTCCTACTAGTGGGGGCAAAGGCGTTGAAAGATTCGGAAGGCTCGAGGAGACTCTCCGAGTAACCCGGCAGCTTCCTTTCGCCGTCCGGGGAGGTATCATGGCAATAAAAGAAAGACAATTGCCAGTTTTTGACGTGGGAGTTTAAGTTGAGGGTTGGCATTGGTGAGTGCTTGCGGCGTTGGATGGATACCCCGCCGCAAGTAAGAAGTGTTCCGTTACTGCTTTCGCAGCACGGCTTGCACTGGAATAGTTCAATAAAAAGGGTCAAACTTGGCGGAACGCACAAGTATGATTCCGATAGAACGATGAAGTGGGTAATATTTAGCATGGAATTGGGCCCTATGTCAAATACCCGGAGACCGTAGTAGTTTAAGACCTCTCGGAAGAAAGGGTGACCCGGAGGACGGAATCCCCGGGTCACGTGCTCAATGAAGCAAATTACCTCACTGTCGGCAGGAGTGGGACGGGTCTCGTCGCCTGGTGCCCTCCAGTGTATGTCCTTCTGAGAGGGGAGGATTCCTAGTTCGGCCAGCTCGTCCAACTTGGCCTTTGTTACTGTAGATCGACCCCAATTGGCCGATATGGTTTGGGTAGTCTTTACCGGAGCCGGCTGTTTCCCTTGCCTTTTTGGAGCCATGGGGTTAACCTGCAAAACGCGAGAAAAAGAGGTGCAGGAAATAAGACTCGGAAGTGTTGGATTACCCGAGTTTGAAATATTCGGAAAGTGTGAAGACTAAAAATATCTGGGTAATGCATCCTGGAGCAAAGATTGCGAGGTATCCGGGTATCGAGTACGGCTGTGGAAATCATTGGTCACTTACGTGTTGAGGTGAGTTTGGGGCGCACGGATGGTTGCCCATGTCTCTACTGCAAGCAAAATAACTGGAAAAAGAGGATTTTCCGGGTGTTAATGATACGCGCGGAAGTTTGGACGAAATGGATCTAGGTTAGGAGAACTCGCGAGTGATTTTACGAAGAAATTGGAGATTAATGGCGGTAGGGGGGTGGTATGAGATCATCCAACAAGTTATCGAAGGAGCTAGCAAGTATCTAAGCGGTTTAATTCAACGCGGTAAGAACAACGGCTCGCGGATCAACCTAGATCCAATCTGGAGTGAATCTAGAAATTGCAAGGTCAAATTGCTGGGTGCGAGAAGCTTACCAGAGGAGAACGGAGTAACGCGTGGCGGCGGCGAATAACGTGATAGGAATGCTCCTTTGTGATTGCCAGCCAGATACTCGCAGATGCGTCGGCGAGGGTCGACGGCGGCGCGGGACGAATTGCAGCGGAGCGCAGCCTGCAATAGGATGGATCCAAAGACGAGCGCAGGGTTTCTGTGGTGGTGCTCCGTGAGTTCGAGCGCAGAAGCAAAGAGAAGAAGAAGGAGAAATGAGCCGTTGGGATTAGGTTAACCCCTAAGTGCCTATTTATAGAGTGCGGCAGGATAAGCCTAGGCCAATGGGCGAGAACCGGGAATTACGGATAAAACGTGCCTGCCCGGATTTTTCGAGATATACGTTAAATGTTAGACGAGATTTCCGGGATAGATGTGACCTAAATCTCTTCCGTGATTGCCGGATCGGGAAAACGAGTAATGGGTTTGGAGAAAAGCCGGGTTGCTATATGGCCACCATGGAGTTAGGCCTAGCTGTTTATCAAAGCAACCTAACCCGGCCCCCGTGAAGTGGTGAGTTTGGTATTTTTTGCAGGGAATAGCGTGCGCTTCAAAGAAAATCTCGAGAAGCCCAAGCTATTCTGGGGACTACTGATGGGGAGATAATAACCCGGTAGGCCAATTCCAAGGTATAACCCGGCCCAAAGGACGTTGTGCAGGATCCGGCTAAGGATAAAGACGCTTCTGGAAGGCCCAAAGTTTGTAGGCCTCGTAATCCGGATTGTGGGTTGCGGTAAGGAAAGCTAGGATTTGAAAGCGGTGTTCGGGTAGGACTCAAGTTGTGCCTTGGAGGGCAAGCCAGGTAGGGGTGCGGGTGTTTTATAAACCGGCTCCTAGGCTTAGTTTAAGAGAGATCCAAGTAGTAATCATATCACCGAATATCGAGTATCCATTGTACACAAAGAGATCGAGTTAATAAAGCGAGATCGGAAACTCGGCGACTTCATCGCCGGCTACCAGATTGAATTCCATCATGTTTTCCTCTGAGCTAAATCCTCTCCCAAACGCCTGTGTCGACTTGCCCCAAGATCAGTTACCCCTGGTAACATCTGCCGTGATCATCCCACGACACAATCCATGTTTCCAAGTTACGACTAATCGGTTAAACCCTGTCACTTGGAATGAAGACTAAGTACTATTGAGCCATTTCAAACACTAAGGACAGTTAAAACATATAAACCAGAGAACTTAGAAGGCAAAGGAATTAAAACCAGGAAAAACTTGCAAACACTTATAATTTAAACTGCAAAAGCGGGATACTTGCTTATACAAAAGATAGATAGCACTACAATAATGTTACATTTGTAAGAATAGTAATGCTTCTATTTTTTCCTGCCATCTACCCAGGATTCAAGCGGCTTCTTGGGATCCGAATCTTCATCCTCGCTGCTAGAATCCTCAGGAGTTGTCGGAACTTCCTCCTCGGGGTAGAAGGTGGAGATGTTCACCATCTGTGCTATCTTGGTAGCATGGCCTTTGACAGAGTCGAAGATGTTGGCTCGCTGCGTGTCCGTGTACCCTTGAGGGATACCTGACGCCACGCGCCAAGACTTGGCGGTGGTATAATGCATACGCATGAGCCCAAGGGCCATGCACGCACCACCGCGAGCCGCGGAGCGAAACCAGGATTCTTTGCGGTTCGCCACCTCCGAAAGTTTGCTAACTTCCGAGAGTTCTCATGCTTTGTCAGGAATGTACTTATTGATAAGTAACATCCCCGCAGATTTAATCGCGGTGAATATCTTCTCGAAAGCCCAGATTCTTTCGATCCGGGTAAGTGAGGGGCTACTGTCTGTTTAAACCAAAAAAAGTTAGGAAAAACAGAAAAGGGAAAAGGAAAATGCCGGTAAAAGTGTAAAAACCTTACCGAGAATCCTGTCCATCTCCGTGCCCTCTTCAAAGCGCTGGTTTAGGGCATTCTCTAGGTCCCTGATGGTGGCCTTGTCCTTCTCGGCCTGGCTCGAAGCCTTGTCCTTCTCGGCCTGGCTGGCCTCCAGGTCCTTCTGGAGCTTCACATTGATCTTGTGAAGTTCCATGTTTTCCTTGCGGAGGTTCTCGGCATTGCCGGCATCTTCAGCTATTTTTTTGGTGATACGTTATAAACGTATCCCTAATTTCTCATGCTCCATGATAATATTATGCCAATTGCCTACATGTTTTCTCTCTTCTTTATGTCATTCTTATCGATTTTCCGGACTAACCTATTGACAAGATGCCATAGAGCCAGTTCCCTGTTTTCTGTTGTTTTTTAGTTTCAGAAAAGTTGTTCTATAACATTCTCGGAATTGGAAAGTTCGAAGCCCGGAAGTCCTATTTTCCCCGGAAACATCCAGAAGACAGAAGAGGAGACGAAGAGGGGCATTAGGGGGCCCACACCATAGGGTGGCGCGCCCCCCACCTTGGCCACGCCAGGTGGTGGTGTGGGGCCCCTGGACCTCCACCGCCTCTGACCTTTCACCTATTTAATCCCCCCGGATGGAAAACCCTAGGCACCTGATAAAAATACCCGAAAAAGTTCCGCAGCCGCCGTCACCGTCAACCCTAGACCAGGAGGGTTCTGGAGTTGTTTTCCGGCACCCTGCCGGAGAGGAAATCATCACCGGAGGCTTCTACATCACCATGCCTGCCTCCGGAGTGATGCGTGAGTAGTTCATCCCTGGACTACGGGTCCATAGCAGTAGCTAGATGGTTCTCACCTCCTCATATGCCTCCATGTTTAGATCTCGTGAGCTGCCTATCATGATCGAGATTGATCTTATGTAATTCTATATGTTGTGTTTGCTGGTGATGGCTAGGTTGAGACTCCAAGTGCAGAGTGTGTAGCTAGTGGCAAGCCTTCTTCCCCACGAGGGTGACTCGAGGGTTTATATCGAACTCTTGGGGAGCCAGTATTTCAGCAGTTGTCTTCCAAGCTTCCTCCAGGATCCTGCAAACAAATAGAGAATTTTGTGCCCTCAACCTCACCAAGTGGTTGTCAAGCACAAGGTGTGAGACTTCTAAATTGCAATGCAAAACTGAAAGTAAATGTGCAATAATTAAATCTACTACTAAATGCAAATGAGAAAATAAATATGCAATGGATTGTTTTTGTATTTTTATGATGCAAGTGGTGATGGAGATAATGTAAATTCGAATTGGAGATGCAAGTAAAGTACAATGCAAGTAAAGTAAATTGCAGCAAAGTAACTAGAGTGTTTTCTTATAATTAAAATAGGACCGGGGTTCATGGTTTCACACTTGCATTCTCTCAAATAAAGTGGTAGACGGTGGACATAAAGAATTACATGTGAGATTACAATAACATGTTTGACATTGAGTACTTTCATATGGGCATCACGTCCTAGCATAGAGATCTCTACGGTCATATTGATCCCTCTTATACTCCACCAAGATGCGAAATAAATCATAACACCTCGATAATTAAGGAAAAACCAGAGTATAGCTTTAAGCAATGTGACATGAAGTTGAAGTAAGAACTTGCTAGATCTAGTCATGGAGATTGATTAGTGTCACTTCAAATCCCCGGTAACAAGGTACTCCTTTTTATCCCTAGTGAGGTAACTAAGAAAGGTTTAACAAAACCTAAGTGGATCGTTAAACTTCTGTCACTTTCACAACACTAGCCACCCCCCGTTACTCCAACTAATGCACCCATCACCCCACACACGCTCTCAAGAACTAGATTGATCAAAGCTAGCAAAAAAGAACGGGGTACATAAGATACATCTACTCAAATAACTC
Source organism: Alopecurus myosuroides (assembly GCA_028641055.1). Taxonomy (NCBI): domain Eukaryota; kingdom Viridiplantae; phylum Streptophyta; class Magnoliopsida; order Poales; family Poaceae; genus Alopecurus; species Alopecurus myosuroides. The sequence goes on along the minus strand of CM054060.1, from coordinate 312,640,624 downwards.
AAGAGAAACATTTGCAATCTCAGATTCAATAACTCATAGAAAAGATCCACCACATAGGAATTACAACGGTGCCCGTAATCATGTGAGGCAGCTCATACGGATCTAATTAGTGAAGCACATAGAGAGAGAGATACAAGTGCTACTTCCACAAACCCATAGCCCTGGGATGGACTACTCCCTCTTCATGGAGATGTCGATGGAGATGACGTTGGAGGGGTAGGAGATCACACCAGCGGCGCCCCGCCGGAGTTTTCCCCCTCCAATCTGGAACTTCTGGTCTCTGTTTTGGTGTTTCGGTGTTTCGGCGGCGCTCTTCTCCGTAAGGGTACGGGGGACCCTTTTTATAGTCGGTTTTAGGTCAAGACGGAGTCGGTAAGTCGAAGATGGAAGGAATTGGGGCCATAGGGGCCAAAAGGGGGCCTATCACGCGGCCAAGGAATCTGGCCGCGTGGAGGGTCATCTTTTGGGTCTCCTTGCCCAATTATCGTGGATCCTTCGCCCGCAAGTCTTCTCCTTCCAAGAAAATGACCCCCGCAGATTTTCAGGTGATTTCGCGGAAGTTTTCCCCCTGAAACGTCAAAAATATAGAAAACGGGGTTTCTGACAGGCAGGGTTAATTCCATAAAAGTTGGGGGACTTTGTAATTTAACCCCAAAATACTATAAAACATTGAATTATACCCTTATATGATGCAATATGTAATAGAAAACCATGTGAAAATATGCAAAATTCATCTATGCATTTTACATGCATCAACATCCCCAAGCTTAAACCATGCTCATCCTCGAGTATGAAGGTGATAAAACTAAGGTGGGTTTTGAATATTGAAACAGTCATGGGATATCAAGGAGGATTATTCATGCTACATATAATCAAATGATTAATACTAGAAATGAGTAGCAATATACAATTTATGTTGTAAGAAATATCAAAATGCAAGCAAAGATGCTTCATGAAAGTTCCCAAAGTGTATAATGAAATAAAAGCACTATGGACCAAATGCATACACAAAATGAAAAATAAAATCCTATATTGGTCAAAGAATATCATAATGGAGAATAGAAAATATGGTGGACACTTTGGAGAAAATTGAGTAGAGGTAAAACATGATCAAGTCTTATTTAGCCTCTAAATTATTCAATTAAAATTACTAATTGAAATGTGGTATCCATTGATCTAGGACTCTCATTGCCCCTTTATCACTAGCATCTTAAAATTGTGAGTATTGAAGTAATGAGAATGACAAGGTGGTTGAAACCCTCATGCCCCGTGAGTGTGAAAACCTACTCCATGATTACTCAACTTAAGATTCCTAATAAGCTTTGTACAATCATAATAAGTATTAATGACATCATAGAGAACCGCAAAGAGGTACCTCTTGCCCCATGACACGGAAACAAGCCCATGTTACAATGACAAGATGAACAAACGGAGTAGACTCATCATCCTTTTTATTTTCATACACTATTATGCATAGCTTCTTATTTTATTATAGGATATGTTGTAGAGTCACTCAAGCTGTAAGTAAATTTCCACCATGATAAAGCATGGCTTGGGTTAGCGGCCCAATGCGTTTCTCTAGTCATATAGATACTTACTCATCAAAACTTACTATTCCTCTATTTCATTTCGGCATGGCAGGAGTCAAAAAACAAAAGTACATGATATCAACCAAATGTAAATTTTTTGTGCAATGTTGAAAGCTTTCCGGTGATACACGTTTAGATAGCTCCAACCACACACTTGTCAAACGCAAAACTTGTGGCTCCCATTATTGGGTCATGTTTATTAGATGCATAAAAGTAAAGTGTGCCTTCAAAAGTTCGTGAGAGTCCTATCCCAAGTTCAACCCATGACAATTAATAAAGTGAATATCTTAATTTAGAACATAAATAACACAATAACATGGTGAACATACTCGGAATAGCAATGAAGCTAATGGGAAGATATGGTGGACTCACTGGAAATACTTGGCTAAGGAGTGTTGGAAACAAGTTTTTACTTGTTGGAATTTTTAAATTTTTGGGCTAGCAAGAGGGAGATAGTTGACCAGCTACTATGCATGCATATGTCCATAGAACTACTCATTTCATGACAAACTAAATAAACCAGCAATTAACATCAAGGACATGAATAAGAGATAGCTCAAGACAACATTATTGCAAATTTCTACACATAAAAAGCCTATAAATCATGCAAACATATGTAGCTCTTCAAATCAACCATGGAATCCCTATTCCAAGTCATAATACTAGCATCCAATACATTCCAACCCCAAACTCCAGTAGCTCAATCTCATATAAAATGATGGTGGTAGTCTTATCAAAACAAAAATAAAAACAAAAACTAGACGCTTCAAGTCTCTACGATAAATGCTTTGCTTAGAAAAACAGAAAGTAGACGTGTGCTAACCAAAAGAGTGTAGCTCCAGTGGGGTGTTCATCACATCCCCAAGCTTATGTCTTTCACCATTCTTGGATGTCTTGAGGCACAGCTCCTCTATTCCCTGTGAAAAAACTTCACAAAACATGTTTCTCCCATTCTTTTTCTATGGGGTGAGATTAGCAAGGACAAACAAATCACATGCTTGCTGTGCAAAATTCCAAATCAAATGCTCCAGTAGATAGAAAATAAGGTTCATTATGTTGTATGTTCACTCTCTTGCTTGAAAGAATCATGGAAATTCGATTCCCAAGCCCAAAAAGTGCATAAAACAAAAGAAGGCAGAATCTGTCCAAAAAAGCAACAGCAGAAAAAAGAACGTTTTTCCCTCAGCTAGACTCGTCAAAAAATTAAGCAAGTTTTTTTGCTTACAGAGGACGAAAAGTTGCAGAACATACTAAAAAATTAGCTCAATCCGACATACCAATAAAAAACGTAAAATCATACGGTGAGCAGACTCGTGCTGAAACAGAAATTTCATGCACTAGGATAGGAACTTATAAGTCTAAATGGGTTTGACTTGACTCTTTATTGAAAACTCCAGAATTAAAACAAAAAAACTAATCTATTGAGACAGCAAGAGGACACTAGTAAAATCCAAACAAAAACAATCGGGTTGCCTCCCGTAAAGCGCTTTCTTTATAGCCATATAGATAGGCTTTACTTACTTGATAATCAAGAGGGATAAAGCTCATGAGGGAGCTTGTTCTTCAGCGTGCCCCTCTTCCTTGGGAAGTGCTCCATTCTTTTCTTGTGAGGGAACTGAAACTTGACATTCCCTTCCTTGGAGTCTATGATTGCACCTGTAGTACGAAGAAAAGGTCTACCCAAAATAATAGGACTAGGGGATTTATCCCCCATATCCATAATAATGAAATCAACGGGTACAAAAGTCATGTGCAATTCAATCATAACATCTTTTACTTGTCCTATAGCATGTTTAGTAGATTTATCAGCAAGGACAAATTCACTTGAGCACTTTTCTAAATTTTCTAGTTCTAGCAATTCATATAATTCTTTAGAGAGTACCGATACACTAGAACCTAGATCTAACATAGCATGGTGAATTTCTTTTCCAATTGAAACTAGCACCTTGGGGATCCATGCATCCCCAAGCTTAGGAGGTATCATGGCCTCATTCTTGTACGTAGCAATTTTTTCTTGCAAGACATGATTAGCAATATAAGATCCAAAGCCAGGTTGATTAACATTTATAGTGGGATCACTAGCAAATTTTTGTAGAGTAGCAATAAGTTCTTGCAAGCTACTTTTTTCTAAATCAAGCAATGGATCCTTAATTTCAGTAAGCATCATAATTTCCTCTACTTTACTCTCTAATTTAGCTAGCATGCTTGATTCATGAGGACTAATTTCATCTTTGCTAGCAAGATAAGACATATATGGAAGTAAATATTCAGGGTACTTCACTATTTCATTCAAAGTTTCTTCTAAGCTAGTAGGGACATGCTCACTTGTATTCTCAGCAATATGATCTGATGGAGGGATGATAACCCGGTAGGCTAACATCAAGGTGTGACTCGGCCCAAAGGGAGCTGCGCAAGACCCGGCTTGAGGAAAGGGAGTTTCCAGAAGGCCCAGGAGTGTAGGCTTCGTAACCCGGATTGTGGGTTTCGATAAGGAAACTTAGGGTTTGTATGCGGTGACCGGGTAGGACTCTGAGTACGCCTTGGATAGGAAGCCAGGGTGCCGGGTATTATATAAACCGGCTCCCAGGATTGGACTAACACGAGTTTTACTAGTTATTCGAGTATCCCCTGTAACACGAGAGCTGAGATTGTAACCCTAGATCGGAGACTCGGCGACTTGATTGCTAGAGCTACCAGATCGATTGTCAGCATGATTTCCCCTGAGCAAAACCCTCTCCCAAACGCCAGAGTCGAAATACGCCAAGATAAGTTACCCCTGGTAACGTCTGCCGTGATTATCCCACGACAGTTGGCGCCCACCGTGGGGCCTGCGTCCAAAGGTGTTTACATCACGGGAGAAGCTCGGGAGAAAATGAAGAACCTCGTCATCGGCGAGATCTACACCAACCCCCGAAGGAGAGAAGCTGGTGGATGATTTTGGCTGGGGGCCAGAGTCGGATCTGCTGGAATCCGGATTTGTCGTCACAATCGGCCGGGTCAACGTCTTCATTGGCATGGTACGTACGTCCGGTTCAATCCCTGACAATTTCGGATATGATTCTGTGTCAGGAGGAGCAACCTGCGTTCAGTCGGATGGAGAAGAATCGGTCGGGACGGTAGATTCGATAGAAGAGCCCACCACGAAGAGGGAACAGCCGGAGGAGCCGGCATGGACCCCGCGTGGCCGGGTCATGAGAGAAGATGATACCGAGTCTATCCTGCACCTGCTGGAGGACCGGTACGAGGAGGATAGCTGTGATGAAGAGGAATACGAGTCTTCACCAGGCATCGCGCGCCAGGTCGCGGTCTACACGGCCCCTGCAACCAATCTCAATCAGGGGGACATGACCACGGCCGCGGTCGGAGCAGCACGAGCACTGGCTCAGCAACAAAGTCCGGTTGATGGAAATCCGATCATAGCCCGGGTTGACGGAGAGTCGGCTTCAGTCACCAGCAACACCCCGGAAAGTGAATTACAGAGGAATATGTTCGGGTTTATGGCGAGCAGAACGCCAGGGGCGGGTCCTTCCAACCCACAACACCCGGCCCTATTCAGTAACAATTTGATCTTGGATCCCACGGTGCTAGCTACGGTGGTAACCCCGGAAAACGCCACGGCGCGGGCCAGGGATCTGGATGTAGCCCGCCGTGCGTTGGTGCAACAAAGGAGAGATGTGGAAGCAGAGAAGCAAGGGGTAGCCACGCGCCAACATGAGCTGGAGGCATTGGAGAACCGGCTCCGGGTTGAGTCGACCAGGATGCATCAGAGATACCAGACGAGATTACCGGCAACGGGTGGAATTCTAAACCCGGCCACGCTATTCATCACACCACAAGATCAACCAATTCCAACTATGAATCAGGAAACTGTACATCAGCCTGCGACCAGAGGAGGACAACCGGCAAACGTACAAGCCGGATTACCCACGTTGCAGACAGGGGCTGCTGTTGGCAACACAGCACCACCACCACCACCATCACGATTTCGTACACCACCAGGTCACTTCAGCAACCCCATGGATAATGTATATGCAGCAACATTGGCATTGGATAGCATCCCCGTAAGAGAGTCACCCCATGCGGAGGAGACCCGGCGGGCGATAGATTTATTGCGCACAGCAGTGTCTCACCAAGTCAATTACCCGGATAATAGGAGTGGAATGCATGGAACGCCGTATGTTAGCCGGCATAACGGAAACACCGGTAATATTCAGACGAGCTCAGCACGGCGGAGGGCAGAGCAGCAGCAAATGCCGCCTCCTCCCCGTAGACCAGCGACACCCGCAGTATCAGCCGCCCAAGCTATCATGGACAGTTCTCGAGCCAGGCGCGCAGCAGCCGGGTCTGCGGTACGAGGGCCGGTAGTGGTTGCACCCCCGGCCGCACCTGTCGCCAGATCGCATGTTTTCCGGGTAAGGCCAGTACCGGCAATTTTAGCCGGGCCCAAGTGTTTGTCGGACGCCATCAGAGCTGAGCCCTACCCGGATAAGTTCAAGGAACCGGGTAAAGTGGTGAACTATGAGCCTACTATGGATCCAGAAACCTGGTTGAGCAACTACGAGATGGCCATGTCGATTCGCAACGCATCTGAAAATCTTCAAGCCAAGTTCATGTACTTAATCATGTCGGAGGGAGCAGCAAAGTTATGGTTCAATAATTTACCAGAAAAATCCATCAATTCGTGGAGTGAGCTGAAAGTTGCATTTATCAAGCACTTCCATGGGACGTGCAGGAAATTATTCACAATCGATGATCTAGAACGATGTGTCCAGAAGAAAGGTGAGTCGGCGCGCAGTTGGGTGCGCCGGGTTATGGAAATACTTCACTCGTCTACAGATATTCAGCCAAAGGATGCGCTACAGGCTATGGCTAAAACATGCAAGTACATACCCCTAGTGCAAAAGCTAACACGCATGAAATCTAGTCGGAATGCTTCGGAGGTTACTATGGGAGAGTTGATGGACGCGTGCAACAAGCACGCCGCTACGGATACAACAGAGGAGGATGTTGATGACAAGAAAGCCAAAGCTAACGCAAGCAACAATGGAAGACCCGGCAATGGATCTGCGCCGGGTAACAATGGAGGAAATAATGGAAACAACCAGAATAAGCGCCCGTACGAGGGAAGTTCCGAGTTTGTCGCCAACACGGAGGCCGGGTTTGCAAGACCCAGAGCAGAAGGAAATTTCAACGGAGGAAACTTTAATGGAGGAAATTACCAAGGAACGCAAAGGACGGCTAACCATATAGAGGCCTTCGGGATGCCCTGTCCGCGCCATAGCAGGAACGGCAGGCCGGCCAATCATTCGCTGGAACAGTGCGTGGATTTACAGAGATGGAAGAATGAGGAAATACAGAAGGCAATGCGAGGTGCAGGCCGGGGAGCAGGACCAGGTCCGGGTGGTAACCCGGGTAACGACCCACCCCCAGCAGGCAACCCAGGAGGTGGTAATCCGGGTAATAATCAGGGAGGAGCTGGAGGTTTCCAGGCCAACCCCAAGCAATTGGGCCAGTACCACGTTCACACCACAGGAACTTCTAACAAGGATAGAAAGATACTCAAAAAGGCAGTAAACTCGGTTTCCTCGGCTCTCCCGAGATACCTGAGATGGTCGGATCAAGAGGTGACATGGAGCAGAAAGGATCACCCGGAAAGAATAGAACACCCGGGAGTCTTAGCATTGGTGGTTGCGCCACAGGTTAATGGTTATGAGTTGAAAAAGGTGTTAATGGATGGCGGAAGTAGCATCAATATCCTATATTGGGAAACTTTCCTACGCATGGGCCTCAAGGAGTCCCAGCTAAGAAAAGTTCGACGGTTTTTCACGGGATCGTACCGGGTCACTCGGCGTGCCCCGAAGGGAAGATTACATTGGAGGTCGCTTTTGGAGAATCAAAGGATAATTTCCGAGTGGAGTGGCTCACGTTTGAGGTGGTAAAGTTGCGCAGCCCCTATCACGCGTTGTTTGGAAGGCCGGCTTACGCCAAGTTCATGGCCAGGCCGTGTTACGTATACCTACAGCTAAAAATCCCGGGTCCCAAGCAGACCATCACCATCCATGGGAGCCGGGTTATAGCGGCTGAGTGCGACGAAGGAGACGCGGCAATGGCGGAACAAGCTTGTAGAAAGGAAGAGCTCAAGTATTACCGGTCTCAAGTAGACCCGGATGACAGAACAGCGTTAAAGAGGCGAATACGGAGGATGAGAGAGCAAAATTCAAGGCGGCACAGGACACAAAAATGGTGGCTTTTGTTGAAGGTGATCCCTCCAAGCAATTTGCTATAGGATCTAACCTAGACAGTAAGCAAGAAGAGGCGCTCATTGAGTTCATTCGCGGAAATAAAGATGTTTTCGCTTGGACGCCCAGTGATATGCCAGGTATCCCGACCGAGTTGGCTGAGCACAGTTTACACGTCGATCCTAAGTCTCGGCCTGTGAAACAGGGCCTGAGAAAAATGAATGAGGAGAGAAGAAAAGCTATAGGAGAAGAAATTGCCCGGCTATTGGCAGCCGGCTTTATCATGGAGGTATTTCACCCGGATTTGCTAGCAAATCCGGTTCTAGTACTAAAAAGAGTAACGAGTGGAGGATGCGCATAGATTACACGAGTCTCAACAAGCACTGCCCAAAGGATCCATTTGCCCTTCCAAGGATAGATCAGATCATAGATGCAGTGGCTGGAAGTGACCTATTATGTTTCCTGGATGCATATTCCGGGTATCACCAGATCAAGCTCAAGAAGGAAGATTGGGAGAAAACATCGTTTATAACCCCCTTTGGGGCTTTTTGTTACAAAACCATGACTTTTGGGCTAAAGAATGCTGGTGCAACTTACCAGAGATGCATACAGAAGTGCTTCGAGGATCAGATTGGACGCAACGTTCACGCTTATGTGGATGATGTGGTGATCAAGACCAGGAAAGCGGAAACATTTATTGATGATATAAAGGAAACATTCAAGAATTTGAGAAGGTATCAGATGAAACTTAACCCTACAAAGTGCGTGTTTGGAGTTCCAGCAGGAAAATTACTCGGATTCATTGTTTCCGAGAGAGGAATCGAGGCAAACCCGGACAAGATCAAAGCCATCCAGAGTCTGAGAAAGCCGGAAAATTTGAAGCATGTTCAAAAACTCACAGGATGCGTTGCAGCACTAAGCCGGTTCATATCTAGACTCGGGGAGAAGGCAATCCTATTATACCGGCTCATGAGGAAATCCGACAAGTTCGTTTGGGACCAAGAGGCGGATGAGGCGTTCGAGGCACTAAAGAAGGAATTGTCTGAGGCACCAGTCTTAGCAGCTCCGGGTCCTAAGGAGCCCATGTTACTATATATTGCGGCTGGGCCCCGGGCGGTTAGCGCAGTGGTTGTTGTTGAGCGTAAAGAGGATGGAAAAGATCACCCGGTACAGAGGCCGGTTACTACGTAAGCGAGGTATTATCGGAAGCAAAGCAGCGTTATCCACACTGGCAGAAGTTGGTTTTCGGGGTCTTCATGGCCAGCCGGAAATTGAAACCATATTTTTAGGAACACCCCATAATAGTGGTTAGCTCTATTCCAATGTCGGATATTATCAGAAACTCAGATGCAACAGGCAGAATAGCCAAGTGGGCCAATGAGATGGGAGATTATCATATCAACTATGAGCCCAGGTCAGCAATCAAGTCCCAAGCTTTAGTCGATTTCATCAATGATTGGACTCACACAAGCATGCCAACAATGACTCCAAGTTCCGAGTCTTGGGTAATGCACTTTGATGGTTCCAAACAGTACGAGGGATCAGGAGCTGGGGTGGTACTTACATCACCCAAAGGAGATAAATTGAGCTACGCGTTGCAAATTCACTTTGATTGCTCCAACAATGTGGCCGAGTATGAGGCATTATTACACGGATTGAGAATATCCAAGGAGATGAACATCAGGCGGATACGATGCTATGGAGATTCGGATCTTGTGGTGCAGCAGGTCTCAGGAACCTGGGATAGGAAGGATGCAACTATGGCAGCATATCGCAGAGAGGTGGACAGGGTTGCCGGGTGTTTTTCCGGGTATGAGGTGGAGCATATTGACAGGCGAAAGAACGAGGCAGCAGATGCACTCGCAAGACTCGGCTCGCGCAGAGAGCCGGTTCCACCAAATGTTTTCCTGGACGAGCTATGGCGGCCATCTGTTAAAACCGAGTCTGAGGAAGAGGTGGCTAACCAAGACCCGGATTTAGAGCTTGTGGCCACGGTACGTGCAGTTCCTGAGTGGACAGAGCTGTTTTTAGCTTATTTATCACGGGGCGAGTTACCACCACAGGAAGTTTTAGCAAGGCAAATTCTGAGACGAGCAAAGGGATATTCAATCATCAATGCCGAGTTATATAAAAGGAGTGCAGTAGGAGTCTTTTTGCGCTGTGTAGCACCAGAAGAAGGCCGGCAGATCCTGAAAGAGATCCATGAAGGTGACTGTGGGCATCATGCATCCACAAGGTCCCTTGTGGCCAAAGCATATCGGCACGGTTTCTTTTGGCTCACAGCCTTAGCATACGCGGAACGCTTGGTGGCAAGGTGCGATGGATGTCAAAGGTACGCTCGCCAAATCCATGTGCCGGCTATGGAGTTGCAAACAATCCCATTAACCTGGCCGTTCGCTGTTTGGGGCATGGACATTGTGACGCCCCGAGATCGGGCACTATGCAGATTTCAGCATTCCCGCCAAATCCGCATAATAACCGATTCCAGGTTGCCACTTGTGATAACATTACAACAGTTCACGAATATTCCACAATTACAACAGAAACAGATAGATACAAGATGACTCAAACGGGTCAAGGACACAACTGATACAATACAAAGATCCAAAATAACAGCGGAAGAAACAAACGTCCGGCTACGGACAAGATACAAATTGGACTAAGAGTCCTGAAGATAACCGAAGGCGTCCAATCCCTGCCCAGGCCAAACCGGAGGGATTCCCAAGCTAACGTCGTCAGACTTCAAACCTGTTTGACTGCAATTTGGATTTTGCAGCCACGAAAGAGATTCGTGGGTCAGTACGGTTAAGTACTGGCAAGGGGGATAAAACCCATACTCACAACATACCGGCGTAGCCAGTCATCACAAGGTACAAATACTTTAGGATCAACGGAAAGGAAGGGGGTTAATGCAAATAAGCGACAGCAGGCTGCACTAACCAACTACAGAGAGATACTACAACTTCCGGCTAACAGAAAGGAGATAAGATCGAGTATCGTAACCAACTGAAAGTAATTCCAAACAAACCCATCCTGGATCTCGCCCCTTATCCAAAGAAGCAATCCGAGGATAACTCACACAGTTGGATTAATGATTAATGGATCAGGTTGTTGTGTCAATAAGACTATTACTAGTCAAGTTATTATCATTAGGTGTAAGTTGTCTGAGTACTTGTTAGCCAGTACTTTCACCAAGTCGTCACATAACCGCGGACAACACGGCTTCTCGAGAAGATTTATCCCTGCAGGGTGTGCTCCAGTACCCGTACACACTCAAGCCACCAACTAAAACTCAGGTTGGCTTGACACGACCCAAACCATCTCTACAACCCATCCTAGGAGCCACGGAGCTATAAGGTCCCGGCCAGTCCGCTAAGCGCAGGGGTGAAAACCACACCCCCCGGCACCACAGGCCTCGCCCTATATGCATCATCATCATCATAAGTAACCATGGGTGATCAACCCATTATGCAAGGAGCAAATGGAACACCCGAACTAAGTGTGGCTCTTCGGACAAGCTGCAGATCAGGTCTAAGTCGAGGGGGGTCCCATACTACCACCCGGATGCGGTGAGCACGCTCATCATGGATCAGTAGACAAGACCCTTTTCCTATTAGGGTCGACACTAGCAGGCCTCAAAACCACTTAGGGCCTCCTGCCGGTGCCTTATCAGCATATTATTAATAACAGGTTGATTGATTAACATCGAGCCCCCAGAACATTAGAAGTAACAACAGAGAGTAACGGGTAACAGACTCGAGCAAAACAACCTAAGCATGCTAGTGAGACACGGGCACAAGCAATGGTTATAGGTGTGGAGGTGAGGCAATATCAGGGTTAAGGATTCATGTGATAGGTTCGTAACAGAAACAACTACTACTAAGGCTAGCAGAAAAGAACAACGGAAAGAATCGGTAACCAGTGATGAAAGGCAGCCATATGGCAGCAAGTGAGTATACTTGCCTGAGATCCCGCGAGGTAGCAGAACTTGTCGTTGCTCACATCATCTCAACGTCCTATCCGGGAAGAAGCAACGAACCTCGAACAAACAACGGGATGCAACAATTACTACTACGGCAAAAGATCCAGCATGATCAAGATATGGATGCATGACAATTTAATTGATGCATAGAAATAAACTAGTTGACAAGATAAACATATTTAAATGAACCCATAGGCAAATTTGAGTTGCATATGAACAGCCCATGAATTTTGGTTAGATTATTTGTTTTCCAACTAATCAACAGATGAAGGTGGATTAGCATGATGCATGGATGAGGAAAACAACAAAATAACAACAATAGAATCAATTGGAAATAAGGTTTAACAAGTTTGGAAAATATTGGTTAAGATTGGAAAGTTTGGTTACTTAAACATGTCACACAAGCAATTGTTGTTTTCATCAAGTTAAAGTGTTCAAAACAATTAACAAAATTTGTATTTGAAAAGAACATCAAATTTTAGTTGGATTACATGTTTCAAATATTGAAATTTGAATTAGGATGAATTTATTATGAATTAAACAATATTAAACAAGTTTTAATTGAATTTAATTCAAGTGGGAAAGATTATTTGAATTTTATTTGTTCAAAGCATAAATTCAAATTCACATTTGAAAAGTTCACACTTTGATGGTTTGAAAACATATTTTGCATGTTCAAAATTATTTTATTTTGAGCAAGTTATGATTTTATCAAATTTAAATGAATTAAACAAGTATTAAAGTATTTAGGCAATTTAAATTATTCAAACCATGAAACAAAATTTATATTTGAAAAGGTTATTCAAAATGGTATGGAAAACATATTTTATTTGCCTTATTTGGAAATAGTATGAATTATTTATGAATTGTTGCAAATTACAATTGAATTATTCAAATTTGAATTTTAAATGCATTTGGAGTTTTCAAAACAGTGAACAAATGGCATAGTTGGATAGACAATTTAATTTTGAACAATAAACATATTTAAAGTTTATGATTTGGAGTTAACATGACAAAGTTATAGCATTTACAAAAATAGTAGCATTTTAGGGAAAAGCAATGGCAAAAGAAATAGGGTGCTGCCCGTGGGATTCGAACTTGGGCTGGTTGGATGGGAAAGAGTAAGGCACTAGCCACTGGGCTGCTCCACGAGGTTTGTTTAGATACAGAACTGAAAGTACATATAGGGTCAGATGCAGTAACTGAAGTTAACACAGAAACATTCGGAAACTGTGCCTGCGGGAAACAAAGGCAAAAAGGAGGCTTATTGCCTCGAAGGGGACTTGATCCCTGGACGTCGGGCTCGCGCACAAGGCCTGTGCCACTGGGCTATGGTGCTGTTTTGTGATACCACTTGGATCTGACGGAATAAGTGGTGCATGCAGTGGTCTTAACTGAATTCCGAAACGCAGGTTCAGACTTCAGAACGAAAAAAAGAATAAAAGCAGTAGGCTTTCGCCTCAGGTAGAATTTGATCCAAGGATCTCCCGTTTGCAATACAGGTGGCTAGCCACTAGAACAACGTCAAGCTGTGATAGCATTTGCATCTTACGGAACATGAACAATTAACAACATAGCGACTGAATTTGACCATGCCATGTTCAGATACTGACAGCACAAAAGAAAACTGGAGATTTCTTCGCCTCCGTTGGGATTTGCAACAGAGAGCTCCGGGATGGTAGCGATCGGGCAGGAGCGGGGCTGCTGGTGTGCGTAGCAGTGAGGTGCAGGGCGGGCTGGGCGTGTGCACCAGGCCCGAACGAATATGATACAGGCATCGTACTGCTGCTTCACGAAGAGGTTCTGACGAACACACATAGCTGCAGACGGACGACTACAGAGGGGGAATCGGCGAGCTAGAGTGATTACCTGACCTTGATGCCTTCGGTGATCTTGGAGAGGGAAGGACGCTGGTTCCATTCCCGGGAACGGATCCTCCTCGAGGTGACCAGGGTGATCGGAGCTGAGGGAGGAGGTGGTGTCCGGTGAGGTTGCAGACTGCCGACTTTTTTCAGAACAGAGGGAGAGGGGGGTTGGCGATGGAAGATGGCGGCGGTGGCATGGAGGATGGGAGGAAGAGAGGTGCGGCCTAGGGTTAGGGCATGGTACTTGTAGGGGATCGGGGCAGGTGGAGCAAGGAGGGGTCCATGGGGGGGATCGACAGCGACAGCATGTCTGCATCCGTACGAGGAAGACAGCGATTGGGGTTGGGCTTGGGAACGGTCTGTGGTGGGCTGGGTTGTAGGTGGGCTGCCCCTTGTGGGCTGGCCTGTCTCCCCACTCCTCTCTTTCTATTTTTTTTTTTGCCTTTTTTTTTGTTGTAATGGAAGCAAAGGGAGAGATAGATGGAAGAAGGTTTTGGGGGGGGGGGTTTAGGGTTTTATTTCATTAGATAATTTCATTACTTTCAAAACAACAAAATGGAAGCAATGTTAGCATTATTCTCAAAATTGGAATTATTAGTTGGAATTTTAAAGTGGTTGGGTGAATTTTCAAATAAGGTTGCTTTTGGGAATTTTTGGAAATAAATAGATTCCATTTAATAAGTTTCAAAACCATTATGCAAACATTATTGAAATTTTGTTTTGCAAGAACTTAATTTTTTTTTAAAACCTCAATTTGGATCATATCAACTAGGATTTTATTTGAAATTCAATTGGCCATTAGGGTTTTGATAACAGGGAAAGTTTTATTAACAAGCAATTGGATTAAAACAACTTCAAATTATTGAAAAACAATTGAGTGGTTTAATTTACAATTTTGAAATTGGAAATTTGGAGCAAGGTGTGAAAGTTTAAATTGTTTTGAAGTTTTGAGTGGTTTGGAAAACATGATGCAATGCTTATGGGATGCAGATGATGCAAACAAGAAGAAAACAAACAGGTAACACCCCAGGTGTTACAGACGACACCACTAACAAGGGATTGCGCCCTCGCAATCCACCTGCTAACCCGGGAGGGGAAAGAAGTTCGACTATCGATTCTTCGTGCTTCCAGTTGATCTCCTCGACACCACTAACAAGGGCTTCTTGCTGGGAGTGATGACGATGTTCTTCCACCAGGAATCTTCCGATGATCGAACCTACTAGGTTAAAATCTCAGAAAACGTCCACCCACGTAGGATCCTAACACTTTGAAAGATTGAGTACGAGAGTAGACTCCAAAACAAATGAGATAGAAGGAGAAGTAGAATGGAGATAAGGAGAAAACAAGAATCCTATTGAGATGTTTCCAAAATAGTTTAGCAGAAATAGTTTTTGACACTCTAGAAACAACGACAGTTAGCGAGGTTAACCTACAGGCTTTGCGGACCCGTTGCTTCGATAACCATTCGTATCGAAACAATCTCGGGAATCGGAACCAAGGCTCTGATACCATTTGTGACGCCCCGAGATCGGGCACTATGCAGATTTCAGCATTCCCGCCAAATCCGCATAATAACCGATTCCAGGTTGCCACTTGTGATTACATTACAACAGTTCACGAATATTCCACAATTACAACAGAAACAGATAGATACAAGATGACTCAAACGGGTCAAGGACACAACTGATACAATACAAAGATCCAAAATAACAGCGGAAGAAACAAACGTCCGGCTACGGACAAGATACAAATTGGACTAAGAGTCCTGAAGATAACCGAAGGCGTCCAATCCCTGCCCAGGCCAAACCGGAGGGATTCCCAAGCTAACGTCGTCAGACTTCAAACCTGTTTGACTGCAATTTGGATTTTGCAGCCACGAAAGAGATTCGTGGGTCAGTACGGTTAAGTACTGGCAAGGGGGATAAAACCCATACTCACAACATACCGGCGTAGCCAGTCATCACAAGGTACAAATACTTTAGGATCAACGGAAAGGAAGGGGGTTATTGCAAATAAGCGACAGCAGGCTGCACTAACCAACTACAGAGAGATACTACAACTTCCGGCTAACAGAAAGGAGATAAGATCGAGTATCGTAACCAACTGAAAGTAATTCCAAACAAACCCATCCTGGATCTCGCCCCTTATCCAAAGAAGCAATCCGAGGATAACTCACACAGTTGGATTAATGATTAATGGATCAGGTTGTTGTGTCAATAAGACTATTACTAGTCAAGTTATTATCATTAGGTGTAAGTTGTCTGAGTACTTGTTAGCCAGTACTTTCACCAAGTCGTCACATAACCGCGGACAACACGGCTTCTCGAGAAGATTTATCCCTGCAGGGTGTGCTCCAGTACCCGTACACACTCAAGCCACCAACTAAAACTCAGGTTGGCTTGACACGACCCAAACCATCTCTACAACCCATCCTAGGAGCCACGGAGCTATAAGGTCCCGGCCAGTCCGCTAAGCGCAGGGGTGAAAACCACACCCCCCGGCACCACAGGCCTCGCCCTATATGCATCATCATCATCATAAGTAACCATGGGTGATCAACCCATTATGCAAGGAGCAAATGGAACACCCGAACTAAGTGTGGCTCTTCGGACAAGCTGCAGATCAGGTCTAAGTCGAGGGGGGTCCCATACTACCACCCGGATGCGGTGAGCACGCTCATCATGGATCAGTAGACAAGACCCTTTTCCTATTAGGGTCGACACTAGCAGGCCTCAAAACCACTTAGGGCCTCCTGTCGGTGCCTTATCAGCATATTATTAATAACAGGTTGATTGATTAACATCGAGCCCCCAGAACATTAGAAGTAACAACAGAGAGTAACGGGTAACAGACTCGAGCAAAACAACCTAAGCATGCTAGTGAGACACGGGCACAAGCAATGGTTATAGGTGTGGAGGTGAGGCAATATCAGGGTTAAGGATTCATGTGATAGGTTCGTAACAGAAACAACTACTACTAAGGCTAGCAGAAAAGAACAACGGAAAGAATCGGTAACCAGTGATGAAAGGCAGCCATATGGCAGCAAGTGAGTATACTTGCCTGAGATCCCGCGAGGTAGCAGAACTTGTCGTTGCTCACATCATCTCAACGTCCTATCCGGGAAGAAGCAACGAACCTCGAACAAACAACGGGATGCAACAATTACTACTACGGCAAAAGATCCAGCATGATCAAGATATGGATGCATGACAATTTAATTGATGCATAGAAATAAACTAGTTGACAAGATAAACATATTTAAATGAACCCATAGGCAAATTTGAGTTGCATATGAACAGCCCATGAATTTTGGTTAGATTATTTGTTTTCCAACTAATCAACAGATGAAGGTGGATTAGCATGATGCATGGATGAGGAAAACAACAAAATAACAACAATAGAATCAATTGGAAATAAGGTTTAACAAGTTTGGAAAATATTGGTTAAGATTGGAAAGTTTGGTTACTTAAACATGTCACACAAGCAATTGTTGTTTTCATCAAGTTAAAGTGTTCAAAACAATTAACAAAATTTGTATTTGAAAAGAACATCAAATTTTAGTTGGATTACATGTTTCAAATATTGAAATTTGAATTAGGATGAATTTATTATGAATTAAACAATATTAAACAAGTTTTAATTGAATTTAATTCAAGTGGGAAAGATTATTTGAATTTTATTTGTTCAAAGCATAAATTCAAATTCACATTTGAAAAGTTCACACTTTGATGGTTTGAAAACATATTTTGCATGTTCAAAATTATTTTATTTTGAGCAAGTTATGATTTTATCAAATTTAAATGAATTAAACAAGTATTAAAGTATTTAGGCAATTTAAATTATTCAAACCATGAAACAAAATTTATATTTGAAAAGGTTATTCAAAATGGTATGGAAAACATATTTTATTTGCCTTATTTGGAAATAGTATGAATTATTTATGAATTGTTGCAAATTACAATTGAATTATTCAAATTTGAATTTTAAATGCATTTGGAGTTTTCAAAACAGTGAACAAATGGCATAGTTGGATAGACAATTTAATTTTGAACAATAAACATATTTAAAGTTTATGATTTGGAGTTAACATGACAAAGTTATAGCATTTACAAAAATAGTAGCATTTTAGGGAAAAGCAATGGCAAAAGAAATAGGGTGCTGCCCGTGGGATTCGAACTTGGGCTGGTTGGATGGGAAAGAGTAAGGCACTAGCCACTGGGCTGCTCCACGAGGTTTGTTTAGATACATAACTGAAAGTACATATAGGGTCAGATGCAGTAACTGAAGTTAACACAGAAACATTCAGAAACTGTGCCTACGGGAAACAAAGGCAAAAAGGAGGCTTATTGCCTCGAAGGGGACTTGATCCCTGGACGTCGGGCTCGCGCACAAGGCCTGTGCCACTGGGCTATGGTGCTGTTTTGTGATACCACTTGGATCTGACGGAATAAGTGGTGCATGCAGTGGTCTTAACTGAATTCCGAAACGCAGGTTCAGACTTCAGAACGAAAAAAAGAATAAAAGCAGTAGGCTTTCGCCTCAGGTAGAATTTGATCCAAGGATCTCCCGTTTGCAATACAGGTGGCTAGCCACTAGGACAACGTCAAGCTGTGATAGCATTTGCATCTTACGGAACATGAACAATTAACAACATAGCGACTGAATTTGACCATGCCATGTTCAGATACTGACAGCACAAAAGAAAACTGGAGATTTCTTCGCCTCCGTTGGGATTTGCAACAGAGAGCTCCGGGATGGTAGCGATCGGGCAGGAGCGGGGCTGCTGGTGTGCGTAGCAGTGAGGTGCAGGGCGGGCTGGGCGTGTGCACCAGGACCGAACGAATATGATACAGGCATCGTACTGCTGCTTCACGAAGAGGTTCTGACGAACACACATAGCTGCAGACGGACGACTACAGAGGGGGAATCGGCGAGCTAGAGTGATTACCTGACCTTGATGCCTTCGGTGATCTTGGAGAGGGAAGGACGCTGGTTCCATTCCCGGGAACGGATCCTCCTCGAGGTGACCAGGGTGATCGGAGCTGAGGGAGGAGGTGGTGTCCGGTGAGGTTGCAGACTGCCGACTTTTTTCAGAACAGAGGGAGAGGGGGGTTGGCGATGGAAGATGGCGGCGGTGGCGTGGAGGATGGGAGGAAGAGAGGTGCGGCCTAGGGTTAGGGCATGGTACTTGTAGGGGATCGGGGCAGGTGGAGCAAGGAGGGGTCCATGGGGGGGGATCGACAGCGACAGCATGTCTGCATCCGTACGAGGAAGACAGCGATTGGGGCTGGGCTTGGGAACGGTCTGTGGTGGGCTGGGTTGTAGGTGGGCTGCCCCTTGTGGGCTGGCCTGCCTCCCCACTCCTCTCTTTCTATTTTTTTTTTTGCCTTCTTTTTTTTTGTAATGGAAGCAAAGGGAGAGATAGATGGAAGAAGGTTTTGGGGGGGGGGGGTTTAGGGTTTTATTTCATTAGATAATTTCATTACTTTCAAAACAACAAAATGGAAGCAATGTTAGCATTATTCTCAAAATTGGAATTATTAGTTGGAATTTTAAAGTGGTTGGGTGAATTTTCAAATAAGGTTGCTTTTGGGAATTTTTGGAAATAAATAGATTCCATTTAATAAGTTTCAAAACCATTATGCAAACATTATTGAAATTTTGTTTTGCAAGAACTTAATTTTTTTTAAAACCTCAATTTGGATCATATCAACTAGGATTTTATTTGAAATTCAATTGGCCATTAGGGTTTTGATAACAGGGAAAATTTTATTAACAAGCAATTGGATTAAAACAACTTCAAATTATTGAAAAACAATTGAGTGGTTTAATTTACAATTTTGAAATTGGAAATTTGGAGCAAGGTGTGAAAGTTTAAATTGTTTTGAAGTTTTGAGTGGTTTGGAAAACATGATGCAATGCTTATGGGATGCAGATGATGCAAACAAGAAGAAAACAAACAGGTAACACCCCAGGTGTTACAGACATGGTGGGCCCCTTCCACATGTCACCCTGCAAAAAGACCCATCTCTTGGTAGCTATCGATAAATTTACAAAGTGGGTTGAAGTTATGCCAGTTACCAATTGCGAAGCAATCCCAGCAGTCAAGTTCTTAAAAAGAATCATCTACAGGTTTGGGTATCCTCACAGCATAATAACAGACAATGGAACCAACATGTCCCTTGGTGAGATGGAGAAATTCTGTGGTAACAATGGAATCCGACTTGACATAGCTTTAGTAGCCCATCCACAGGCTAATGGACAAGTGGAGAGGGCAAATCAGGAGTTACTTCGCGGATTAAAACCACGGCTGCGAGTCCCGTGCATCAGAGCTGCTGGCGCATGGGTTGAGGAATTACCATCAGTGGTTTGGGGAATTAACACCACACCTAACAGATCTACTCAAATGACCCCGTTTTTCATGGTTTATGGTGCAGAGGCAGTATTGCCGAGTGATATTATTCATGATTCACCTCGAGTGTCGGCTTACGTCGAGGTGGAGAACGAGAAGACCCGACAGGACGCCGTGGATATGCTAGAGGAACACAGAGAACAAGCTTTGGAGAGATCAGCCATATACCAGCAGGACCTGAGGAGATATCATAGCCTGCGAGTCAAAACCCGGGTCTTCCAGGAAGGAGACCTGGTTCTGCGCCTGGTACAGTCAAAGGAAGGAAAACACAAGCTATCTCCACCATGGGAAGGACCATTCATCATAAGCCGGAATCTGCACAATGGATTGTATTACTTGGTAGATGCAAGGGAAGAGTCGGCTACTGTCAATGACACCGCTCATACAACTTCATCTATGCAAGAAAGAGAAAGACCATGGAACGTGGCTCAGCTGCGTCCATACTACACATAGAATAGGCTAGATTCACAAGTGGAATTACACGATGTAACAGGCAGCAGGTTTCAGACGCACTCTTTTCCTATCCAGGGTACCTAAGGGGACTGGAGGGTTTTTAATGAGGCGGCTTGCTGACCTAACTTTTCTCATATCAATAAAGAGATGGTTAAACAATAACATCGTTCCCTTTTGTGTATCTTTTGCCAATTTTTTTATTTTTTTCTGTTGTTTTCTTATTTTCCTTCAGGTAAGTGTTATTTGTTGTTCTTAGTGTATTAGTTTTCTAGTAAGTTATGTATATCTAGGTCTTGGGGGCTGATTGCTTAAATAGCATAGTTGCAAACTCATAGACCCGGCCATGATGCCATTAAGTTATAAGGGCCGATTACTTGTAATAAGTATGGCTGCAAGATTATAACCGGACAATAGAGCCAAATTTTCTTGACTTTTCTTTCTTAAGCTCGATGTGACTCGCAAAAAGTGGCATGCTTTGCTAGCGTGTAATTACAATCAGTCATGGTGCCCAATGGGACTTGCCTGACCCTGTCTTTATGCAGTTATAGCAGCATTGATCATCCACGCGAAAGCCGGCTTACAGTAAAAGAAGGTCAAAAGGGTCATCCAAACCACAAGTTGCAGAGTACAAGGCTAACAGCCGGAAACTCAAAATATATTAAGCATAACTTCAAACCTACGAGAGCAACTCTAAGTTTTGGGCCTTAGCAGAAACAAACTCGTTCTTTTGACAAACTCCAATCCCTAGACTCGGAAATTCGGGCCTTGGGGACTTGGGAATTTCAAAAAAGTAACAAATTGTCTAGCTATTAAGCTCCAAAACCCAAACATCCGAATCTTGGGGACTTGGGGACTTAGGAAAAATCCACTTGTCAAAGCCCCCGAGACCCGGAAACCGAGTCTCACAAAAGGAAAAATAGCGAAGGTCGGAAAACCAGCAACGAAAAGTTTAAAGCTAGGAAACATCAAATTCACGCAAAAGGCCAGAAGGGCCACGAAAGCTATTAAGGTTTTTTAACGTATTACGAACTGAGGAAATAGTACCGATAAGGGCACAGGCGCACTATCAAAAGAATAATTGTTTTAGATGCCCATTGGCCGAATAAAGTGTTTGAGGCACTGAAAAAAGAAACTTCACTCGGCATCCTTGGCCGAGTCTTGAACCTTGTCCTTGGCAGCCGGGTCTTGGACTTGCTCTTCAGCAGTCTTCTCAGCACCTTTACCTGGATTGGCAGCAGAGTCGGCGCGAGCTGGTGGACGGACAGCCGGCGTAGAGGTGGAAGGCGCAGTGTCAGCCTCAACCCTCCTCTTTGCAGCTTCCTCCCTCTTCTGGGCAGATTCCGCCTTCCACCTCTCCAGCATGTCAAAGGGCTTGGGAAGATCTGCTTTGATCGGCTTGTCGTCCGCGTCATAAGGTGTAACAATCCTCTCTAACTCCAGACTGTCAGCGATCTGGCTCGCCGAGTGACGCACCTAAGTTTGAATAGCTTTAAAGTTCTTGGCGGAAAATTTAGAGCCGTCAAGGTTGAACTCGGGAAACCCGGCCACAAGTTTTGCCGGCTCAAGCTTGGGGAAATAAGCCTTGGCCAGCATAAGCCCGCGGGTTACCCCAACTCGGCACGAAGAGCGCTTCCAGAGATTGATCCACTCAGGGATAGTGGAGCACGCTTCAAGCAGTGTGTCCAAGCCACAATAGCCCGTAGCCGGCCACTGCACAGCCTCCAGGATCCACTTGGTGCCGGCAGAAAACTGCTGGATAACGCCCTTCAGTGTCTTCAACTTCTCAATGTCATCTTCATCTGGGGCAGCATCACCCGGACCTGCAGTATAAACAGAAAAGGTTAAAGCAACAACACTCGGTTATCGTCTGTAAAGCAGTATACTTAGCGAGTTACAGATTTTTACCAAGCAAGGCGCGATAATTGTTGGCAATCTAAGCCGAGAGCTTCTTCAACGTATTCTCGGTAGCGCGGTATTTCTTCTTGTACTTTTCAACATCCCTTTCGAGGTTCTGTACTTCAACCTCAAGCCCTGCCCGCAGCTTTGACTCGGTCTCGAGGAGCTGATTGGTTTTGGCCAAAATCTCCTCAGAACGAGTCACTTGCGCCTGTGGAGGAGGGAAAAGGAAAGGTTAGTCAGATATACGAAAAGGCCGGATATAAAAGGAAGTACCGAGCACAACTTTTCCTAGTTACACTCGGAACTTGGGGACTAGATGAGTATATAAGTGATGTTGATCAGTATTACCTGGTGCTCAGCAGCCATGGCCTCCAGGATATCTCTTTCAGTCGTCTTCAAAGCAAAGAGCGCATTCATCATCTCGTCGTAGGAAAGTTTGTCGAGCTCCAGGTTGGAAGAACCGGGATTCTGGTTACCCGGAGATGGAGTCTTCTCCTTCATGGGGGGGGACACCCGGGTCGCCTGGGTATTGGGAGTGGGCTCACTCCTTCCTGTGCCCAGGATCACGACATCGTCATCCCCGGGCGTATGCGAGGGGATTGGATACATGGCCTCCTGATCGGCCGGATCTTTCAACGGGACTTGTTCTTCTTCAGCGCCGACTGCCGCGGCCATCACAGTATCAACCGGATCCTCCTTAGCCGGGTCATCAACATCCATATTGTCCGGGTCACTGGTTGTGACCTTGGCTCTGAGGGAAATAAAGCAGGCAGCTAGTATATAATGAAGGAAACTAACGGAAAGTGTTGGTATATCGAATAGCAGGACAGCTAGCTTACTCGGTATTCACGAAGAAATCTGCCTGAAGATCGTTGCTAGACCCGGACGAGGCTGATAAAGATTGAGAAAGTCAGACTCGGAGTTGTCCAGCCAGGGGGTGATTGGGAGAAGGATGTTTTCGAGGTGAATTGGAAGGATGGGTTTGGGAAGTACCGGCACGGCGGGCTGGGGACGAAGGGATACCCGGGTTGAGAGGATCCTCACCCGGGGAGTTCCGGGTTACCCTGCGCTTGACCGTAGGGGGCTCCTTCAAGTATGGTGAATCGGACAATCGTTGATTAAGCTCGCACATATTAGCAAATGGATACGGTTTGGAGGACATAGAGGAATATGGAACCTTGAATACGACCCCTCGGGGTTTCCTCTTGGCCCCAACCTCGGCTTCCGGTTCTGCTTCACTTTCATCACTCTAGGTCTCCTCCTGATCTTCCTTATCCTCCTTGTCCTCCTTATCCTCCATCCCTGGAAAACATAGTGTACAGTCGGAAAAAGAGAAAGTGTGGGCAAGCAAGTTAACAGAAATGGGGTAGGTGAAACCCGGATGATACCTTCGTCCGAGTCAGCCAATTCTTCGTCCTCTTCCGAGTTTTTGGAAGGAGGGGGGTCTCGATCTTCCAGAAGGTGCTGTCTTCCTGAAATAAAAGTACAATGGTAAAAATTAGTGATTGTATCAGACAAAGGTATAAGGATAAAGAATTAAGGCCGGGTCTTACCGCTGGAGCCGGGTTATCACGAGTAAACGGCTCCAAGCCGGCTACAGTCCGGATCACGTCCATTTTCTCAGTCAAGAAAATCTTGATTATCTTGTTTGTATCAGCGGCTGGTTAGTTCCTCAGTGAGTAGCGGAGTGAATCCGAACGTGCCCAGAATATTCGCACATCAGCTTGGGCCGGACGGCGTTTGGTTGGATTCGGAAGTTTACCCAAGTTTTAACCAAGTTAAGCCCAAGAAGGCCTTGGGCCGAAAGAACAGCGAGTTTGGCAAGGAGGGGCCGGATGGACTCCCTATCCGACTCAGAAGCGAAAGAATTAAGATTGTCAAAAAGATCAAGAAGGCCTTCGGAGAAACCCGGTAAAGTCTTTTCACCGGGTGAGGAGGTGTCCTGACAGTAGAAGTAGGTCTTCTGCCAGTGCCTTACGTGGGAGTTGAGGCTCAGAGTCGGCATCAAGGAGTTTTTCCGCCTCTGGATAGATACCCCTTGCAAGCCAGGAGGGCCCCGTCACCGCTTTCGTGGCATGGTTTGCATTGGAACAGTTCAAGAAATAGCGCGAGATTTGGAGGAATGCATAAATATGATTCGCACAGAACAATGAAGTGAGTGATGTTCAACATAGAGTTGGGACCTATATCAAACACTCGGAGCTTGTAGTGATCTAGTAATTCACGAAAGAAAGGGTGAACCGGGGGGCGAAAACCCCGGATCACGTGCTCTACGAAAATCACTACCTCATCGATACCCGGAGTAGGCCGAGTCTCCTCTCCAGGGACGCGCCAGTGGATGTCCTCCCGGGCGGGGAGGACGCCCGACTCTGCGAGCTCATCCAGCTTTGCCTTGGTCACAGTGGACCTTGCCTAGTTGGCGGATATAGATTGAGTCGGCTTTGCCTTCGCCGGTTGTTTCCCCTTGGTCTTCGTGCTGGCTTTGGGTGCCATGTGCGTAGTCTAAAAACAGGAGTAAAAGTGCAGAGTGTAAGTAATCTAAGACCCAGAAATGACAGATTATCCGATTAACCAAAGAGCAACTATGAAAAACTTTGACAGATTGGATCTAGACGGAGAAAATTACGGGGAAATTTGTGACTACAGGTAATAGAGGTGCATTGTGAGGTGTGCTATTGGATTTATCTTGATTGTTGGTGGTGAAAGAACAAAAGCATGGGCATCCAATCGATGCGGAGCAAGGAAACCATCCAAGAGCGGATCTAAATCTAATCAAGTTTGAGTAAGATTGAAGATGAAATCAAGGGAGCTGGGTTGCTTACCGGCGGGATCTGGAGGAGAGCACGGCGGCGGCAAATGGCGCAGTCGCGGTGGCCCTTTGGATCTTCCGGTGACTCGTTCGAGGGCGCGGCAGCGGTGGTCAACGGCGGCGCGGCGCGAGCCGATGCGGAGCGCAGGCGGCGGCGGTACGCTTCCGGCTGCGTGCCCATAGACGTCGTGGCGGAGCGGCCTTGAGCTCGAGCGAGGGAGCGCCGAGGGAGATTGGAGATGAAGGAGATGGGGGAAATGGAGTGTTGTGCTTAGGGTTACCCTGGGAACGCTTACTTATAGGTGCGGGTGGAGTGCCCTAGGCCTAAGGAGCGGGAGCCAAAATTTCGGGAAAAGAGATACCCGACCGGATTTTTTGGGATAAGTGTTAAGTGTTCGTGCGAGATATCCGAAAAAGATCAGAGCAGATCGTCTCCGCGATATTCGGGTTAACTAATGAACGATGTGAGTCGGGTCTTCTGTGTTTTCCTCGGAGTGTTGACCCGGGAAAACGATGTTGGACTCGGAGAGAGCCGGGTTATTATATGGACCACTTGTGGAGTTAGGCCTAGCTATTATCAAAGCATCCTAACCCGGTATTCTATGAACTTGTATGTTTATTATTTTTGCAGGGAATGGCGTGCGCTTCAAGGAGGATCCCGTGAAGCCCAAGCCATTCTGGAGACTACTGATGGAGGGATGATAACCCGGTAGGCTAACATCAAGGTGTGACTCGGCCCAAAGGGAGCTGCGCAAGACCCGGCTTGAGGAAAGGGAGTTTCCAGAAGGCCTAGGAGTGTAGGCTTCGTAACCCGGATTGTGGGTTTCGATAAGGAAACTTAGGGTTTGTATGCGGTGACCGGGTAGGACTCTGAGTACGCCTTGGATAGGAAGCCAGGGGGGCGGGTATTATATAAACCGGCTCCCAGGGTTGGACTAACACGAGTTTTATTAGTTATTCGAGTATCCCCTGTTACACGAGAGCTGAGATTGTAACCCTAGATCGGAGACTCGGCGACTTGATTGCCAGAGCTACCTGATCGATTGTCAGCATGATTTCCCCTGAGCAAAACCCTCTCCCAAACGCCAGAGTCGAAATACCCCAAGATAAATTACCCCTGGTAACGTCTGCCATGATTATCCCACGACATGATCAATATTTTCAATAATAGGAGCAGCAATAGTAATAGAATTCATTCCTACACTAGGTTGTGCTTGTGGCTTTCCTGCAGACATTCTTAATAGAGTTGCTTGATTATCAGCTAATTTTGACAATGCTTTATCTAAATTCGAAGATTGAAGTTGAAATCCTTTAATATCACTACTAATGGATGCAATAGACTTATTTAACTCATGTATCATAGCATTGTGACTAGCAACTTGTTCCATAAGCAATTTATTAGATTCAGAAATTTCACTAGAAGGCTTCCACTTATTTTCATTAGCATTAGGATATGGAACAAAAGGTTTATTTGGCACATAAGGAGGTTTACTATATGAATTGTAAGCATTACCAAAACCATTGCTACCATAATTCCTAACAAAATTAACATCCACACTTTCAGAATTACTACCAACTAGCTCCTGCAAAGGCACATTCTCCATATTTTGTTTATTCATAAAAGCAAGAATAGTGTCCATTTTAGAAGACAAATCATTGGTTTCTTCAATTGAGTTTATTTTCTTAGTGGGATTTGGTTCTCTTTCAGTATTCCATTGACTATAATTTTGCAATATGCTTTCTAATATGCTCTTAGCCTCTCCTAAAGTTTTACTCATAAAGGCACCTCCAGCAGCAGAATCAAGTATATTTCTAGACATGTAGTTTAGACCATTATAAAAAGAGTGTAGTATGGTCCATTCATTTACTCCATGTGATGGGCATGTTCTAAGCATTAATTTAATTCTATCCCATGCCATGGCTACATGTTCATTATCATTTTTCCTAAATGAGAGGATATTATTCCTATTTTGCAAAATTTTAACGGGAGGATAATATTTCTTAATGAAAGCTTATTTTAAATCATCCCAAGACTTTATACTAGCTGTAGGTAGTGAAAGTAACCATTCTTTAGCCTTTCCTCTAAGTGAAAAAGGAATTAATTTCAGTTTTAAAACACTACTTTCCACATTTTTAAATTTTTGCATATCACATATTTCCATGAAATCATGAAGATGCATAGAGGCATCCTCCATAGCACTACCACCAAATTGCTCTCTAGTAATTAAATTCAATAAAATAGGACTTACTTCATAGCTTTCAGCTTGTATTTCAGGTGTAGTAATTGGCCTAGCAATGAATTGGTCATTGGGTGTATTTGTGTAGTCACTTAATTTAGTTCTATCACCCATTTTAACAGTTTTTATGTAATTTTTAATTTTTTATGCAAAACAAAAGTAAAGTAACTAAGCAAATTCGAAATACTAAAATAAACTAGATAACTAAATGCAAAACTAAAATGCAAACTAAAATAAAATATGCAAGACAAAACAAAAACAAGAACAAAAATAAAACAAAGACAAAAACAAGACAAGAAACAAAACAATCTACTTGAAAGAAGGTGGAGATAGAAAGGACGGTACTCACGTAGGTGCAACCTCCCCAAGCTTAGGTGTTTGCACACCTTGTTGGTGATGAAGACTTCTTGTGAGCTCCCTTGGACAACTCCTTCACCTATGGCTCCCCGGCAACGGCGCCAGAAAAACGCTTGATGGCTAGGTTGAGACTCCAAGTGCAGAGTGTGTAGCTAGTGGCAAGCCTTCTTCCCCACGAGGGTGACTCGAGGGTTTATATCGAACTCTTGGGGAGCCAGTATTTCAGTAGTTGTCTTCCAAGCTTCCTCCAGGATCCTGCAAACAAGTAGAGAATTTTGTGCCCTCAACCTCACCAAGTGGTTGTCAAGCACAAGGTGTGAAACTTCTAAATTGCAATGCAAAACTAAAAGTAAATGTGCAATAATTAAATCTACTACTAAATGCAAATGAGAAAATAAATATGCAATGGATTGTTTTTTATTTTTGTGATGCAAGTGGTGATGGAGATAATGTAAATTCGAATTGGAGATGCAAGTAAAGTAAAGTGCAAGTAAAGTAAATTGCAGCAAAGTAACTAGAGTGTTTTCTTATAATTAAAATAGGACCGGGTTTCATGGTTTCACACTTGCATTCTCTCAAATAAAGTGGTAGACGGTGGACATAAAGTGCATTCTCTCAAATAAAGTGGTAGACGGTGGACATAAAGAATTACATGTGAGATTACAATAACATGTTTAACATTGAGTACTTTCATATGGGCATCACGTCCTAGCATAGAGATCTCTACGGTCATATTGATCCCTCTTATACTCCACCAAGATGCGAAATAAATCATAACACCTCGATAATTAAGGAAAAACCAGAGTATAGCTTTAAGCAATGTGACATGAAGTTGAAATAAGAAATTGCTAGATCTAGTCATGGAGATTGATTAGTGTCACTTCAAATCCCCGGTAACAAGGTACTCCTTTCTATCCCTAGTGAGGTAACTAAGAAAGGTTTAACAAAACCTAAGTGGATCGCTGAACTTCTGTCACTTTCACAGCACTAGCCACCCCCCGTTACTCCAACTAATGCACCCATCACCCCACACATGCTCTCAAGAACTAGATTGATCAAAGCTAGCAAATAAGAACGGGGTACATAAGATACATCTACTCAAATAACTCAAGAGAAACAATTGCAATCTCAGATTCAATAACTCATAGAAAAGATCCACCACATAGGAATTACAACGGTGCCCGTAATCATGTTAGGCAGCTCATACGGATCTAATTAGTGAAGCACATAGATAGAGAGATACAAGTGCTACTTCCACAAACCCATAGCCTGGGGTGGACTACTCCCTCTTCATGGAGATGTCGATGGAGATGACGTTGGAGGGGTAGGAGATCACACCGGCGGCGCCCCGCCGGAGTTTTCCCCCTCCAATCTGGAACTTCTGGTCTCTGTTTCGGTGTTTCGGCGGCGCTCTTCTCCGTAAGGGTACGGGGGACCCTTTTTATAGTGGGTTTTAGGTCAAGACGGAGTCGGTAAGTCGAAGTTGGAAGGAATTGGGGCCACAGGGGCCAAAAGGGGGCCTCTCACGCGGCCAAGGAATCTAGCCGCGTGGAGGGTCCTCTTTTGGGCCTCCTTGCCCAATTCTCGTGGATCCTTCGCCCGCAAGTCTTCTCCTTCCAAGAAAATGACCCCCGCAGATTTTCAGGTGATTTCGCGGAAGTTTGCCCCCTGAAACGTCAAAAATATAGAAAACGGGGTTTCTGACAGGCAGGGTTAATTCCATAAAAGTTGGGGGACTTTGTAATTTAACCCCAAAATACTATAAAACATTGAATTATACCCTTATATGATGTAATATGTAATAGAAAACCATGTGAAAATATGCAAAATTCATCGATGCATTTTACATGCATCAGCTGGAACCCGATGAATATTGATATTATGCCAAGTTGATTATAGTCTTTATTGCAGATGCTATTTGTGATCTTGCATGCTTTCTGTTGCTAGTGGTTGCTCTGGCCAAGTAGTTGCTAGTGACTCCAAGAGGGAGTATTTATGCTTGATAGTGGGTTCATGCCTCCTTGTTGCCTTGCTCGAGTGACAGACACGTGAAGGGGGAGGCTGTGTTGTTGCCATTAGGGAGAAAACAGCGGTGAGACTACCCGCGTGTATATTCATTGCTTACATTACACACTTTGTTTAATGCAATTATCTGTTGCTTGCAACTTAATACCTAAGGGAGTTCGGATGATAACCTAAGGGTGGATTATTAGTCATAGATGCAGATGGATGTCGGTCTATGTATCTTGTTGTAATGCCCGCACTAAATATCATAGTAATCATCATGTTATAATGTGCACTACGGTGCAACCTTTATTTGTCAATTGCCCAACTGTAATTTGTTCACCCAGGATGTTATTTTTATGGAGAGACACCACTAGTGAACCTATGAACCCCGGTCCATTTTCCACATTGTTAAACAAACCACAACAGTTTCCTTCTCTCTCTACTTTCTGCAAGCATACACTGTCTTTCCACACTATACGTCTAATCTTTGTTTTCAGCAAGACCAGTGAGATTGACAACCTCACTGTACCGTTGGGGCAAAGTATTTTGGTTGTGTTGTGTCCAGGTTCCACATTGTTGTTGACACCAGTGAAGCGCCAGCACCACCGTCAGTGGCATCAACCTTCCGAAGGTCCTCCTTCTCCTACTGGATTGATAACCTTGGTTCTTAACTAAGGGGAAAACTCCTACCGCTGTGCTCATCACACCCTCCTCTTGGGGTATTCCAACAAGTGCAAGATCTGCACCATCAAGGACTTTTTCTGGCGCCGTTGCCGGGGAGAAGGAAGTCTTATGGCAAGGGGATTCTCTCACTCTCAACCTCTTTATTTATTTTTATTGTCTTGTTTTTATTTTTGTATTGTTTTTATTCTCTATATTAAAAACACGAAAAAAATAGTTTACTTTATAGCTGTTATTTATTTGCTTGCTTTTATGTCTAGTTTTGTTTCTGTCACTATGTTACCGAAAGAAACAATCTTCACTTTCAAGCAAGAGAGTGAGGAGATTTTCAAGGAAGCTTGGTCTTGATTCCTATAGTAAAATTGAACCCATGATGACCTTGAATTTATTTATTAGTAGTTTTTACTTTGGTCTTGTTCTTTGTATAGATATGCTTTAGACTCTGCATTAGGAGGAGACTTCCTAATGGTGATGGGGATCGAGCTCTTAATGCCATAAAAAAGTTGATTGCAACTTCTAGCTCAACTAGTAAAATTGATTCATCCCTTGTGAGTTTTCAGGCTAGAGTAAATACTCTTGAAACAGATATATCATGTTCAAAAGAAGCCTATAACCAGATTCGTGCTCGTTATGATTATGTGCCAGTAAACTTAGAACCTTCAATGTTGATCCCCACAGTAAAAAGTTATAAATGATGAAACTTTGTATGCTCATTGCGATATTATGACTGAATTTTGTCTCATTCTTAGAAAAATCTACGAGTCTTTGAATCTTTGGAAACTTTCTGAAGGGGGAGAAGAAATACCCCTTATCAATAATACCACTATTTTGCCCATTGGGATAGCTGGGGAGTGTTTACTAAAATCATGGGAAGTACCGTATCCACTGATTACCTTGTTATTGAATGTGTAGGAGAAGGGAGAATTACGCTTGGAAGGTCCTTGCTGAAACTCCTGGGGGCACTAATAGATGTGGGGAATGGTACATTAAAATTTACCTTCACATCATGTGAGCACACATTCCCCAAACCCAAGAAGAAGGGTAAGAGGAGTAAAAGAGAGTTATTGGTATTTATGTTCATGCCTCTTCACTTGAAAATACTTGAGTTGATCTTTTATGCCTAGCTGAAAGACGTTAAACAAAAGCGCTACTGGGAGACAACCCGTTTTATTTCTCTATTTTCATTCAGTTTTTCTTTGTTTTATTTTGTGTGCTTTGCACCTGGGTGTTGTCTATTTCCTTAGTAACCCTGCTATATCTTTTCTTTTGAGTTTTTGTTGAGCCAAGTAAAGCCTCTAGTGGAAAGTTGACACTATATTTCGGATTTCTGCGCAAAAAACAGATTTCTGCTATCCACTGTTAATTCCGTTAAAAATCACAGAAAATTCAAAATTACCTGAGCTGTTTTGTGCTTAATCCTGAGTTATATATGCAACTTTTCATAGTTGACCACTTTTTGATTTGAGCAACAGAAGATTTTCTAAAAAATCGATCTCTGTCTGTTGTTCTATTTTGACAGATTTCTGCCAATTATTGCATTTGCATCTTAATCTCTTTCTTTTGGTGTTCTTTTGAGAAAAAGAGTTTGGAAAGAAGTTGTGACAGTATCTAATGTGTTTTTTATTGCTAGTCTTGTGTTGAAACTGAACCATGTGAGTTTATTATTTCGATTGCACTAACGTTGCTAATGAAGATTGTGAGAATTTTGATGTGAAGGATGTTTTCAAGGGTCAAGAGAAGAGGATGATATGATGTGATCAAGAAGAGTGAAAAGCTTAAGCTTGGGGATTCCCCAGTGGTACATCCAATTACGAAAATTCCAAGAAGACTGAAGCGCCTAAGCTTGCGGATGCCCAAGGCATCCCCTTCTTCATCAACAAATTATCACGTCACTTCTAGTGAAACTATATTTTTATTCGGTCGCATCTTATGTGCTTTACTTGGAGCGTATTTTATTTTTGTTTTCAGTTTGCTTTTTCTTTTGCTTTCAGTTTTTTTTTCTTTTTAAATAAGCTTGGTTGGACCCCAGCATTCTTTTATTGGAGAGTGACGCACTCCGCTTTTTCATGAGAATACGTTGTATTCTTAGTCTCTGTCTAGCTGTTGCATTTAATTAGCTCCTGTTTTGCATGCATATCTTATCAGAGTTTTTAGTTTTAGTAGTGTTATTTCAGTACTCTCATGTTTTATTGATGTATGATAAAGAGTATTTTGTTAAAGCATATCTTGTATGGTGCTTGTTGGGAGAAAGAAAACAACTACTTGAAGTAGAATTTATAACAGTACTAGTAGAAGCTTGTATAAACTGTGGCTAGAACTTTTTCATGCCATGCTAAATGTTATTTTAGTTTTAAAGCCTTGTGTTTATTAAGTAGCATGATTAGCCTCAAATAGCTGAGAGTGTTTAATATGTATTGAAAGATTCATGAGTTGTTCTTGTCATAGTAAAGCATCAATATATGGTATTCTCTTTCGAATGATTTATTTGGTTGACTTGGCGCATCCTCACACCATGTTTATGACTACAAACCAGTCACGAATAGCCTCCATGACCACTTAGTTTTTGAACTTGTGATACTGCTTATGTTTTAATTAATGATGCTTATGTCGCTATGCATGATTATGGCTCTTATGCTCTCTTGATTTGTCGCTCCCAGTCTTTTGCTAGCCTCCACCTGTACTGAGTATGAGCTCTACTCGTGCATCCAAACTCCCTTAAGCCAAAGTTTTTCCCATTGTGTCCACCATACCTGCCTATATGTGTTATTTAATTGCCATTCCAAAGTAAATTGCTCATGTGTTACCTTTAAAACCTTCAAAATTATTTCTGCTTTGTATTCTTGTTTTTGCTCATGAGGATGTCAATAGAGAATCTTTATCTCACTTGTTGATTGGATTTCACACCCTGGACTAGTGGCTTCATCTGCTAATCCAAATGATAGAAGAGCTGGCAGCGGGGTGCCCAGCCCCAAATTAATACAAACAAATTCTCTTTACTATTTTTGCCCCTGATCATATCAGTCAAAGCATAATTGTGTAAACAAAAGAGAAAGAGGGATGACCTTCTACACCAGTTGCGTCCTTCACCATGGGATCCGCTCTTGTGAATCCAGTTGGATTGTGACGTATTGTATTGTCTGTTTACCATTCGTTGACAATAGCATACACCCCTCCTAAAATATAGACATTCCCCCACAAATGTCAAACTTTTAATACCTCTGTTTAATAAAATAAAAATCTCTAGCACATGAGTGATCCCTGCTTCCCTCTGCGAAGGGCCTTTCTTTTACATTTATGTTGAGTCTCCATCTTCTAACTTTATGCATAGTTGAGAGAGCATTTTTGCCATTCTGAATTCTATGTGCATTTGTCCCATAAACATCAATAATTACTTCATGATGTGATATCATTTGTTCTTAAATTATTTGTTCTTGTCTTCCTCTTGAACTTTGAAAGTGTCCTAGCATTTATGTTTTTCCCCA
Organism: Alopecurus myosuroides; assembly: GCA_028641055.1. Taxonomy (NCBI): domain Eukaryota; kingdom Viridiplantae; phylum Streptophyta; class Magnoliopsida; order Poales; family Poaceae; genus Alopecurus; species Alopecurus myosuroides. Next base: position 312,606,612 of record CM054060.1, on the reverse strand, counting down.
CTCTTAAGGACTATCGAAATATCACTTTGCCATTCTTTCTCTATACCTAAAACAAACGTCTACCTTTCTTTGCATTATTATTCATGATACTTTATTTGAGTTACCCTTCGTGATGCAAAGTAATTGCTATACTTTATTATTAAAGAATTATTTATCATGCATGTGTTTAAAGTTTTATGATCTCAGCATGCATATGCTTTTACATTAGATTGATCAAGTTTATGTTAGTAGCATGTCACCTCAGAAATTATTGTTTTATCGTTTACCTACTCGAGGAAGAGTAGGAACTAAGCTTGGTGATTCTTGATATGTCATAAACGTATCCCTAACTTCTGATGCTCCATGATAATATTATGCCAATTGCTACATGTTTTCTCCCTTCTTTATGTCATTCTTATTGATTTTCCGGACTAACCTATTGACAAGATGCCACTGAGCCAGTTCCCTGTTTTCTACTGTTTTTTTAGTTTCAGAAAAGTTGTTCTGGAAATATTCTCGGAATTGGAAAGTTCGAAGCCCGGAAGTCCTATTTTCCCCGGAAGCATCCAGAAGACCGAAGAGGAGACGAATAGGGGCATTAGGGGCCCCACACCATAGGGTGGCGCCCCCCCTTGGCCGCGCCAGGGGGTTGTGTGGGGCCCCTGGACCTCCACCGCCTCTGCCCTTTCGCCTATTTAATCCCCCGGGATGGAAAACCCTAGGCACTTGATAAAAATCCCCGAAAAAGTTCCACAGCTGCCGTCACCGTCAACCCTAGATCAGGAGGGTTCTGGACCTGTTTTCCGGCACCTTGCCGGAGAGGAAATCATCACCGGAGGCTTCTACATCACCATGCCTGCCTCCGGAGTGATGCGTGAGTAGTTCATCCCTGGACTACGGGTCCATAGCAGTAGCTAGATGGTTGTCTCCTCCTCATATGCCTCCATGTTTAGATCTCGTGAGCTGCCTATCATGATCGAGATTGATCCTATGTAATTCTATATGCTGTGTTTGCTTGGATCCGATGAATATTGACCTTATCCCAAGTTGATTATAGTCTTTATTGCATATGCTATTTGTGACCTTGCATGTTTTCTGTTGCTAGTGGGTGCTCTGGCCAAGTAGCTGCTAGTGACTCCAAGAGGGAGTATTTATGCTTGATAGTGGGTTCATGCCTCCTTGTTGCCTTGCTCGAGTGACAGAAACGTGAAGGGGGAGGATGTGTTGTTGCCATTAGGGATAAAACAGCAGTGAGAGTACCCGCGTGTATAATCATTGCTTACATTACACACTTTGTTTAATGCAATTATCTGCTGCTTGCAACTTAATACCTAAGGGGGTTCGGATGATAACCTGAGGGTGTATTATTAGTCATAGATGCAGATGGATGTCGGTCTATGTATCTTGTTGTAATGCCCGCACTAAATATCATAGTAATTATCATGTTATACTGTGCACTACGGTCCAACCTTTATTTGTCAATTGCCCAGCTGTAATTTGTTCACCCGGCATGTTATTTTTATGGAGAGACACCACTAGTGAACCTATGAACCCCGGTCCATTTTCCACGTTGTTAAACAAACCACAACAATTTCCTTCTCTCTGTACTTTCTGCAAGCATACACTGTTTTTTCACACTATACGTCTAATCTTTGTTTTCAGCAAGACTCGTGAGATTGACAACCTCACTATACCATTGGGGCAAAGTATTTTGGTTGTGTTGTGTGCAGCTTCCACGTTGTTGCTGACACCGGTGATGCGCCAGCACCACCGTCAGTGGCATCAACCTTCCAAAGGTCCTCTTTCTCCTACTGGATTGATAACCTTGGTTCTTAACTAAAGGGAAAACTCCTACCGCTGTTCTCATCACAGCCTCCTCTTGGGGTATCCCAACGAGTGCAAGATCTGCACCATAATTTGGCTTTCACCAAAGAAGCTGAAAAGCAAGTAAAATGAAGAGTTAAAACTCGGAAAACGTCTTCGAAAATTTCTTAAGAAACACAGTGATGAGTTTTACCCACTGATTCATCCAGCTTTTACTGAACGGAGGCCAGCTCCGAGTCCTTCTCTTCAAGAATGTTAAGGAGAGTTTTCACATCCTTATTCTTGATTGTAAGTTTGCTGAAAACTTCCATGTTGATGTTTTCAGCAGTTTGCTGAAACATGGAAAAGAGACAAAACGCTTAAATCAAAAAACAATCAAGGTCATGATAAAATCATTAATTCAAAAATGAATACATTTGGCAAAATGCTCGGGTGCTAGAGATATTACCGCGCTCATTCGTTGGAGACTCGTCAAGAAAAGAAGTTCCTGCAATAAAAAGCAGAGAAAAGAAAAACACGGGTTGTTTACCTGGAAGTTACGATGGGAACTCCGTCAAGATCAATCACTTCCTGAGTAGCAGAAGACTTCTTGCGCTTCTGTCCGCCTGCAAAGTTGGCATGTGAACGGACAACGATGTCGCCTAGAGGGGGGTGAATAGGCGATTAAAACTTTTCCGGTTAAAGCTTGCTAAATGCGGAAATAAACTAGGTGTTTAAATTAACAAGCATACAACCTAAATATTCTAGGGACAACAAGATGCACTAACAACTTATGCTAAGCAAGACAAGTAACAAGGTGATAGCAAGATATATAACTTCAAGCGCGAAGGCTATCACATTGTAAATTGCATAAGTAAAAAAAGCTCGGGTATAGAAATAACCGAGGCACACGGAGACGATGATGTATTCCCGAGTTCCTCCCACAAGGGGAGTACGTCTCGTTGGAGGGGTGTGAGCTCACCACGAAGGCCTACTCAACGCCACAAAGGCCTCACCCTATTCTCCGATGAACTTCCGCCACGAAGGCCTAGTTCACCTCTCACTATTGAACCCCTTTTAGGCGGGGATCGAATCCTTTACAAACACTTGGGGCACACACCCACAACTAAATTGGGGGCTCCCAACTCTTCTTGAATCACCACAAGTCGTCTAGGGTCAAAGACCCAAGAGTAACAAGCTCACAATCTTTCACTTCCACGAATCCTCGTGGAGAGAGCAAACCGATGCAAATGGCAAGAGCACAAGTGCTCAAATCCTCCACTCTCAAATTCCAACAACGCAACAAATGCTTATGGGGGAATAAGAGAGGAAGAACAATGGAGAAACACCAAGAACTCCAAGATCAAGATCTACTAGGTTTCCCTCACTAAGAAGGAGGATGGATTGGTGGAAATGTAGATCTAGATCTCCTCTAACTTCTCCCTCAAAGATATGCAAGAATCATAGGAGGGATTGGGAGAGGGGCAAGCTTTCCAAGGTCAACAACGGTGGGGGAGAGAGGATATTTCGTGGTTGGAAGACTTGGGGACCAATGGGGAAGAAGACCCCCTTAAATAGGTCCCCACAAAAACTAGCCGTTTTTCTGCTTTTTCCGACCAGGCCGGATTAGGTCCGGAATTTTCCGGATCCCGGAATATTCCGGAGCAATCCGGATGGCAACAGAGAAATTCCCGTTGTGGTCGGAATCATCCGGAATAATCCGGATTGCAACAGAGAAAATCCCGTTGCAGTTGGAATCATCCGGACTGAATCCGGATCCCGGAATCATCCGGAGTAATCCGGATTGTAACAGAGAAAATCCCATTACAGTCGGAATCATCCGGACTGAATCCGGATCCCGGAATCATCCGGAAAATTCCGGATTGCAACAGTGAGACTGAAAACCGAAATGAGAAATGTTATAACTTTTGCATATGAACTCCGAACGAGGTAAATCCAATTGCAATGGAAAAATATTGATACCTCAAAGTATGGAGAAGTTACCACACATGGAAGGTGTGGGAACATTCTCAAAGACGAACGGAATATTTTCACCACCGAAAACGCAACAAGTTTTTCTTATGAAATCCGTTTTCGAGAAACCAAGGCTTGTCATGAAGATCACGACAAGCACTAAAACCCAAAGGAGACAAAAGCCAAATAAGAACCAAGAAAGATGATATGCAAAGTATGCAAAGGTTTGAGCTCTCCATAACGATTCAATCAAGTTATTCACTTGAGAGCCCCTCTTGATAGTACGACTATCTATCCTATAACCCGGTAACCTAAAGTCACGTGACCGGTAAAATAGAAAACCTATCAAGATTATACCTTTGCCTTGAGCATTCCACTTGAGCTAGATGATGACGATCTTGACTCTCTCAAGTTGGATCTTCTTTCTTGATTGCGCTTGCTAGCACAAGCTCCGCTTGATGAAGACTTGCAAGTTGCTCCCCCATACACCATTATGGGAGAGACTAGCTCCCCCATACACCATTATGGGAGAGACTCTTCTCGGCAAATCTTCACAAGGCCATAATCTCCAAAAGGGTTGCAAGCATCAAGCATAGGATATCTTCTATATGCTTCACTTGAGCTTCCACGTCAAGCAAGATGACGAACACCGCTTGACGACGACATAGACCATAGGCTATATGAAATCTTCCTTTTTGTTCATGTCCATGGAAAGATACCTAACCACACATAGAGATGCCACACACACATATATGGGTTAGATCACAAAGCTATATTGACAATTGCTTACCATACTATGAGATACAAAATCCCACTTGGTATATCTTGTAGCTTTGTGTGTTGATCACTTGCTTGATCAACCTTGTATCTTTGCTTCTCACTACAAGTGATGATGTCTTGAAGATGATAATGAAAGATCACCTAATCCTTTTCTTCAAGACACACTAGCAATAAGCTCAACTCAAATCATGACCATTCTTCATATAAATCCATGAATATAACAATGGCCATCAAGGAAGCTAATAGAGTTCAACACATGAACTCCATTATTTCCTATGGACAAGATCTACAAGGATAACTCAATGCAAACATTAGTCCATAAGGATTGTCATTAATTACCAAAACCACATATGGGGGAACCATGCGCTTTCAGCATGCATTGCGTCCAACTCGGCATTGGTGGCAAGATCCTCCTCAGGAAGATCGACAAGCTGTCAAAAAAGAAAAAGTCCGGGTTAGTAAAAACATCCGAGAAAAGAGAAACTCAGAACCAATGCCCAAAATTCTAGAAGTATACCTTTGGAGCCGGGTTTGCTGCCGTGTACATCGGTCGGCTTTCCTCATACTGGTCACGAGTTGCGACTAGCTGGTTGACGCGTTTCTTCAAGTCTTTTTTTGTCAAAGATTTGTTCGACGCCCTCATCGCGTTTTCGGGTCCCGTCTATTCACACATTAGTCGGGGACCACGACGAGCCAGAGGCTGGATCTGCCTTTCAAGCCATCAAAGAACTGTGTCCATGCCAGTAAGTGGTGGGGAGGCGGAAACAAGCTTGGGGATGCGCCGCTTGATCCTCATCAGATCCGGAGGCAGGGTCTGGACCGCATCCACTGCCCAGTTATCCTACGGAGTGGCCGCGGAATTGAAAAAAGGTGGAATTCCCGTCTCCTTTCCAGGAAACGGGACGTCTTCATGATAAAGTAAGGAACTCGTCCAGAATTTGACGGATTCTGAGGTTTTTATTTTGGGGAACCAATCTTCCCTAAACCTACGCAAGGTGAAGGAGATGGTCCCACAGGTGGGGAGAGCTCCCTCAGAAGGGTTGCGCTTCACTCCGAAACAATACTGCCAGAAATCTAACCTAGGCTCTATGCCTAGATACCCTTCAAAGAGGGCTTGGAACCCGGCAAGATATAGAATAGAGTTGGGAGGAAGGTTGTGTGGTTGGATGTTGTAGTGGTTGAGGACTTGAAGGAAAAAGGAGGAAGGTGGGAAACCCATACCTCTATTGATGTGAGAGGTAAGGAGAACCCTTTCCCGGCTTTTGGCAAAGGCTCGGAGTCGTCCTCTTCATACTGCCACTTGCCCTTCCGCACAAATCCCTCCTTCTCCATTGTCGGAAGAAGGGATGGAACCACATTGCAGTGGCTCCAGTTCCCGGAGTTTTCCTCCGCGTCTTCCTCAGCTCCGGCGGCGCGAGAGGCTCGGTGATCAGAGGCGGGGTAGGCGCGGAAGACGACGACGACACGCTTTCGGCCGTGGGAGGTAAATCCCCACGGTCCAAATCGCCGGTGTTTCCCTTCGGCGCGCTCGCGGTGGCGCGGCCAGGGGAGTCCAACTAAGGTTCGAGATCATTGATGATGCTGTCGATGTCCAGGGCAGCGGAGCACGTTTGCGTGGCATGGGGTGATCCTCCGTTGGCCATTTTCGGGCGGCACGGTCTCGAGCCGGATCCTCCGATGGTTTTTCCGGGGAAAGTGGAAACGCTCGTTTCTCTGCTAGCTCTCTCAAGCTCGAGCTCTCGTGGCTATGGCGCTGGGGGGCTTGAGAAAGAAGAGGAAGCAGAAGGGGAAAACCGGAGGGCCCGAGGCGGCTATTTATAGCCGGAAATGTGTTAAGATTGGTTACAACGGCTATTTTAGCCGTTGGATCCTTGACGCGTGTCACGCCCGGAAATTCCGGGAAACCCCTCGTTTCCCGCAAGAATCTGCCACAGACTCGTTCCAGGGTTTTTGACTGAACCCAAACGTCTGTGATGTCAGCACGATTTCATCGCTGACGCCATGAAGTTCCTTGTCCACGAAGGCTCGTGGAAGAAAAGCCGGATTCTGATAAATCCGAGTTTTGTGTTATGCATGATTTGGAAAAAAGAAGAATCGAGACAAAGCGCCAACATTTCTCAGAAAAGAATGCAAATTGACGAAAAGTGGCATAATGAAGTCTCAATCTTTCTTGGGGGCTACTATCGGATATATATACCGATTAGGGGTATATCCGGCATTGTCCTAAAGAGCCGGATTACCAGGGTGGCATGTTGGTAATGGATCACAGTCCATTTGGCGGCCCAGTAAGCTGACGCGCAGAAGCCGGATTCTAGAAGAACCCGGACCACGGCCCAAAGTGGTGCGGCTTGGAGTAGAAGGCGGATTCCTACTTTCCAAGTTAGATACTTTCCGTAATCTTCTAGGTTTCCTTTCTCTAAGCCCTAACCCGGCTATCTATATATAGCCGGACGGGAGAGAAGAAGATAGAAGATAATTAGCTAGAAGCCAACTCGTCGAGAAGTTGATCCCCATCAAGTTAGCGAAACCCTACTCACATTGTACTTTGTATACTTCAGGATTCAACCCTGATTTAGTGAGATTGCAGGAGTAGGAACGCCGCCTAGTTGCGACATACCGAACCTGGGTAAATTTGGTGTTCCTGGTTGTCGTACTACCACGTCCTCCCACGTCTCTACCAGTAGTCTCATGGCACCCCCGTCTATGAACTCTACTACGATGTCTCGACATGGCCCTCCACGTCATCTTGCAGCTGGATCTTGCTCAAGAATCTAGACCCTTCTCCACGAAGGAAAAGACCCTTCGGGCAGGTCTCAAGAGGCGGGTGATGGGGCTTGCGGTTTTGAGCGCACGTGGAAAAGGCGAGCTTCTAGAATCAACATCCTCAGGGAGGGTGACGCAAACACAAAAATATTTCACCTTCGCCTAAACTCCCGCAAGCAAAAGAACCACATTCAGAAGCTAAAGCATAATGAGGGTTGGATGGCTCGCTTGAGGATAAGGCATCCCTGATTTTCGACCACTTCGCCTAGCCCTGATCTCCCTCCCCCCATCCACACATTCAGAAGCTGGATCTCGATTGGGCGGCGTGAAACCCTTCTGTTAGGGAGCTTGATGACCTTACTCTGCCTTTTCCATTGATGAAATCAAGTCCGCCATTAAGGAAATGTCAAGTGACAAAGCTCCAGAACAGGAGGGTTACACCACAACTTTTTTTAGCTTCTGTTGGGGCATCATCAAGAAGGATCTCATCAAGGTCATGGATGCTTTTTTGGAGCTCTCGATTAATAACTTTTAGATTATCAACTCAGCCAACATTGTGCTTTTCCCAAAGAAAGAGAGAGCTGAGGCGATCACTGATTTCAGGCCCATTAGTTTGATCCACGTTATTCCCAAGATCATTGCCAAAGCTATGGCTCGCCGCCTTGCCCCGAAGATGAACAACCTCGTGTCACACTACCAGAGTGCTTTTATAAAAACGTGAAGCATCCACGACAATTTTATGTATGTGTGAAACACTGCCATATGCCTACACCGGAATCGTTTTCCCATGCTCCTCATCAAACTTGACATTACTAAAGCTTATGACTCCATGAGGTGGGATTACCTTCTCGACCCATGCAATGCAAATGTTTCCTGACTAAATGCAGGGCTTAGGTGGCAATCCTCTTCTCCACCGCCTCATCGCTTGGCTTGCTCAACGACATTCACGGGTTGGACATTCAACATCGAGGGGGGGCGCTATCTCCTCTTCTGTTCGGTATTGGCATTGACACGTTAAGCAAAAATCTCGAGCATGCCACTGACTTCTCTGCGAGTCTTCTTGTACGCCGACGATGCAACAATTTTCTAGTCCCCTTGGAAGATGATATCACCAACCTCGCCACCACTCTGCAGCAGTTTGGGGAATTTACCGGCTTGATAACAAATGTGGATAAGAGCTCCATTTCTCCAATAAGATGCTCTGAGATCGACTTGCAAGAAATCATGGAAGACTTTCTGGCACCTATCTCTCAGTTCACCATAAAATATCTGGGGCTGCCTTATCCCTAGGCAGACTTCGCCGTGCTGATCAACACACATACATAGACAAGGCATCCTCCCGCCTTAAGCATTGGAAATGAAAATTTATCAATAGGATTGTGCGTTTGGCGCTGCTTAAATCGGTCCTCTCCTCAATTCCAATCTTCCTCTTGACGTCCATCAAGACGGATAAGCGCACTTTGAAGAATTTTGATAAACTCAGAAGAGGCATGATTTGGAACTACATCGACAAAGTGAGTGGCGGAAAATGCAAGATCAACTGGGATAACGCCTGTCGGCCAAAAAATCTTGGGGGGATCGAGATTCTCAACATGGATAAATTTTCTAGAGCTCTTCGATTTAGATGGCTATGGCATGAACAAGTCTCCAAGGACACGCCGTGGGTGGGATCCGAAACTCCAAATGGCACCACTGACAGGGCCCTTTTTAATGCGGCTACAAAGGTGCGGTGGGGGGCGGGCTTAAAGTTTCTTTTTGGTGGTCTTTATGGTTGGACGGCTCCCACCAAAGGTCATCACCCCATCACTTTTCAAGGCCTCCAGACGTAAAAACAGAAGTGTGCATTATGCTCTGACCGGCCACAAGTGGATCATCGACCTTTCGGTGGACAATTTCACTACTGAGCACATCTTTGAGTTCGTTCCCATCTGGGGCCTCATTCGGGAGGTTGTTATTACTCCTGGCATCAACGACTACATTATTTGGACATTAATGGACAATAGGATATACTCGGCCAATTTGGCGTGCAAGGCACAGTTCATCGGTGCAACACCCTGTTTCTTCATGTCCACTATTTAAAGGACATGGCCCCCCTAAAGTGCTCTTTCTTACTTGCCTTATCGTTCAGAATAGGCTTTGCACTTCGGATCGCCTGGAGATCAGAGAGTGGCCTCATCAGCCTACTTGCTAGCTATGCAGATGACAACCTGAAACGGTAAGGAATATTCTCTTCGAGTGTTGCTACTCTAGGAGGGCGTGGGAGGATGTGGCGCTCTAACTAATGTGCCTTGCACTAATGCATAACCTTGGTTCGGGAAGGTCAACGGTCATCGACTTTTGGAGGGCAGCCACGGCTTCCCCTTCTCATAAGGGACTCACTATGACAATCATCCTCATAACTTGGGAGATTTGGAAGGAACGAAATGCGGGAGTCTTCAACAACAAATTCTCTACGCCAACAAGCCTCTCTCAGTGCATCAAAGTTGAAGGAAAAAACTGGGCTCTAGTAGGGGCAAAGAAGTTGGCGGAATTCATAGGCTAGTCCAGTTTTGTGCTTGGTGAGGGGAGGGGGAAGGGGGTTCCCCCTCTTCCCCTTTTTACCTTTCTTCTCTTTATGTTGGCCTAGGCCTTTTTTGTATTTTCTCCTCCTATATTAATATAAAAGGCAAAGCTTTTTCCTTGCTTAAAAAAGTACGACCTGCTTGCGACTTTTTTAGGGATGCGTGCAACTGGTTTGGACATAGGAACATTGTGGGAGAGAAGCGAGAGGAACAATATCCATTCTACCCTTAAGTTATCATTTGGAACTTTCTACGTAATGAAAAGGTACCATTGCCACATGGTGTTTCCACAACATAGTTGAAAACTCAACCACATTATACAGGAACAACCGTCCCAATCCAATCTGGTACATGTCCAACATGTGGTTAGCCACCCGTTACTTGCTATTTTGGTTCGTCCTGACCAAGTCCAAAACATCATTTCTCGGCACCGCGCCGCCTCTGGTCGTTGTGACCAGGTATGGGGTGAATATTTATCCACCTTTCTTCTAGATGAATAACAACACCACGTGATCCTCTTAGTCATGTATTTTTTTTCACGGGTCCAACGAAACCAAAGTACCTTGGAGACCCAATCAAATGTGCAACATGGACATATATGAATTTTTTCTGATTGATAGGCTAGATGGGATAGTAGTGTCAAGTAGATCCAGTGGACACTTCTCAAGGAGGCCCACCATGAATTATACATGGAATTCGGAAAAGGCAAGGGTGCACGATTGGCGTGAGCGCACCCGAGGAATTGGCAAACAGTTGGGTACGTACGATGGAAGACAACATGTAGGTCAGTAGATGGCCAACTGGAACCTTCCAAGCTTCCATCATTGCTTATTTGACGCCCGGTTCCATGTCACCCCTACCACGAAATTGCCGCAGGAGAACACCATTGAACTCTTATTACCATGAAAAGGACTAATTTCCTTCTGAATCTTCTTTCACCTTACCATATTATGTGTCTACTTCATATGCTGGCAAAAGACGTCAAGTAGGAGCTCACCCGCAACACCTACATAGTCTTTATAGGAGCGATGTATTTCCGATGCCTCCCATTTCTAGTATCTTGCAAGAACATGTCTAGAACATAGTATTTTATGTCCGTCCTCCCATATCTTGATGGTGTTCGTGTTTCTTTGTAGGCTTGTTGGTTTGTAAGGAGAGATAGCTAATATAGGAGAAAGACTGCGAAACAAATGAGTATATATTTATCTAGGCCGCCGTGGAAACATGCATGTGCAATGTGTCTTCTAAATTTGTTGTGTAAATTACCTCATCTTTTAAATCTAAGCCAATCACGCTATATTCTATTATAATTTTTTTTCATATGTTCGCTAGAAATCGACAATTTTCACTCCTCTAATACAAGCAAATGAGAGAGAAATATCTCTAGAAGGATAAGGGTAGGGATGCCAAAAAAAGTGCTCTTCGGCTGAAACATGGTATGTATTTTAAGAATATGGCATCATGGAGATCACAAAAAGTAACTACAGTAAGGAATAAATTATAGACCCCATAGAATAAATGTGTGTTTGCATGTTGTCTCGAGTAATAGTGACCCTCCTATATCTTAATGTAATTTCACATCACGCATTTCAAGATTGAGGAATACTCGAGAAGTGCACATAAATAAATAAAACTAAACTTTGTGATTGATAGTCTAGCTAGGATAGATCCATGACTAGAAATATGCGTTTTTAAAGAGATGCTTTATAACATTTTCCACCTTTCCCCATTAGAGTTAAAATAAGTCTTAAATTCGATTTGTTGATTGGTTGTTGTTACTTTGGTATCCATAAAAATAGTTTCAATAAGGTGACCAACTACTAATTAGTAACACATTAAATGCACATAAATCCGTCAGCCATGTGCACTTGGAATCCTTGAAATCAGATCACATAATCCCATGTTAAATTAAATTTCCTACAAAATTTTAAAAATAAAGTGAACTTGCATGGCTCCATATTCTCATATTTCAGAGTTTAGCTGATTTTTCCCTAGCACGGTCATCTATCCATTTGCGTCCTTCTGACAAGTATAGTTTTGTCATGATTATAGTTTGATATATCATAGTGCATAAAAAATCCATACTAACAAGTCCTGGATATACCCTGTAAATTTTATTGGGACCAATCATGTGTAAAGGTGTTTTCCATGGTAACTTGTCGATGTGTTTCCAAATCTATTCCTCGTCATAAAATTATAATTACATGGTCTCATTTTAGTCGTTAGCGGGTGCATCCGAGCTCAAACAGGAATTTTTGAATTTGTGTAGGCTACCTAGCATCAATAATTTATACATTCGCATGATGATGTACCCTTGATTTTAACTTAAAGGATCTTAAGCTTACTCATTTAGAACCCAAGTAGGAGCTCAATCGCAACACCTAAATACTCTCTATAGGAGCGATGTATTTCAGATGCCTCCCATTTATAGTATCTTGCAAGAACATGTCTAGAACATAGTATTTTATGGCACTGCCATTTCTTTCTCTTCCTGCCATGTCTTGACTCTGTTCTTGTTTCTTTGTAGACTCTTGTTGGTTTGTAAGGAGAGATAGCTAATAGAGGAGGAATACTGAGAAACAAATGGGTATATATTGAGCTAGGCCGTCATGGAAACATGCATGTACAATGTGTCTTTTATAAATGCGAGTGTTCTTAGGACAAAAGGTTGGTGGGTAAATTACCTAACCTTTTAAATCTAAGACGATCATATCTTCTAGTAAAAAATAATTTCATATGTTCGCTAGAACTCGCCAACCGTCACTCCTCTAATACAAGAAAAGGAGAAAAATATCTCTAGGAGGATAAGGGTAAGGATGGAAAACAAAGTGCTCTTCGGATGAAACATGGTATGCACTTTATAATCTGGCATCTTAGAGATCAGACAAGCAGCTACTATAAGGAATAAATTATATTACCCATGAAAGGAAATGTGTGTTTGCATGTTGTCTTGAGTATAGTGACCCCCAATATCTTAATGTAATTTCACATCACACTTTTCAAGGCTGAGAAATATTCCAGAAGTGCACACAAATAGAAAAAACTACAATTTGTGATTGAAAGTGTAGCTAGGATAGATCCATGAGTATAAATAGGTTTTTTTAGAGAGGAGATTCATAATATTCTCCACCTTTCCATTTTAGAGTTAAGATAAGTATTAAACTTTATTTGATGATTGGTTGTTGTTACTTTGGTATCAATTAAAATAGCTTCAATAAGGTGACCAACAACTAAATACTAACACATTAAATTTACACAAATCCTTCAGGCATGTGCACTTGGAATCCTTGAAATGAGATCACATAGTACCATGTTAAAATAAATTTGCTACAAAATTTTAAAAGGAAGTGAACATGCACGGCTTGATATTTTCATATTTCATGGTTTCAGTGGATTTTCATCCAGCGCACGGGCATCTCTCCATTTCCATCCTTCTCACCACTATAGTTTTTCAAGGTTATAATTTGATATTTCTTAGTGGAGAAATAATCTAAACTAACAAGTCTTAGATATACCTTGTAAGAACTTTGGGACCAATCACGTGTAACGGTGTTTTCCATAGGAACTTGCCAATGTGTTTCCAACTCCATTCCTCTTTAGAGAATTATAATTCAATTTTCTCTTTTTAGTTGTTAGCAGATGTGGCCGAGCTGAAATAGTTTTAGAATTTGTGTAGGCTAGCGAGCATCACAAATTTCTACATTCGCATGATGATGCATACTTGCCTTTAGCTTGAAGGAACTGAGATAAAAAAGAGAGGATAAACTAGCTCAAGATATCAAAACTTTGAAGCTTAAGACTACTCGTTTGGAACGCCTTGCCAACTAGCAGGGCCTCTCTCCATAGTTCTTTCTAGGAGTGCAGTACGGCAATCTAAAATAAGGCATCATGAACAATTGATTAACTGAGACCATGCTGATCTAAACTTACACTCAGATCCCGAACAAAGCGAATAGAAAATTGTTCGATGTTGTTCCTAATATCCATATGTGTGTTCTTAGAATAGTTTGTTTTATCCCTGCTTATCAATATGCAAAAGAGCCCATGTAGGCAAGGTGTTGTATGTGAGGTTACTCTATACTCGAGTGTTGAAAGCCTTGGATGTGCTTTTTGAATCGGGGAAAGGATTTAGGTATTAGAAAACTAAATATTCTAGCTATCTAGACAACATATTAGACACTTGATTCAAAATATATAGAGTTAGTTGATCTTGAATGTACTATTTGAATAGGATTTGTACTGCTTGTTTGACATTAATAAGTAGCAGGGTTGTAAGTAAAAAAATGACTAAATGACTGAATCTAGACTAGAGTTTGAGAATGGATTAGTTCGTGGACTCATTATAACTTACCAACCCTACCTAGTGTCACCAAAGATCGCCTCCACCAGCCGCCTCGGTACCTCCATGATCTCCCCTGTATAGCGGCCTCGTCAGAGGTAAGAGAAGTCAGGATGTGTGTGTTTTGTTTTATTTTTCTTAGCTTTTGTTTTTCTAGCGTTACCGACGAGGTTGTGGCTGCGATGGCATGTGGAGACGGCCTCTTCCTGCCACGACAACGTATAATTGAATGTCGACGAAGGTCCTCTATGAGTGTGTGTGTCTCTAGATGTGTTGATTCTCTTTAGATCTTGGCAGTTGGCATGGCTATCAAGGAGAGCAATAGTTTGGCTATTAGTGCGACGACTTCAATGCCTTCTTTTGTTTGTTCCATGGCATGTACGGTTTTCTCAACTCTCTGAACCCGTGGTGATGAGTAGAAAGTATGTATGCATTAGGTGATGCTCCAACCGATGTTTCTTCAACTATTTCTAGATCTATTCACAAGCGGCGTGCGATCATTGTTGTCTTTAAAGCGTGGTACCATTTCCATTTATTGTTAGTTTAGTGCGGTTTTCAGTCTCCGACGGATGATGTACAATCAGAGGAAGAAGAAGGCTAATATGATGTTTAATGCAACTTTATATTTACTAGTCATTTTGCATCTAGTTATTTTTTCCATTGTGTTGGCCATTGTTTTCATGGATAATTATCAATCTAAGATGCCCTTTGGGTATCTTCCTTTCAAATACCTAAAGTGTCTAGTCCACTCTATATGTACGAGTCATTAATTAAGGTTTGTGCGTGTGCATGATAGACACACCACTATGTATGGGTTAAGTATAATATCATAATGCATAAGTTATGTTTACTACGGAGGATTATCTTCTATGGTCATTCTTGTTTCTTCCTTAATTTCGTGGCATGGAACAAGCATCTATTTGCCTGATGCAAAGGGAAACAAATTAAAACCAATATTGTAGTCACGATCTTAACGCTTAAGTCCTTAGTTAACCAAAAAAACAGATATGTAGAGTATACGAAGAGATATATTTGCACACGAGGTTCGAAAGGATCTTCACAAGAACATAGGAAGTGCGCCTAAGAGCATCCAGGGACTTGTTCAAAGACGGAAGATGGTACATAGGATAGCCCGTAATACAGTTCTAGCTTACCGATGTCGCCGACTACATGGAAGAATGATTCCATATCACCCACATTCCCATGATAAAGCTGCCGCACTAGAACACCATGGAACTCTCACTACCATAATCGTGACTCATTTCATTCCTACTCTTTTTTCGCTTCATTGTATCATGTGTCTACTTATAATGGTGGGAAAAGGCCGCTAGCGGGGACTCATGCGCAACGAAAGGAGGGATATACTTCCAGATGTCCCACATTTCCAATATTATGCAAGAATGTGTATGGACCATAGTAGTTTATGTCATTGTTATTTCTCTCTTCTTCCCAGGTCTCGACTGTGTTCATCTTTCTTTGTAGGCTTCTTGATTTGTAAGGAGAGCTAGCTAATATAGATACGCCACTAGCTATAGGAGGAAGATTGCAAAACACATGGTATATATTGAGCTAAGCCATCACGCAAAACATGTATTTGTACCATGAATTTTATAAATGTGGGTATGCTAAGGGACACGAAGTTGGTGGGTAAATTAGCCAATCCGAGTTGATAATCATATCTTCATGTACAAAATAATATCATATTATTTGTTACAACTCATCATTGTTGGCTCCTCTGATTAAAAAAAAGGGGGATAGATAAATATCTCCTAAAGGATAAGGATAAGGCTGAGAAACAAACTTGTGCTAAACTAAAGCATATGCTATGTACTTTAGAATGTAGCATGATAGAGATCACATAAGGAGCTAAAATGAGGCATAAATTATTAACTCCGCAGAAGGAAATGTGCTCCTGAATGTTTTCTTCAATAATAGTGACACCTATAGAACTTAATTTCCGCCATTCCAAGTTGAAGTACTCGAAAGTGCACATCAAACGACATTGCTACAGTTTGCGATGGAAAGCATAGCTAGGATAGATCCCGGACTAGAAATAGTGGGTTTTAGAGAGGAGCTTTTGTAAGATGCACCACCTACCCTTTAGAGTTATATAAGGCTTAAATTTGAGTTGTTTATTAACAAATGTTACTTGTTGCTCTCGATTGAAATAATGCCAATAAGGTAATCAACAGCTAACTGATAACACATTGAATGCACACAAATCCTTCAGCCATGTGCACTTGGATCTTCGCAATGACATCACATAGTCCCGTGTTAAACTAAATTTCCTCTAAATTTTCAAAATAAAGTGAAGTTGCATGGATCCACATTCTATTTTTTCATGCTTTCAAACCATTTTGATCCAGCACGAGGATTTCTCCATTTATGTTCTTTTGAAAAGTAATTTTTTTCATTACCATAATATGGTATTTCACAATGTAGATGTAATCTAGAAAAACAAGTCCAGGATATAATGATGCCAAATTTTTTTTGTCGGGTAAGTCATGGGGGATGGTTTTTTCTATGGGCACATGTGGATGAGTTTCCAACTCCATTCTGCTTAAGAAACTTAGAATTCAGTTGCCTATTTGTACATGTTAGCATGTGTATCCGGGCTCATATAGGAATTTTTGTATTTTCATAGTCTATGTAGGATCAAAATTTTAAATTTGCGTCAGGATATATACTTTCTTTTAGCTTTAATGAACTCCGACAAAAGGAGGATAGATCGCCCGGATCAAGGAATTGAGATTTTGAAGCTTAAGCTTACTCAGTTAGAATGCCTCGATTTTGATTAATCAAAACAATGATCTCATATTATGGATGGAATTCCTACCAAGCGAACAAACAATCGTGTGGTGTTGTTTGTAATATCTAGATTTTGCATGCTTAGAAGGTCATATTTTATTATTCACGTTGATCAGTAGCGAAAGGTCCCAGTATATTGTAAATGAGGCTACTTTTTACTCTCATGTGCCAAAATCCTTGGATATGCTCTTTGAAGAGGGGAAATAATTATAGAAAAACTAAATATGAGGTCTATCTGGACAAGATATCATAGAATTTGTTCCAAAATATATGGAGGAAATTGATCTTGGATGTGCTCTTTTAATAGGTTTTGATTGTACGTTTGATACTAATAAATACTAGAGTTATACGTGCAAAAATGACTAAATGATTGAATATAAACAAGAGGTTGAAAATGGATCTAAAGTGTCTAATGCATTCTATATGCCCCCTTTATCAATTAATGTTGTTCACGTGTATGTCTATTCTATGTCCGTGGAAGTATAATATCATGGTGCATAACAAAGGATTATCGTGTATGGGCGTTCTTGGATACTCGTTACAAGCACATAGGAAACACTGAGTTTAAAGATTAAGACGGAAATTTAACCCAAACATCACCGAGCTGTGATACAAACGAAATCATATATAACTAAAATGATGCAACACATGCCTTGTATAGCAGCCTCTTTGCAAGGAGCCTGAATATGGTTATTTATAGATGTACTTATCTAAGAAAATAGATATACGACATCATACATGCATACAACCTACATGCTCCCTGATATGGTTGAGCAGTTACTCTCCCTGCACGGAGAAATTCGGAGAAGGAGGTTGTGACATAATTTGATAATCTAAAGGACCCAGCTCTGTAGTCAGGTCCTTCGTGCAGGAGGTAATGGCACATCAAGACTTATTCTCAACCTTCTTTCGGATTGCACCAAATGACTATTCATGATAATCTATCGCAGAATCAACAACAACTCTGTACATGAGCTGAATATTCGTTTTGAACTGCAAACTGAACCGTACCGTACCATAAGTTGGTGTGTTTCCTGGAACCTCCCATCCCAAATTTATTTTTAAGAGCACCTTTCTTTCCAACTACGTAGTGTTATACACGTTGAACTCTTCATACACAACTATTATGATGGGAGCTATGGAAAGTAAGTGGTCTTAATAAAGTGTAGCCATTGGAACTAATATATGTTGAGCTAGGAAGAGGGGCATTTTCCTCTAGGATGGTCGTTATTGTTTGACAATGGGGGTGCTGGGTGATGCTATCCATCCACCACACATGTTTCTAGTTTTAAAAATAAAACTAGCTCCTCTCAACATTTACGTGCTGCAATGGTGTCTATATCCGGTGAAAACATAGAAACCATATATCTTTTATGATAAAGAAGAGTGAATGAATGCTTAGTAACTGATATACTGAAAGCAAAAGAACAACAATAATGTACCCATCTATAGACCATAAACAAACAATGACACCCCACCAAAAATGTACAAACCTATAAACTTCAAGACAATTGATTACCCTCAACCCATCAATCTAGAACAGTTTATCAAAGTCTACATTGGGTTAACGGGTGAACCAGGAGGTACATCAAAATCACGTTGTAATTGTCCTTGCATGTGAGGCATGTCGTGCCACACTCGATCATCTCCACTAGCTGTTGCATGCCACTGGTTGATACCACCCCAATTATGTCTTGTTCGGCTAGATGTGGTGTGAGAGAGCTCCTCTACTACCTATAGAAGCCAACACCACAAGGGCTTTCTAGGTTGGGTATGGTCGTGCAAGTTCAACATATAAAAAAATGAGTACGCGAATGTGTAACTTAGCTTTATCTGCATGTTCTAAATTGTGTTGTCCTGCTCCGATATGTTGGCATGTATCTGCAGGTCACTAAAGCACAAAAACCACACATGCCTCGCAAATGGACACTAGACTAGGTGTTATTTTATGGTGATCCAAATTTATATAAAGACAAAGAAAAGTTCGGACGGAACAGAGCGAGGCGGTACGAGTTGGATCCGAATTCTACCTTGTTTAGGGTTTGCCCCTTTATATACCTCATGTAAGCCACCGGTTGGGATAAATCGCAAATTGTAAATCCATAGAGTTTGTATGACACCGAAAATAGGCGCATGTGGTTTTTTCTCTTCCTCATTGGAAGGATTTTCCACGTTAAAAATCTCGTGTCCTCGTGTGTCGATCTCTTTGTTTCCTCGCTTATTTGTGCTATCGTTTATAACAAGTGGTATCAGAGCCCTGGTTTGCAGATTAGGGTTTTGCGATGACTGCGTTGAAGTTTGATCTACTGTTGCTGGACTACAAGACGAGGTTCTCGTTGTGGAAAGTCAAGATGAGGGTGATTCTCTCCAATTCTTGAGATCTTGATGATGCGCTGCATGGATTCAAGAAAGCGGATCTAAAGAAGTGGACAGACGCTGACAAGCATAAAGACCGTAAGGCTTTGTCTATGCTTCAACTCCATCTATCTAATGAAAAATTGCAAGAGGTGTTGAAGGAGGATTCCGTGAAAGGACTTTGGAAGAAGTTAGAAGAGATCTGCATGTCTAAGAATCTAACCAGCAAGATACACGTGAAGATGAAGCTCTTCACACATAAGCTGCAGGAGGGTGGTTCGGTAATGAACCACATCGATCTTTAAGGAGATTGTTGCAGACCTAGTGTCGGCGGAGGTAAAATATGACGATAAGGATCTAGCTCTTCTGCTGTTATGTGATACGTCATAAACCTATCCTTAATTTTTGATGTTCCATGTTTTTTTCTTATTGTTTCCCTCATATTTCCTATACACTTTATGTCATTTTTATCGATTTTCCGGACTAACTTATTGACAAGATGCCACAGAGCCAGTTCCTTGTTTTCTGATGTTTTTAGTTCTAGAAAAGTTGTTCTGGAAATATTCTCGGAATTGGAAAATTCGAAGCCCGGAAGTCTTAGAATTCTCGAAGGTTCCACGGAGTCCCGAAGAGACCCGGAGAGGGGCCACAGGGGGCCCACACTATAGGGCGGCGCGCACCCCTAGCCGTGCCATGGGGTGGTGTGGGGCCCCAAGCCTCCACCGCCTTTGCCATTTTGCCTATTTATTCCCCCCGAGACGTAAAACATAAAGAGATACCACTTTTCCCGAGAAGCACCCGAGGCCGCCGTCATCGTCATCCCGAGATCGGGAGGGTTCTGGAGCTCTCCCCGGGCACCCTGCTGGGAGGGGAATTCATCACCGGAGGGGCCTACACCACCATGCCCTCCTCCGAAGTGATGTGTGAGTAGTTCATCCCTGGACTACGGGTCCATAACAGTAGCTAGATGGTTGTTCTCTCCACTTTGTACCTCATGTTTAGATCTCGTAAGATGCCTCACATGATCAAGATAATCTATATGTAATGGTACATGTTGTGTTTGCTGGGATCCGATGAATGAAGAATGCTATGTCTTTTGATTATCAATCTATCATGTTATCTTCATGCATACACTACTAGGAAAATGGCTATAGGAGTGATGATACCCGTGACGCACATCACATTTGGCGCGTCACGCCTATTACCCGCGGCGCACCACGATTCTGCGCGTCGCGCCTAAATGCATAGCCGCGGCGCACCAAATAAAAGGCCCGTCGCGCGTATGTGTGGGGCCGGGGAGGCGAGCCTCCGAGGCATACCCGCGACGCACCCTGCCAGTGGTGCGTCACGGATATGTTGGGTTCCCGCGGCGCACCTTACGGTGGTTCATCACGGGTAACCTATGCGCGGCGCATCTCGCTGCAGTGCGTCACGGCTATCCTCTGCTATAGGGCCACGCGCGCGGGACCGTTCCCCTCTTCTTCTCGTCGTCTTCCACATCTCGTCGTCGTACCGTTCCCCTAGCCGCCCACCGCCATCTCGATCTGAACCACCGCGCCGCTGCTGCTCGAGGAGGAGCACGACCCGGAGCAGGACTAGGAGCCAGCGAGGAGGGAGCCGGACCGGGCCAGCAAGGAGGGAGCGGCCGGATCGACCGTCAGCATCGCCTTGCCCACCTCTGTCATCGCGACCGCAAGGTACGTACCTACGGGGCCGACCTCCTCCTCCCCTTCCTCCTGCCTCCCTCCTGGTTCTGTGGTGCCTGCTACTAGATGATGCACCGTCGCTTGGACTGTAACCTGGAAATGATATGCCACTGAATGAGTCATTTTCTGTCTGGTTGAATTCCTATTCAGTTTTGGTTTGTTCCTGTGATCTGTCTTGGACCAAATTATGTTGGTGCTTTCCAGGTAACAAGAATAGCTCATGCAGAGGCTGTCTTGGGCTTTTGTACAATTTCATGCTCATTCTGGTGTATTTGGCTGCCATCTTTGAGTGTGGCTATTTGGAGCTCGAGCTCGACAGCTACTGTATTTCGGAAATTTAAAAAGTGCATTTAGATATGAAAATTCTGCCCCCCACCCCCCCGGAACAACAAGTAGCAGATCTCTGTTCCTCGGTCTTCCTGTTGCAACTGCATAGTCATTTCGCCTCCTTGCAAAAATAATGCAGAAAGCACTGCTTTGCAGGACCAGTTTCATTGCAGTACAACTGATGCTATACAATATCCTTGTTCCTTCCCGATCTTGTGCCTTGATCCTTTCCTTTCCTAGCAAGTAGCAAGGCTAGGTTCAGGTACCTCGTTTGGGCCATACCTGATAGCTGACATGGGCAGACCTTGTTATTTGGTTGCATTGCCTCAGGCAAGAAAAAACAACGAAGGTGTTATCATCGCTGCAAATTACTCTTCAACCTGATCCCCTGATGGTGTATCACCAGCCTATCAAGCTCATCCATGTACGGCACTCGATCATCTGGGGCTTTTTCGTTTCTCTTGTTCTACCTGTAAAATGAGGAATTGAGTGCAACATTTTGGGCCATCATCAGAAAGTGGCCTAAGTAACATAAAGATCATAGGGCTGCTACTGATACTGATATTATTATAGTCATGTTGTACTGCTACTGATTTAGTTTTAAAGTTGACTGATGCAAGTTTGCGTCCAATAGGAAATCGTCAAGAATGAATCAATTTTTGACTGATGCAAGTTTTCTGTTGATGCAATGTATAACAGCACAAGTGGCAAGCATTGTGTGCTCATGTGGGAATAGTAGATATGGGTGGCAAATTGCCAAGAACTGAAGTTGTAGAGCACATGGCCAGTGATAGTATTCATTTCTCTCGTAATGTTGTATGCTTTTTTAGCCTTGCTGATTAGAGGGTTTGTGTGAACTTGAGTAATGTAATATTTGAGCAATTGTGTCCACTGGGGATATGAATAATGTTCAATATATGTGTACACATTTGTGTCAGTGACTTCAGCAAAATATTCCCAAGTACTTGTCTGGTGCATTTTATGTCAGTGCTTTCAGGACAAATTATGTGCTGGAATGTGAGCGAAATATGCCATATGGAGCTATTTCTGGAACATCTTAAACATGCCCAAGTACCAAATGTACTGGAAAATAACATCTGGCATCTTAAACATGTCATCTTTGCATAGTAACATCTAATATGTAGCAAAATATAACATCAGTTTGCCTTGTTTTTGCATCTGAAACATTTACACTCGGATGTGGTCATTCATTCATTCAGATCAGAAACAAAGCAGGGACCTCTTCCACATTCATTCAGATCAGAAACAAAGCAGAAGCTACGAAATTATCTAGCAAACAAAGAGGGAATCTGGATCCTAGTTTAACCATTTCATTAATAGCCTTTCTGCATTTGTTTTGTGATAGGTAGGTTCTGCCATTTGTCTTTGTTTTGTGATAGCTATGCTCCTCTAACCTCTATGTGTCATTTCTTAATTTAATAGAACATGGCTTGCGAAGTATGTCGGTCCCGATGTGCCGAAGGACGATTCACTGGGGCTTCTTTTATGCTTCAACTCCACGATGGTGACGTTGATTCGTTGGTAATTAACAATTCTTTTTATGTTAACTTGTTCTTTCGTTTTACTATCTAGCTTGAGACTTGTGTTTATTAACAAAATATTCTTTATATTTCTTTTTTAGATTCTACCATGCAATATTCGCGAAGAATTCAACGAGTTAGTTGGCAGTAACGTGGATTTCAATGTTCACGGGACCACCTACATTCTTCGAGTGAAAAAAGAAAGAACAAAGACCTACTTCTGCGGGCCACAATTGCAGGCTATCATCGCCACGTACAATTTAAGCGGAGGTGATTACATTCACTTCTCTATGGAAGGACCGCAACCTCGCATCAAAATTGTGTATATGGGCGGGATTGCGAGCGAGGATGGCGGGAGTGAGGAGGAAACTGAGAACACCGAGGATATGGACACTGAGGATGATATGGACGAGGAGGACCCATGGAAACATGTGGTGGTTGCTCAAAGAGCGAATCTTAGCGAGTTTGAGAAGGACCGTGTCCTTCAGAAAATTGCCCAGATAGATAGCTACATCGGGTCCCCTTTCGTGCATCGCATCACCAACACTAACATCTCCAATGGACATGTCATGGTATGTTTCTTAACACTTTCTTATTCGTATAGTTGCTTATGTTCTTAACACTTTCTTATCCGGTATTTGACATTGTGCTTTTATTCTTTCTTGGAATTGTGTGTTGTAGAAAATACCTTTGGCGGTAGCGGACAGTGCTGGCATGGAGCATATGGGTACCATTGGAGTACGCCGTGGAGAATCAGGACCTGTCACAGTAGTTCCGATCACCAGGGATTACGCTGATGGTCGGGTCATCCTCAACTCTCAAGCATGGAGGCAGTTCCATTCCGCAAGAGGTGGTATGGAGGTTGGCCGAGCTATTCTGATCACCATGAGGGATAGTGACATCGCCAACTTGGACATGATGATGGTCATCGACTACATCCGCGCCCGCTAGATAGATTATGTGGTGATGATCGAAAATATGTAATATGGTTGTTTTCGAGACTAACTCCTGGATTTATTAGTAGTATATATGTTTGTTTTCTAGACTATGTAATATTTCTGCTATGAAAATTTATTCTATCAATTGCATACCTGTGTTTGAGCTATTGATATTCTTCTGTATTTTGTGTACTGACATTCTTCTGTATTTGAGCTGTATATACCTGTATAAATACGGTACTGCCTTTTTTAAAAAATACAGCATAGAATAGCCATGACGCACCTAAATTACTAGCCGTGGCGCACCTTCGGAGTTAGGCGTGACGCGCCACGCAATAGCCGCGGCGCACCGTGCCCGTGCGTCACGGGTATCAATAGGCGCGGCGCACCTGCTAGGTGCGTCACGGCTAAACCCATAGGCGCGGCGTGATAGCCGTGACGAGCCCTGGTGCGTCACGGATAAGAAAAATGGTGCGTCACGGGTAAGCTTTTCCCTAGTAGTGATACGTTATTTATGATCTTGCATGCTCTCTGTTATTAGTAGATTCTCTTGCCAAGTAGATGCTAGTAACTCCAGGAGGGGGTATTTATGCTCGATAGTGGGTTCATGCCTCCTTTGCATCTGTGCTTGAGTGACAAAAACGTGACGGATGGAGGATGTGCTATTGCCATTAGGGAAAAAAGAACAATACTTTGTCTAAGGATGATTTTATTGTTTACATTACACACTTTGCTTAATGCAATTATCTGTTGCTTGCAACTTAATACCCAACGTTTGTTCGGATGGTATTCGGAGGGTGGATTTTTAGTCATAGATGCAGTTGGATGATGGTATATGTATCTTGTTGTAATGCCCGCATGAATCACATATTAATCTTTATGTCTTGCATATGCACTATGGTGCATTCTTCATTTATGTCAATTGCCTAGCTATAATTTGTTCACCACACATGTTATTTATATTTCACGGAGAGACACCACTAGCAAACTGTGGACCCCGGTCCATTTTCCTAATATTTCTTTCATACTGCTTTCATACTGTTCCTACTGTTTTGCACACCACACGTTTAACCTCTTTGTGTTCAGCAAAACCGGTGAGATTGACAACCTCACTGCTTCGTTGGGGCAAAGTGATTTGATTGTGTTGTGTAGGTTCCACATTGCTGCTAAACCGGTAGTGCATTCTGCCACCTCAGTTGCATCAACCTTCAGAGATTGCTTGTCCTCCTACTGGTCGATTCAACATTGGTTTATTTTATGAGGGAAAACTTGCTGCTGCACTCTTTACACCTTGCGCTTGGGGTCTCCCAACGAGCGTGTGTCCACACTCCATCAAGCTTTTCTGGCGCCGTTGCCGGGAAGGAAGAGAATTTCTGCAAGGGGAGTCTCTCACTTCCAATCTCTTTACTTTGTTTCAGTTTTGCTTAGTTTATTTTATTTTTTCTTGTTTGCTTCTCTTTATCAAAAACACAAAAAAAATAGTTCTAATTCTAGTTGTAGTTTTATTCCTGTTTTTAGCCTTGTTAAAATGACTACTCATGAGAACACTAAGTTGTGTGACTTTACTAGCACCAACAAAAATAATTTCATTTGCACACCTATTGCTCCTACTGCTGATTTTTATGACATTAAGCTTGCACTATTAAATCTTGTTATGAGAGAGCAATTTTCTGGTGTTAGTATTGATGAGGCTGCTGCCCATTTTCATAATTTTGTTGAACTATGTGAGATGCAAAAATATAAAGATGTAGATGGAGATATTATTAAACTGAAATTAATTCCTTTCTCTTTGAGAAGAAGAGCTTAAGAATGGTTGCTATCTTTGCCTATAAATAGTATTCATTCTTGGACTAAGTGTAAAGATGATTTTATTGGAAAATATTATCCTCCTGCTAAGATTATATCTTTAAGAAGTAGCATTATGAATTTCAAGCAACTTGATAATGAGCATCTTGCTAAAGCTTGGCAAAGAATGAAATCTCTAGTAAAGAATTGTCCCACTCATGGACTGACTACTTGGATGATTATCCAAACCTTTTATGCAGGATTGAATTTTTCTTCAAGAAACCTTCTGGATTCAGCTTCTGGAGGAACCTTTTTGTCCATGACCTTGGGGGCAGAAACAAAACTTCTTGGTAATATGATGGTAAATTAATCTGAATGGCATACTAAGAGAGCTACAACTGGTAAGAAGGTAAATTATGTTGAAGAAACCTCCTATTTGAGTGATAAACTTGATGCTATTATGTCTATGCTTGTGAATGGCCATGCTCCTATTTATCCAAATAATGTTCCTTTAGCCTCTTTGGTTGCTCAAGAAGAGCATGTTGATGTGAATTTCATTAAAAATAATAATTTCAACAACAATGCTTATAGGAATAATTTTGGTAGCAATAATTATAGGCCATATCCTCCCAATAATAGAAATGCTTATGGTAATTCTTATGGTAATTCCTACAACAACAACAAAAGTGTACCCTCTGATCTTGAGAACATGCTTAATTTTTATTAGTACACAAACTGCTTTTAATAAATCTGTTGAGGATTTTTTTTGGCAAAATTGATGTTCTTGCTTCCAAAGTTGATAGCCTTGCTCTTGATGTTGATTTTCAGAAACTAAAGGTTATGCCTCATGATGTTAAATAAAGTAAAACTTTAAATGCTATCCAAATTCGAATTGATGATAATGTTAGGATGTTAACTGAATTGCATGCTAGGTGGAAAAAAGAAGATGAAATAGCTAGAAACAATAATATAGCTAATGTTTGCACCATTACCACCACTGGTAAAATTGAAGCCTCTCATGCTAGAAAATCTTCTAATAATAATGCTAAAGTAATTGGTGTTGGAAACACTCCCACTTCTGCTATAAGAAAAATGCAAAATTGACTGAAATTGCTAAAAATGCTCCTAATAATAGTGCTGAAATTTTTTGAAACATGGGAGATAATGGTCCCATTATCTTTGATAAAAATGATCTTGACTTTGATGATTGCAACATAACTGAAGTTATTAAGTTCTTTCAAAATCTTTCTAGTTGTCCTAATGCGTGCTATGAATATGGCTTTCACAAAACATATTACAAATGATCTCATGCAAATAAGAGAGGATGAATTAAGCTGTGAAGCCTCTATCCCTAGGAAGCTAGATGATGGTTGGGAACCATTATTAAAATGAAAGTGAATGATTTTGATTGCAATTCTCTATGTGATCTTGGTGCTAGTATCTCTGTTATGCCCAAGAAACTCTATGATATTCTTGATTTACCACCATTGGAACCTTGTTATTTGGATATCTGTCTTATTGATAATGTTAGAAACAAACCTTTGGGTAGAGTTGATGATGTTCTTATCATGGTTAATAATAATCTTGTCCCCGTTGATTTTGTTGTCTTGAATATTGAATTCAATGCTTCTTGTCCAATTGTTTTGGGAAGACCTTTTCTAGAACTGTTGGTGCTATTATTGATATGGAAGAGGGGAATATTAAATTTCAGTTCCCCCTCAAGAAAGGTATGGAACACTTTCCTATAAACATAATGAAGTTTCCTTTTGATTCCATTATTCGAAACAAGTTACAATTTGGATGCTTCTTCACTTGAAAAATACTTGAATCCACTTTTCCGAGCCTAGCTAAAATGCGTTAAAGAAAAGCACTTCTTGGGAGATAACCCATGGTTTTATTTTTTACTTTATTTTATCTGTTTTCTTTGAGTCGGTGGGTTTTATACTTGTGTTAAAACTCCTTTGTACCTTTCTTTTCGTGTTTTAGTAGTGCCAAGTAAAGTTTCTAGCGATAGTTGGAGTTGGTTTTCGGATTTCTGTGCAGGAAACAATTTTCTGTTGTCCACCGTAAAAAATCGTATAATTCACAGAAAAATCGAAATGACCTGAACTTTCTGGTGCTTATTCCTCGTCTAATTCGGCAACTTTTTAGTTCTTTAAGTTTTTTTTATCCAAGCATCTTAAGTGGCTCGAAAAAATTCGTATTTACAGACTGTTCTGGTTTTGACATATTCTGCCATTTTTTCTGCATTTGCTCTTTTACGATGTCAAGTGGATTTCTTTGCTTCACGAAACATCAGTGGCTGTAGCTAATGTTTAAAAATATCAGTAGAACTTGTTCCATACAGAACCAATGGATTTTTGATTGTTGCACTAACCCTCTAATGCGAATTATTCTTTGAGTGGTGTGAAGGAAGTTTTCAAGGGTCAAGAGAAGAGGGTAATATATGTGATCAAGAAGAGTGCAAGGTCAAATCTTGGGGATGTCCCCGTGATTCATCCAAGAATATATTTAGAAGACTCAAGAATCTAAGCTTGGGGATTCCCAAGGCATCCCCTTCTTCATAAACCATCTATCAGGTCACTTCTAGTAAAACTATATTTTTATTCGGTCACATCATATGAAGTTTACTTGGAGCGTATGTTTGTTTTTATTTTGTTTTCCTTTGTTTTATTTTGTTTTCCTTTCTGAAATAATATCATTGGAACCTAGCATCCTTGTTTGGGAGAGAGACACGCTCCTCTTTTTCGGTTGAATACCTGCCATGCTAGTATTCTTAGTTTTTCTTCTAGTTACCACAGAATTCTTGTTTAGCTCTTGTTTTAATTACATCTCTTGTTCATATCTGTTAGTTTTAGTAGTGTTGTAGGAGTTCTCTCATGTTTTCTGGCTGTAGCATGTAGAGATTTTTTGTTAAAGCATGTCCTGTATGGTGCTTGTTGGGAAAGAAACTACTGCTTGAAGTAGAATTTTTAATGATGCAAGAAGAAGCTTGTATAGACTATGACTAGACTTTTTCATATCATGCTAGATGTTATTTTAGTTCTAAATCCTTGTGGTTATTGAGTAGCATGATTAGCCTCAAAATACCTGAGAGTGTTTAATGTGCCATTGAAAGAATCATGAGTTGTTCTTGTCATATTGAAGCATAAATTTGTGGTATTCTCCTTGGAATGTTTTATTTGGTTGACTTGGCGCTCACACCATGTTTATGAATACGAACCAGTCACTAATAGCCTTCATGATCATTTAGTTTTTGAACTTGTGGTATCACTTATGCTTTGATTAATGATGTTTATTTCTCTATGCATGATTATGGCTCTTATGCTCTCTTGATTTGTCGCTCCCAGTCTTTTGCTAGCCTCCACTTGTACTGAGTATGAGCTCTACTCGTGCAATCCAACTCCCCAAAACCAAAGTTTTCCCATTGTGTCCACCATACCTACCTACATGTGGTATTTAACTGCCACTCCAAGTAAATTGCTCATGTGTTACCTTTAAAACCTTCAAAATTACTCCTACTTTGTGTTCCTGGTTTTGCTCATGAGGATGTAAATAGTGAATCTTTATCTCACTTGTTGATTGGATTTCACATCTTCGACTAGTGGCTTCATCCGCTTATCCAATTGATAGAAGAGCTGGCAGCGGGGTGCCCAGCCCCAAATTAATAACACAAATTATCTTCACTATTATTCCCCTGATTTATTAATCAAAGCATAATTGTGTAAACAAAAGAGAAACAGGGATGACCTTCTACACCAGTTGCGTCCTTCATATGGGAGCCGCTCTTGTGAAGTCTAGTTGGCTTGTGACGTATTGTATTGTCTGATTACCATTCGTTGACATTAGCATACACCTCCCTAAATATAGACACTCCTCCATGCTATGTGATTGTTTGCAGGCACCCTAGGATTCGATTAGCCATGGTTTGTGTAAGATGGATGGGAGGAGTTTCAAACATTTTATACCTCTGTTTAATAAAATAAAAGCTCTAGCACGTGAGTGATCCATGCTTCCCTCTACGAAGGGCCTTTCTTTTACTTTTATGTTCAGTCTTGATCTTCTAACTTTATGCACGGTTGAGAGAGCATAGTTGCCATTCTGAGTTTTATGTGCATTTGTCCCAAAACCATTATTAATTGATTCATGATGTGCTATTGCTTATTCTCTAATTATTTGTTCTAGTCTTCCTCATGAACTTTGAAGGTGTCCTGGCATTTATGTTTTTTCCTACTCTTAAGGACTAGCGAAATATCACTTTGCCATGCTTTCTCTATACTTGAAACAAACGTATAACTTTCGATGCATTGTTATTCATGATCTTTTATTTGTGTTACTTCTCATGATGCAAGATGATTTTTATGCTATACTATTAAAGTTTTATTTATCATACTTGTGTTAAAGTTCTATGATCTCAGCTTACATATGCTTTTACATTTTTGACGATCAAGTTTATGTTGATAGCATGTCACCTAAGAAATTATGTGTTTTTATCATTTACCTACTCGAGGACGAGAAGAAACTAAGCTCGGGGATGTTATACGTCATAAACGTATCCTTAATTTCTGATGTTCCATGTTGTTTTCTTATTGTTTCCCACATGTATGCTATACACTTTATGTCATTTTTATCGATTTTACGGACTAACCTATTGACACGATTCCACAGAGCGAGTTCCGTATTTTCTGCCGTTTTTAGTTTCAGAAACGTTGTTCTGGAAATATTCTCGGAATTGGAAAATTTGAAGCCCGAAAGTCTTAGAATTCCCGAAGGTTCCACGGAGTCCCAAAGAGACCCGGAGAGCGGCCACAGGGGGCCCACACCATAGGGCGGCGCGCCCCTTGGCCGCACCATGGGGTGGTGTGGGGCCCCCATGCCTCCACCGCCTTTACCCGTTCGCCTATTTATTCCCCCCGAGACGTAAAACCTAAAGAGATACAACTTTTTCTCGAGAAACACCTGAGGCCGTTGTCATCATCATCCCGAGATCGGGAGGGTTCTGGAGCTCTCCCCGGCACCCTGCCGGGAGGGGAATTCATCACCGGAGGGGTTTACACCACCATGCCCTCCTCCGAAGTGATGCGTGAGTAGTTCATCCCTGGACTACAGGTCCATAGCAGTAGCTAGATGGTTGTTCTCTCCACTTTGTACCTCATGTTTAGATCTCGTGAGCTGCCTCACATGATCGAGATCATCTTTATGTAATGGTACATGTTGTGTTTGCTGGGATCCGATGAATGAGTAATGCTATGTCTTTTGATTATCAATCTATCATGTTATCTTCATGCATACGTTATTTATGATCTTGCATGCTCTCCGTTATTAGTAGATTCTCTTGCCAAGTAGACGCTAGTAACTCCTAGAGGGGATATTTATGCTCGATAGTGGGTTCATGCCTCCTTTGCATCTGTGCTCGACTGACAAAAACGTGACGGATGGAGGATATGCTATTGCCATTAGGGAGAAAAGAACAATGCTTTGTCTAAGGATGATTTTATTGTTTACATTACACACTTTGCTTAATGCAATTATCTGTTGCTTGCAACTTAATACCCAACGTTTGTTTGGATGATATTCAGAGGGTGGAATTTTAGTCATAGATGCAGTTGGATGACGGTCTATGTATCTTGTTGTAATGCCCGCATGAATCACATAGTAATCTTTATGCCTTGCATATGCACTACGGTGCAGCCTTTATTTCTGTCAATTGCCCAGCTGTAATTTGTTCACCACACATGTTATTTATCTTTCACGGAGAGACACCACTAGTGAAATGTGGACCCCGGTCCATTTTCCTCATACTGATAAAGCACCTACTGGTTTCATACTGTTCCTACTGTTTTCCACACCATACGTTTAACTGCTTTGTGTTCAGCAAAACCGGTGAGATTGACAACCTCACTGCTTTGTTGGGGGGAAATGATTTGATTGTGTTGTGTAGGTTCCACGTTGCTGCTGAACCGGTAGTGCACCTTGCCACCTCAGCTGCATCAACCTTCACAGATTGCTTGTCCTCCTACTGGTCGATTCAACTTTGGTTTCTTTTCTGAGGGAAAACTTGCTGCTGCACTCTTCACACCTTGCGCTTGGGGTCTCCCAACGAGCGTGTGTCCACACTCCATCATTATGCTCGCTGCCAAATTCTTTTACGAATCTATGTGATATTTTGTTATTGGCACGTGATGAACTAACATTTTCGGAAGTATATGAGGCTCTCCAAATGAGAGAGAAGATGAAAGGTATGTTTCAGTCTAATGCATCGTCCTCCAGGGGGCGAAGCTTTGCAGGTTCGTGGCAGGCCCGAGCAGAAAGCCTACAACAACAACAACCGTGACAAGAG
The DNA here is from genome assembly GCA_028641055.1 of Alopecurus myosuroides. Lineage (NCBI taxonomy): Eukaryota > Viridiplantae > Streptophyta > Magnoliopsida > Poales > Poaceae > Alopecurus > Alopecurus myosuroides. The sequence continues at coordinate 312,574,613 of CM054060.1, read as the reverse complement.
CCAGAACGGTCGAGGCCGTTCGAATTCTAGGGGCAAGGATAAATTCTGCAGGTATTGTAAGAAAAACAATCATGTCATTGATGACTGTTGGAAGCTGCGGAATAAGGAGAAAATTGCTGGTACGTACAAACCGAAAACAACTTCGATGGTGATGGTAAGGCCTCTGTTGCAGCCGGTGCTGATTCTGATTCCGGTGATGATCTTGTTGTGTTTGCTGGTGGTGTTGTTGGACATGATGAGTGGATTCTTGATTCTGCATGCTCCTTTCGTATTTGCATTAACCGAGATTGGTTCAGTTCTTATGAGTCTATGCAGAGTGGAGATGTCGTGCGTATGGGATATGATAACCCACGTGACATTGTGGGCAGAGGCTCCGTTCAGATCAGGATGCACGATGGTATGATCCGTACGGATGTGAGACACATACCGACCATGACCAGAAATCCGATCTCCCTTAGAAATCTTGATGTTGAGGGGTATAAGCACAGCGGTTCGCATCGTGTGCTGAAGGTATCAAAAGGTTCTCTTATTCATATGATTTGTGACATGAATTCTGCTAAGTTATATGTTCTTAGAGGTAGTAATTTACCTAGTTCGGTTGCTTCTGCTACTGTCTCTAATGATGAACCAAGTAATACTAACCTATGGCATATGCGTCTTGGACATATGAGTGAACTTGGTATGGCAGAATTGATGAAGAGAAGCCCGTTGAAGGGCTCCACAATGAATAAGACACCGTTCGATGAGCATTGCGTGTTTGGTAAGCACAAGAGAGTAAAGTTTAATGCTTCCGTTCATACCACCAAAGGTATACTTGATTATGTGCATGCTGATTTATGGGGCCATCTCGTAAGTCCTCTCGTGGTGGTTCTCGTTACACGCTTACCATTATTGATGATTACTCTAAAAAAGTGTCCCTTATTTTCTGAAAAATATTCATACTGACAATGGTGGAGAGTTCTGTTCGGATGCTTTTGATGATTTATACAGGGAAGAAGGAATCGAGAGGCACCACACCATCCCATACACACCTCAGCAGAATGGTGTGGCTGAACGCATGAACAGAACCATCATCTCCAGAGCATGTTGCATGATATCCAACGCTCGTGTGAGTAAGTGTTTTTGGGCTGAAGCAGCCTCCACCGTGTGCTACTTGATAAACATGTTGCCTTCTATACCGCTTGATAAGAAAACTCACATTTTGGTTGCACCGCTTATGCTCTTGTCGATAATGGAAAACTAGAACCTAGAGATATTAAGTGCATGTTTATTGGATATGGATAGGCGTAAAAGTATATAAGTTGTGGAATCCTGTGACTAAGAAGTTTTTCATGAGCAGAAGCGTTGTGTTCAGTGAGTCTGTTATGTTCACTAACAGTTTACCCATATATGTTTCCCGTGTTATTTCTGATGATGAGCAGGAAGTTAGCGTGCAAGTGGAGCACACGAATGAAGTAGAAAATTAAACCGATGATGACGTTCATGATACTGTTCATCAATCACCTCTTGTTTTGCAGCAAGAAACTCAGTCTCCTGTTGCTGGTCGTCCAAAGAGGAATACACATCCTCCTACATGTTTAATTGAGGAGTATGATATTGTTCATTATGCTTTTAATTGTGCTGAACAGGTGGAGAACAATCATGATTCATCCACGTACACTAAAGCCATTAGTTCAGGTGATCGCGAGAAGTGGGTCTCCTCTATGCAAGAGGAGATGAAATCACTTGAGAAGAATGGTACGTGGGATGTTGTTCGCTTTCCTAAACCAAAGAAGTTCGTTCGATGTAAGTGGATCTTCAAGAGAAAGGAGGGTTTATCTCTTAGTAAGCCTCCAAGGTTTAAGGCAAGGTTAATTGCAAAATGTCTCAGTCAAATCCCAAGTGTTGATTACAATGATTTTTTCTCTCCGGTTTTCAAGCATAGTTCTATCGTACATTCTTTGGTATTGTTGATATGCATGATGTTGAGTTTGAGTAGTTAGATGTGAAGACTGCGTTTTTGCATGGAGAGTTGGAGGAGGAGATATACATGGACCAACTAGAAGGGTTCATAGTACCTGGGAAGGAGGATCATGTGTGTAAGTTGAAAAGGTCCTTATATGGCTTGAAAAAATCTTCTCGTCAATGGTATAAAAGGTTTGATTCGTTTATGTTGTCACATGGCTTTAAGAGGTCTGAATTTGATAGTTGTGTGTACATCAAGTTTGTTGATGAATCACCTATATACTTGCTTCTATATGTTGATGATATGTTGATTTCTTCCAAGAGAAAGAAACAAATCACTACGTTGAAGAAACAATTGAGTAGTGAGTTTGATATGAAGGAACTTGGTGCTGCTAGGAAAATACTCGGTATGGAAATTACTAGAGACAGAAATTCTAGTTTATGATTTCTTAGTCAGCAGAGTTAAATAGACAAAGTTCTTCATCGTTTTAATATGCATGATGCAAAGTCTGTTAGTACTCCCATTGCTCCTCATTTTAAATTATAACATTACAATGTCCTAACAATGATGAGGATTATGAGTACATGTCTAGAGTTCCATATTCAAGTGTTGTCGGTTCTTTGATGTATGCCATGGTTTGTTCTCGCCCTGATTCATCATATGATATGAGTTTGGTGAGTAGATATATGTCTAACACTGGCAAAGAACATTGTAAGGCTGTTCCGTGGATTTTTAGCTACCTTCGTGGCACATCGGATGCTTGCTTGAAGTTTGGCAAGCTTGTGTGGGACTCAAAGGCTATATGGATTCAGATTTTGCTACCGATTTGGATAAGAGGAGATCCCTCATAGGGTATGTGTTTACGCTAGGTGGTTGTGCCATGAGTTGGAGGACAACGTTACAGTCAATTGTTGCCCAGTCTACCACTGAAGCAGAATACATGGCTATTGCAAAATCATGCAAGGAATTGGTTTGGTTGAAATGTTTGTTTGCTGAGCTTTATGGAGATGATACTTGCATTAACCTGTTTTGTGAAAGTCAAAGTGCTATTTATCTTACTAAGGATCAGATGTTCCATGAGAGAACAAAGCACATTGATGTCAAGTACCATTATGTGCGTCATGTTATTGCACAAGATAAACTGAAGGTATGCAAGATCAGCACTCATGATAATCTTGCTGATATGATGACAAAGCCAGTTCCTGTTACTAAGTTTGAGCTTTAGATATCCATTCACCACGCTAGTTTCTATTTATAAAGACAAACCAAGTACTCTCAACATTCAAGTATGTCCATATCCAGTGAAAGCACATAAACCATATATCTTGAATGATAAGAATGAGTGCGTGAATTGATTAGTGCCTGATCTAGTTAAATATTAATCGATAGAAGCTCAATCACAAAAGCTTATGTGATTTCCAAACTGGACACTTCCTCTCCTATGTGCTTATGCTTGCGTTTGATCTTCCCTACATTACAACAATAACTCAAACCGACTTTACATGATTTCCTATCATTTAACATGCCCCCTCAATCTGAACTACAAGCTATTAGGTTCAGATTGCGTAGTAGGCGATATAGTATGAGTCGTGTAGTTAGTTTGGTGAGTGTGTCTGCCACCTGGTCTTTGCAAGATACAATTTGAACATCTAGTGCACTTAAGAGGAGCTTCTCCCCAAAAAAAATGGAAAACAACTTCCGTATATTCTGTTCGTGGAACACTGGGTTTGTTGTCATGTATGTGATACCGGGGTTGTCGCATCATATGACCGATGGTCTTGATTTGAGCTACCAATTCCTAAGCAACGATTGCGACCAAAATGTCTGAGCTCTATCATTTTCTAGAGCCTTGTATTACGCCTCTATACTCAACCGATAATGTGTGGGACCGACGAATCCTCTTGGGGACAAACAGAGCCATGTTCAGTCTTCCAAAAATAAAATAAATAAATAAGTTACATATTTGGCTCATTAGGCATATGCCAATTGAGTTTTCTTAACACGATTTCATAGCCGTTTTGGTGATTTTGCACATTAGTTAATGATGAGAGAGAATGAAGCTGTATTTTAGCTAAGATATAACCTTTACACGTCCCCATAGGTAAAAAGAGTTAATAGACCAATCACATCTTTGCATAAGTACCAAAACATTAATTTAGATAAATCTCTAAGAGCGTGTACATCGTTGAGCTGTGTCTAGAAGAAAAAGTAAACCTGGGTCTAAGAAACTGATTCCACTCCACCGTTTAGACACACCTAGTAGGACCCACATTGCCCATTTTCCCCACCAAACAGCTCCTCCTCCACCAATAGTTGGAATGGCTGAATTTTTTAATCACTAGACACCTGTGACTTACACTAGTCCCATGTCTAGGAATCTTTTTCTTAGACATCACTTTTTCTTCATGCTCCAATGTTTAGTCCTAGGACTAAACTTCTTAGACACCAGTTTAGCCCCTAAGAAACAATGAATTGCACTAGTAGTCTTTTAGATTTTCATACTCCTATGATAACGTGATAAGAAACGGTGCATTGGCACATGCCTTAGATTGATTTATGCCTTCAATTCGTAGCAATAGCTGACCCAGACCCAGAAGCTTAAATTGTCCTAGTCTAGTCCAACCGCCCCCTCCTTCAATGTCTCTCACACTTCGCCACCGACCGTCAATTGTTTGGTTGCTTCCGAAGGTTTCAAGAGATCAAATTCGGGCCAAAGAACACTGGAAATCCTTCTATTATAATATTCTACCATCATAACATCAAGCCTCATCGGTATTAGTAAAAGCACTAAGAAATGTTGATGATGAATGCTTCATACTTAGCCCCGTAGACATAGTTGCCTTATATATAAGATAGACTTGACAACCTCTCAATGAATATTAATTTGTGGGGTGAGCCAAATATTGACACATCTTATTAACTACAAAGGAGAGACTGGGTTGTGTCACTATGAGATATCGGAGCCCACCTACCATGCTAGGTATTTAAACGTGTCCCATGCACGCATATGCGTTGAAATAACCTTGCAATGGAACCAGTGGAGGCTCCAGGAATTTTCAATCGGGTATTCATGTGTATTCATTTTGTCAAAATCGTAGCTCTTTTTCGAAAATTATCAATGTTTTGTCAAAATCAACACTATTGTGTATAAATCATGGGTATTCATGTGAATACCCAGGAATACACCTAGCGCCGCCCCTGAATGGAACAAACCTATGATTAGATGGATGGCTAGAGCATCTCCAGCCCTTGAAAAACCCCAGGAACAAAAACTTGGCAAAAGGGTGGTGTCCTGGGGGTGCAAAACGCATCCGTCGACGCTATTTGGTGTTTGGGGAGGACTCCTCCCGAGTCGTTACCCACCCCAGACAAAAAACTATCTCACAAACATTTGACGTTTGGCGTGTGTCAGGAAAAAAAGGCACGTGGCGGGACATGATTGGGTGTTTCTTCCGCCAGCCCCCGACCCCCTCCCAAGATCCCCCGACGCCCTGGGTTTGGTTTGGGGTCGCTGGCGCAAAAAGTGGTCCGGGGGGGGTGGGGGCGCTAGGGGTGCGGTCGGGCGAAATTCGGCTTCGCCGGCGCAAAAAAGTGGTAGCGTGGCAGGGGCGGGCTTTGAGGGGCGGGGTGGGGGGGTGGAGATGCTCTTATATTCTAGCTATGATAGTTCAAACCTCACATTTGGCACATGTTTGTCTCATAAAGACAGAGTATTATTCCGGCGAGAGGCGACATCCCTGTTAATAGCGAGGTGTCCATGATGACTTCGTCGATCTTATAACTTGACCCGTCGGCTCAATCTTTCAGAGGTGTTCATATGTAGGATGTGCCTATAAGACGTTCATAGTGGTGAATGTATGTACGTATATATGTGAGCGTATGTGTGTGTACTGTGCTCCACAAAAGAAATACCTTGTAATTTTCCATGTGTTCCAATGAAGTAAACAAAGAGCATACTTGCGCTGAGATAATAGCATGCCGGATTGTAACCAACTTCATGGCAAAAAACAGTATTCAAGTCAACCAAGATTCTTGACTCGAAACTCTGACAGAGAGATTGCAATAGACAAATAGTGCCCGAAAAGACCAATTTACTCCCAGCTCACTAGAACCCCTTATTTAAAAATTTCGTCAACCAAAAGTTTAAATCTCAAAAAATTCTTACTAGTTGATAGTACAAATATCTGATCCTTACGACCGAAGTTTGTCAAACTATATCATTACCCATGATTTACATAAAAATACTCCCTCCGTCTCAAATTAAGTGTCTCAAAATTTGACAAAGCTGGATATATCTAACACTAAATTATGTCTAGATACATCTATTTTGTAAAAAATTGAGACAAATAATCTGAGATGGAGGGAGTACAATTATGTGGTCAATTTTTTCCTCTTTAGAGCCACAATTTTTTTTTTTGCGTAAAACAAAAAATTCCAATGAAATTGTATACTACTCCTACTGTAATGCTATGAATGCGCATCCATGTACCCAAAACCATCTTTTTTGAAACGTTTAAATCATTTTTGTTTATTTCAAAATATCAGGTTTCATGTATAGTACCGCCGAATAAAAATTTCGTTTTCCTACTCCTACCTGGTATGGTACGGGAAGGGACCGAGTGAGAATAGAAGGATGCTGCGGTGTGTTTACACACAGCGCCGGTGGGCGCACCGCCGGGGCGGCTTCGTCACCGGCGGCACCGGATGGTCGCAGAAAGCCGGCCCCGCTGCGCTGATGGGCGGGAAGAAGTCAGAGTGGTGGGCGGTGGACGGCGAGTTACACGAGATCGGGGAGGGCGTACCGCATCGCGAGCGCTTCGCCATCCCACGCGACAACCTCCCGAACCGCCGCCGCAAGCAGATGCGCGAGCAGTTCATGCGCCGCACGCGCCTCGTCCTCAAGGACTCGGTAATCACGACCGCACCTAGTATTCTCCCGCCGCCTCCCCACTTCCCATCTCTTAGCTTGTGGTACCTTTTCGTCAACCCTAGATTATTTTTTTACTGCCGTTAGGTGTTTCTTTTTAGTTGGTCGAAATGGGAGTGAAACCAAATTCGATGAATCGTTAGTCGGGTATCCATCCAACTGAAAAGGATTCCATTTGGATTTGGGAGTCCACATTTGTCCTTGGAAATATTGTTCAGGTTTGACAGTGGGCTAAATACAGCCTTTTGCATCAGGATTTGGGGTGAAGTTGAGTGTAATTTACTGACTTTTGTAAATACTTTGTTGAGCTCGGATGCAAATGATTTCTGCTGATTTTAGTACAGCGAAATCCATTTGATATGCTACTTTGGCTAGCCCATGTAATGGGTAACTGTAGTCAGGAATCAGGTGCTTAGTTAAAATTTACAGTAATTGGGCTGATGTAAACATTTGATAAAAAAGGGGAATTCTTTCCTCCATGTACAAGTAGGAGTTGTTGATTTTCTATAGGTAAATAACTACGCTATGCAAAAGTTCGATGCCATTAACTGATTTTAGATATCACCATTGACTTCCATCATTGGAGACTTAACTATCACAATTTTTTCAGGAACATGAAACTTGGTGCAAACAATATATGGAACTGTACCAAGAACTAAGAGAGAACTGGGAACGATTGTACTGGGATGAAGGTTATTCGAAAAAGATTGCTGAAGACCGCGCTAATTATGATTCCGCTGAAGAAGATGATCTAGACTTTTCACCATACAGGTAGCAGATCCTGAATAGTTCTATAATAATTATTTTCGCACTGATGAACAAATTGGTCCCTCAATTTTGGATAATAGGCCATTCTTCCCCCTGATGTTTCCAGTTTGTGCCAATCACAGTCCCATGAGATAAAGTGGTGGTGGTCATGCCACAACAGCAACTGTTATCTCCTACTCCCTCCGTTCCAAAATAGTTGACTTCCATTTGTCCAAATATGGATGTATCTATAGACTAAAACATGTCTAGATACATTTATAGTTAGACAAATGGAAGTCATCTAATATGGAACGGAGGGAGTAGTACCTAAGTCCATGTCAGCTAATTTATCTGCTCAACTGTCCAGGGAGCCTAGGTTGAAATCATTCTATCTGTAATTGATCTTGGCTCCAAGTTTTGGAATATGCTTACATTGCCAGGAAGAAGGAACTTCGAAAAATTCAAATATCACTTCCCATGTTTCATTTATGTGCTGATCATCATGGATGCCTGGCCTTATAGAGAGCTAGAAAAAAAGGGTGCTGAGTTGGAGTTGGAGTGCATGGCATCTCAGGGATGTGTTTAGCCAAAACACAAGTATCTTGGATTTAATTAGCCTTCGTTTGAACTTCTTGAATGTTTGTGTCTCTGAGTAATGAAAAATGTGCACATGCTGTTTGCACGGTAACAAAATTTTCCTTTTAGCTAAACTTGAAGATAAACTTGGCCATAAATCTTTGATTTCCATATCTACTATATATTTTGATTGTTCTTTTTCCTCAGAACATAAATCCAAGTTTATCTTGAATGTTATCTTTTGATAAATATCTGGTAGACCTACAAACTTTGTCCTGTCCTCTCATTGTTTGTTTATTACAGCTTTTATATGTTCAGCAATCTTGTTAACTAGTCACAGTCATGGTAGATTATTAGGTTACTGGCGCGAATAAATCTTGATTTGAGTGGTCTCATATGTATATTATTTTATTGCAGCAGGAGAAGGAGCTCCAGCATAGAGACAAATAAGGTATTTTATCTGCTCTTTGCACTGTTGATACATGTTTACATGTCATTTCGTTATGCACAACTTGAATGTTATAGTCTTCACGAATTGTTTAGATGCTAATATTGTGGGCTTTTCTTATATTCTTCACAAATTGCACTCTGCTAATACTCAAGCTGACAAGCTGACAGACAGAACTGTTAGAAAAAGCTGAGTAGACTGTTTCAGCTTATTATTTAGGCCTTATAGCCAAAGCTCTTTAAGCTGGCAGTGGGAAAAGTATATAAGATGACACCTGACAGAACTACTGGAGAAAACTGAGTAAACCATTTCAGTGAATTATTTTGTCTTACAACAGAAATTATTTAAGCTGTCAGAGGGAAAGGCGCCTCTTTTTGTTGGGAATGTTTGGCAAAGGCAACTTAATTTTGTGCTTTTGTTTGGGCATCTTAGGGACACTTCTTTTGCAGTTTCTGGTTGCTTCTAGGTCCAAATAAGAAAAATCTGAAAAGAAGTGTCCATATTCTACTCAGACTCTAGCCACCGAGAAACTGGTTTTGTGCCTAGGAGCAGAAACTGCTCTGGAGCAGATTCCCGAGTTTCTGAGTTAGTCCCCGAATGGGTATTTGTAATTAGACATGTCACTGTGACAAATACGGGCAATTGCCACTGCACAGTCCCACCCCTTCCGAATCAAGTCAACCGGGAGGAAAAAAAACACAACCCATCTCCCTCCTCTGTCTCGACCCCGACCCAGCCAGGGGTAGTTCCGTGCCTGCTCATCCCAGCTGGCCGCCGGTCGCTGGCCCACGCCCGGCCCGCCACCGCCGGATCCGCAACCTACCCCGCCGGATCCCGCGTTCCCCTGCCGCACCGAGCCCTGCAACACCCAAATCCACCAGAGTGCCGCCCGGCCCTGTTCCGACGACGACCAGCCCCCACGAAGGCCAGTCCCGCTCGTCCACGCGCCCAGTACGAGATAGCATCGCTCACAACAGTAGCTTGAGCTATTATTTTTGTTTTTATTTCGTAATGATTATGATATTTGTATTATTTTGACATGTATTGATTTACAGTACAAAACATTTTTTTATTATCATTTACCTTCTCATAATATTTGTATTTTATTTTATTATCAGTTTATTAAGTGCACATATAACATTCGGGGGGTATAATGGACATGTCACAACTCATCCTACCAAATAAGCAAAAACAGTAGAAGCCAAAAAGAAGTCTCCCGGGGAGTTTCGAGAGTTCCCCCCACACCAGTTTCTCCCCACCAAAACCCAGAAACTTGCTTCCGTATAAGCAGAAACTTAAAAGAAGTCACCCTTAATTTGGTAGTGAACAGCAGGTACTGATGTGGGAACAGTACAAGTGCTTTGTGGCGAGTCTTGAGCTTGTGCTATATACTTGAAATGCTTCCTGAATGTGTCATATAACCACTTGCTACCTGGATCTTATCACAATTGAACCAAATCTAGCATGAACCATTGAAGAAAGCAGAAACCTGCAGTATACCTTTTTACACCCTTTCCTAACTTTAGGCCCTCTTTGGATCAAAGGATTTTAAAAACAGAGGAACAAAAAAGTGTAGGATTCGGTTACATGCCATCTCCAATCCCACGGAATGCAAAACCAGAGGAATTGAAAACTAATGGCCTTTGGCTGCACCACAGGAAACGTACAGGAACTCCATATATTAAAAGAATATTATTTTTTAATTTGGGGTCTGCAGACCTTGTCGCTGCTTTGATGCTGCTCCTGGCGTACGCAGGATTTATTTCACCGTTCCCCTCGCGAAGTGACGCGTGGTGTTTTTTTCGCCAAAGACACGAACCAGCGTCATTATCTTGGTGCGAGCCCACCGCGCGAGCGTCCTCTTTTCGCACCAGGAAATTTTCCTAGAGGCTGGACCTATTGTTACAAATCCTCTGGAATTGCTACTGTGGGAACCCAATCCTCAGGAATTTCAACAACTCGATCCTGTGAACCAAACGCATTCCATAGGAAACGATCCTGAGGAATGAATTCCTGTGAAAATCCTATGAAAAACCTGTGATCCAAAGGAGCCCTTATTGTGATATTCTCCAGCTCGGGTAATTTGAGGCATAGGGGTGTCTTACCTCAATGAACTTTAGAACTCTCCAGTGTGATGAGGTAGCTGTCCTAGAAATGTAAATGATGAATGATCACGTAGCAAATTCCCTAACCGGAGTTCTGAAGATAACCGCGGCTCTTAGGACCCACCAAACTCCCCACATAGAATGTATGACAGAATTAATAGGCTTAGTTGATGAGTTATCTTGTCATCCAGCTGGGCATAGTGTGCTGTTCCTTCTTTAAACACTGCTACTCGTGTAGTCCTCTTTGGTTTGGCCTCCTTCTCTAACCTGAGTGTATGTGACCACCTACAATCACAAAAAGATTGAGCAGCACCTTTGTTCAAGTGTTTAAAGACAAATTAATAAGCTTAATTTTCACCGTGCATTGCTGACGTTTATGTTTGGCTATGTCCAGCTGGTGTGGGTGCATCAGTTGGAACATACGACTGGTATTTAGGCACACAACTTCGTGAATGTGATGAGAGTTACTGGGCAAATTGAAGCTGAATTAGTAGGCTCTTTGAACACTGGAACAACCGTTAGTACATTGTTGCACCTACAAGGACAATTACCTTGTTAATTTTGGAAACAAGGTATTTTGAACTTCTAAAAGGTTGTGGATGTATGATGTTGTTTTTATGGAATAGTGGGTAAAGATTGGCTCTGCTCACTGTATATCTTGTCAAATTTGTGTCCTTCCTGATCCGGATCTTCCGTTTATCCTCAGTTTTCTAAGAGTGTATCTAGTGTCACATCATTAGGCACGCTTGTCAATAACGCTAAACTAGCTAGTTAGTCCGAGGCATGCATCTATCGCAGGTGTTGTCAGTAACAAGTTTGTACTGCAGGACTTTTCTTCTGCCGAAAGCAGACAGGGTGAGACTTGGGAAAGGGTTACTCAAATACGTGACAAGTTTGAGTATGACAGAGAAAGGAGAATGAGAGAACGAGGTAAATATCATGTCTCAATGCTGGATTATTTGGTTTATTCACCTCGCTCATCTGCTTTCTCCTGTGATGCAGCGTTTGCTCCTATGAACATGGAGAACAATTTTGGGCAAAATAATTCGAGAGTCAGAAACCAGAATGATTCAAGTTTTGCCTCTACAAACATAGATCACAACTCTTCTCCGCATGGTCGAGATTTTGGGAATCAAACTGCCCAGAGCTTCCGACGTGACCCAAGTTCCAGAAATCAGCACGATTCGAATCTCGGAAACGAATCAAGTTTCAGAAATCAGCAATATCCAAATTTCCGAAACAACCGTGATGGAAACAATAAATGGTTTGGGGACCACAAATTCTAGGTAGGATCTTGCATTTTTTGCATAGACAGTAAGGTGGTGCGTGATTAGGCGAAGGATTTTATGTTCACTTATTAGATTTGCGCCTTTGGAATTAAAAAAAATGAAATGAGAAGTGTGAAATGCATGTAAGTTTAGTAGTTTAGTAGAAGTACTATTGTTTATCCTTTGTCAAGAAGGGAGGACCGTAAAGATTTTGAGTGTTATCCAAAATAGTCAGTTCTATAAGTCTAGCATTTTCATGCTGGTAGTTAAGAGAATCGCGAGGCACTCGCACTTTGGAGTTAAATGCATCAACGATCCTTTTACTTGTCGTCTTAGCCCGTCTTGATCACCATATTTAGAAATACCCTGTTCGCGGTCACTATACACGGATCAGAGGCCAAACCACGGTCACTCCTCACGGTACGACGTTGTATTCGATGACGTGGCGAGTGTAAACCGTTCTGTCAGGTCCCAGATGTGTTTAGTCTTGCAAAATTTCGTTTTCTCTAAAAAATGAAGCCCCTCCTCGATTCCCCACGCCGAAAATATCCCCTTTGCCTCTGTATGAGCTTAGGGGTGTAAGTGGTCAAGACCACTTATGTCCACTTAAGTGTAGTTTAAGTTTGGATGAATTGATGCCAAAAATTAAACTACTCCGTATCTATAATTAAGTGGAATAAGTGGTCTAAGTTTGTCCACTTTTACAGGCCGGGGCGCGCGAGCCTCAGGAAGAAGAAGAGGAGCTCGGGAGGAGGGTGGGGGACGGAAGGGAGAGGAGGACGGCCGGGGCGCGCGATCCTCAGGAATCAGGAAGAAGAAGAGGAGTGAGGCAGCTTCGGTGGGCTCGGTGGACTAGTCCACGTATGCCATTTAATTTTTGTGGCTGTCCACTTAATCCATATACACGACTTTTTGTTGGGCGCCGCAGCCACTTTCATCCTGAGGCCTATCTGAGCTCCATCCTCCGGCTGCCGACACGCCCACCATCCCCGGTCTCACCTTTCCGTAGTCTACACGCCGCCATCGTTTCTCCCCGCACCAGCTGCTAACGCTCATGAGTTGCTCGTCGAACAGGAGGTGGACACACTACGGCAGGTGCAGCGGCGTTGCGCTGTGCTCGCCCACACAGAATGGCAGGGCTGGGATTGGTGGAGGTCCTCAACATAAGCTTCAGCGCGCACGCACGAACAAGGCGGCGCCTGCCGGTAGTCCGGCTCGACGGGGCACGCGCGGGCGGTGGCCGGAGCTGCTGGAGCCGGCGCGCGCGAGCTCGACGGCCAGGCCTCGGTGGCCAGCTGGCGGCCTTGCGCGCGCCGCGGCGGTGTCCTTGATGTTGCGTCACCGACGAGAACGCCATGTGGCCGGACTGACAGATGCGAGGAGTCCGAGAGCTCGCCGTCGATGCGGCGCGGGACGAGCGGGCTCGCCAAGCTCGGGTGCTCCGTCCTCGCCGCGCGTGGGCACGCCGCCGTGCCACGGTCCTGGAGGCCGTCGCCGCGCTTGCACGACCGCCGCCAATGCGACTCCACCACAGACTGATTTAAAGAAAGTTTCCCACTTTCAGATGAACTTCAAAATCCGGTGATTGAGGATCGAAAGATTCGAAACAAATCAAAGCATCACACGAGAAATCGTTTCGTCTTCATAGTCATCCTGAACTGGCTGTGATCTGCTTGACTCCCTAGAAGACGTGGCCCCGTAGGCACGGATCACCATGTTCTGGATATGGTATGTCCCTTCACCTATCATCTTCTTATCAACCCCTACCCAATAGCGAAGAAATACACACGTATAACAAACCATTTCAAGCGTTGGTCACTTGCAGCGACCTTGACAAGATGGAGCGACACAGGTGGACTGCTTTTGGGATGATGCTCATCGAGTACCGAGTCACGGGTTCAAGGGTGAAAGTCCAAGGTCTGGGCTTAATTGGTTGTGCCTGACAATGGTCTTATTGAAGACATTGTTTTGTGAACTCGAATTTTCTTCAGGGTGAAAACTCAATGTCTTTGATCAGACGACGACAACGCTTGTCGTGTTTTGTTTCCTTCTTGGAGGCGTCGTCTTTGAAAAATCTCATATGTGGTCTGGGTCTTGTCTTCGGTGGTGGTTAGAGTGTTGTTGTTGTCTGTTTTCATCACTTCGACGAGTTTTTTTTTAATATTTTTTTCTTGGCTGTGTGCATCCGGGTTGTCTTTCTGCAACTTGGTATAGCAGAGGCCGGTGTAATTGGTGTCTTCGATATTAATATATTCCCTTCATAAAAAAAACCCATTTCAACAGGAGATGATATAAGTTTATCTTCAAACAAGCCCTGTTACGCGGTTTCCCCACATTGACAAATACAACGCTATACTCTTGCCAGAGACTGTCATTGGGCCTCTGATCTGTATATAGTGACCGCGAACAATGTAACATCCCAAGTATGAAAAATAGCCATTAGAATGTTTGCTCTTTGTTATTTTATGTTTTGCATCATGACATCATGTTCATTGCATTTGTTTTGCTTTGTTTTGCTTTGTTTTCTATTTGAATTTCAAACCAAATTTCAAACCTTTTGTTTCATACTTGTGATGTTACAATTTTCAAAAGGAATATTCAAATCAAAACAATTATTTGTTTCCATTAAAGTTGTAATTTCAAAACTATTGATTTGTTTCTAATCAATATTTCATCTAATACCAAACCATTTTCAAATTCAATTAATTTCCAAAACAGCAACCCTTTTGAAAATTATGAAAATGACAAAACACTTCCATCATTTGTTTCCATTAAACCATGAGGTTCAAACTATTTAAAATTATGGCTTTCAATAACTCACTTAACTCAAATTTCATTCAAAATTCAATTACATTTTTCAAACAGCAACCATGTTGAAACTTATGAAAATTATAAAACAACTCAATCCTTTGTTTCAACTAAACTTGAATTCAAAAGCTTTTAAATTGCTTAATGTCACCCTTATTCATCTAATATCAAAATTATTTAAATTCAATTAAATTTACAAACAGCACCATAATTCAATTTTTCTTGAAAATAAAAGTTACACAATGTTGCTGTTACCAAAATTAAACTATACAAAAATTATCCCTAAAATTTCTAACCCTAAAGAACTAGTTTTTCTTCCCTTTTTCAAATCAGCAAATAATTTGAAATATTTTGTAAAACAAAAGTTGGCAATTGTTGATGTTACCCTAAATAACCTATAACAAATTTTTTCTAAAATTTTCTAACCTAAACAACTAACCTTTTCTTCCCTATTCAAATCTGCAAAAAAAAAGAAAAAAAATAAAAAAATAAAAGCAAACCAAAGGGAGAGAGGGGCAGGCCAGCAGGCCCAGCCCACCACCTCTCCCCAGGCCCATACCCCCTTACCTTTCTTCTTCCTCGTACAGCTGCCATCCAACCTGTCCACGTTGACAGAGAAGGAGCAGCAACGGCTGCAGCTCGCTCACCTCCCCCTTATAGCTCGAACCCTAGCCCTAGGCTCCCCTCTACCCCTCTCCCTCCTCTCTCCCTCGCCTGCCGCCGCCAAGCTCTCCTTCTTTCTCTCCCCGAGCGCCACCTCCTCTCTGTCTCTGTAACTGAACCCAAGCAACACCCGAGCCCCACCACCTTTCACCCCGGCGATCGCCGCCGTTTGGGCCACCCACCGGCCAGGGCTAGTACGGGAATGGGTTCCCCTCGCCTCCCTCGTCATCCTCCACCCCTCGGCGCGGACGGGGAAGGACCGAGTCGCCGCCGCCGTCCAGTGTTCGCCGGCGACCACCCCTGCTCCGAGCGCCTGGTGTTTTTCGTCAGAGAGGTGAGCATCCCCCTCGCCCTTCCTCCCTCTCTTCTGTATGTCCCCTAGCATCATCCGCACCGTCACGGGCACACCCGCATGCATCGCCACGAGCAGCCACCACGCAGCAGCAGCGCAGGTCGCCGCCGTGGATCGCTGCCCCTTTTTCTCTGTCGCGTGCGCTAACTGAACTTTCGTTCAGTTCAGTTAACTCCCGTACCTGAACCTTAACCCCCCCGATGCCCCTTTCTGTCACCAAACAGAACACCACCGCAGTGGTTGCTGTCCACTGCGCGCAAGCAGAGATCGTGGGTTCGAATCCCCCCCCCGGTTTAACCAGCCTTTTCCATTTTATTTTTCACAACCAGAACAATTACCTAATCACAGATCAGTCCTTGCTAGTTCTTTCTAGGTCCCTGCTAGCATTTATCTAGGTCCCTGTTATTTTCTTTCCAAGTCCCTGTAGTTTTTCTAGGTCCACAGTTATTTCTATAAACCATAAAAATGCTTAAACTTGGTAATTTAATAACTTTTGTTTGGAAACTCAAATTGCAAAACTTTAAACATGTAAACCACTCCATTTTAAATGCTCTACCTAAATATAATTTTTTTTTACTGTTTTGAATAATTTAAACTGGTGAAATATTTGAAAACTTGTTTAATTCACTTAATTTTGCAAAATTCATAACTTGGGCATAAAAATTCCAAATTCAACAAATAAAATATGTTTTTCATCCCATTTTTCATGCACTTTGCAAATATCAATTTTGTTTGCTGTTTTGAATAATTTAAATTGCTGAAAACAACTGTTTCTTGATTAATGCATTTAAAATTGTCAAATTAATAACTTGCTCATTTTAAATCCATTTTCAACAAATAAAATATGTTTTCCATGCTAAATTGAACCACCTTTTCAAATATAAACTTTGTTTCATGTTTTGAATAATTAAAATTGGTTAAATGATTTAAACCTTGTTTAAATCATTTAACATTGCTAAATTCATAACTTGCTCAAATTAAATTATTTTTTAAACTATAAAATATGTTTTCAAACCATAAAAATATAAACTTTTCAAATATGAATCTCACTTAATGTTTTGCACAAATAAAAATTCAATTAAATTCAAACTTGAATTAAATTCAATTAAATCTTGTTTAAACTTGTTTAATTCCTAATTAATTCATCTTAATTCCTTTTTCAATAATTGAAACATGTATTCCACCTAAAACTTTGTGCTCTTTTCAAAGGTGAACTTTGTTATTTATTTTGAACAAATAAAATTGGTAAAAACAACAAATGCTTGAGTAATATCTTTAAGAAACCAAAATTTCATAACTTAATAAATAAAATTCCAAACTGGGTAAACCTTATTTCAAATTGCACTTAAGATTGTTTTCTTTCTGTTTTCCTCATCCATGCATCATGCTAATTCACTTACACATGTTGTTTAGTTGTAGATCATTTAATTCAACCATAATTCATGGGCTTTCCATATGCAATCCAAATTGCATGTGGGTCCATTTAATCCTGTTATGTTACCATGTCAATTATCTTATTTTTGATGCATCAATTAAATGGTCATGCATCATCCCATGTTTGTGCACTATGCCATGTTATTGATTGTTTGTCTCTCTGCGCTGTTTGTTTGCTTCTTCTCGGATAAACGACGACGTTGAGACAGACGATACTTACGATACCCCTACTGAGGACTTAGCTCAGTACCAGGCTGCTGAGCTTGCAGGCAAGTATTCACTCACATGAACCATTGTGTTCCTTTCAACATTGGATACCGATACTTTCCGTTGTCTATTCTGCTAGCCCTACGAATAGTTGCTTCTGTTCGATCCTATCACATGTTATCCTTTAACCCTGATATAGCCTCACCTCCACACCTATAACCCCATTGCTTGTTGCTCGTGTCTTACTAGCATGCTTAGGGTTGTTTTGCTCGAGTCTGTTGTCCATTACTTTCTGTTACTATTTTATTATGTTCCGGGGCTCGATGTTTAAACAATCAACCTGTTAATGTTGTGGTTAATAATAATTTGATGATAAGGCACCGGCAGGAGGCCCAGCGTGGTTTTGAGGCCTGCTAGTGTCGACCCTAATTAGGAAAAGGGTCTTGTCTACTGATCCATGATGAGCGCACTAACCGCTTGTGGGAAGCGTGTATGGGCGCCCCCCTCAATTTGACTCGATTCGCATCTCGTCCAAATCGCCTCATTTAGTTCGGGTTTTCCATTTGCCGCATGCATGATCTTGCGAACCCAGGTCAGGGTGGAACTTTTGTAGTCGGCATTTAGGGAGACACGTTCTTAGAGTGCTATGAGGGTCCCCTTTTCTTCGTGGGGCTTGATTGGCCGTGCGCTCAATTGCATGGGGTTCTTTGGGCTTGATGCGAAGAAGAGTTGAGTTGTGTTGAGTGCCCCGCTTGGTGGAAAGGCCATTCCATCTGGCGGGCTATTCTTACGTGTACGGCCAAATTGGTGCACCCCTGCAGGGTTAAATCTTCTCGAGAAGCCGTGTTTTCCGCGGTTATGGATGACTTGGTGAAAGTACTGGCTAACAAGTACTCAGA
The DNA here is from genome assembly GCA_028641055.1 of Alopecurus myosuroides. Classification (NCBI taxonomy): domain Eukaryota; kingdom Viridiplantae; phylum Streptophyta; class Magnoliopsida; order Poales; family Poaceae; genus Alopecurus; species Alopecurus myosuroides. The sequence continues at coordinate 312,556,234 of CM054060.1, read as the reverse complement.
ACAACTTACACCTAACTAATGATAACTTGATTAGTAATAGTTTTATCGACACAATAACTTGAACCATCATTAATCCAACTGTGTGAGTTATCCTCGGATTGCTTCTTTGGATAAGGGGCGAGATCCAGGGTGGGTTTGTTTGGTGGTTAGTTGTAGTTGGTTACGATACGCTATCTTATCTCCTTTCTGTTATCCGGAAGTTGTAGCATGTTCTGTAGTTGGTTAGTGCAGCCAGCTGCCGCATCTTTTGTATCACCCCTTTTCTTCCGTTGAACCCAAAGCATCTGTGCTTGGTGTTGACGGGTACACTTTGGTGAACTGTGAGTCTTGCTTGCCAGTACGTTTATGTACTGACCCCTTTGGGGCTGTGGTTTCCGCAGACTACGTTTCCGAGGATCCCCATGGTGGCTACTACGTGGAGTATGATGAGGCTGCTGACGAGTAGATAGCGGACCCGGGCAGGATCCGAGACTTCGTGGATGGGCTCCGTTTTTTCGTTTCCGGCCTCTTAGGCCTATTTGGATCTTGGCTGTACTCAGACACTTTGGATGCTTCCGCCGTGATGTAATGATGAATTGTTGGGACATGTGTCCTCTGGATGATTGTATTTGCTATCTCTGCTCTAGTGAGAGCCATTTGCAACTTATTTCCATCTTTTGTGTCGTAGAGATCTGTTGTGATATCACTTGTTCCAATGCCGTTGACGTACCATGTGTGTATGTTTTGAAGTACGTCAATGGAAGTATCTGGATTTCTATGGGATGGTTTGCGCAGACGATGAATAGTAAGAGAATGGTTGTCACACGTTTACGTGTTGGCCTGCTCATATTGAGATGCGGGTGCCGGTATGCCCCGTAAGCCATTTATCTACTGTTTAACGGACTGTGAGTATCCCCTAGAAGTCCGGGTGCGACAAATGGTATCAGAGCCTGTCTTCCTGTAGGATCCCTTTTTACTGGTCGCAGTTGAGTCTAGAAACTATTTTGTAGCTATATAGGAAAAATGAAACGTGAGAGTAGGAATTCTGCCCTTTTATTTCTTTCCCCACCCACCCTCCCTTTTTTGGTAAGGAAGTGCAACGTTGTTTTCTTTTCTCACCTAAACTTTCAAGTTAGGATTTCACGTATCCTGGTTTCTCTAGGATGGTTATATCTACTAGACCATAGGATTGGAGGTGGTTGTGACATGATTTATCATGTTGCCTACTCACGATTGAGAACGGAGGCGTGTAAGCCCCGGAAGCAGATCCTCTATTCCTTAAGCAGTAGATATTGATCCTTTAGAAGCCCGGATGGGTTTTTCCGTAGTACCTCAGGAGTGTTTTGGTCTCGTGTTTTCCCGATGTTGCTTCGATATCCTGTTCTTCTCAACATCATTTTCGTCCATTGAAACCTTGTTGTTGCTTTCCAATTCAGTTCTTCTACCGGCGTCTAATCAATAACTCTGTTCCACCCTTCTGGCCAGATAGTCTATTCTCCAAATGAATCAAGTTCTATCCAGCTATACACCCTCAATACAAAACCTCTCCCTTTACTTGAAAATGTTCCGGTGGTTTGCGAATTCCCTGACGTCTTTCCAGAAGAGTGCCAGGAATGCCTATCGTCTTGAACTTCCAGAAAAACTATGCGAGGTGCACGATGTGTTTCACGTGTCACAGCTCAAGAGGATCTTCGCAAGAAGTATCCGGACCTTTTATTTTATCAGTAGGAATCTCGGGGCGCGATTCCTTCAAGGGGGGGCGTTTTGTAACATCCCAAGTATGAAAAATAGCCATTAGAATGTTTGCTCTTTGTTATTTTATGTTTTGCATCATGACATCATGTTCATTGCATTTGTTTTGCTTTGTTTTCCTTTGTTTTCTATTTGAATTTCAAACCAAATTTCAAACCTTTTGTTTCATACTTGTGATGTTACAATTTTCAAAAGGAATATTCAAATCAAAACAATTATTTGTTTCCATTAAAGTTGTAATTTCAAAACTATTGATTTGTTTCTAATCAATATTTCATCTAATACCAAACCATTTTCAAATTCAATTAATTTCCAAAACAACAACCCTTTTGAAAATTATGAAAATGACAAAACACTTCCATCATTTGTTTCCATTAAACCATGAGGTTCAAACTATTTAAAATTATGGCTTTCAATAACTCACTTAACTCAAATTTCATTCAAAATTCAATTACATTTTTCAAACAGCAACCATGTTGAAACTTATGAAAATTATAAAACAACTCAATCCTTTGTTTCAACTAAACTTGAATTCAAAAGCTTTTAAATTGCTTAATGTCACCCTTATTCATCTAATAACAAAATTATTTAAATTCAATTAAATTTACAAACAACACCATAATTCAATTTTTTCTTGAAAATAAAAGTTACACAATGTTGCTGTTACCAAAATTAAACTATACAAAAATTATCCCTAAAATTTCTAACCCTAAAGAACTAGTTTTTCTTCCCTTTTTCAAATCAGCAAATAATTTGAAATATTTTGTAAAACAAAAGTTGGCAATTGTTGATGTTACCCTAAATAACCTATGACAAATTTTTTCTAAAATTTTCTAACCTAAACAACTAACCTTTTCTTCCCTATTCAAATCTGCAAAAAAAAAAGAAAAAAAAGAAAAAAATAAAAGCAAACCAAAGGGAGAGAGGGGCAGGCTAGCAGGCCCAGCCCACCACCTCTCCCCAGGCCCATACCCCCTTACCTTTCTTCTTCCTCGTACGGCTGCCATCCAACCTGTCCACGTTGACAGAGAAGGAGCAGCAACGGCTGCAGCTCGCTCACCTCCCCCTTATAGCTCGAACCCTAGCCCTAGGCTCCCCTCTACCCCTCTCCCTCCTCTCTCCCTCGCCTGCTGCCGCCAAGCTCTCCTTCTTTCTCTCCCCGAGCGCCACCTCCTCTCTGTCTCTGTAACTGAACCCCAACAACACCCGAGCCCCACCACCTTTCACCCCGGCGATCGCCGCCGTTTGGGCCACCCACCGGCCAGGGCGAGTACGGGAATGGGTTCCCCTCGCCTCCCTCGTCATCCTCCACCCCTCGGCGCGGACGGGGAAGGACCGAGTCGCCGCCGCCGTCCAGGGTTCGCCGGCGACCACCCCTGCTCCGAGCGCCTGGTGTTTTTCGTCTGAGAGGTGAGCATCCCCCTCGCCCTTCCTCCCTCTCTTCTGTATGTCTCCTAGCATCATCCGCACCGTCACGGGCACACCCGCACGCATCGCCACGAGCAGCCACCACGCAGCAGCAGCGCAGGTCGCCGCCGTGGATCGCTGCCCCTTTTTCTCTGTCGCGTGCGCTAACTGAACTTTCGTTCAGTTCAGTTAACTCCCGTACCTGAACCTTAACCCCCCCGATGCCCCTTTCTGTCACCAAAAAGAACACCACCGCAGTGGTTGCTGTCCACTGCGCGCAAGCAGAGATCGTGGGTCCGAATCCCCCCCCCCCCCCCGCGGTTTAACCAACCTTTTCCATTTTATTTTTCACAGCCAGAACAATTACCTAATCACAGATCAGTCCTTGCTAGTTCTTTCTAGGTCCCTCCTAGCATTTATCTAGGTCCCTGTTATTTTCTTTCCAAGTCCCTATAGTTTTTCTAGGTCCATAATTATTTCTATAAACCATAAAAATGCTTAAACTTGGTAATTTAATAACTTTTGTTTGGAAACTCAAATTGCAAAACTTTAAACATGTAAACCACTCCATTTTAAATGCTCTACCTAAATATAAATTTTGTTTACTGTTTTGAATAATTTAAACTGGTGAAATATTTGAAAACTTGTTTAATTCACTTAATTTTGCAAAATTCATAACTTGGGCATAAAAATTCCAAATTCAAAAAATAAAATATGTTTTCCATCCCATTTTTCATGTACTTTGCAAATATCAATTTTGTTTGCTGTTTTGAATAATTTAAATTGCTGAAAACAACTGTTTCTTGATTAATGCATTTAAAATTGTCAAATTAATAACTTGCTCATTTTAAATCCATTTTCAACAAATAAAATATGTTTTTCATGCTAAATTGAACCACCTTTTCAAATATAAACTTTGTTTCATGTTTTGAATAATTAAAATTGGTTAAATGATTTAAACCTTGTTTAAATCATTTAACATTGCTAAATTCATAACTTGCTCAAATTAAATTATTTTTTAAACTATAAAATATGTTTTCAAACCATAAAAGTATAAAGTTTTCAAATATGAATCTCACTTAATGTTTTGCACAAATAAAAATTCAATTAAATTCAAACTTGAATTAAATTCAATTAAATCTTGTTTAAACTTGTTTAATTCCTAATTAATTCATCTTAATTCCTTTTTCAATAATTGAAACATGTATTCCACCTAAAACTTTGTGCTCTTTTCAAAGGTGAACTTTGTTATTTATTTTGAACAATTAAAATTGGTAAAAACAACAAATGCTTGAGTAATATCTTTAAGAAACCAAAATTTCATAACTTAATAACTAAAATTCCAAACTGGGTAAACCTTATTTCAAATTGCACTTAAGGTTGTTTTCTTTCTGTTTTCCTCATCCATGCATCATGCTAATTCACTTACACATGTTGTTTAGTTGTAGATCATTTAATTCAACCATAATTCCTGGGCTTTCCATATGCAATCCAAATTGCATGTGGGTCCATTTAATCCTGTTATGTTACCATGTCAATTATCTTATTTTTGATGCATCAATTAAATGGTCATGCATCATCCCATGTTTGTGCACTATGCCATGTTATTGATTGTTTGTCTCTCTACGTTGTTTGTTTGCTTCTTCTCGGATAAACGACGACGTTGAGACGGACGATACTTACGATACCCCTACTGAGGAGTTAGCTCAGTACCAGGCTGCTGAGCTTGCAGGAAAGTATTCACTCACATGAACCATTGTGTTCCTTTCAACATTGGATACCGATACTTTCCGTTGTCTATTCTGCTAGCCCTACGAATAGTTGCTTCTGTTCGATCCTATCACATGTTATCCTTTAACCCTGATATAGCCTCACCTCCACACCTATAACCCCATTGCTTGTTGCTCGTGTCTTACTAGCATGCTTAGGGTTGTTTTGCTCGAGCCTGTTGTCCGTTTCTTTCTGTTACTATTTTATTATGTTCCGGGGCTCGATGTTTAAACAATCAACCTGTTAATGTTGTGGTTAATAATAATTTGATGATAAGGCACCGGCAGGAGGCCCAGCGTGGTTTTGAGGCCTGCTAGTGTCGACCCTAATTAGGAAAAGGGTCTTGTCTACTGATCCATGATGAGCGCACTAACCGCATGTGGGAAGCGTGTATGGGCGCCCCCCTCAATTTGACTCGATTCGCATCTCGTCCAAATCGCCTCATTTAGTTCGGGTTTTCCATTTGCCGCATGCATGGTCTTGCGAACCCAGGCCAGGGTGGAACTTTTGTAGTCGGCATTTAGGGAGACACGTTCTTAGAGTGCTATGAGGGTCCCCTTTTCTTCGTGGGGCTTGATTAGCCGTGCGCTCAATTGCACGGGGTTCTTTGGGCTTGATGCGAAGAAGAGTTGAGTTGTGTTGAGTGCCCCGCTTGGTGGAAAGGCCATTCCATCTGGCGGGTTATTCTTACGTGTACGGCCAAATTGGTGCACCCCTGCAGGGTTAAATCTTCTCGAGAAGCCGTGTTTTCCGCGGTTATGGATGACTTGGTGAAAGTACTGGCTAACAAGTACTCAGAACAACCTACACCTAACTAATGATAACTTGATTAGTAATAGTTTTATCGACACAATAACTTGAACCATCATTAATCCAACTGTGTGAGTTATCCTCGGATTGCTTCTTTGGATAAGGGGCGAGATCCAGGGTGGGTTTGTTTGGTGGTTAGTTGTAGTTGGTTACGATACGCTATCTTATCTCCTTTCTGTTATCCGGAAGTTGTAGCATGTTCTGTAGTTGGTTAGTGCAGCCAGCTGCCGCATCTTTTGTATCACCCCTTTTCTTCCGTTGAACCCAAAGCATCTGTGCTTGGTGTTGACGGGTACACTTTGGTGAACTGTGAGTCTTGCTTGCCAGTACGTTTATGTACTGACCCATTTGGGGCTGTGGTTTCCGCAGGCTACGTTTCCGAGGATCCCCATGGTGGCTACTACGTGGAGTATGACGAGGCTGCTGACGAGTAGATAGCGGACCCGGGCAGGATCCGAGACTTCGTGGATGGGCTCCGTTTTTTCGTTTCCGGCCTCTTAGGCCTATTTGGATCTTGTCTGTACTCAGACACTTTGGATGCTTCCGCTGTGATGTAATGATGAATTGTTGGGACATGTGTCCTCTGGATGATTGTATTTGCTATCTCTGCTCTAGTGAGAGCCATTTGCAACTTATTTCCATCTTTTGTGTCGTAGAGATCTGTTGTGATATCACTTGTTCCAATGCCGTTGACGTACCATGTGTGTATGTTTTGAAGTACGTCAATGGAAGTATCTGGATTTCTATGGGATGGTTTGCGCAGACGATGAATAGTAAGAGAATGGTTGTCACACGTTTACGTGTTGGCCTGCTCATATTGAGATGCGGGTGCCGGTATGCCCCGTAAACCATTTATCTACTGTTTAACGGACTGTGAGTATCCCCTAGAAGTCCGGGTGCGACGAACAACGTGTTTCTAAGTACGTTGATCAAGGCGGGCTAAGACGACAAGTACATGGACCGTTGATGTATTTAACTTCGTACTTTGCTGCTCTTTTATGAGGGATCAGGTGCGCTTTGATGTACTCTCTCTGTTCCAAAACACATGACTTAAGTTTGTCTAAATATACATATTATACACTAAAACATATCTACATTCATCCATATTCGGATAAATGGAAGTCATGTATTTTGAAATGGAGAGAGTATGATTTAGTCCCAACAAATTTAACTTATTTCCCATTTTACCGAGTCCTTGAACAATACCAGAAGTTAAATAACTTAGGATCTAATGTGCTATTGCCATTGAGTATCAGATCAAAGTATGATTAACTAATGACAGGAAATCCTCAAGAAATAGTACTCCCTCCATCTCATATTAACCGTCATAAAAGCGAATGTATCTGGATGTATTTAATATTAGATACATCTGTTATTAAGAGTTTTTATGAAAGTTAATATGAGACGGAGAAAGTATACGGTATGGTGCCCCCTTCAAGCTTATGTCTACGCTTATTCCACTGTCGCTGTCATCAATTCCTATTCTATGTTTTGTTGGCCGCTTCCAAGTTTTTATGTTAGGTCTGATCCTCTGTATCTTGTGCTAGAACGTGAGAGGTCTTAATGGACGAGCTAAAAGTATACAAATCATGTGATGATCGTCCATACCACTTGTCACATGGGTTGTTTTCAGGAAACTAAGCTCGACTTTATCGATCATCATATTGTTGGTTATATTGTTGGCTTTCGGCTTCTCTCTTTGGCCCACACACATGGGGTGGTATCCTCTGGTTATGGGACAATGATCACGTCGATATCACCAACATTCGTATTGGCACTCATCTTATTTCGGTGGAATCATCATAAGAATTCTTATGATGATAGCTGAGGGGGGGGGGGGGGATCACACCCAAAAAAGACTTAACTTCAAAATCCAAAAGCATGAAACGGGAGATCACTTCGTCTTCATCGTCATCCCAAGCTAGATGTGATCTGTTGACGCCCTAGAAGACGTGGCTTCATACGCACAGATCGCCACGTTCTGGATCTTGTCTGCCCCTTCAACTATCATCTTTTTATCAGCCTCCGACTGCAATCCTGCCAAATAACGAAGAAAGACACACATATAACAAACCATCTCAACATGAGATGTTATAAGTTTGCCTTCAAAACAAGCCATGTTACGCAATTTTGCCACATTGACAAATACGATGCTATACTCGTGCCAGTGATCGTCGCTGGGCCTCTGATCTGTATATAGTGACCGCGAACAACGTATTTCTAAGTACGGTGATCAAGGCGGGCTAAGACAACAAGTACATGCACCGTTGATGTATTTAACTCCGTACTTTGATGCTCTTTTATGAGGGATCATATGCGCTTTGTTGTACTCGCTCTGTTCCAAAACACATGACTTCCGTTTGTCTATATATACATATTATACACTAAAACATATCTACATTCATCCATATTCGGATAAATGGAAGTCATGTATTTTGAAATGGAGAGAGTATGATTTAGTATCCCAACAAATTTAACTTATTTCCCATTTTACCGAGTCCTTGAACAATACCAGAAGTTAAATAACTTAGGATCTAATGTGATATTACCATTGAGTATCAGATCAAAGTATGATTAACTACTGACAGGAAATCCTCAAGAAATAGTACTCCCTCCATCTCATATTAACCGTCATAAAAGCGAATGTATATGGATGTATCTAATGTTAGATACATCTGTTATTAAGAGTTTTTATGGAAGTTAATATGGGACGGAGAAAGTATATGGTAAGGTGCCCCCTTCAAGCTTATGTCTACGCTCATTCCAGTGTCGCTGTCATCATTGCTCATTCTATGTTTTGTTGGCCGCTTCCAAGTTTTTATGTTAGGTATGATCCACGGTATCTTGTGCTAGAACATGCGAGGTCTTAATGGACGAGCTAAAAAATATACAAATCATGTGACGATCGTCCAAACCACCTGTCACATGGGTTGTTTTTAGGAAACTAAGCTTCACTTTATCGATCATCACATTGTTGTTATATTGTTGGATTTCAGCTTCTCTCTGGCCCACGCACCAGGGGTGGTATCCTCTGATTATGGGACAATGATCACGTCGATATCGCCAACATTCATATTGGCACTCATCTTATTTCGGTGGTATCGTCATAAGAATTCTTATGATGATAGCTGAGGGGGGGGGGGGAGGGGGTGGATCACACCCCAAAAAAGACTTAACTTCAAAATCCAAAAGCATGAAACGGGAGATCACTTCGTCTTCATCGTCATCCCGAGCTGGATGTGATCTGGTTGACGCCCTAGAAGACGTGGCCTCGTACGCACAGATCGCCAGGTTCTGGATCTTGTCTGCCACTTCAACTATCATCTTCTTATCAGTCTCCGACTGCAGCCCTGCCAAACAACGAAGAAAGACACATATATAAAACCATCTCAACATGAGATGTTATAAGTTTTCCTTCAAAACAAGCCATGTTACGCAATTTCGCCACATTGAACAATACGACGCTATACTCGTGCCAGTGATCGTTGCTGGGCTTCTGATCTGTATATAGTGACCGCAAACAACGTATTTCTAAGTACGGTGATCAAGGCGGGCTAAGACGACAAGTACACGCACCGTTGATGTATTTAACTCCGTACTTTGCTGCTCTTTTAAGAGGGATCATATACGCTTTGATGTACTCGCTCCGTTCCAAAATACACGACTTCCGTTTGTCCAAATATACATGTTATACACTAAAACATATCTACATTCATCCATATTTGGATAAATGGAAGTCATGTATTTTGGAATGGAGGGAGTATGATTTAGTATCCCAACAAATTTAACTTATTTCCCATTTTACCGAGTCCTTGAACAATACCAGAAGTTAAATAACTTAGGATCTAATGTGCTATTGCCATTGAGTATCCGATCAAAGTATGATTTAACTACTGACAGGAAATCCTCAAGAAATAGTACTCCCTCCATCTTATATTAACCGTCATAAAAGCGAATGTATATGGATGTATTTAATGTTAGATACATCTGTTATTAAGAGTTTTTATGTTAATATGAGACGGAGAAAGTATATGGTAAGGTGCCCCCTTCAAGCTTATGTCTGCGATCATTCCATTGTCGCTGTCAGCATTGCTTATTCTATGTTTTGTTGGCCGCTTCCAAGTTTTTATGTTAGGTCTGATCCACGGTATCTTGTGCTAGAACGTGAGAGGTCTTAATGGACGAGCTAAAAAAATATACAAATAATGTGACGATCGTCCAAACCACCTGTCACATGGGTTCTTTTAGGAAACTAAGCTTGACTTTATCGATCATCATATTGTTGGTTATATTGTTGGATTTCAGCTTCTCTCTGGCCCACGCACCATGGGTGGTACATCTGATTATGGGACAATGATCACGTCGATATCGTCAGCATTCCTATTGGCACTCATCTTATTTCGGTGGTATCGTCATAAGAATTTGCAACGCTTCTTTCAAGATCACAATTCTTTACTCGCTAGGCACTCACCTTGAAAATAAGTGTTTCCTAGATGAAGCCACTGGCGCAACTCCAATGGAGATGATTCCAAATGGCTCATCCTAAAAGATTTCAATCTCATCTACCGAACCGTCAACAAGAATGATGGCAACCTCAATCTCTGCCTCATGGGGAAATTTCATTGTGCCTTAAACACTTGCTAGCTTTGGGAGATCAAATTTCTTAAGATGAACTATATGTGGAGCAACGCGGAGGATGACCCAACCTTTAGACCAGCTCGATGGTGTTTTTTTCAATGCAAGCTAATACCTTGCCTCCGACCATCACGCCATGCATTCTTATCATCTTCCCCGTCGAATCATTGCCCACTTCTGTTCTCGAACCAATGTGGCCTCGCAGGCCTGCGTCTTGCCGGTTTGAAAATTTATGTACGAAAATGTCGAGTTTTTCATAGATAGTACAATCTGCCTGGTTAGAACCATCCACACACAAAGCTAGTTCATATTCTCAACTAGAAGCTTAAGTCCATCATGAAAAAGCTACGTATCTAGAGAAACGGTTTGTTCTCCACTAGAAGTTTCAAGTCATCATGTCATTGGAGGTGATTCTGCAGCTAGATGTGGACCATGAATCTCATTCCCTCTCAGCGGCTAAGAAGCTGCACACAACGCCTTGAAGATCCAAGTAGCGGGATTAGCTGTCCTGGAGCACTCCCGAAAATTTCAGGCTTCCCGATAACTTACTTTCGTCTAGAGGACGGGAACTTATGATCGGACAAGCTTATATTCATCATGTGCTCGTGGAATGTGTGTGTGGCATTGGTGCGTGGATAAGTATGATAAGTCCATTACTAAATTACTTTAGTTAACCGTCCCTTCGTGGCGCTACAAGAAACTAAATTGAACCATTCCAGTTTCTTCAAAATCAAGTTTGCTTCCCTCTATGGTAACCATGCCCGATTTGACGATGGTTGTTCGGCTAGCAGCATTCTCTCTTCTTGGTGAGGTTCTTTCTCTTTCCGTGGTTCTTTATCTTTTGCTCACAATATTTCCTCCCATCATGTTGTCTCTTTGGTTGGATCCTACTTCGGATCAAAAAAAAAAAAATATACCAGTGGCTTACCACACTGAAATGGATGATTTCCTCGAGGAAATCATCACGCAAGAGTTGGTATCCCAGTGGCGCCTCTTAGGTGAGTTTAATTTAAGGCAAGGCCCCTCATATCGTAGAAATGATAATTTTGCTTCTTCTTAATCTTCATCATCAATTTTCCCTTGTCCGACATGGCCTTCACCTGGTCAAATCAGTGTGATGATCCCACCCTTGTTCGGCTCGACAGGTTTCTGTTAACACGACATTAAGATATCTTCTCTCACCAGATTCTCCTCTAACCGTGTTCCTCTTATTTTCAATGTAGCAACATGCATTACAAAATCTCCCATGTTCTAGTTCGAAGCAAGCGGGTGCCATCATATGTCCTACTGGAAGGCCATTTCCTCTGCGTGGGCTACCGTTTAAAGAGTGGGTCATATTTCTTGCTTCGTGGACGTTTACGGCGCTTTCATGCCCGCTCTAATTAATGGCATTGTATCCTCGTCAGACCCGCTACAAACGAGTCAGACTTCAAAACTGTCATTGAGTACTTCGCCCTCAAGCAAGCAATTAGTGTCCATCTGTACTTCAGGGCTAACTTTTGGTATACGCTTGAGGGAAATGAAAATTTGCGCCTTATACGCTCCTTTGTTTCGGTGCGAGGGAGGAAAAAATCTACCCCTCTCTTGGAGTACGGTGCCCCTGCCGCTTTTCTTCATCCCCATAAAGCTACCATCATGCGAGCCTTATCTGGAGATCTTCTTGGCTCCTCCTCCTCCTTCCCTCTACCCTGATCGCTCACTTCTTTCTGCCTATCTATCTTACCCCTTCTCAATCGAAAAATTAAAAAGGCCTTTTTCATTTGAACCCTCTATCTGGAGCTAGGCCTGATGTTTTCGGCCCAAACTTCTATCGGTTCTTGGGACCTCATTCCACTAAAGCATTAGAATTTCTCGGCAATTTATTCTCCAAATCCATTGACTGGGCTAGAATTAACAGAGTTTTCCTCTTCTTCCTCCCCAAGATGGAGGATGCCTGCACTCCGGGTAATTGCCATCCAATTTCTCGACAAAATTGCATCAGTTATCATGACCCGGATCTAGCATGTGATTCACATTCTAGTCGAATTTGATCGATTCCTAGCTAGATATTGTATCTCTGAAAACATAGTATGCGTATCTGATCTTTTTCGTTGTTGTCATCTTTGAAAAATTTCGACTATTTTCCCCTTACTAGAATTTTGTAAAGTGTTTTACTTCATAAAGTGGGATAGTTTGATTCATGTCCTCTCTGCCCACGGGTTTGATTCCAGCTGGTGCCCTTGTATTCTCTCTATCCTTGACACTAACTATGCTTCCGTTCTACTTAATGGGATCATGGGGGGGATTGGATCAAATGCAATAATGGGATGATTTGATATGGTTTTTTTTAGGGCAAGCCTTTAATGATGGTTTAGTTTGTCGCCCCATTGCCAACGGCTCCCCCTGCCATGTGCTCTAATATGCTGAGATAATTTGATAGTGTTTCATTACTCTAAAAATGTTGTCATTGATCGGGAATCTCTTCTTGATTATTTTCACGAAGCTATAGGTATTTGGCGATAATTTCTTGAAGTTGGCGTTATTTCACATGCATCTGTCAGCTTACAATCTTCTGCCGTTTCATCCACTCTTGGTTGCTATGTTTCTTCGTTCACAGAAACATATGTAGGGCTCACCGCCCCCCCCCCCCACACACAAAACTTCCCCTATTGGCCTTCCCACTCCTCGTCGTCAAGGTTGACCGCTACCTCTCTAGTTGGAAAGCTCTCCTTCTATGTTTTCCGGGTTTGACTTGTACTATCTAATGCTCTCCTAAATGCTCTTCGAACCTACTATATGTGCTCTCTTCCTCTACCAATTGTAATTGTTGAGGAAATCGACAAAAGGTGATGTGCATATTTCTAGATAGGTTCAGATCATGTTGCAATGGCTCCAAGTGTATAATTTCTTGGGATAAGTTGTGTCATGAAATGTTAGAAGGTGGCATTGGAATGAAGTCTCTCGTGCGAAAAAACTTGCCTCTTCCTCATGAACAAATTTATGGGGGACAAGCCAGCCTCTTGCAAGACGTGGTATTAGTGCGACCCGTCTCAAGATACCGATGGATTTTTGAATACCCCGTCCTTCCTCGACAATAACACCTTTGATGGTCTCTCTATGTTCAAGACTACTACTAGGGTTCAAGACTACCCCGTCCTTCCTCGACAATATCACCTTTGATGGTCTCTCTATGTTCAAGACTACTACTAGGGTTTCTCATGGAACAATAGAAGAAAATTTGGCTTTTCCCATTCCTGGCCTGACGTCCGTTGTAGATGGATGGACACCATTTATCATTTTTTTCAAAAAAATTGGCTTCATGGTAATAAGGGGCGATGGTCTTGGTGGCCCAAGAATCTACAACGAATTGTCGCAAGACATTGTCTATGTGCTGCACAATGCGTGGTCCATATCGAGTGGGCGAAGGCTGGTGCCACCAACCACGATTACAACCCGTTTTAGAGAAGTAATTTGTGGTAGAAGTTAACTCGTATTTTTGATTGCACATACGATTTTGACTCTAGTCGACACAACCCTAGGCCATTCAAAACATGTGGGTCCAAGTTGTCAGTGTCTGCGAAGGATTATTTGATACTTGCTATCGCTTCTAGCTGACTTTTTTTCTTGGTCCCGCTGCTTTAAGGTTGTGCAATGCAGCCGTGTTATGGTCTAACCAGTGGGTCTTGCATGTCAGCTTTTCTAAAACATGAAACCAGTTCTATCTTGGATTATTTGTTACACATGATTGTTTTCTCATTGCTTTTTTTGAACCTGCCCGCTAATTTGATGTTTTTAAAATTTGATTGAGGAACAATGCCACAATGTTTTGCATATATGAAAAAATTACGAGAAGAATTTGAAAACGAGAGCTTGGTACATGTGTGACGTGAACTGTGTGCCTTGTACTATACCGACAACTTGATGAGTAAACTTGGTGGGTAAGTCAACTTTAGTCACTATAGCTTAAGTCATTTTTTACGTGATAGCATTGTTTGTCAAGAGAATTTTAATTTGTGTTAATTTTGGGCAACAAAGAATTTATCGAGATAATAGTGAGAATTTTTTTGGGGTGCAAATCCAAAGCATTTACATAGCGCGTAGGTTGAACAGTTCAGGAGTTAGTAAAAAAATCAACCGACACTTCAGACTCAAAACAATGGTGAGTCCCTGACGTGAGCCTTTATATGTAAGACCAAGACTTAGCCAAAATAGCTTTTCGTTGCTGGGAACCTCAAAGCCGTCTGCGGAAAGACACCGGATCCTCTTGCTTTTCAAGATATTACTTTTTCCCTTGGAACGCTTCACTTGATTTGCCATCTTGTATGTCTTATGCATATGGCGGCCAAAGGCAGAAAGCAACGCCTCCTTTCTAACACATAGTGATAGAGACGATGTAGTGGAGGGATGTATTTCCAGATGCCTCACATTTCCAACCTTCTGCAAGCGCATGTCTAAATCATAGTAACAGTTTGTGTGGTTGTCATCTCCCACCCCTCCCCCCATGTCTCGAGACCGGTCGTGTTTCTACGAGGGTCTAGGTTTATAAGGAGAACTAGCTAAGAAAGGTCTGAGCTAGGCCGGCGTGGAAACTTTCTTTTACACCGTGTCTTTTATAAGTGTGGGTATGCTTAGAGGTGGAAGGTTGGTGGGTACATCAGATAATCATTTAAAGTCTAGTGGAACAGTGTATCTTTTAGTACAAAGTAATCTCACATGTCTATCAGTGGGCGCTCCTCTGATAAAAACTAGATGGGAGATACATATCTCCGGAATGATAGGGTAAGGCCGAGAGAAAAGGTTGTGTTCGTCTGGAAGATACAATATGTACTTTAGAACGTGTGCCAGCAGGGAGATATCTCAAAAGAAACTACAGTAAGTCATAAATTATACACTCTGTAGTGACCCCCCCCCCCCCCCCCCCCCTAGAGCTTAATATGGTTTCACACGACCGCACTCCAAGTTAAGGAGTATTCCATAGGTACACATCGCAAGCTGCACTTAGAATTCGCGATTAAAAGCGTGGCTAGGCTGGATCGAGGACTGAGAAATAGGTTTTTGGTAAGAAAATGCACCTTACCCCATTTAGAATTATGATAAGTGTTAGAATATATAACCATATTGTATTTGTATAGATATATGGTTGTATATGTGTAGTCTGTGTATAACTGTCCGTGTATTGTACGGTACGGACTCTAGCCTTGTACTCCTATATAATGAACAAGTTTCAGCCACCACATTTGCAACCGCCCTGTACTCAGCCTCGGCGCTGGACCGAGAGACCGTGTGCTGCCGCTTAGCAGACCATGACACCAGATTAGCGCCGAGATAGACACAGTAGCCTGAGGTAGACCGTCGTGTGTCTGGGCAACCAGCCCAATCAGCGTCAGAATAGGCCGTCAACTTGTGTGAGCTGCGTCGGAACAAGGTGAGACCATAGTCTGTGGTGCCGCGGATGTAGCGAAGAACACGCTTGACAAGAAGCAAATGATTAGCCCGAGGATCATGCATATGGAGACAAATCTGCTGCACGGCATAAGAGATGTCTGGCCGAGTAAACGTGAGGTACTGAAGACCGCCTGCAATGCTGCGATACTCGGTTGGGTCTGCAACAGGATCACTGGACTTGGCTGAAAGTTTGGAAGCAGTATCAACTGGAGTAGAGATGGATTTGCACTGTAACATGCCAGCTCTGTCAAGAAGGTCCAATGCATACTTCTCCTGCGAGAGGAACAGACTGTCCTTGCTGCGTGTCACAGAGATGCCCAGAAAATAATGGAGATCGCCCATGTCCGTCATACTGAACTCAGTACGGAGAGAGGCAATCAAACTGTGCAACAATGCTGAGGAGGACGCAGTCAGGATGATGTCATCCACATAGAGCAGAAGATAGGCCATGTCAGCGCCGCGCCGATAGACAAACAAGGAGCTGTCGGACTTGGAGCCAATAAACCCAACTGATGCAAGGAACGAGGCAAACCGTTGAAACCATGCCCGAGGCGCCTGCTTTAAACCATAGAGAGATTTGTTGAGGCGACAGACCTTATCAGGGAACTTGGGATCAGTAAACCCAGAAGGCTGGCGAGCGTACACGGTCTCAGTGAGAGTGCCATTGAGGAACGCATTCTTGACGTCAAGCTGATGAATAGGCCAGTCACTAGATAACGCAAGAGAGAGCACCGTGCGAATAGTGGCTGGCTTGACGACAGGGCTGAAGGTTTCATCAAAATCAATACCTTCGCGTTGAGTAAATCCACGGAGCACCCAACGAGCTTTGTATCGTTCCAAAGAACCATCAGACTTCAACTTGTGACGATAGATCCACTTGCCAGTAACGATGTTAGCATTGCGAGGCGGATCAACGAGGTCCCAAGTGTTGTTGGAGAGGAGAGCACCGTACTCCTCAACCATGGCTGAGTGCCAGTTCGGGTCCTTGAGAGCACCACGATAGGTCTTCGGTATTGGAGATAATCCCTCAACATGAAGATCAAGAATCGTCTTGGGCTGCACAATTCCTCGTTTGGCACGAGTGAGCATGGTGTGAGATGGCGGTGGCGGCGGGTCCCGCACACGTCGAGGCGGCGGTGGTGCAGCCGCGGGCGCAGCACCAGGAGCGACGGGCGCCGGAGCCGCGGCGGGTGGCGGGGTCGCAGCGGAGGCGCGGACGCCTGCAGCGGCAGAAGGTGCAGCCACTGGCGCGGCCGTTGCCGGCGCTGCCGTGGCTGGGGAGCGGCAGGCTGCCGCTGCAGGGGTGTCGACGCGCGGCGTAGCCGCGGCAGAGTGCCGTGGCGAGGTCGCTGGCGACGGCGACCGTGGAGACGGTGACCGTGGCGGGGTCGGCGGTGCTGCAGTGGAGTCCGCTGCGGGTGGTGCCGTGCTGGGCACGGTGAACGGCATCGACGGCATCGGCTGCTCAGTATCCTGCAAAAAATCATAGGTATGCAGAGTAGGAGTAGTAGATGACGAGGATGGAGTGGAGGCGAAGGGGAAGGTGGACTCATCGAACACGACATGGCGGGAGATGATAATCTTTTGGGTAGAGCGATCAAGGCATCGATAGCCATGATGCTGGGATGGATACCCAAGGAACACACACGGGACGGAGCGAGGCGCAAGCTTGTGCGACGCAACGGCAGTGGTGTTAGGGTAGCAAAGACATCCAAAAACCCGAAGACCAGCATATGCAGGATCCACGCCAAGTAAAGCACGGAAGGGAACACGATCCGAGATTGCCTTAGAAGGCAGCCGATTATGCAACAAAACGGCTGTGTGAAGTGCCTCAACCCAGAAGCGAGGCGGCATGCTAGCCTGAACAAGGAGCGTGCGAGTAATGTCGTTAAGAGTGCGAATAATGCGTTCAGCTTTACCATTCTGTTGCGAAGTATATGGACATGAAAAGCGGAGTGCAATTCCATGGGTTTGGGCAAAAGAATGGAGGAGGGAATTATCGAACTCACGACCGTTGTCACACTGAATAGCCTGTAAGCGCGCACGAAACTGGGTGAGTGCCAGTGCGTGAAGGGATGACAGATGTGAGAAAACTTCTGACTTAGCCCGCAGAGGATAAACCCATGCATACTGAGTGAAATCATCGAGACACACGAGATAATATTTAAAGCCAGAAATACTCTCAACAGGAGATGTCCACAAATCACAATGAATTATTTGAAACGGAGTAGTGGTAA
The DNA here is from genome assembly GCA_028641055.1 of Alopecurus myosuroides. Taxonomy (NCBI): domain Eukaryota; kingdom Viridiplantae; phylum Streptophyta; class Magnoliopsida; order Poales; family Poaceae; genus Alopecurus; species Alopecurus myosuroides. The sequence continues at coordinate 312,538,220 of CM054060.1, read as the reverse complement.
CACGGTGGGTAGAAGAAAACGGAAGACGAACATGACGACCTAATTGACAAGCCTGACACAAGCTACTTTTATTCTTTTCCCTAGGAATAATGGAAGAACGAGCTAAGGACTCCATGACAGGCCGCCCCGGGTGCCCAAGCCGACGATGCCAGAGTGCAGAATCAACAACGAGGAGGGCGTGTGGCCGGCTGGTGGATGAAGGGCGGATGGAGTAGAGGGCTCCGAAGCTATTGCATCGAAGAATCTCGGTCCTGGTTTGCAGGTCCTTCACAGAAAAACCAAGAGGGTCAAATTCGACGGAAACACGATTATCAACAGTGAACTGACGAACAGACAAGAGATTTTTGACAATGTCAGGAACAACTAAGACATTACGAAGGTACAAAGGACGAGAAGAAGTGGAAATAGGAAAACGCGCATGTCCGGTACCGGTGATCGGAAGGGTGGAACCGTTACCGACAACGACAGCACGTCGAGAGAGAGAAGGAGGAGACACGGAGTTGAGCATACCGGGATCCGAGGCGAAGTGCGAGGAGGCGCCGGTGTCCATCACCCACTCCCTGGTGGGTGCTTGCAGTCCCATAGTCTGGAACTGGTTCATCAGCGCAGCCTGATCCCACGAGGCCGAGGAGGGTGCTGGAGATGCTGGGGCACCGTGTCCATAAGCGGGTGCGTACCCGTAGGCGTAAGGAGCCGGGGCGATGCCGTACGGGTTCTGGGCGTAGAACGCCTGGGGCGACGGCGCGTGGCGCGGCGCGTAGCTGGGAGGCGCGGCGTAGGCGGGCTGGTGGCGGCCGAGCATGCCGCCCTGGCCCCCGTAGGGCCACATCTGGATGGCGCCGTTCCAGGGGTACTGCGGGGACGGCCAGGAAGGAGGGGTGGCGGCGGTTGGCGCAGCGGAGGGCGCGGGTGGCGCCGTGGCGGGCGCGGCGTCCTTGGCGGCGTCTTTAGCAGGTCCCTTCTTCTTGTTCTTCCCCTTGCCCTTGGCAGGAGCACCAGTGTTGGCGACGAACGCCGTGTCAGTGTTACGAGCACGGCGATTCTTCCGCTTCATATCCTGAAGCGAGAGGAGCGAGCGGCACTTTTCGAAGCTGATCCCAGGCATAAGGGAGATGAGATCGGCTGCAGACTCATACTGCTCGGGGAGACCGTTGAGGCAATGGATCACCATCTCCGCATCATCAACGGGAGAGCCAAGATCAGCAAGCCCATCGGAGATCGACTTGACCTTCTGAAGATAGTCGGTCATGGTCATCTCGCCCATCTTGACGTCGCCGAGCTCGGCCGTGAGGTGGAGCTGACGGTTGATCTTGTGGTCGTTGAAGAGGCCATTGATGTTGTTCCAGAGTGCGACGGCGAGAGGATCGTCACCGGGCGTCATGACGGCGTCGAGGATACCGAGCGAGACGGACCCATAGAGCCATGAGACGACGGTGGCGTCGAGGAGGGACCACTCGGGGGTCGGCGCAGCAGGGGCGTCGGCGTCGATGTGATCCAGGAGGGCGTACTTGCGGCAGGCGGCGCGGAAGAAGGTGCGCCACCGGCGATGAACGCCGGTGTCAAGCGCGAGCTCGACGGGGACGTGCCCCTTGATGGAGGAGAGGCCGACGGCCTGGGCATGCAGCGCGGTCAGAGAGAAAGATCCGGGCTGCGAGCCCGACCCGGAGGCGGCGGCGCCATGGGAGGGCAGGACGACCTGCTTGGAGGCGGCCGCGGCCTCGGCCTTGGCCTTGTCGGTGGCGTCCTGGAGCTCCTTGGCTGCTGCGAGGGCCTTGGCGGCTTCATCGTCATCGGAGAGAGACATCAGAGAGGAGGTGCGGCGGGCGGCGCGGGCGTGCGGAGACGCGGGCGGCGACGGCGCGCGGAGGCGGTGGTCTCCTGGCGGCGGCGGAAGGTGGGGGCGGCGCAGGCCTAGGGTTTAGGGTTTTGCGTCTGATACCATGTAAGATTAGGGAAACCACACATTGTGGTGCCTTGTATTGCTCATTATATAGGAGTACAAGGCTAGAGTCCGTACCGTACAATACACGGACAGTTATACACAGACTACACATATACAACCATATATCTATACAAATACAATATGGTTATATATTCTAACAATAAGGTTTAAATCTAAGAACCAGAATAGTTTGGTTTGAATCCAAATAATTCTTATAAGGTAACCGACGACTATTTACCATTACAATTGATGCGCGCAAGTCCTTAAGCCATATGCATTTGGATCTTGACTATACAGTGGCATCATATAGTTTTCATAAAAAAAACACAAAGAGTAAAAAAAAATGGAAGCCATAGTTTTAAAATTGGACTTACATATATCACAATAACGGCTGACTATGAATACTATTTCTGGATTCTAAATTGCCATCATTAATTTGGTGCAACTTGAAACAAATATATTGGATTATGATAAAAAAATCCAGTATAAATTATATTCACTTTATAAAGAGGAATTCCACTATCTACACCACAGTTGTGCATTTGTTACACCTATTCACCCTATTTAATGAGGAAAAAAAATCAGAAATACACCATATATAAAATTTTGAGCATGGTTTGGCTCTATTTTGATATTCTACATAATTCTTTAGAAAGATGCCGTTCTTTACAATGAAGTTCTGAAAAATGTCGTCGACCAAGAAATATTTTTAGGCACTAACCATAAAACTACCTCCTGAAAAAACATTTTGAGGTGATATACAAAAATGCCTCGACAATAGTTACGGTAGATTAGCTATCGTGGTATAGTGTGTCTGTCACCCCGTTCTTATTGCGCCGGGTCAACCCCACCACCACGTCCAGGATGTTGCTGCTAACCCAACGCACCGCTGCTCATCGCTGTGATAACTACGCGGTAACAGAGCAACCGTATTACTACCTCTGTTTGCCCCCTCGTTCTCGGTGAATGTCAAAGGCGCATCACAGCCGGCTATGAGATTGATACGGCTTATTGGGCTCGCCGGGATAGTGATGTCCAGTAAAAACAATGGACATCACTCGAGGCTGAAGGACAAAGAAATGCAGCGCGTACACTGTGAGCGCATATGGGGACCTGGCTGGGACGACGTGTGATGCGCGGCAACGCACAAGGTGTAGCTCCCTGACGGCCTGTAGGAACTGGCCCAATACTATATCCTCTAGCTGCTCAAGATATTACGTGCCCCCTTGGAACCCTTCAATTGTTTTGCCATCTCGTATGTCTTCTGCGTATGGTGGCCACATGCAGGATTCAGCAAGCAACGGCTCCTTTGCAACACATAGTTATAGAGACGCTCTACTGGAGAGATATATTTCCAAATGCCTCACATTTCCATCGTAGTAGTAGTTTGTGTGATTGTCATCTCCCAACCCTCCTCCCATGTCTCGAGACCGGTTGTGTTTCTACGAGGGTCTAGGTTTATAAGGAGAACTAGCTAAGAAAGGTATGAGCTAGGTCGGTGTGGAAACTTACATTTCTACCGTGTCTTTTGTAAGTGTGGGTATGCTTATAGGTGGGAGGTTGGTGGGTATATCAGATAATCATTTAAAGTCTAGTTGAACATTGTATCTTTTAGTCCAAGGTAATCTCACATGTCTATCAGTGGGCGCTCCTCTGATAAAAATCAGATGGGAGATACATATCTCCGGTAGTAAGGCCGAGAGAAAAGGTTATCTAAGATAAGTAATCGCGAGGTACTAGCGAGCTATCCACGTTGCACACCTAGCGTGCTCGCGTTGGGCGAATTTTTTTCTTGTTTAGGTTGCCGATTTGTTTCTTTAGGCTCGTTAGGTGGGCGAGGAAAAATAACTTTCGATTAATTTTCCAAAAGCAAGCTATCCCGTCCACGCATGCCTCTCATGGCCAAGCTAGGGTTCCTCTCACCCCGTGGCCGCCGCTCGCCATGGCCCTGCGGAGGAAGGTGGGGGAGGACGTGGCGGTGCCAAGCGTGAAGGCAGTGACATTCCGGTAGCCCTCCTCCTATTGCCTATCCCGCAGCTCTGTCGTACCCGACGTTGCAGGAGGAGGAGCATTCGTGCCTGCAAGTCGCCACCTCGTGGTGGCTCTCTCATGGTGGCGTGGCGGCTAAGGAGGGGAAGAGGAGGAGTGGCCATGCCTAGAGGCGAGGAGGAGGAGAAGCCGCCTCTCCCGCTCTTGACCCTGCGCCTCCTCCTCCGCATCGCTAGTACCACCACCTGTCCACCATCCACAAGCGCCAACGGCTCCAGGCTCGTGGCCTCGCGGGAGTGCGATTCCGCTTAGGATGAGATGCCCTCGTGAACTATGCACACACGGTGTTCGACAGAGTGTCTGTGTGGTTGTTGGTCATCAAGCAGGTAATGGACATGTCCTTATTACAAACCTTTGCATATTGTTTTTTCAAAGACTGATAAGTAGTCCTTCTTTTGTGTTTCCTTATCAATCTTGTGCTTTTTTGTTGGTTAAAATACATGAGGTTCAGCTTCTAAATTATGTGAGGTTCCTTTTTTTCAAATGTTTTATTCGCTATTGTGATATGATCTAACTTTCTGATGTAACCTTGTGATGTTCTAGCGAGACGGACGTATGAAGAGAAGATGAGAGACAACTTTTTGCGATGTTGGCTCCTAAAAACCTGACTAGGGAGTGAGTTTCTTGTGGGTTCTCGTGGTCCCGCTGTCTGCTCTATATTTCAACCTCGTGGAACTTTTTGCCGTGCTTGACCGGGCCAACATGGAGAACCTTCTCAATGCCGGGTTTATTAGGATGCTGCATTTGGCATGTTTTGCATTGGAAGGATATCATCCATGCTTACCATGAGGGCTATGCAAAGGCCGATCTGCAAAGGTTTAATCCCCGCTCCTAGCTTTGTGTAAGTGATGCTTTCATCTTCAGTTATGACTAGGTTTGTGATAGAATTATATTTCAGTTTCTTAATTGTTTGCAAACCTATCACAGGGACACGATCAAACAGATCCAATTCATCTGATGCTCCATCTTGGTTCACTACTTTGTCATCTTTTACTTCATTGTGAGTATTCAGTCTTCTCTGTTCTATTGCAATATTTCATAAGGTGAATTCATCTTAATTTTCAATGAATGCAAATACCTAGAAAATTTCAACATTGGTTGACAGCTCCGCCAAATTCTTTTCAGCCTACTTGCGATTTAGACACTATGAGTGGTTACCACATGTTATTTTAGAACACGATGCTATTGTCTGTTGCTAGCTTATTGAGCGAATAAGAATGTAAAAATAGACCAATCAATATTTATTTAATTAAACTACTATTGGATGACTTTTTCATGAGGATTTGGGGCGTCCGTTTCACTGTCACACTAAATATTTGATTGCAATTTGGGTATCAGATCCAAGTAACAGATTTACAGGACAATAATAACACATAGATCACTCTTGGGGGAACCCAATACAATACGATACTCATGTAAGGACCTTCTGCATTGTGTCCCGAACTGAACTTCCGTTACGGATACAATTTTCAAATGAATACTCGTTGGAATTTCAGGAAATCGAATACTCAATCAAGAGAGCAACCTGCAACCTACAAAACCACGGGATAATCAAATCCAGCGAATTAAGCCACCATATTGTACTCATACAGACTGTGTTGGGCTGCCACTAGCATGCCTCTCGAGCCAGCTTCTGAGCCAAGCTGCACAGGTGCTGTGCCATATAAAGGCTCACTTAAATACAGAGCACCAACGTTTTCTTGCCTCCGCAATGACTCATATTATATTATATGTGTACTAGAGAAGGATATAGACCAAATTGCTGTTATAAAAAGACCCCAGTTTTCTGTTGGAGTTACAGCCGTGCATTTCTTGTTTCTGTACTTTTTTTCGAAATGGGAACATAGCCCAGCCTCCAACGTATCTTATTATTGTCATCGCCAGAAGGAACAAAAAACAAACATGTTTCAGGAGAGAAACCATTCTTTTGGTTAGCGTTGATCAACCATCTCATCTTTGCAGCAGTGATGACTGCCTGATTTGCATGCTGATTACTGATATGTCTCCAACGTATCTATAATTTCTGATGCTCCATGATCATATTATGCCAATTGCTATATATTTTCTCCCTTATTTATAGCATTTTTATACGTTTTCCGGGACTAACCTATTAACAAGATGCCAAGTGCCAGTTCCCTGTTTTCTGCTGTTTTTGGTTTCAGAAACATTGTTCTGGAAACATTCTCGGAATTGGACCCCACAAAGCCCGAAGTGCCTATTTTCCCCGGAAGCATCTAGAACACCGAAGAGGAGTCGAAGACGGGCATCAGGGGGGCCACACCATAGGGTGGCGCGGCCTCCCCTTGGCCGCGCCAGCTATGGGTGTGGGCCCCCTGGCCTCCACCGCCTCTGCCCTTTCGCCTATTTATTTCCCTCGGATGGAAAACCCTAAGCACCCGATAAAGAATCCCCAAAAAGTTCCGCAACTGCCATCATCGTCAACCCTAGATCAGAGGGGTTCTGGAGCTGTCTCACGGCACCCTGCCGGAGAGGAAATCATCACCGGAGGTTCTACATCACCATGCCTGCCTCCGGAGTGATGCGTGAGTAGTTCATCCCTGGACTATGGGTCCATAGCAGTAGCTAGATGGATGTCTCCTCCTCATATGCCTCCATGTTTCAGAAAACCCTAAACACCTAACCAAAAATCGCCTAAAAGTTCCGCAACCGCCGTTGTCGTTGATACGTCTCCAAAGTATCTATAATTTCTGATGCTCCATGATCATATTATGCCAATTGCTACATGTGTTCTCCCTTATTTATAGCATTTTTATAAGTTTTCCAGGACTAACCTATTAACAAGATGCCAAGTGCGAGTTCCCTGTTTTCTGCTGTTTTTGGTTTCACAAAAGTTATTCTGGAAAAATTCTCGGAATTGGACCCCACAAAGCCCGAAGTGCCTATTTTCCCTGGAAGCATCCAGAACACCGAAGAGGAATCGAAGACGGGCATCAGGGGAACCACACCATAGGGTGGCGCGGCCTCCCCCTGGCCGCGCCAGCTATGGGTGTGGGCCCCCTGGCCTCCACCGCCTCTGCCCTTTCGCCTATTTATTCCCCCTGGATGGAAAAACATAAGCACCTGATAAAAAAATCCCCGAAAAGTTCTGCAGCCGTTGTCGTCGTCAACCCTAGATCAAGGGGGTTCTAGAGCTATCTCCCGGCACCCTGCCGGAGAGGAAATCATCACCGGAGGCTTCTACATCACCATGCCTGTATCCGTAGTGATGCGTGAGTAGTTCATCCCTGGACTACGGGTCCATAGCAGTAGCTAGATGGTTGTCTCCTCCTCATATGCATCCATGTTTAGATCTCGTGAGCTCCCTATCATGATCGAGATTGATCTTATGTAATTCTGTATGCTGTGTTTGCTGTGATCTGATGAATATTGACCTTATGCCAAGTTGATCATAGTGTTTACTGCATCTGTTATTTGTGATCTAGCATGCTTTCCGTTTCTACTGGTTGCTCTGGCATTGCTAGTGAATCCAAGAGGGAGTATTTATGCTAGATAGTGGGTTCATGCCTCCTTTTCGCCTGTGCTCGAGTGACAGAAACGTGACGGGGGAGGATGTGATGTTGCCACTAGGGTGAAAACAGCGGTGAGAGTGCCCGCATGTACAATCATTGCTTATATTACACATATTGTTTAATGTAGTTATCTGTTGTTTTCAACTTAATTCTTAGCTAAGGGGGTTCGGATGATAACTTAAGGGTGGATTATTAGTCATAGATGCAGATGGATTTCGGTCTATGTATTTTGTTGTAATGCCCGCACTAAATATCATAGTAGTCATCATGTTATATTGTGCACTAGGGTGCAACCTCTATTTGTCAATTGCCCAGCTGTAATTTGTTCACCCAACATGTTATTTTTATGGAGAGACACCACTAGTGAACCTATGAACCCCGGTCCATTTTTCCACACTGTTAAACAAACCACCACAATTTCCTGCTCTCTTTACTTACTTCAAGCATACACAGTTTTCCACACTATATGTTTAGTCTTTGTTTTCAGCAAGATCGGTGAGATTGACAAGCTCACTATATCGTTGGGGCAAAGTATGTTGGTTGTGTTGTGTGCAGGTTCCACGTTTTTGCTAACACCGGTGAAGCGCCAGCACCACCGTCAGTGGCACCAACCTTCCGAAGGTCCTCTTTCTCCTAGTGGATTGATAACCCTGATTCTTAACTAAGGGGAAAACTCCTACCGCTATGCTCATCACACCCTCCTCTTGGGGTTCCCAACGCAAGCATCAAGGATTTTTCTAGCGCCGTTGCCGGGGAGGAAGAAGTCTTCTTGCAAGGGGAGTCTCTCACTCTCAACCTCTTTATTTTGTTTATTGTCTTGTTTTTTTTGTCTTGTTTTACTTCTCTATATTAAAAACACAAAAAAAATTAGTTTACTTTATAATTGTTATTTATTTGCTTGCTATTATTTTGCTAAAATGAGTTCCTCTGAGAATAGTAAGTTGTGTGACTTCACTAGCACAAACAACCAAAATTTTATTTGCACACCTGTTGCTCCACCTGCTCCTACTATTGCTTTCTATGAGATTAAACCTGTTTTATTAAATCTTGTTATGAAAGAGCAATTTTCTGGTATTCGTACTGATGATGCTGCTGCCCACCTTAATAATTTTGTTGAACTATGTGAGATGCAAGAATATAAAGATGTGGATGGAGATATTATTAAACTGAAATTATTTCCTTTCTCTTTGAGAGGAAGAGCTAAAGAATGGTTTCTAACTTTGCCTAGAAACAGTATTGATTCATGGACTAAGTGTAAAGATGCTTTCATTGGAAAATATTATCCTCCTGCTATGATTATATCCCTGAAAAGTGACATAATGAATTTTAAACAATTTGATAATGAACATGTTGCTAAAGCTTGGGAAAGAATGAAAACTATGGTGAAGAATTGTCCCACTCATGGACTGACTACTTGGATGATTATACAAACTTTTTATGCGGGACTGAATTTCTCCTCAAGGAACCTATTGGATTCAGCTTCTAGAGGTACCTTTATGTCCATCAATTTGGGCAATGAAACAAAGCTTCTTGATGATACGATGATAAATTATTCAGAGTGGCACACTGAGAGAGCTCCACAAGGTAAGAAGGTAAATTATGTTGAGGAAACCTCCTCTTTGAGTGAAAGGCTTGATGCTACTATGTCTATGCTTGTTAATGGTAAAGCTCAAGTTGATCCAAATAATGTTCCTTTAGCCTCTTTGGTTGCTCAAGAAGAGAATGCTGATCTAAACTTTATTAGAAATAATAATTTTAACAACAATGCTTATAGAAATAATTTTGGTGGAAACAATTATAAGCCCTATCCTCCTAATAATGGTTATGGTAATTCTTATGGCAACTCCTACAATAGCAATAAAAGCTCTACCCCTGATCTTGAAAACATGCTTAGAGAATTTATTAGCACACAAACTGCTTTTAATAAATCTGTTGAGGAAAAGCTTGGTAAAATAGATGTTCTTGCCTAAAAAATAGATAACCTTTCTATTGATGTTGATTTTCTAAAACTAAAGGTTTTGCCACAAGATGTTAAACAAAGTAAAACTTTGAATGCCATCCAAGTTCAAATTTATAATAATGTTAGGTTGATGGCTGAATTACGTGCTAGGTGGGAAAGAGAAGATGAATTGGCTAGAAAGAATAATATTGCTATAGTTTGTTCTATCACAACCACTAGTAAAACTGAAGATCCAAGTGCTAGTAAACCTCGTACTATCAATGTTAAAGTAGTTGGTGTTAACAAAGTCCCTACTCCTTCGGTGAAACGTGCTAAATTGCTTCAAATTGCTGAACTACTTCTACTAATAGTGCTGACATTTTTAGAGATATAGGAGACAATGGTCCCATTACTTTTGATGATAATAACTTTGATTTTGATGATCGTAATATCTTTAAAGTTATTATGTTTCTACAAAATCTTGCTAGAAGTCCCAATGCTAGTGCCATGAATATGGACTTTACTAAACATATTACCAATGCTCTCATGAAAGTTTGGGAAGAAAAGTTAAAACTTGAAACATCTATCCCTAGGAAATTAGATGATGGTTGGGAACCTATCATTAAGATAAAAGTAAATGATTTTTATTGCAATGCTTTGTGTGATCTTGGTGCTAGTATCTCTGTTATGCCTCAAAAGCTTTATGATATGCTTGATCTACCACAGTTGGAACACTGTTATTTCGATGTTCATCTTGCTGATAATGCTAAGAAGAAACCTATTGGTAGAATTGATGATGTTCTTATTGTGGTTAACAATAACCTTGTCTCTGTTGATCTTGTTGTTATGAACATTGAATGCATTGCTTCTTGTCCTATTGTTTTGGGAAGACCTTTTCTTAGAACTGTTGGTGTTGTTATTGATATGAAAGAGGGGAGTACTAAATATCAATTCCCCCTCAAGAAAGGTATGGAACACTTTCCTAGAAAGAGGATGAAGCTAAATTTTGACTCTATTATTAGAGAAGTTATGATGTTGATGCTTCTTCGCTTGAAAATACTTGAGTTGATCTTTTATGCCTAGCTGAAAGGCGTTAAAGAAAAGCGCTACCGGAGACAACCCGTTTTATTTTTCTGTTTTCATTCAGTTTTCCTTTGTTTTATTTTGTGTGCTTTGCACCTGGGTGTTTTCTATTTCCTTAGAAACCCCGCTATATCTTTTCTTTTGTGTTTTTGTTGAGCCAAGTAAAGCCTCTAATGGAAAGTTGAGACTAGATTCCGGATTTCTGCGTAGGAAACATATTTCTTATGTCCATTGTTAATTACGTATAAAATCACAGAACATTCAAAATGACATGATTTGTTTTGTGCATAATCTTGGGATATATACGCAAGTTTTATTAGTTGAACACTTTTTTATTTGAGAAACAGAAGATTTTCGAAAAAAATCAGTCTCTTCTTGCTGTTCTGTTTTGACAGATTTCTGCCAATAATTGCATTTGCATCTTAATCTCTTTCTTTTGGTGTTCTTTTGAGAAATTTATTTTTAAAATAGGTTGTGATAGTAGCTAATGTGTTTTTTAGGGCTAGGATTGTGTTAAAACTGAACCATGTGAATTTATTATTTCGATTGCACTAACGTTACTAATGAAGATTGTGAGAATTTTGGTGTGAAGAAAGTTTTCAAGGGTCAAGAGAAGAGGATGATATGATGTGATCAAGAAGAGTGAAAATCCTAAGCTTGGAAATTCCCAGTGGTACATCCCAGAAAATTATAAGAAGACTCAAGCGTCTAAGCTTGGAGATGCCCAAGGCATCCCCTTCTTCACCAATAAATTATTAGGTCACTTCTAGTGAAACTATATTTTTATTCGGTCACACCTTATATGCTTTACTTGGAGCGTCTTTTATTTTTATTTTTGTTTAAATTTTTCTTTGAGTTCGTTTTATTTTCATAATAATCTTGTTTGGACCCCAGCATTCTTTTATTGGAGAGTGACACGCTCCACTTTTTCACGAGAATACGTTTAATTCTTAGTCTCTGTCTGTCTCCTGCCTTTATTTAGCTTCTGTTTTGCATGCATCTCTTACAAGAGCTGTTAGTTTTAGTAGTATTATTTTAGTACTCTCATGTTTTCTTGCTGTATCATAAATAGTATTTTTGTTAAAACATATCTTGTATGATGCTTGTTGGGAAAAAAACTGCTACTTGATGTAGAATTTATTTACAGTACTAGTAGAAGCTTGTATAGACTGTGGCTAGAACTTTTTCATGCCATGCTAAATGTTATTTTAGGTTTAAAGCCTTGTGGTTATTGAGTAGTATGAATAGCCTTTAATAGATGAGAGCGTTTAGTATGTCTTGAAAGATTCATGAGTTGTTCTTGTCACAGTAAAGCATCAATATATGGTATTCTCTTTCGAATGTTTTATTTGGTTGACTTGGCGCATGCTCACACCATGTTTATGACTACAAACCAGTCACGAGTAGCCTCCATGACCACTTAGTTTTTGAACTTGTGATACCTCTTATGCTTTAATTAATGATGCTTATGTCTCTATGCATGATTATGGCTCTTATGCTCTCTTGGTTTGTCACTCCCAGTCTTTTGCTAGCCTCCACCTGTACTGAGTATGGAATTCTACTCGTGCATCCAAACTCCTTAAACCAAAGTTTTCCCATTGTGTACACCATACCTACCTATATGTGGCATTTAACTGCCACTGCAAGTAAATTGCTCATGTGTTACCTTTAAAACCTTCAAAATTACTCATGCTTTGTGTTCTTGTTTTTCCTCATTATGACGTCAATAGAAAATATTTATCTCATTGTTGATTGGATTTCACACCATGGACTAGTGGCTTCATCCTCTTATCCAAATGATGGAAGAGCTGGCAGCGGGGTGCCTAGCCCCAAATTTAATACAAACAAATTCTCTTCACAATTTTTGCCCCTGATTTATCAGTCAAAGCATAATCGTGTAAACAAAAGAGAAAGAGGGATGAACTTCTACACCAGTTGCGTCCTTCACCATGGGAGCCTCTCTTGTGAATCCAGTTTGCTTGTGATGTACTGTATTGTCTGTTTACCATTTGGTGACATTAGCATACACCTCTCCTAAAAAAATAGACACACTTTCACGGTGTCAAACTTTTAATATCTCTGTTTAATAAAATAAAACGCTCTAGCACATGAGTGATCCCTGCTTCTCTCTGCGAAGGGCCTTTTTTTATTTTTATGTTGAGTCTCCATCTTCTAACTTTATGCACATTTGAGAGAGCATTTTTGCCATAAACATATATAATTACTTCATGATGTGATATTATTTGTTCTTAAATCATTTGTTCTAGACTTCCTCTTGAACTTTGAAAGTGTCCTGGCATTTATGTTTTGTCCCACTCTTAAGGACTAGCAAAATACCACTTTTCCAGGCTTTCTCTTTACCTGAAACAGACGTTTATCTTACTTTGCATTATTATCCATGATCCTTTATTTAAGATACTCTTCATGGTGCAAAGTGATTGCTATGCTTTATTATTAAAGTTCTATTTATCATGTTTGTGTTTGAAGTTCTATGATCTCAGCGTACATATGCTTTTACATTATAATGATCAAGATTATGATAGTAGCATGTCACCTAATAAATAATTGTTTTATCGTTATCTACTCGAGGACGAGTAGGAACTAAGCTTAGAGATGCTTGATACGTCTCCAACGTATTTTTAATATCTGATGCTCCATGATCATATTATGCCAATTGCTACATGTTTTCTCCCTTATTTAAAGCATTTTTATACGTTTTCCGGGACTAACCTATTAACAAGATGCCAAGTGCCAGTTCCCTGTTTTCTGCTGTTTTTGGTTTCAGAAACGTTGTTCTGGAAACATTCTCGGAATTCGACCCCACAAAGCCCGAAGTGCCTATTTTCCCCGGAAGCATCCAGAACACCGAAGAGGAGTCGAAGACGGGCATCAGCGGGGCCACACCATAGGGTGGCGCAGCCTCCCCTTGGCCGCGCCAGCTATGGGTGTGGGCCCCCTGGCCTCCACCGCCTCTGCCCTTTTGCCTATTTATTTCCCCCGGATGGAAAACCCTAAGCACCTGATAAAGAATCCACAAAAAGTTTCGCAACTGCCATCATCGTCAACCCTAGATCAGAGGGGTTCTGGAGCTGTTTCACGGCACCCTGCCGGAGAGGAAATCATCACCGGAGGTTCTACATCACCATGCCTGCCTCCGGAGTGATGCGTGAGTAGTTCATCCCTGGACTACGGGTCCATAGCAGTAGCTAGATGGATGTCTCCTCCTCATATGCCTCCATGTTTAGATTTCTTGAGCTGCCTATCATGATCGAGATTGATCTTATGTAATTATATATGCTGTGTTTGCTGGGATCCGATGAATATTGACCTTATTCCAAGTTGATTATAGTCTTTATTGCATATGTTATTTGTGATCTTGCATGATTTTCGTTGCTAGTGGTTGCTCTGGCCAAGTAGTTGCTAGTGACTCCAAGAGGGAGTATTTATGCTAGATAGTGGGTTCATGCCTCCTTTTTCGCATGTGCTCGAGTGACAGAAACGTGATGGGGGAGGATGTGATGTTGCCACTCGGGAGAAAACAACGGTGAGAGTGCCCGCGTGTACAAACATTGCTTACATTACACACATTGTTTAATGCAGTTATTTGTTGGTTGCAACTTAATACCTAAGGGGGTTTGGATGATAACCTGAGGGTGGATTATTAGTCATAGATGCAGATGGATTTCGGTCTATGTATTTTGTTGTAATGCCCGCACTAAATATCATAGTAGTCATCATGTTATATTGTGCCCTACGGCGCAACCTCTATTTGTCAATTGCCCAGTTGTAATTTGTTCACCCAGCATGTTATTTTTATGGAGAGACACCACTAGTGAACCTATGAACCCCGATCCATTTTTCCACACCGTTAAACAAACCACAACAATTTCCTGCTCTCTTTACTTACTGCAAGCATACACTGTTTTCCACACTATACGTTTAATCTTTGTTTTCAGCAAGACCTGTGAGCTTGACAACCTCACTGTACCGTTGGGGCAAAGTGTTTTGGTTGTGTTGTGTGCAGGTTCCACGTTATTGCTGACACCGGTGAAGCGCCAGCACCTCCGTCAGTGGCATCAACCTTCCGAAGGTCATTTTTCTCCTACTGGAATTATAACCCTGGTTCTTAACTAAGGGGAATACTCCTACCGTTGTGCTCATCACACCCTCCTCCTGGGGTTCCCAACGCAAGCATATGTCGTCAACTCTAGATTAGGGATTTCTGGAGCTGTCTCCCGGCACACTGCCGGAGAGGAAATCATCACCGGAGGTTTCTTCATCGCCATGCCTGCCTCCGGAGTGATGCGTGAGTAGTTCATCCTTGGACTACGGGTCCATATCAGTAGCTAGATGGTTGTCTTCTCATCATATGCCTCCATGTTTAGATCTCGTGAGCTCCCTATCATGATCGAGATTGATCTTATGTAATTATATACGCTGTGTTTGCTGGGATCCGATGAATATTAAATTTATGCCAAGTTGATTATAGTCTTTATTGCATATGTTATTTGTGATCTTGCATGCTTTTCGTTGCTAGTGGTTGCTCTGGCCAAGTAGTTGCTAGTGACTCCAAGAGGGAGTATTTATGCTAGATAGTGGGTTCATTTCTCCTTTTCGCCTGTGCTCGAGTGACAGAAACGTGACGGGGGAGGATGTGTTGTTGCCAGTAGGGAGAAAACAGCGGTGTGAGTGCCCGCGTGTACAATCTTTGCTTACATTACACATATTGTTTAATGAAGTTATCTGTTGCTTGCAACTTAATACCTAAGGGGGTTCGGATGATAACCTGAGGGTGGATTATTAGTCATAGATGCAGATGGATTTTGGTCTATGTATTTTGTTGTAACACCGTCACTAAATATCATAGTAGTCATCATGTTATAATATGCACTACGGTGCAACCTCTATTTGTCAATTGGCCAACTATAATTTGTTCACCAAACATGCTATCTTTTATGGAGAGACACCACTAGTGAACCTATGAACCCCGGTCCATTTTCTTACACTGTTCAACAAACCACAAAAGTTTCCTGCTTTGTTTACTTACTGCAAGCATACACCATTTTCCACACTATATGTCTAATCTTTGTTTTCATCAAGACCGGTGAGATTGACAACCTCACTGTACCGTTCGGACAAAGTATTTTGGTTGTGTTGTGTGCAGGTTCCACGTTGTTGCTGACACCGGTGAGGCGCCATCACCACCGTCAGTGGCATCAACCTTCCCGAGATCCTCTTCCTCCTACTGGATTGATAACCTTGGTTCTTAACTGAGGGAATTCTTACCGCTTGCTCTTCAAACCCTCCTCTTGGGGTTCCCAACACGCCATCCATAGCAGCAAGAATTCCTGGCACCATGAAGGTGTAGCAAAGAATATTTGTCGCCAACGCAAGCATCAAGGAATTTCTCGTGCCTTTGCCTGGGAGGAAGAAGTCTTCTGGCAAGGGGAGTCTCTCACTCTCAACCTCTTTATTTTGTTTATTGTCTTGTTTTTATTTTTGTCTTGTTTTACTTCTCTATATTAAAAACACAAAACAAATTAGTTTACTTTATAGTTGTTATTTATTTGCTTGCTATTATTTTGCTAAAATGAGTTCCTCTGAGAATACTAAGTTGTGTGACTTCACTAGCACAAACAACAATGTTTTTATTTTCACACCTATTGCTCCACCTTCTCCAACTGCTGCTTTCTATGAAATTAAACCTGCTTTACTAAATCTTGTTATGAAAGAGCAATTTTCTGGTATTAGTACTGATGGTGATGCTTCTCACCTTAATAATTATTTTGAACTATGTGAGATGCAAAAAATATAAAGATGTGGATGGAGATATTATTAAACTGAAATTATTTTCTTTCTCTTTGAGAGGAAGAGCTAAATAATGGTTGCTAACTTTGCCTACAAATAGTATTGATTCATGGACTAAGTGTAAAGATGCTTTCATTGGAAAATATGATCCTCCTGCTATGATTATATCCTTGAAAAGTGACATAATGAATTTTAAACAATTTGATAATGAACATGTTGCTAAATCTTGGGAAAGAATGAAAACTATGGTGAAGAATTGTCCCACTCATGGACTGACTACTTGGATGATTATACAAACTTTTTATGCGGGACTGAATTTCTCCTCAAAGAACCTATTGGATTCAGCTTCTATAGGTGCCTTTATGTCCATCACTTTGGGCAATGCAACAAAGCTTCTTGATGATATGACGATAAATTATTCAGAGTGGCACACTAAGAGAGGTCCACAAGGTAAGAAGGTAAATTATGTTGAGGAAACCTCCTCTTTGAGTGAAAGGCTTGATGCTATTATGTCTATGCTTGTTAATGGTAAAGCTCAAGTTTATCCAAATAATGTTCCTTTAGCCTCTTTGGTTGCTCAAGAAGAGCATGTTGATGTAAACTTTATTAGAAATAATAATTTTAAAAACAATGCTTATAGAAATAATTTAGGTGGAAACAGTTATAATCCCTATCCTCCTAATAATGGTTATGATAATTCTTATGACAACTCCTACAATAGCAATAAAATATCTACCTCTGATCTTGAAAACATGCTTAGAGAATTTATTAGCACACACTTCTTTTAATAAATCTGTTGAGTAAAAGCTTGGTAAAATAGATGTCCTTGCCTCTAAAGTAGATAGCCTAGCTATTGATGTTGATTTTCTAAAACTGAAGGTTTTTACACAAGATGTTAAACAAAGTAAAACTTTGAATGCCATCCAAGTTCAAATTGATAATAATGTTAGGTTGATGGATGAATTACGTGCTAGGTGGGGAAGAGAAGATGACTTGGCTAGAAAGAATAATATTGCTAGAGTTTGCACTATCACAACCACTAGTAAAACTGAAACTCCAATTGCTAGTAAATCTCCTACTATCAATGGTAAAGTAATTGGTGTTAATAAAGTCCCTACTCCTTCGGTGAAACGTGCTAAATTGCCTCAAATTGCTGAAACTGCTTCTAATAAAAGTGCTGAAATTTTTAGAGATGTAGGAGATAATGGTCCCATTACTTTTGATGATAATAATTTTGATTTTTATGATTGCAATATCTCTGAAATTATTATGATTATACAAAATCTTGCTAGATGTCCCAATGCTAGTGCCATGAATATGGCCTTTACTAAACATATTACCAATGCTCTCATAAAAGTTAGGGAAGAAAAGTTGAAACTTGAAACATCTATCGCTAGGAAATTATATTATGGTTGGGAATCTATCATTAAGATAAAAGTAAATTATTTTGATTGCAATTCTTTGTGTGATCTTGGTGCTAGTATCTCTGTTATGCTTCAAAAGCTTTATGATATGCTTGATCTACCACCGTTGGAACACTGTTATTTAGATGTTCATCTTGCTAATAATGCTAAGAAGAAACCTCTTGGTAGAATTGATGATGTCCTTATTATGGTTAACAATAACCTTGTCCCTATTGATTTTGTTGTTATGAACATTGAATGCAATGCTTATTGTCCTATTTTTTTGGGAAGACCTTTTCTTAGAACTCTTGGTGCTATTATTGATATTAAAGAGGGGAGTATTAAATATCAATTTCCCCTCAAGAAAGGTATGGAACACTTTCCTAGAAAGAGGATGAAGCTACCTTTTGACTCTATTAATATAGAAAGTTATGATGTTTATGCTTCTTAACTTGAAAATACTTGAGTTGCTTTCTATGCCTAGCTGAAAGGTGTTAACGAAAAGCGCTACCGTGAGACAACCCGTTTTATTTCTCTGTTTTCAATCAGTTTTCCTTTGTTTTCTTTTATGTGCTTTGCACCTGGGTATTGTATATTTACTTATAAACCCCTCTGTATCTTTTGTTTTTTGTGTTTTTGTTGAGCCAAGTAAATCCTCTAATGGAAAGTTAAGACTATATTTCGGACTTCTGCGCAAGAAACAGATATTTGCTGTCCACTGTTAAATATGTATAAAATCACAGAAAAACCAAAATGACCTGATATTTTTTGTGCTTAATCCTGGGGTATATACGCAACTTTTCTTATTTGACCACTGTTTTATTTGAGCAACATAATAGTTTCAAAAAATCGATCTTTACCTGCTATTTTGTTTCCAAGGGTCAAAAGAAGAGGATGATATGATGTGACCAAGAAGAGTGAAGAGCCTAAGCTTGGGGATTCCCCGGTGGTACATCGTAGAAAATTCCAAGAATACTCAAGCGTCTAAGCTTAGGGATGCCCAAGGCATCCCCTTCTTCATCAACAAATTATCAGGTCACTTCTAGTGAAACTATATTTTTATTCGGTCACACCTTATGTGCTTTACATGGAGCGTCTTTTATTTTTGGCACTAAGTTTGTTTTTATTTTTACAATAAGCTTGGTTGGAACCCAGCATTCTTGTATTGGAGAGTGACACGCTCCGCATTTTCATGAGAATACGTTGTATTCTTAATTTTTTTTTCTGTCCGCTGCATGTATTTAGCTCCTGTTTTGCATGCATCTCTTATCAGAGCTGTTAGTTTTAGTAGTGTTATCTGAGTACTCTCATTCTTGCTTGTTGTATCATAAAGAGTATTTTGTTAAAACATATCTTGTTTGGTGCTTGTTGTGAAAAGAAACTGCTGCTTGATGTAGAATTTATAACAGTGCTAGTAGAAGCTTGTATAGACTGTGGCTAGAACTTTTTCATGCCATGCTAAATGTTATTTTAGTTTTAAAGCCTTGTGGTTATTGAGTAGCATGAATAGCCTCAAATATATGAGAGTGTTTAATATGTCTTGAAATATTTATGAGTTGTTCTTGTCATAGTAAAGCATCAATATACAGTATTCTCTTTCGAATGTTTTATTTGGTTGACTTGGCGCATGCTCACACCATGTTTATTACTACGAACCAGTCACGAATAGTCTCCATGAACACTTAGTTTTTGAACTTGTGATACCTCTTATGCTTTAATTAATGATGCTTATGTCGTTGTGCATGATTATGGCTCTTGTGCTCTCTTGATTTGTCGCTCCCAGTCTTTTGCTAGCCTCCACCTGTACTGAGTATGGAATTCTACTTTTGCATCCAAAATCCTTAAACCAAAATTTTCCCATTGTGTACACCATACCTACCTACATGTGGTATTTCACTTCCACTCCAAGTAAATTGCTCATGTGTTACCTTTAAAACTTTCAAAATTACTCCTGTTTGGTGTTGTTGTTTTTGCTCATGAGGACGTCGATAGAGAATATTTATCTCACTTGTTGATTGGATTTCACACCCTGGACTAGTGGCTTCATCCGCTTATCCAAATGATAGAAGAGCTGGCAGAGGGTTCCCAGCCCCAAATCAATACAAACAAATTCTCTTCACTATTTTTTCCCGAGATTTATCAGTCAAACCATAATTGTGTAAACAAAAGAGAAAGAGGGATGACCTTCTACACCAGTTGGAGCCTCTCTTGTGAATCCAGTTGGCTTGTGACGTACTGTATTGTCTGTTTACCATTCGTTGACATTAACATAAACCTCTCCTAAAATATAGACACTCCTCCACGGTATGTGATTGTTGGCAGGCACCCGAGGATTCGGTTACACATGGTTTGTGAAAGATGGATGGGAGGAATGTCAAACTTTTAATACCTCTATTTAATAAAATAAAAAGCTCTAGCACATGAGTGATTCCTGCTTCCCTCTGCGAAGGGCCTTTCTTTTACTTTTATTTTGAGTCTCCATCTTCTAACTTTATGCACAGTTGAGAGAGCATTTTTGCCATTCTGAGTTTTATGTGCATGTTTCCCATAAACATCAATAATTACTTCATGATGTGATATTATTTGTTTTTAAATTATTTTCTCTAGTCTTCCTCATGAACTTTGAAAGTGTCCTAGCATTTATGTTTTGTCCCACTCTTAAGGACTAGGGAAATACCACTTTTCCATGCTTTCTCTATACCTGAAACAAATGTTTATCTTTCTTTGCATTATTATCCATGATCCTTTATTCAATATACTCTTCATGGTGCAAAGTGATTTCTATGCTTTATTATTAAAGTTCTATTTATCATGTTTGTGTTTGAAGTTTTATGATCTCAGCATGCATATGCTTTTACAATTATAATGATCAAGTTTATGATAGTAGCATGCCACCTAAAAATTATTGTGTTTTTTCGTTTACCTACTCGAGGACGAGTAGGAACTAAGCTTGGGGATGCTTGATACGTCTCCAACGTATCTATAACTTCTGATGCTCCATGATCATATTATGCCAATTGCTACATGTTTTCTCCCTTATTTATAGCATTTTTATACGTTTTCTGGGACTAACCTATTAACAAGATGCCTAGTGCCAGTTCCCTGTTTTTTGTTGTTTTTGGTTTCATAAAAGTTGTTCTGGAAACATTCTCGCAATTGGACCCCACAAACCCCGAAGTGCTAATTTTCTCCGGAAGCATCGAGATGGCCGAAGAAGATTAGAAGACGGGCAGCAGGGTGGCCACACCATAGGGTGGCGCGGCCCCCCTAGCCACGCCAGCTATGGGTGTGGGGCCCCTAGGCCTCCACCGCCTTTGCCCTTTCACCTATTTATTCCCCCCGGATGGAAAACCCTAAACACCTGATCAAAAATCCCCGAAAAGTTCTGCAGCCTCCGTCGTCGTCAACCCTAGATAAGGGGGTTCTGGAGCTGTCTCCCGGCATCCTGCTGGAGAGGAAATCATCACCGGAGGCTTCTTCATCACCATGCCTGCCTCCGGAGTGATGTGTGAGTAGTTCATACTTGTACTACGGGTCCATAGAAGTAGCTAGATGGTTGTCTTCTCCTCATATGCCTCCATGTTTAGATCTCTTGAGCTGCCTGTCATGATCGAGATTGATGTTATGTAATTCTATATGCTGTGTTTGCTGGGATCCGATGAATATTGAGCTTATGCCAAGTTGATTATAGTCTTTTTTGCATATGTTATTTGTGATCTTGCATGCTTTCCGTTGCTAGTGGTTGCTCTGGCCAAGTAGTTGCTAGTGACTCCAAGATGGAGTATTTATGCTAGATAGTGGGTTCATGTCTCCTTTTCACCTTTGCTTGAGTGACAGAAACGTGACGGGGGAGGATGTGCTGTTGCCAGTAGGAATAAAACAGCGATGTGAGTGCCCGTGTGTACAATCATTTCTTCCATGACACACATTGTTTAATGCAGTTATCTGTTGCTTGCAACTTAATACCTAAGGGGGTTCGAATGACAACCTGAGGATGGATTATTAGTCATAGATGCAGATGGATTTCGGTCTATATATTTTGTTGTAATGCCCGCACTAAATATCATAGTAGTCATCATGTTATAATATGCACTACAGTGCAACCTCTATTTGTCAATTGCCGAGTTGTAAATTGTTCACCCAGCATGCTATCGTTTATGGAGATACACCGCTAGTGAACCTATGAACCCTGGTCCATGTTCTTACACTGTTAAACAAAGCACAATAATTTCCTGCTTTCTTTACTTACATCAAGCATACACCATTTTCCACACTATACGTCTAATCTTTGTTTTCATCAAGACCGATGAGATTGACAACCTCACTGTACCGTTGGGACAAAGTATTTTGGTAGTGTTGTGTGCAGGTTCCACGTTGTTGCTGACACCGTTGAGGCGCCATCACCACCGTCAGTGGCATCAACCTTCCCGAGATCCTCTTCCTCCTACTGGATTGATAACCTTGGTTCTTAACGGAGGGAAATTCTTGAAGGGAATATACCCGAGAGGCAATAACAAAGTGGTTATTATCTTATTCCTTGTTTATGATAAATGTTTATTTCTCATGCTAGAATTGTATTAACCGGAAACGTTTATACATGTGTGTTTAATAAACAAACAATGGTTCCTAGTAAAGACTGTCTTTTAACTAGCTCGTTGATTAATAGATGATCAAGGTATTCTGATCATGAACTTTGGATGTTGTTAATAACGAGGTCATGTCATTAGAAGAATGATGTCATTAGAATATGTCATTAGAAGTCATTTAGTTTATATTGTTATATCTTGCGTACGAAGTAACTTATTCCTTAGATCATGAGATCATGTCAATCACCGATACCGGAAGGGTGCTTTGATGTCATCAAGCGTCACACCGACTATAAAGGTGTCGTTAGGTATTCGGAAAGTATTAGTTGAGGCTCATGGATCAATAGTGGGATTTGTCCATCCAAAATGGCGGAGAGATATACTCTGGGCCCTCTCGGTGATATCACATCGACACCGCTTGCAAGCACGTGACTAGGTCACAATGATGTCATATCACGGGAACGAGAAAACAGTACTTGTCGGGTAACAAGATCGAACAAGGTATGGTTGAAACGGATGATCGGATCTCGGACAAGTACAATATCGCGAGACAAAGGGAAATAGTTACGACATTGAAGGTTCACACGATCACGAGATTCATCGTTGAATATATAGGAGTCATCACGGATCTCCAGATCCCGCTATTGATTATTGATCGGAGAGGAGTCTCGATCATGTCTATCTTATTCGTGGACCGTAGGGTGACCCACTTAAGGTTCGATGACGCATTTGAGTGGATACGGAATAACGAAGAATGTTTTGAGCAACACCGAAATTGTTTCGGAGAAAATTGAAATAGTTCAAGGGGGTTTTCATCGAATGGTTGTTAATAGAATTAACAAATGATTCGAGGTGCTATATGCAAATGTTTGTTAATAGAATTAACAAATGATGAAATAAAGAAATAAAAATGTTTCATTTATTTATTAAAGAAAAACTCTTGGATTTTCTAAGTGGGAAATAAAGGAAGGATGAGTGGATCTGAGTGGAGTGTCCACTCAAATGACGAGGGAAGAGGTGGGGGCACCTCCATGGGCTGCCTCCTCCCTCTCCTATAAATAGAGGGCATGCGATCCCTCTCTCTCTCACACACTTGCCCACCTCACTTCCTCTCCACCCGCTGCTCCATTCCATGGTCTCCGGCTTGGCGAAGCCCTGACTGTGGGATTCTTCGCCACCACCACGCCGTCGTGCTGCTGGAGTTCCGAGGGATCCACTACTTCCGCCTCCCCGTTGGATCAAGGGAACGGAGGTCGTCATAAATCGTACGTGTGACCGATCACGGAGCCACCTCCGCATTGCGGTGCACATCTTCTCGCTCTCGGGATCGGTGAGAGTACGACTACGCCAAAAACGAGATTTGATATCGTAATGCTTTGAGTCTTCGAGGGTATGTTCTTCTTAAGATTCTCTCTATGCCCGTTGCTTTCATCTCCTAGATTATATCTTGGCCTTTCGGGTGTCTCCCGCGTAGGATTTTTTTTTTGTTTTCTATGCAACGACCCCTTCAATTCTTACCGCTTGCTCATCAAACCCTCCTCTTGGGGTTCCCAACACGTCATTCATAGCAGCAGGAGTTCCTGGCACCATCAAGGTGTAGCAAGGAATTTCTTCGCCAACGCAAGCATCAATTACTGACCAAGGTAGCACTACCATCTGGACATGAAGAGCAGTAGCACAAGTGTGGCGCACGTATTTTGAGGTTCCTGAATTGAACAAGATGACCAATCACCGGAGGCAATTGACATTGGAAACGATGGTTTTGGGGAGGTGAAACAGACATGGCATGCATTTAACTTCATAAATTTCAAAACCAATTGATATGCAGAGACGTTGTTACTCCTTGTTACACGAGACTGTTCCCTGGCAACTTGTTGTTGCCAAGGTTTCCCAGGAGGGATCCCTGAAGGGGAATCTAGAGTTGAGAACAGAGATCGAGCTCTCGTCGAGGGGTCACCACAAAAACATGGTCAGACTCGTCGGTTTCAGCTGATCTTGTATAAAGGTGAAGCAATATGCTTCTGTATCTCGTGGTGTTAGAGGTACCATGGATGGAGACAAAGCTTTAAAGTGGGAAATGCAATATGGTGCTAGAGAAGGTAATAATGCTTGATGCCTTAGACTTTGGTTTGGCGATATCGAATGGGTTAATCCGCTTGATCTATAAATACGTTTCTTGATTACAAGTTGTTCAATATGTAAACAATGTCTATTTCCTTATCTTATGAGGAGAAAGCGAATAACTTACTTTGAAATTGTCTACTCGTTTGGTATGTGTTGTGGGGGCTACCTTAGTGGGAAGAGTCGTATTCTGGCTCGTGCGCCATTGAGATTATTGGCAATTTCCAATAGCTCAATAGAAAACTATTTCAATTGTTATTATTTATTTTCTAGATGATAAATTGCTCATCGTTTTGAAGTATTTTTTCGGCGCATATGTATAATCTATACTTTTGGGCTTTGCAAAAGCTTGTTCCTTTTATAATTTTTTTGAATGATCTGAAGTATCTGATTGAACATTGAAAAGTTCTTTGTACTAGCGAACTTTGAAAGGCTTACTAATGAAAAATGGTCAAATGTAAACCCTGATTGATGATAAAAAATGAAGTTAATTTAGTCTTGGCCATCCTACATGGCCAACATAGATATGCTGTTTTCAAAGGTAACTTAGCTTTTTTAATGATGGATGATAGAGACTTCAGTACATGTTCCTGCTCTGAGCGGTGCCAATGATTTCTTAATTTTTTTTCATACGATAAGGAAGGTTCCGATTGTTTTTCTCAAGGGCCCGATCCTTTGTACTGCTTATGCTAATTGTTCCAAATATAACACAAGCGTATCGCCACTCGGCCATAAATAGTCGTTGGGCGACCAAATATGAGGATCTATAGCGTGGATCATAAGCTGCTACCACAGAACAAAGCGTGTGTTATTAGAGAAATAAGAAGAGGTCTTCTGTGGTACCCTAAAATGAATAATAACCAATCAATTTCGTTAATCCAATGACTGAAGACGTTTCATACTAGTGCAAAAACTGCACCGCGTCGTAGATGGGCTCAGCCCAATATCGGAGACAGAGCCGGCCCAAGAGGAAAAGAAGAATTTCTTTGTCGTTGAGAAGTCAGAACTTAGAGTTTCCCAAATCTACCAAATAGAACCCTAAATCGTGCAGGGTATGGGAGGAAGTCAACGAGATGGTCACTGGGATTGGGAGGGCGATTTGAAAGGGCAGTAGACCGTGGGAGGATCCCGCGCGCAGGAGGCCTCTGTCCGCCGGACGCTTGGCCGGGCGACAGCCGGAAGAGACGTATGTAAACTCTCCATCTAATTCATCTTGCAGGGTTAGCTATTCGTTGATACTTGTTGATTGCTTTACCTCAAACGTTTGAACCTCCCTAGATACTCTTCTTGCCCTCTTGGCAGCACGGAAAAGGTTCGAAAAATTTAAGGAAGAGTTAGGAAATATTTTTTTCGAGAACCCGCAGGAGATCCGCGCGTTTCTGTTATTAAGCTTTCAGAGGCAAACGGTTACAGTTAAGGCATTACACAGCGTGTAAATCGCCACCACAAACCACGGAACCAAGCACCACTTTGGGCCTTGGGGAGGGGAAGAACAGAAGGAAACTACTCCCTGACGATCCCACTACTACTTCTACAGGTTACCCAGAGACGTCACTCCTCTGTGATCGCGGTGGTCATCCTCTGGGCGGTTGTGAGCTTCCGATCAAAAACCCTTGCGTTTCTCTCCAGCCAAAGTGCTCTGATCACAAGGGAGATTAGGGAGTTTGCCGTTTTTTGATCCTTGCGAGAGAGCGGCCTGACTGTCGTGGGCCACCAATCCGCCAGAGTGCTCTGCATCGTAGGGATAGGGAGGTCCACAGCAAGGTCCCGACGCACGCCCAGCCACACAGCTCGAGCGAAGACGCACTGCATGGCCAGGTGATCCATGGTCTCGGGTGCTTGTGCGCAAAGCGGGCAAAGCGTGTGCGATTGCAGGCCTCGCCGCAACCTCCTATCCGCTGTCCAGCATCGATCGCGTATGGCCAACCAGGCGTGCATCTGCAGTTTGATCGGTGCGAAGGAGTGCCAGTCCTGCGGGCCGCCGGGATGGGGATGGATCCAGCGAAGAAGGCCCGGTAGGCGGATCTGGCGCTGAATCTTCCGGACGCGTTCCACTTCCAGCTGAACTGATCGTCTCCGTCCTCGCGGTGGACTCTAGAGATTGCCGTCCACAAGGCCAGGTATTGCACGACGGCGTGGATCGATAGTTCACCTGCAATATCCGCTGTCCACGCATTCCCAGCTAGGCCCTCCTGGACCGTGCGCCGGTGGCGGATCCCTGGTCTGACGAACTTGAGCAGGGCGGGTGCTAAAGCCTCCACTGTTAGTCCGTTAATCCACGGGTCCTCCCAGAACGCGACGCGGCTGCCCGTTCCCATAGAGATCCGAGCCGCGGCGTTGAACATGGCTCTCGCGTTGGGCGAAGCCTGTAGTTGTAGTCCGGCCCAAGACCTCTCGCCGTCAGTCTTCTGAAGCCATATCCACCTTGTGCGAAGCGCGTCATTGAGCCAACGCAGGTTGTGCAAGCCAAGCCCACCGAGGTTTTTAGGCTGGCACACAGCAGCCCATGCCACCATGCAATTGCCCCCTCTCGTGTCCTCCCTGCCTACCCACAAGAACCCCCTTCGAAGCTTGTCCACAGCCTTCAGGAACCATGGATCGAGGTCGAGCGCCATCATCTGGTATATGACCGAAGCTGTCATAACTGCCTGGACGTATATGAGCCTCCCTTCGCGCGACAGCAGCCGTGCTTTCCAATGGGCTAGCCTGTTTGCCAATATGTCGAGGATGTGCTGCAGGTCCGTGCGTGTCAGCTTGGAGACTGACAGCGGCAGGCCAAGATAGGTACAAGACAGTGGCTGCACAGGGCAGGCCAAAGCCGTCGCAATGCCATCCAAGACCTCCGGTGGGCACCTGATCGGCAGCGCCGTGCTTTTGTCGAAGTTAACAAGGAGCCCCGAGGCGGCCCCAAAGCAGTCCAGCAGTGCGCGCACAGCGGAGAGCTCCGCCCTCTCTGGCCTGGCTACGATGACGACGTCGTCGGCGTGCAGCGACACCCGGTGTTTAAGCCCTGCTCCCTCCAGGCTGTTTAGCACTTGGCGTCGCTCGGCCTCACAGAACATGGCCCCCAACACGTCCATGGCGATGACGAAGAGCAGGGGGGACACCGGGTCCCCCTGCCTGAGCCCGCGACCATGCGAGAAGCGATCCCCTGCGCTTCCGTTAACCAAGACCTGGGTGGTCCCTGACCTAAGGAGGAGGGAGATCCACCGAATCCACCGCGGGCCAAACCCCCGCTGCCGAAGCACGCTGAGAAGGAAGGGCCACGCGACGCTATCAAAAGCCCGCGCGAGGTCCAATTTCAACAGTAGGGCCGGTATCTTCTTGCGGTGTAGCGTGAGAGCGGATTGCTGCACCAAAAGAAAGTTGTCCTGTATGCACCTCTCTCTAATGAAAGCGCTCTGGATCGGGCTAACCAGTTCATGCATCCGCGGTGCCAGCCTCATCGCCAGTAGTTTAGCCAGCAGCTTGGCGAAGCTGTGCAACAGACTAATTGGGCGGAAATCGCGGATGTCTGAGGCCCCGTCTTTCTTAGGCAGCAGCGTGATCAGCGCGCCGTTCAATCGCCCGAAGTTCTGGTCGTTACCCAGAAACACCGCGCGGATGGCCGCGGTTATATCCACCTTGATGACCTGCCAGCAGGCACGGTAAAATTCACACGGGAAACCGTCCGGCCCCGGCGATTTGTTGCTAGGCAGAGCGCGGATCGCCGCCCAGATTTCCTCCTCTGAGAACTGGGCCTCTAGCCCTGACATGTCCAGCGGCGGCAGCCCAATGTTGGCCAGCGATATGTCATGATCTCGTTGGAACGCGGTTCCCAGAGCTTCCGCAAAATAGTCCGTTGCCAACTCCTCCTTGTCAGCTTGCTCTACGGCCACAATGTCTCCACGCTTGAGTACCGTGATCTGGTTCTGGTGGCGTCTTCTCGACGCATGGGCGCGGAAGAATTGTGCAGTGGCATCTGAATCTTTGAGGCCTCACACCCTGGCACGCTGACGCGCAATGGAGCGGTCCAGAGAAGCAAGCCCGAGCAGCCGCATCTTCAACCCGCTGAGAAGCCCGCGCTCAGGTGGCTCCAAGAGCCTGCTCTCTTGCGCAACCTCAAGACGTGCGATCACCTCGCTGGCCATGAGCATTTGGTCCCGGATGTTGCCCATGAACCGCTGGCTCCACGAGCGCAATTGCCTTGCCAGCCTCTTGAGCTTGCAGTCTATCCTGAGGAAGGGCTCTGTCGGAGCCTCCGCAGCCCAGCTGTTGCTGACGACATGCAAGAATCCATCCGATTTCAACCAAAAGTTCTCGAAGTGGAATCGCTTCCTTGCGATGAAGCGAGCCGCCGTGGTCATGAGAATAGGGCAGTGATCGGAGAGGGCTGACGAAGCAGCAGACAGGGAAGCATCAGGGTGCAGGTTGTCCCAGTCCACGGATGCGAACCAGCGGTCGAGTTTGACGAGCGTGGGCGGGATGCGTGCGTTCGACCACGTGTATCTACGGCCGATCAGCGTGGTCTCATTCAGCTCCAGGTCATTGATACATCGGCGGAACATGCCCATTGTTCTCCTATTGATGCGCCCACAGCTTTTGTCGCTAGCCTCGATGATCAGGTTGAAATCACCAGCTAGGGCCCAAGGCCCATCCAGCACGGTGCGTAAGAACCTGAGTTCATTGAGGAAATCGGCCTTAAGCCCATCAGCCGTCGGACCATAGACCGCTGTTAGCCACCACGGTGTGCCGCCAGCGACAGAGATCTGGACGGAAACGGAGAAGGTGTCCACGCGGCTGTTGCAGACATGGACATCCGCAGAGGCCCAAGCGACCACGATCCCCCCTGAGGTCCCAACGGCCGGCAGGTAAGCAAACCTGTCAAAGCGGGGTCCTAAAGTTTCTGCGATCACGAACTGGGTTACAGACTGAAGTTTCGACTCGGAGAGGCATACGACAGATGCACCAGCATCCTCTACTGCTGCCCTGACAACTAGCCTTCTAGCAGGATTATTCAACCCTCGCGGGTTCCACACGGCGATGTTCACGCTCTGCGTATCCATTGGAGATACCTACAGCAACGGAACAGCCGACCTGGGCGCACTACGCCTGCAGGTCTACAGGAGGGGCACCAGCGCCTTCAGCGCCCACGACGTTGGCGATGGCAGTGAGCCCGAACAACGCGGCGATAGCATTCACTTGCTCTGGCCCCATAGGCGACGCGAAGATTTGAGTATATTCCTCGAGTTGCGCAGCCGACAACTTCTCCTCCGCCCGGCAGATTCCCAGCTTAGTCATGAGTAGCTTCTGCGCGTGCTTCACCGCGGAGGAGAAGCCCAGTCCCTGCACGGCAATGCGCCTGCTGCGACGAACAGAGGGCTTCTCCACCATGAACAGACGACGGAGGACGAGCTTAGGGTCCGGCAAGGCAAGCAGGGGGTCTTCCAGGCGCTTCCTGAAAAGTTGCAGCAAGCTGGCCAATTCGCCTGCGTCCGGGGCATTTTGGGGATTGGCCAGGGCATCCCCATGCACCGTTGCTTCGCCAGTGGCCCCTCCCAAGCTGCTCTCATACGCCACTGACACGTGCTCGCTACCTTCCAAACAGGGGCCCGCACCAAGCAGCATCGCCTTTGGAGTGACACAGTCCACGGGTCCTGTAAGGGGGCAGGCAGCAGTTCTGCCTGATCCACCTGCCAGAGATGCAGGAGAATCGCCCAGCGAATCAGAGCCCTGCACGGAATCCAAAGGTGATCCGCCCAAGCCCGACAGGCTCGCTTTGTCTGCAGACAGAGGAGCAGGTGAAGCAGATCGCGCAGATCCAGAGAGGCAGCGCGCAGCCTTATCCACAGAGAGTTCAGATACCCAGCTCTGTCGTCTGGCAGCAGGGTACGACGGCGAATCGACGACTGGACAGGTCTCGCCCTCCCCCTGGCCACTTTGAAATGGGGAAGCAATGAGTGGCTGTGGCGGAGTCAGGAGAAGGACGGGCCCACTGCATCCGACATGCAGGCTTTGGCTCCTTGCGCCCGCGTCATCATCTACTTTGGCATCTTGGACTGGCCTGGCAGGCGGCGTTGCCAGGGCGACGGCGGAGGTAGTACGGACAGGCACCCAACGCTGCACCGAGCTTTGGTCGCCGGCGGCAGCAATCTTGGCCTACCGGCTACCATCCAGTCCTGCCTCTCCACCACCAGCCTCGCCGGACCTACGGTGTTTCCGGCCACCCCTACGCCTGCGCCTCCTTGCTGCGGGTGGAGGTAGCGTCCCTTGCCCCGTACCCGTAGGGCCAGCATCCGGGTGGAGGCAGAGCGCGAACGCGGCGGCGGCGGCGGTGGAGGTGACTCGGGTCCTTCCCGACAGATACCAGTCACCCAGAGGCGGATGCGACACCACATCACCTTGGGGGAGGTCGAACGCGGCTTGCGGCACGCCATGGAGATCTGCAGCCGGTCCCCAGCATCCGGCTCCGGCACTGCCAGCCAACGCTGTGCCGGGATGGCGTCGACGTCGTGCGTCCACAGGGAGAGGCGGAAGCAGGACATGTCGTTGCGCTTCACCGTCGGCTCGTCCACTGAATCAATGAGGCCGCAGCCTTCTAACAGGAACTCCGCCGTCCGTTGCTCCCACGCGTGCTCTGGAATGCCGCGGATCTCGATCTCGGCGCGCAGCAGAACGTCAACGAGGTCCGCATTTGCCCGGTGAGACCACGGTGCCAGCATGAGCACGCCGAGGGGGTCAGTGACTTGTCTCCTTGACACCATCAGGTCGCGAACCTCCGTCCTCCTGCAGAGGACCAAGAAATCCGCTGGTTCCACCGCACGGATAGAGAAATCCAGCGGCGTCAGCAGTAGAATGTCGTGCAGGATGCCCGCCACCACGTCGAGCGAGAGCTCTGGCCTGGTCCCACCTATGGTCACTACCACGGCGCGTAGCATGAGGTCCGCTTCAAGCGCCAGCATCTCGTGCGACGGCGGCAAGTAGCATACGTCAGTGAGCGGGCGCGAAGAGGTGATGTCGATGGCGGCCGGCAGGGAGACCTGCAGCGGGGCAGCCGCTCGAGCGAACGGAACCGTGAAGGATGCGTCTCCAGCGTTGGAGGAGCCACCCTGCCCACAGAGGGCCTCGCGCCAAGAGCGGCCGTCAGTGTGCGGCGAGGACCGTGGCGACGGCACGTCCGGCACACGTGGTGCACGCGGCGCGGCCTCCCGCGGCGCTGGTGGCGCACGCACAGGCGAGGCGGAAGCTGAGGAGCTTCGGGGGCGCTTGATGCACCCGGTGGAGATGTGGCCAGACTCGCCGCAGCAGACGCAGAGCGGCTCGAAATCGCAATCGGCGGCGTTGTGGTCACCGGGCATCCCACAGTTGTAGCAGCACCCGTAGAGCACCGCCGGCACCCTGCTGCCCGCGCCGCCCAGAGGCGGGCGTGCAGATGGCCTTGGCGCGAACCGACGGCGGTTGCGCTGCGCCGGCTGCTGGGCAGGGCGCGCGCGTCGGTTTCTCCGCGAGGTCTTGGTCTGCCACGGGGCCTCCTGCACCATGGCGTCAACCGGCGGCTGGCTAGGGCCCGCACCTGCGTCCCAGCCACAGGCACCGAGCGGCGCGCCCGTCGGGACGATGACGAGGGATTGGAGCACCTGCGGCGGCGGCCGCCTGGACGAGACGGAGGGAGCGCTCGCGTCGGAGTCGGAGAGGGCGACCCGGCTCATGGTCGCGGAGGCGCGCGGACTAGCGGTGGCCGTCGGTGCCGGAGTGGCAGCCGACGCGGGCGAGCGCGCGCAGGGGGTGTACGGAGCGAGAGCGGGGTGCGCGGTCCGACAAACCTAGATGCCTAGCATTGCCGGAGGTACTAGCTAGGCTCTAACTAATTGGAACATTAAAGATGCATGATGTATTACAGAGTATAGTTACAACTTCTATAAACAGTCTACTACTAGAAGCATGTTGACCACGATGATGATTGAGGTCAGCTGTATATAGACTAGAGAAAAATACAGGTCAATTGATGAAATCATATAATGGCCACTAGAATTTTCTTTTCTTTATTACATCCTCTTGTTGGTCAAGCTAGTATTTCACAGGATCAGGTCAAGCTAACTATTTCCGGATATGCCCCATAGTTCACCCCACCGCAATCATTGCAGGTAGCCACTTTACTTTGTCATGGCCGTGTTCTATTAATGTAGCTACACAATTCTACTCTGTGAGTTTGATATTAGATTCTCATGATTCTCACTTCACTCTGCTGGTGTGCATGTGTATGAAAATGCAAGGCGTGTTCTTGGACTGAGAAAGCAGTGTATGTACTTAAATTTCAGAGACAATCTCGAGGTTTAAATAGATGTCTAAAATCACTGCAACTTAATATGAACAGACTGGGCGCATGCACCTTTTTTTTTTGAAATAGCCGCATGCCTTATTAGATGGGTACGAGTTCATTTTCTCAATTTTGTACGAGTGGACTGATGCTATTTTATCCATGTTTGAGCAAAAGTACAAGCAAACATATTCTGGTAGTTCTGATGTAAAATACTTTGTATCACATAATGCTAGCTACCAACATAAGGAACCAATACGATCTAGCTTTGCTCAAATGTAATTGGCCCTAGCTTTGGCCGGCTGGTTTATTGTTCGGGGTAGTTTTGGAAAGTATAGGAGTGAGACGAATATGCGCCTTTCTTTTGGAAATAAATTGAGAAAACTTACGCGCCTTCTTTTAGGAAACGGAGGGAGTATAGTTACAAGGTGAAATGTCATTTGCTTTGGGATAAAGCTTCTACAATCTTGTAGAATGTTCATTTGGCATTGTCAAATCGCAATGTTCGTATGATATTAGGATCTGGAGAAGCAAATACATGTACCACTCTATCCTGCACAATAAATCATTCAACATGAGCTACAAGTTAAAATTTCCCAAACTTTCCAGATTCCATGTTAAAAGATATACACATCCTCATTCTAAAAGAACGGTAATAAAATGATGTTGTCTAGTTCATAAGAGATTACAAAGGGTCCATAAAAAGTGTTATTCTTCATCAACGATGACGTGACCCTTTCTAATGGCTGACAAACCAAACTATTGTAATGTAAATTGAAGTGCATAAGTTATTTTTTTTATTTCCGAAATTTGAAAGTTGATGTTGCAAGTTAAAATAATATTTATTTTTGGAGCTATGTTAAGGTGGTTGCAATAATCCCTTCCTTTCCGTTGTACCCAAAGTATTTGTATCTTGTGATGATTGGTTACGCTGGTATCTTGTGAGTATGGGTTATCCACTTGCCAGTACTTAACCGTACTGACCCACGAATCCTTTTCGTGGCTGCATATTCCACATTGCAGTCAACAGGTTTGAAGTCTGACGACGTTAGCTTGGGAATCCCTCCGGCCTGGCCTGGGCAGGGATTGGACGCCATCGGTTATCTTCAGGACTCTTAGTCCAATTTGTATCTTGTCCGTAGTCGGACGCTATGTTGTTTCTTCCGCTGTTATTTGGATCTTTGTATTGTATCAGTTGTATCCTCGACTCGTTTGAGTCGTCTTGTATATACCTCCTCTGTTGTTTTTTTCGACTTTTTCTACTGTAGGGCAAAAAACCCCACAGCCTTTAACTTATAAAGGATTCAACTTTTACAAAAAGACAAAGGCCTAGGGGAGACTATCTATCCAACTCTTTACAGACAAAGATTTGTCCTTATAGAACCTATGTACATGAATATACATGGCATTAACAAATCTATTCCTCCAAACAGAAAACTTGTGCCTCTCCAATCTAAAAATTGCATCATTTCTAATCTTCCAAATGTTCCAGCAAGCAATGAAGGCCACTTCCAAGAAGAAATATTTATCAAAACTTTTTCTGGCAAACTTAGCCTTTGAAAGCAGATCATCTCCCTGGGACCAGTCAATGCCCAGAAAATTCCACACTCTGTTGCTAAAATTGCATTGAAAAAATAGATGATCTCTATCTTCATAGCAATCTCCAATACATAGTACACAACTATCATTTTCAGTTACATTCCAGTGTCTCCTCTTCAGTCGATCTTTGGTATTTAGCATGTCATTTATCAGCAGCCAAGAAAACATCTTAATTCTCATAATGCATTTGCTTCTCCAGGTGTCGTGGTGGTGTCACGGCAGATGCCATAGGATGGCTAAAGATGTGGGCACGATGGACGCTGGAGGTATTCGGGGAGGGATTACGCGACGAATAGCCGCGTGAGGTAAGATCCACACAACACAAACAACACGATGTACCCAGGTTCAGGGCCCTCGTGAGGAGGTAAAACCCCTACTCCTGCCTTTCTCTATGTATTATGATGTCTCTCCGAGTAGCCACAGTACAAATGGTATCTCTACCGAGTAGCCTCTCTCTCCTCTCCGAGTAGAGCTAGGTCAAGAACTTAGGGTTTCTAGGGCTCCAAAATGAGCGTGGAGCAAGATCCCTCGCGCAGGAGGCGGCGGGGCACCTTATATACATGGTGCCCAGCCGGATATGTCCAAATCTAGACAAGTGTCGACATAGTGTGCACATCGTCCTTTCTCCGAGTACCCGCTGACAGCTTTGGTTCCTAATCTTGGCTGCTTCTGTAAAGTCGTTGGGCAAAACTAGGGGACAGACTGGTATCACTGTGCCAAACACAGAGTAGGGCCCCCTTATCCTGCCACGGCCTGCTTCCATGCTGTCACTGTCAGGCAGGCCGGTCCCAGATGAACAGTAGTTCGAATGCTACCAAGTACGGACCCAGGATACGCGGGATCCTGTGTCAGAACGGCTCCTTTGACTTTCTGGCCCGAGTAGGTTCCCGCCAATTGTTCCCGCCAATTGTACTCGGGCCAACCCTTCTACTCGAAAGGATAGAACTTGATTGGTATCTCCTTCTGGTCATCTTGAGGTGAGACCGAGTAGCAGTCGACCGGGTAGCGAGTACCAGGTAGTCGGCTACTCGACCAAACCTCTCTTCTGTAAGCTGCCTTTACCACCTGTCTTTACCCTACTCGGGGGTAACCCCCCGACAGCAGTCCCCGAAGCTGGTTGAGTCTTGCGAACTTGTTCACTAGGCTCTGCCAGCTTAAAACCAGCCTTTGCATCTCAGCCCTTGAACCTCAAGATGCCGAGTAGAACCTCCGAGTAGCTATCTGGAAAGTACCTTGAATTTCCTCTTTTCCGAGTAGCACTTGCTTTCTACTCTGTAACCGAGTAAAAAGACTTAGAGAAATTTCTTAGATTGAGCCTCTGCGGCACAGAGCACAATCCAGCCCTTCGCGCAGCAACTGCACACGTGTCAAGCATCCACGACCTCGTCGTTTCGTTGCCCAGGACACGACCTGCCACGCGTCCAGTTTTCACGCAGTGGGCCCACCGGCCGTCATGTCCCATCAAGCGCAGTTATGGGCCACGATCCGATGGTGGGATCAATTGTGGCCATTACGCGCGCAACCGGCGCTTGTGTGCGTTTCTAGCCGGCCACAGGATCCACCACACGCCACAATCGATCCCACTTCCACGACGGTAACGGTAAACTCGCGGAGGAGATATAAATACCTCCGCCGGTAACTTCCTTTTCCCCTTCCCTTGCACTATTCCTCCTTCGTCTCCTGCTCTTCTCCGCCACCGAGCTCTCCGCCGCCGCGCAAGCTCTCGCGCCGCCGCGGACTCAATCCCCCAACCAACTCCTTCGATTCCTCCCACTTTCCCTACTCGCAACAATGGCCAAAGCTGGCTGGGCCGGTTCCTCCGTCACCGCCGAAGATTGCGCCTGGCTCGTCAATACCAGGCGAGTCCCTCCCGGCGTGGAGTGCCGGGCGCCAGACGGTGAAATCGTGCCATCCCCGCGGGAAGGAGAGCGCGTTGTCTTCCTGTCGCATTTTGAGCGCGGGTTCGGATTGCCCGCCTCCGATTTCCTGCGGAAGTTCCTCAATCATTTCGGCATCCAGATGCATCATCTGCCCCCCAATGCCGTCGTCTTCCTCGCCTACCACGCCGTGGTCTGCGAGGCCTTCCTCGGCATCCGGCCCACGTGGGAGACGTGGCTCAGGTACTTCCACTTGCGCCAGCAATCCACCGGGAAGAAGGACTCCGCGGGCGTCGCCCGCGCCACCGACACCGGCTGCGCCATGATGGTGCAGCGGTCCGGGACGAACCACCCCCGCATCAAGGGGCTGGACTCCGTCAAGCTGTGGTAGAAGACGTTCCTCTACGTCAAGAACGTTGCCGCCGCGGAAGGAGCCAGGGTGGACGATCGAATCAACTTGCCCGTATGGAGCAATCGCGCTCCGATCGGGATGTACTGGAAGGATAAGCCCGTCAATGACGAGGACGCCATCGAGATGGAGAATAGACTTGGCTGGTTGAAGGCGCAAGGTCTCAAGAATGACGATCCGGTGGCTTGCTGGATCAAGCGCCGAGTGCTGCCCTTGCAGGAGCGTTGCCACCTCATGTGTTACATGGGAGGTCCCCGCGACTGCACCAGGACAACCACCATCGAGATTGACAACATCGATGTTCCCTGGCACGCAAGGAACATCTTGACGACAAATCTTGGCGACCACTGGCAATACGGGTTCGTCCCGTACAGCCGTATCAAGCCAATTGAGCGGGTACGCCTTTCTTACTTTGCTCTCTGCATTTACTTTCCGAGTAGATAATTCCCCCTCCTGCCGCGAGTAGCGATCGTCTTCTGCACCGAGTAGGGTACTTAGCCGAATTGCGTAGGCTTAATGTGCTTCGTGCTTGCACGCCTTGCCGGATAACCTACTCGAGAACAACTCCTAGGCTCGATGTGCTTTATACCTGCACGCCCTTCCGAGTAAGACCTTTCAGCAAACATGCTTAGGCTTAGTATGCTTTGTGTTTGCACGCCTATCCGGGTAGAATGCTTAGTAAACTGCCTAGGCTTTGTGTGCTTTGTACCTGCACGCCTATCCGAGTAGAATTCCTTCCTGGTACTCGGCTAGCTTGTGATCCTTCTCTGTTTTTCAGGTTCTCACCCGCCAGATAATCGAGAGCTGCGAGGTTTTTGAGGGCAACTGGTTTCCTGATCGTGAGGAGGACGATGTGCCCTCTCTCGATGCCGCGGAGCAGTCCAACCTCTCTCGCTCCCCCACTACTGACAAGCGCGACGCTCTCCGCACCTGGTCTGATGAAGACTTTGACGGTAACTATACTTTCATTCTGTTTGCTTCCGAGAAGCACCAGTCCCTCGTTTGCTGTTTCTGATTCTTTCCTCTTTTCTCTTGGATTCTCAGATGAAGTTGCCGCGGAAAAGGACGACGAGGACGAAGAAGAGAACGAGGGCGATGCGCCCCTAGTCGTCAAGCCTCTGTCCGTCGCCGCTCCTGAGACCCGCAAACGGACTGGTAGCGGAGCACCAGCGCCTCCTGCCAAGAGGAAGAAGCCCGCCGAGAAGAAGGTGGTCGTGAAGAGGTCCAGACGAGAGCTCAAGTCCACCACCGCGTAAGCCCTCTTCTCGGTCGTTTCCCTTCTCGCGCTGTGCTATCCTCCCCAAATTCCTTCTAATTTCTGGTTTCTTCCTTCTCTACAGACCTCCCATGGATGCGAGCGCAGCTCTCGCGTCCGACCAAGCTAAGGAATCATCAGTACCTCTGATCAACATCGATGATGATGAGGACCACACCGCCAATGCTGCTGCTGCCAATCCACAGACCGCCGATGCAGAAGGAGCAGCGTCAGAGCCAGCGGCGCAGGACACTACCGTCCACCATGAGAGACCCCCTTCTCCTCCGGCTAGCAATGCCGAGGAGAATCAAGATCAAGAGATGCAAGACAACGCCGCCGACGAGCGGCCAGAAGCAGAGCAAGAGCAGCCCACCACGGGGGCTGCTGCACAAGAGAATCTCGCTACCGAGCAGCGAGTAGAAGACACCACCGCCACGGATGCCACCACAAGAGATGCTTATCCATTGAGCAGCGTGCAGCCGGGCGACGCACCAAGTAGCGCCCAGCCAGGAGCTGCAGCAGGCGACGGATCCGTGGCGCCACCCACTGCGCAAGGCCCTACACCGCCGAACTCCTCCTCGCCGCCGCAGACCAAGGATACATCCAGCCCTCCTGCCGGGCGAGTAACCAGGCAGCGAGCCCTGGATGCTCTGAAGGATGAGGTTGACAGAAGGGCAGCCGAGAAGGAAGCTGCTGAGAAGGCCAAGGCCGAGAAGGAAGCTGCTGAGAAGGCCAAGGCCGAGAAGGAAGCTGCTGAGAAGGCCAAGGCCGAGAAGGAAGCTGCTGAGAAGGCCAAGGCCGAGAAGGAAACTGCTGAGAAGGCGAAGGCCAAAGCTGACGGGAAGAAAGCTGAAGATCCCGAGAAGGAAAGGACGAAGAAGCGGTCCAGAGACCAAGTGCCGCTACCAGCCTCAGGTGGAGCACTCGTGATCCACGAGTCTGGCCCGATTCCCGCCGCGCTCTCAGCTGATGCTCGCGCTGCTGGCCAGCCTTGCTACCCGGAGTACATGATTGAGGTTAGCCATCAGCACTCAATCGGCTTCCCTCCCAAGGACAAAGCTTTAGCTATCCAGAAGGGAAGGAAGGTTGTAGCCATGAACTCCCCTCCTCCAGATCCAAGCCAACACCAGCCTGTCAACATTGCTTCTCGTGGAGTCCAAGACAAACCAATAACTTCAAAAGGCCTTGAGCAGGTACTGGACACCATTGGCTTCATCGACGCCAAATGGGATAGAAAGGTTCTCGGCGTGGAGAAATGGCACGGTCTTGCCCTTGGCGGCATCGACCACATGCGCGTGGACTGGAACAAGGTCGACCTGGGACACCAGCCCATGTCCGTCTCCACCGAGACCGCGACACTCGCAGCCAAGATGTTCCTGCATCGCAAGAATGCCGAGGACATCGAGCAGGCCTACGCAGTAGGTTTTCCTTATCTTTTCCGAGTTGAATTTTCTTCTCTTCTATTCGCCTTTCCGCTCCTTTCCATCACTCCCAGTCCCCGAGATTCTAGCCGAGTAGGTGGATACTCTCCGAGTAGCCTCATACTCGGGTTGAATCTACTCTGCCTTTTTTTTTTTAACTTGCTTCTTCTCGCTTCTCAGGATAGCGTCCTGAAGCGGACCAACCTATACCGCCATCTTCTCTGGAACCACTCTATCGCCAGGAGGCGAATTGCTGCTTTAGAGAAGGAAAAGGCAGTTGCGGAGGCAGCCAGCAAGAACGCCAACGACAGCACCCAGCAGCTGACTGAAGTGCAAGGTACGCTTTTAGCTGTGCGGTTCATGCGTTTTTTGTTTACGCTCGCTTATGCTTTCTTTTGCGCTAACCTTTTCTACTCTGCAGAGAAACTGAAGAGCCTAGCCGAAGAGCACGAGAAATGCCGCACTTTCGTGAAGAACGCCGAAGCCACCATCAAAAGGCTGGAAGGTGAGTTTGTTGTTTACTCGGTTCGATCTTGAATCTGTTTCTTCGCTGCTTCTCTATTGACCTTGTCTGGCTCTTCGCAGAAGATCACAAGTTGTTTGCTGAGGCACACCAAGATTGTGTCAAACCAGCAGAGGTGCAGAACCAACTGTCCAACCAGGCCGCTGTGTTGCTGAAGGATCACGCCACCGAGACCGAGAAGCTGCAACTCCAGTTGCAAAAGGCACTCCAGGATGCCATCAACATTGGCGCCGAGAGGGACAGAGCAAACGCCGAGAAGGCCAAGGCCGAGACCACTTTCAGAGCCAAGGAGAGGGCCCTTGAGCAGGAATGCGAAACTTTAAAGAAGACCAACGCTGATCTCTTCGCTCAGATGGATAGCTTGCGCCTGATCCAAGAAAAGCACATTTCTAACGAGGAGTCCTGGAAGACCCAGCTGCAGCGGCTGCGCAACAAACTGTCCGGTAAGTCTTTTCTTCGCTGCTTCTTTTCTTCTCGGTCGTATTTCTTCTCGGTTTTCCTCTACTCGGTTCTTCTCTTCTCGGTTCTGAAGTTACCACATGCTATTTCAGAGATCTGGCCTCATCTTGACTCCCCTTCTGCGCCTACGGTGGCCAAGGCCAAAGCAGCTCGCCTTGCGAAAGGTGAGGCAGCAGATACCAGAGCCGAGATCGAGGACAGCTTGCTGGTGCTCAAAGGCTATTTCGAACAGCTGGCTGGCGTCGGAACTGACTTGGTGCACGAGGGCTTTGAGCTCCACAGGCTGTTTTGGCCTCATGATCTTCAGCCAACCACCATGAAGGGCCTAGCCTTCAAGCTGAAGAATGTGAAGAAAGAGTTGAAGAAGTGGCGTGCTTCGGGAGCCCGGGCCGGTGCGGACGTGATGCTTCTCTGCATAGCATCCTGGTATGAAAACCTCAACATGCAGCTCATCCGCGGGAAGCGCAATAATTCCAAGTGGGAGGTAGATCCCGACTGCGTGGCCGCACGCAAGCAGATTGCCTACGAGGTCGCGGAGTGCGCCGAGACGGAGACCTTCATCGAGGGCCTCCCCGAGCCCGACACCGAGTACGAAGAGGAGGAGGAAGAGGACGACGAAGTAGAATCCGACCTGGAGGGCCTCTTCGATTCTCCTAAGGGCAAGGCCGGGAAGGGGAAGAATGTCGCCGTCGCGAGTAGCGATGAGGACGAGTACGCCCACATCGACACCGCCGCACTCGACTTTGGCACCTCCTCAGGTGCTGCTCTCGACGACACGGTGCCCCCTCCTGGCCACGCTTCAGGCTCCTCTTCGGCTCCAGGACTCGTCTCGGTGGCCACGGCCACTTCTGAGCAGGCGGCCACCCAGCATGATGCCGAGATGAAGGAATCCGCCACCGTCCAGACGGAAGCGGATGCCACCCATGCCAGCACCGAAGAAACAGCTGCCACGACCGCCACCGAAGAAGCTGCTGCCAAGACCACCGCCGAAGAAACAGCAGCCAAGGCCAGCGCCGAGAACACTGCCTCCTCATCTTAAAGCAACCTGCAATCTCTTTCAACTCGAACACTTATCATATCCCCGGGATGCCGGGAGCAGATGTAATAGACTATCTTTGTTTTGCTTGCTACACAGTTTTTATGCCCACTCTGTTTATTTCGACATTAATCAATTTGAACGACGCTGGCTTAATGCCGAGTTGCGTTTCCATGCGAGTCCCCGAGTTGCATTTCTTATTCACCCTATCTTTTCATCTCTGCTCTACCCGCGACTTGTCGCTTTTTTGGTATTCGAGTCACAAGAATCAAGTAGTAGGGCTGCAAATACTTAGCCGCTAGAAACAATCATGGTAACGCAGCCCACCACTTAGCCGAGAAGACGAAAACAGGGAACAAAAGTAACCAACAATCTACTCGGTTCCTGCACTCTTTCTTCCTTAGCGATTTTCGTGTGCTCATTGACCTTTTGCTTGTTCTCTTGCTTGCCATGAAGCCGGGTTTCGGACAGCAGCAGAGTCGAAGAGTTGGCATATAGGTTTAAACACAGTACTCAATGCAGTTATGAGTTCTGAAGTGGAGCAACCGAATAGACAAAGGACCAAGCCGAGTAAAAACACTGAGAGCAATTTTGGACGAGGGCAGTCCACGAGAACAATTTCAGATTGCAGAGTAGAATTTCAACTCGGATAAGAGGGTACATACACATTTTTTGCTTACGAATGAAAACGACGAAGTAGAGCTACATTCCAAGGGCGCTTGGTTTCCTCTCCAGCTTTATCTGCTCTGTTCGCCTGCGATGGGCGTACATCTACAAGATAGTACGCATCATTGTGCAGCGCTTTGCTCACAATGAAAGGCCCTTCCCACGGAGGAGACAACTTGTGCATCCCGGCTGTGCGCTGCACAAGCCTAAGGACCATGTCTCCTTCTCGGAAAACCCTTGGGTTCACCTTTCGGCTA
Source organism: Alopecurus myosuroides (assembly GCA_028641055.1). Taxonomy (NCBI): domain Eukaryota; kingdom Viridiplantae; phylum Streptophyta; class Magnoliopsida; order Poales; family Poaceae; genus Alopecurus; species Alopecurus myosuroides. Next base: position 312,495,961 of record CM054060.1, on the reverse strand, counting down.
TGATAACGCCGCAGGTTTTGCTGGTAGATAGCCGAACGTGACAGAGTCAGCTCTCTTTCTTCTTCAAGCAGGTCAACGTCGTCTTCTCGAGCTTCTCTCGCCTCCACCTCAGTGTAGAGGGCTACTCGGGGGGAGTCATGCTCTAAGTCTATTGGCAACACGGCCTCAGCCCCGTATACCAAGAAAAATGGCGTGTAGCCGGTTGACCGGTTAGGGGTAGTCCTTAGACTCCACAACACCGCTGGCAACTCTTCTAGCCAACACCCAGGTGTTTTCAGCAATGGCTCAATCAGCCTTGGCTTTATGCCTGCCAATACCATTCCATTTGCTCTCTCAACTTGCCCATTGGAGGCAGGGTGCGCGACAGACGCAACGTCTAGTCGGATATGCTTATCTCTGCAGAATCGCACCATTGCCCCCTCTGCAAAGTTGGTGCCGTTGTCGGTGATGATACTGTGCGGGTAGCCATATCTCATGATCACATCCTTCACAAACTTCACAGCTGTGACCCCATCGCACTTCCGAATAGGTTTCACCTCAATCCACTTGGTGAACTTGTCCACCATGACCAAAATATGTGTCATATTGCCTTTAGCCGGCTTGAAAGGACCAACCATATCCAAGCACCAAACAGCAAATGGCCATGTGATAGGAATTGTTTTCAACTCGGAAGCAGGCATGTGAATCTTACTTGCGAACATCTGGCATCCGTTGCACTTCCTCACAATATCTTCAGCTTGCTGCAGTGCAGTGAGCCAGTAGAAGCCATGCCGAAAAGCTTTCTTGACCAATGCCCGAGAAGAGGCGTGATGCCCACATTCCCCTTGATGTATCTCCACCAGGATTTCTTCTCCCTCTTCTGGGCTCACACAACGTTGCAGCACACCAGTGGCACTTCTCTTGTGCAGCACATCTCGGACTATAGTGTAGCCCTTGGACCTTCTCTGAATCTGCCTCGCAGTCACCTCATCTTCAGGTAAAATGCCGTCCTTTAGAAAGGATAATATGGGCATAGCCCAACTCGGTGTCTCCCGTATGGGAAACACCGGTTCGTCCAGTTCCATTGGGACAGGTTCTTGCGGTTGCACAGGAGGAGTAGGAGCGCTTCTTTGCAGCCCAGACCGATTAGCGAGAACTTCTTCAATGAATGCGACAGCCTCTGGGTTGAGGGTGGCAGTCCCCGAGTACGGAGTGGCAGTCCCCGAGTAAGGAGTGGCAGTCCCCGAGTAGGGAGTGGCAGTCCCCGAGTAGGAAACGGCAGTCCCCGAGTAGGGAATGGCAGTCCCCGGGTTCCTTGCAGCATTCTCCCAGTCAATCTCCATTGGGTCAGATTCTTCACTTGGCAGAGAAGGAACAAAGATAGATTCCGAGTTGGGGGAAGGCTTGATGGATGGCTTCCTCAAATGCTCCAAGGCAATCCCTGCCGGGATGGACTGCCGAGAAGATCCCAACTTGGATAGCTCGTCTGCTGCTTCGTTCTCTGCTCGGTGAATGTGCTGGAACTCACAGCCTTCGAAAAACCCAGTCATTGACTGCACCAAGAAACGATACGATGCCATGTTGGCATCCAAAGCATCCCAGGTACCCGAGACTTGCTGCACCACCAGATCTAAATCACCATAGCATATAATGCGTTGCACGCCAACCTCCTTTGCTACTCGCAAACCATGCACCACTGCCTCGTACTCGGCTACATTGTTGGATGCCTTGAAATGAATCTGCAGCACGTACTTGAGTTGATCTCGCTTGGGTGACGTGAGCATGACACCAGCACCAAGGCCTTCCTTTACTTTCGAGCCATCGAAGTGCATCCTCCAATAGTTGGAAACTGGAGCAGGAGGTTCATATTGCATCTCGGCCCAGTCCACAAGAAATTCCGCCAGGACCTGAGACTTGATTGCTTCTCTTCTCGCGTACGCGGGAGCGTACGCGGCTAGCTCAATCGCCCACTTGGCTACTATGCCACTCGCCTCCTTGTTACCCATGATATCCGAGATGGGAGCAGAACTCACAACAGTGATGGGGTGCTCCTGGAAATAATGTTTCAGCTTCCTGGCGCCCAGGTACACACCATATGTCATCTTCTGGTAGTGCGGATAGTTTTGCTTGGAACTGGACAGCACTTCACTGAAATAATAAACTGGGCGCTGCACACTCTTGCCTTCTTCTTCTCACTCCACCACTATCACCACGCTGACTACTCGGTTAGTCGCAGCAATGTACAGCAGCATAGGCTCCTTGGGTAGCGGACTAGCCAAGACGGGAGCGCTAGCCAGCATTGCTTTCAGCTCATTGAACGCCACATCCGCTTGCGGAGTCCAGACAAATTTGTCACTTTTCTTCATTAGCTGATACAGAGGCAGAGCCTTCTCGCCCATTCGGCCCAGAAAGCGGCTCAGAGATGCCAGACAACCCGTGAACTTTTGCACATCTTTCAGTGATCTCGGCAAAGACATGCTCTCAATAGCTTTTATCTTAGAAGGATTGGCTTCAATGCCCCGACTAGAAACCAGAAAACCGAGTAGCTTTCCGGCCGGTACACCAAAGGTGCACTTACTCGGATTCAGTTTCATTTTGTACTTGCGTAGGTTAGCAAAGGTTTCCTCCAGGTCGGCAAGCAGAGTATGTGTTTTATTCGTTTTGATGACAATGTCATCTACGTACACCTGCACATTCTTGCCGAGCTGGTCATGCAAGCATTTCTGCATGCATCTCTGATAGGTTGCACCCGCATTCCTCAAGCCAAAACACATGACACGATAGCAATAAGCCCCGTACGGGGTAATGAAAGCAGTCTTTATTTGATCAGCAGGGTTGAGTGCAATCTGGTGGAAACCAGAGTAGGCATCTATGAAAGACAACAGTTCACAACCAGCAGTGGAATCGATCACCTGATCGATGCGGGGTAGCGGGAAAGGATCCTTGGGGCATGCCTTGTTCAAGTCGGTGTAGTCGACACACATGCGCCATGCAGTGGCAGCCTTGGGATCTTCCTTTTTCTTCTCGACCATGACCGGGTTGGCTAACCAGTCCGGGTGCAGCACTTCCATGATGAAGTTACTTATCAGCAGCTTGGTGATCTGATCACCGATGGCCTTCCTTCTCTCATCTCCGAAACGGCGCAAAGCCTGCTTCACGGGCTTGGCGTCAGGACGCATATGCAAAGAGTGCTCAACCAACTCCCTCGGGACTCCTGGTAGATCTTCATTGGTCCAGGCGAACACATCCCGATTCTCACGGAGGAAGTGGATGAGCGCGCTTTCCTATTTCTCCGCCAACCCGGAACCAATGATGGCCACGCGTTCCGGGAACTCGGGGTCAACCTGGACTGTCTTGGTCTCCTTGGCAGCTTGGAAAGCAGTACCATGCTGGGTACTCGGCACACCTTGTGCGCCAGCTTGTGCGGACTGAGCCATGGCCACCACCTCGTACATCTTCTTCTTCTCGGCAGCAATCACCATCGATTCCGCCAGCTGGGAGCTAGCAGAGGCACACTCCATGGACTTCTTGTAATCTCCCGAGATGGTGATGATGCCATTGGGACCAGGGATCTTCATCTTCAGATAAGCCACATGTGTAGAGGCCATGAACTTGCTCAGAGCAGGCCTGCCGAGTAGAGCATGATAGGGGCTCTGATGATCCACCACTTCAAACTGCAGGCGCTCTGTGCGGCAGTTCTCCCGAGTGCCGAATAGCACATCAATCCACACTCGGCCAATCGGATTGCACGAGATCCCGGGCACAATACCATGGAAGGTGGTCTTGCTAGGCAGCATCATGTTCTCGGCCAGGCCAAGCTTCTCGAGTGTGTCCTTGTACACAATGTTGATGCTGCTGCCGTTGTCGATTAGCACCTTGCTGAACCTCACATTCTTCTCGGGACCCAGGAAGGTAGGATCCAGCACCAAAGCGTAGGTACCCGGATTGGGCATCACCTTGGGATGATCTGCTCGGGTCCACCTGATCTCCTGGTCACACCAATACATGTAGTGAGGAACAGCAGGAATCACTGCATTGACCTCCATGGCCCGCCTGTGCTGTGATTGCTTGTCGACTGCCTCAGAAGTGAAGATCATATAGCTTTCATGGTGCTCTTGGTACTGGTTGGAGCCATTGCCCCCATTGTTGCCATTGTTGTTGTTGTTGCCCTGATAGTTGTTGTTGCCTCTGTTGTTGTTGTTGCGGTTGTAGTTGTTGTTGTTGTTGCGGTATCTCTCATTGTTGAAGTTCCGGTTGGCTCCTAAAGCCACTTGGTTCACATTCTCTCTTCTCGGGTACACTGGCGGCCGAGTTGCGGGTGCGCGAGTAGGCTGAACAGTAGCATTGGCGGCTGGCAGAGGAGGAGGAGGAGGCAAGCCATCACTCTTGATCACATCCCACCACTCGCACTGCCGAGTAGTGTGGTTAGCGGGCCTCGAGGGATGATGAGTGTGAAAGCTGCATGGGCCATACTTCATGTCGTCAAAGACAAACTTCTTCGGCTGCTCGGAGTTCCCGCTACCCGACTGAGAGGCGCGAAATGGCTTCTTGTTGCCCTGGCCCTGGTTCTGGTTCTGCCCGTAGGCTCCAGCAGGTTTCTGCCTTTGGCCACCACCGCCTCCAACATTCACTGCATTCACCTCTTCGGGATCATACCGAGTATCTACTCGGCGCTTGTTGCGGAACTCGTTGCGCTTGCTGCTGTTGAAGTTTCTTCTCGGCTCAGAGGAGTCCATCAGTGGCTGAGTAGGATCACCGAGTGCGTACTGATCCGCAATCTTGATGGTCTCGGCCAGGGTGTTCGGCATCTCCCTCTGCAATCTCTGCCAAAGCATGCTGCCATGTCGGCAACCCTGCGCAAACCAAGTGATGGCCTGTGCTTCATTCACACCCTCACAGGTGTTCCTCAAAGTGCTCCATCGAGTAAGATACTCGCGGTCCGTCTCGTCTTCTCGCTGCCTGCAGGCTGACAGCTGCTGTGGCCTATTCGGCCTCTTGTATGTACTCGTGAAGTTGCTGATGAAGGCATCCGAGAAGTCCAGCCAGCAGTTAATGCTGTTCTTGGGCAAGTTGTTGAGCCAAGTGCGAGCTGGACCCTCTAGCATCTGCGGCACATAGCGCACCGCCCATCTCCTGTTGCCATTCGCGATATGGACCGCGGTGACGTAATCATTGAGCCAATCTTCAGGCTTGGTGCTGCCGTTGTAACTCTTGGTGCCTCTCGCAAGCTGGAAGCCCTTCACGGAAGGCTCGTTCATGATGCGCGGGCCAAAGCACTCGGGGCCAGGAGGACCCGTGCTCTCAAGCCGCGCCGACAAGCTGATACGGTCCAACTGGTGCCTCGCATCTCCAGGCGCCAACACGCGCTCACCAACACGGTCATGAATATCATAGCCAGCCATCTCCATAGCCGAGTAGCCATCATCATACCTATCCACCTGCATAGCTGCGGGCTGCTCCACCGGGTTGGCGACTGGTGCCACTGGGCGCGGCTGCTGCCTTTGCCGAGTAGGCTGAGCTGCGGGTTGCCGAGAAGTACCCGGACGCGCCAACTGTCGCTGTACAACAGGACACACAACAATGTCCTTATGTACATGAGCATAATACTTTGCAGCTGTGTATACTCCACCCTTCCAGGTACAGTGCCATTCATCATTTTTAGAGGCATCAAGCAGAACAGAGTCCATCCGATCCGAGAGAATAAGCAATTCATCAAAAGCTTGTGATGACAATGGCAGGTGAAATCCCTCCTCTCTATTCACCAAGTTCATCAGAGTCCGAACAGATGCCTTCTCATCCTTGGCAAACGAGAAGAGCCTTGGTAACCTAAGCTGTAAAGGCAATGAAGAACCTCCAATCTCCCAGGAATCCATCCAGAAACAGACTGTTTGCCCACTATTGACAACTGGTTTTGTGATTTCCAAGAATTTACACACTAGTTTCAGGTTCTCCTTCCACCAAAAAGAGCCACATGGTTCCTCCTTATGTGGGATGGTCCCTCTATAGTAGTTGTCCCAGATTAATTTTACCCAAGGCATGTCCATCTTGTTGTAAAATTTATTGACAAATTTGAGCATCAAAGCATCATTCTTGACAGAGAAGTTAGCAATACCTAATCCTCCCTTCATTTTGGGCTTACAAATCATGTCCCAAGAAGCAAGTGACTGTTTAGGAGTATCATCATTCCCTCTCCATAGGCACTGTCTAATGATTCTATTCAACTGTTCCACAATACCCTGTGGAAGATGCAGTGTGGCAAGGAAATGCACAGGTAGTGAAGTGAACACTGAGTTAACCAATTGCAGTCTAGCTCCTTGTGATAAGAAACAAGATGTGGCACACAATCTCCTTTCTAGTCTAGTCACAATTGGTGTTAAATCACTGATCTTAGGTCTAGTAGTTCCCACAGGTAAACCAAGATAAGTGAAAGGCAGAGAACCCACTTGGCAACCAAAACTCTCAGCAAGCAGTAGTAACTCATCTTGATCCAAGTTAATTGGCAACATGCAAGATTTATGGAAATTGATTTTAAGCCCTGTGGTGATTGAGAATTTGTGCAGCAGGGTTTTTAAGGCCATGATTTGTTCCTGGTCAGCAGGAACAATGAGAAGTGTATCATCTGCATACTGAATGATGGGGAAATCAGAATCCCCTGTGTCAATAGGAAGATTAATATGTCCTGAATCCAAAATATCATTGATGGCTTCTTGAAGCAGATTAGAGCCAATTGTGAACACCAGTGGAGATAATGGGTCACCCTGCCTGACCCCTCTTTTACACATAAATTGCTTACCAGGCACCCCATTGAGTAGAACTTGAGATGTACCAGAAGATAACAATTCCTTTACCCATCTTATGAAAATGTTGTCAAAACCTTTGCATTGAAGAATTTTAATTATGGCCTCGTGTTCAATAGTATCAAAGGCTTTCTCAAAATCCAGTTTTAAAATAATTATTGGCTTTTTGGAAGAATGACACATATGTATATATTCGAGAATCCAGGCAATACAGTCCTGTATAGTTCTGTTCCTCAGAAATCCATATTGGTTCTTGTTAAGACATTCCAAGATTCTGTTATGGAGCCTATTTGCAATCAGCTTGGTAAGGAACTTGAGGCACACATTAGTCAAAGAAATAGGTCTGTAGTCACTCTCAGACTCTGGAGATGAGTTTTTAGGTACTAAAGTGATGAAGGATGTGTTGATGCTAGCAACCCCAGTATGCCCAGCATGAAAATCTTTAGCCAATTGATAAAAATCCTTTGCAACAACTGACCAACATTTCTTGAGAAAGATACATGTGAACCCATCAGGACCTGGTTCTCTATCACATGGCATATATTTAATAACATCATCCATTTCTTCCTTAGTAAAAGGCTTAGTTAAGTCCTGCAGACCATCCACTCTCTTAACAATTCTATCAATATCAAGTCCCATAGTGATACCATTAGTGCAACCCATTCTTCCTTTAAAAACATTCCAAAACCTACCCGCCATTTGACCATGGTCTGTTATTAAAGTGCCATCCTCACTTTTAAGGCTAGCAATGGAATTCCTTCTAAATCTGTTGGTTGCCATGGAATGAAAGTATTTTGAATTTTCTTCTCCCACTTTAGCCCAGCGAATTGTGCATCTATCTTTCCAATATTTGTTCTGAGCTGATAAGAGTTTTTGCAAGTGTTGTTTAACCAATCTTCTGAAATTAGCCTCAGGGATAGAGAGAGCTCTATTCTCTTCCAGCTCATCCAAGATAAGAATAGCTTTATTGCATAGTTCAATCAGGAGCTTTATCTTAGATAAACCAGTACTCCAACTCTTTAGATCATATCTCAATGTCTTAAACTTGGCAGCCAGTGTTGCGGCACTGGAAGATCTTGACACATGTTTGTCCCAAGAGTTTTGAACACATTGCAAAAATCCAGGTTGATCTGTCCAATAACTTTCAAACCTAAATAACTTTGCTTTGGGAATACAAGTACCAATCACTACCACACATGGTAAGTGATCTGAGGAGGATTTAGCCAATGGTAGAACATAGGTATTAGGATAGGTGATTGTCCAATTAACAGATGTAAAAAACTAGTCCAATTGAACAAGTAAAGGGTCTGCCTGCATATTAGACCATGTGTAAGACCTTCCTTTAATAGGTAATTCCACTAATCCAAGATTTCCAATGATATCATTGAATAAAAACATATCATTAATGTCACCAGTGCCTCTATTTCTGTTATCACTTGATCTGGAAAAATTGAAGTCTCCTAATATCAACCAGTTATCAAGGAAACCAATATCAAAATTATAGAGCCAGGACACAAAGTTATCTCTTTCTACCCCTTGACAAGGTCCATAAACATTCACAAGTCTCCATTTTTCAGAGTTGTGCACAGAAACAAAATCTATCACAATACCAAATCTTTGTATCTCCACTAAAGATCCAGCTAAAATAGAGGAATTCCAAATGACAATAAGGCCCCCGGATGCACCTACTAAGGGAGAGTACACAAAGGAATCAAAGCGTTTGGGACAGAATTTTTTAATTAGCCTGTGATCAAAATACTCAATTTTAGTCTCTTGCAGACAAATGACTGCACACTGACTTTCTTCAATCTTAGCACGCACATCAGACTGTCTCTCCTCCCCATTAAGTCCACGCACATTCAGATCAAACACTTTCCACATACGATTACCAGCACTATTCATTACAACTGATTGAAGATTGATAAACACAAACTGGTACAGTTGGAGATAACAAAAGCACATAAGTTCTAACATAACAAAAACAGGTCCCAGCTGACAGATACAGAAAGTATACCACAGGACCCAACACACCCAAAGGACTACAGTTCCAAAGATAAAAGAAAGACACACCCTGCACTGCCCACCCATCCATAAACTCCATGAAGAAAGGGAAACTAAACATCAGAGCTATCTGAAGATGTTGAAGGAGTCATAGCTGTAAGCTTCTCCTTGGATAAAAGTGCTTTGTCAATCTCCAAACCTAGCCCAATCTGCTGCAAAGTTTTGATGGAAGTGTAGGGTTGTACTTCTTCAGGATCACTGGATTTGTCCTTGTCAGAATGCTGCTTGTGCTCCCTCGAGATCTTAGCCAAAGAAGTCGATCCTGAAGCTTCACTGTTAATGTTACACTTTTTTGCACGTTTCCTGGAAGATACATGACCATCCAGCAAAGGGGAAGGTTTAAAACCATTCTTAAGCTCCCTTTGCCTGGCACTGCGTCTGACAGAACCCCCTAACAACTCCAACTTCTTAGCCTTAAGCCTTGCAGATTGAGAAATGATAGGTTTATCAGTGCTAGTGGACTGAAAAACTATATCAGCTTGTTGCGCCTTATCAATGACAGAATTTTGCAAACTGGTGTGCTTAGCCTTATACAGCTTCAGTCTTGGCGAGTGCCCTTGCTTAGCAAACATACCAGAAACATCATACATCTTATCAAAGGCTTGAGTCCAGGAACGCTTATTAAGATTAAGCATCCAGAAAGGAGAACAATCCACTGAAGCAGGAACTGATTGAAGAAAAATCTGAGGCATAGCATTTTCAAAAAACCTAGTCCAAATCATCTGTGGTGGAAGGCAAGGTCCAAAAACAGTCTGCACCAACCCAACCTGTAAAACTTGATTGAACTGAAGAGGTGGGTTGTGCCCTGAAGAAACTGAGGCCTCAGAGGGATTTAATACCATAGAAACCTGATCCTCTGCTCCTTCCTGCATCACATTCCATTGCTCTCCCAAATCTTGATGCTGATGATTCCCAACCTCCTGCTGTTGTTGAACATGATCCCAGCCAATTTCAGGGTACTGAGGTCCCACAAACATATTACCATTGGGCACTAATCCACCTGGAAGTGGGTGTGGGTTTCCATCAAGAGGCATCTCATCTTCATCTGCAGGTAGCTGGTCTGCAAATTCAGCCGACAGAATGTAAACAGGTGCAGTCCATGATTCTTTCAGAGCTCCCACTGTTGAAAACTTACAGAAAACCACATCACGAGGAACCTTAGCAGGTGAAGAAAATTCCGCAAGAACTAAAATCCGTGACTTAATTGGATCATCTATGTTCCAGGTAATGTATTTGCCGAAAGTCGAGACATCATTGATAATGTCAGCCGTGTTTCTGTAATCTGGCGGCACACCTAGGAACATCAACCAACCACGCCTAAATCCATGCTCAGCCCTATGATTCAACGCTCTTTCTGGTTCCACAGACCGTACTGAAACTCCAGGAAGGTGCATATCAAACGGGCCATGTTGAACCAGTGCGTTTCGAGAATTAACACTAACCATCTCGAACAAACCAACACCAAATACAGCAGGCTGATCCTCAACAATGTTTCTATCCAGATGTTCTGTCAGGAATACACGAACCTGCGTTCTCCAGAACTCTTCCGTGCCCGGCGGTGGAACCGGATGAACCATAGCATAGCAGAAGGCACGATGAAGTTCAGGAGGGTCTTGCGCCGGATTGCAGAAAGTGCGAGGGAGCCTAGTAGGACCTCCATCGATGACTTGATGCCCCCATGGCAGCCACGGCAAAGGATCCATCTCGAAGTTGGCCATGGTTCCGACAGGGGCTGCAACACCTAGCGTCAAATCTCGAAAAGGTGGATTTGGGGGTGGAGGCACGGGAGTAGAAGTCGAGGCAAGCACCCCCGGAGAAGCCGAGACTATAAGAGAGGAAGCTGTATCGACCAAGGAGTCCTTCACGGTCCCGACAGAGCTTGGGCTTGCCTTTTTGGGTGTCCAACGTTTAGATAATTGGACCCTCCCTAAACAGTACTTGGCCTTATGCCCATATCTGGAGCAGAGCTTGCATCGAATTTTATTAGTACATCTAGCAGTAGCGTGGCCCATCGCTAGGCATCTCCGACAGTCTCACGACTTGAATTCGACGTCTGCCTCAACACTTACCGGCCCTAAATCCACAGAAGGGAGCAAACCCTCAACTCCAACAGAAAAAATATTAGCATCAAGCGAGAGCTCATCCACAACCTTCTTCCCATCCCTTGGAGAATCCACATTGATTAACTCCTTTTCAATACCATCTGCCTGTGCAAACTTAGAGTCATCATGTATAAGTGCATTGTCAAAAGAATCACATACACTAGCCACCGAATGTAATTTCTCAGCAGCAACAGGCTTATAAATTTGAGGGACAAAAGGTTTAGGTTTAGCCTGCTTATTCTTCCTCGAGACCAAAGTCCATTCATTCTCACACTCCTTGAGCCAAAATGTATACTCACGCTGCCAATTAGGGCCACCATTACTCCACAGGTGAAAATAACATTTGAAATGTAGGCAACTGTAAGATCGTAACTGCAAAATGGAGAAACCAACTTGCTTGCAAGATACCGAGAACCCAAAGACATTATCAGCCAGCCTAAACACTTTCAAATCACCACAGTAGCCACCAATAGCTGCTTCCAAAGCTATACTCACAGTATCCGAATCCAGACTGAACGTGTAACGAGCAAAAGACACTACCATGGAGAAGGATCCAATAGATTTATCTGCATGTACTGGAATAGAAAACCTCTTTTGAATTTTGGCAGCAAAGTTCTCACCAGGAGTGAAGTCAAACCCTAATGCACGTGCAGCCTGAACCGCAAAAACTGATGGATCCACCGGATCAGAGGATAAAACCTCCTCAGGATAATCATTATGGCGTGGGATCTTGGCTCCAACCAAAGCAGCGTGACAAGGAAAATAGATCGTAGATCCAGGGTGTATTACCTCATACTTGCGCAGATCCCTCGCGTCAACCTTCACCAGGGATGCATCCAGCAGATCCAGACGGCGAGAAGCAGGATCCAGACGTAGAAAACAATGGTACAGGGTTTTATCACGGGTAACAAGACCCGTGACAAACTGCACCCTCCACCGCCATAAACCCACATGAGCCATCACCGAAAACCTACAAGCAGAAGGGGGAAAGTGTACGTCGGCGCCGGAGTAGCCACCGACGGGGAGGAGGGCCGCAGCCCTAGACCGCCGCCAGATCGCCTAGACGTGGAGCCCTAGATGTTCTACTCTATGATGTTATATCATAGAAGTTACGATCGTACCTCCTCTGTTGTTGTTGTGGATTATTCGTGAATTGTTGTAATGTTATCACAAGTGGCAACCTGGAATCGGTTATTATGTGGATTTTGGCGGAAATGCTGAAATCTGCATAGTGCCCGATCTCGGGGCGTCACAAATGGTATCAGAGCATGGTTTCCGATTCCGGAAGTTGTTTCGATACGAATGGCTATCGAAGCAACGGGTCCGCAAAGCCTGTAGGATAACCTCGCTAACGGTCGTGTTCTTAGAGTGTCAAAAACTATTTGTGCAAAACCTGTTTTGGAAACATCTCAATAGGATTCTTGTTTTCTCCTTATCCCTATTCTATTCTCCTCCCATTTTATTTGTTCTGGAGTCTCCCCTCTTGTCTATTTTCAAGGTTTAGGATCCTACGTGGGTGGACGTTTTCTGAGCCTTTAACCTAATAGGTTCGATCATCGGAAGATTCCTGGTGGAAGAACATCGTCATCAATCCGAGCAAGAATCTCTTGTTAGTGGTGTCGAGAAGCCTTGTTAGTGGTGTCGACAAGCCTTGTTAGTGGTGTCGAGAAGATCAACTGGAGGCATGAAGAATCGATAGTCGAACTTCTTTCCCCTCCCGGGTTATTGGGTGGATTGCGGGGACGCAATCCCTTGTTAGTGGTGTCGTCTGTAACACCCGGGGTATTTCCCCCCCAAATAAATTTGGTTGCTTTTCCTTTTCTTGGCATTGCATCATGCATCATTTGCACCCTTGTTTGCAAAACAATTCAAAATTCAAACCAATTTAGTTTTCACATTCAAATGCAAACATTAATAGAAACTTTTGAATTTTGGAAAAACCAAAACTTGTGCAACTAGGCATTTTAGATGCCAAGTGCATAGAAACTTGTTTCATAATTTTCTGAAATGTAAAACTACCCCAAAATTCATTTTTGCTTATCTCTTTTTTCTCTCTTACAAAAAAAAATACAAAAGGAAAACAAACCAGCAGGGGGAGGCAGGCCAGCCCAAAACGAGCCAAGCCCACCTACTACCCCTGCCTCGCAGCCCACCGAAGCCCGTACCCTTTCGGCCTTCTCCCCTCTTCCTCCCCGAGCGTCATCTTCTTTCCACGCTGGAAAGCAGGCAGAGCTCCACCACCCACGTGAGCCCCTCTCACCTGCTCCCCCTCTGCCCTCCTCTACAAGAAAGAGACCCCGGCGCCCCCAGAACCCTAGCCTCTGGAGATCTGGATCTCATCTTCTTACCTCTCCCTCAATTCCCCAAATTCCTCTCTGAAATTCACTTCTGTTTCTGAATTTTCGGAGGGCCTCCATGGCTGCACCTTCGAGAGCATGGCGCCACCGCTACGCTCGTCCTTCGGCCAAGGTCTCTGCGGGAATGGAATCGGCGGACATTCTTCTTCGCCCTCGCTGCCTCGGCCGACCCTGGGAGGCCTTCTGGAGGCCACGCCGTCGAGTTCTTCCGCCGCCCATCTCCTGACGGCCGCAGCTCCGTCAGACAGCGTCGTCCCGAGTCTCCTGCCTTCCCCGTCCCGGCGTCGACGAAGCGCCTCGGTGAGCCGCCTGTCCCTCGGGACCCCCTTCCTTTCCCCTCCCTTGTGCTCTGGGAGCGACGCCGTCGCGCGCCGCATGCTGCAAGTCGCCGGCGGCCGCGTATTCTGTATCTGTCGGGCTACAGTTTCGTAATGTTCAGTTTCGTCAGGAAACCATCCGCGATGGTGACCCCATCTAGCGCAGCGCCTTCTATCCATCAACAATCAGCGCCGTGGCCTAGTGGCCAGGGCCTCTTGGCGCAGCACTTCGCGGCGCGAGTTCGATCCCCCCCGGCCGCGCAAGGCCAAACCTTTTTTCTGGGTTTTTACAGTGCGCCGCGGGCCCCACACGTCAGCGACGTGGAGGCCACGCCAACGTCCACCCGCGCGCCACGCCAGCACCCCGTTGCCTGGCCCCGCAGGTCAGCCGCTGGGGCTGCCTCCGCCCTCGTTGAGAAAAGTCCAGATCCAGATCTGGATCTGGCACTTTCGCACCCAGGCCCCTGCTTTTCTTCTGTTTTGCACAAAAGCCCCTCCACGCACTGTTTCCTTCAAAGCAGGCCCCTGTATTTTGGCAGATTAGCCCCTAAACTTCTTTTGCCCATATCTTTCAAACCACATCTCCAAATAATTCAAACTTTATATGTATTCCATGCTAAATTAAATTCTCTACATGTTTAAACCATTTGTAGTATGTTTTGAACATTTCAAATGGTTTCAAAAATTCAAATTCAAACAACTCTTTCAAATTTGGTCAAATTCATAACTATTTCAAATTTAACTCAAATGGCACATGTAAAATATGTTTTCCATGCAAAATTGAACAAGCTTTCCAAATATAAACTTTGTTTCCTGTTTTGAATAATTAAACTTGGTTAAATTATTTAAATCTTGTTTAATTCATTTAAAATTGCTAAATTAATAACTTGGTCAAACTAAATTCTTTTTGAACATGTAAAATATGTTTTCCATCCCATTTTTCATGAACTTTGCAAATATCAACTTTGTTTTCTGTTTTGAACAATTTAAATTGCTGAAAACAACTATTTGTTAATTAATGCATTTAAAAATTGTCAATTTAATAACTTGCTCATCCAAAATCCAAATTCAACAAATGAAATATGTATTCCATCTAAAATTTTGTGTTCTTTCCAAATATAAATTTGGTTATCTGTTTTGAACATTTAAAATTGGTGAAAACAACAAATGTTTGTTTAAATCATTTAAAATGCCAAAGTTCATAACTTAATAAATAAAATTCCAAACTTGGTAAACAACATATCAAACTGAAGCCATTGTTGTTTTCTTATTGTTTTCATCATCCATGCATCATTCTAATCAACTTTCACATGATGGTTATTTGTAAATCATTTAATTCAACATTAATTCATGGGCTTTTCCATATGCAATCCAAATTGCATATGGGCCCATTTAAATATGTTTACCATGCCAACTAGTTTATCTTTGATGCATCCTTAAACTTGTCATGCATCCATGTCTTGATCATGCTGGATCTTTTGCCGTAGTAGTAATTGTTGCATCCGGTGTTTGTTCTAGTTTGTTGCTTCTTCGCGGATAGGACGTTGAGATGATGTGAGCATCGACAAGTTCTGCGGATGTACCTCTACTTGCTGGATTCCAGGCAAGTATACTTAGATTTGTTTGTGCTCGAGTCTTGTTGTCCGTCTTATCACCTGTTTAGTTTGATAGTTGGGTTTCAACTTAATCAACAACATGTTAATGTTTTGGGTAATAATAATTTGATGATGAGGCACCGGCAGGAGGCCCGGCGTGGTTTTGAGGCCTGCTAGTGTCGACCTTAATTAGGAAAAGGGTCTTGTCCTCCGATCCATGATGAGCGCGCTAACCGCATGTGGGAAGCGAGTATGGGCGCCCCCCGCAACTTTGATTCGATTCGCATCTCGTCCAAATTGCCTCATTTAGTTCGGGTTTTCCATTTGCCGCATGCATATGCAGGTGCGAACCCTTGGCGCCAGGGTGGAACTTTTATAGTCGGCATTTAGGGAGACACGTTCTTAGAGTGCTATGAGGGTCTCCTTTTCTTCGTGGGGCTTGATTAGCCGTGCGCTCAATTGCACGGGGTTCTTTGGGCTTGATGCGAAGAAGAGTTGGGTTGTGTTGAGTGCCTCGCTTGGTGGAAGGGCCTTTCCATCTTGCGGGTCATTCTTACGTGTACGGCCAAATTGGTGCATCCCTGCAGGGTTAAATCTTCTCGAGAAGCCGTGTTGTCCGCGGTTATGGATGACTTGGTGAAAGTGCTGGCTAACAAGTACTCAGACAACTTACACTTAACGATGATAACTTGACTAGTAATATAGATCACCTCCACCATAAAAATGAATGTCACCTTAATCAACAGTGTGAGTTTCCTTGGTGAGTAGTTATAGTTGGTTTTGTCGCGCTATCTTATCCCTTTCTCTTAGCCGAATGTTGTAGCGCGCTATAGTTAGTTAGTGCAGCCCGCTGCCGCTTCTTTGCAATAATCCCTTCCTTTCCGTTGTACCCAAAGTATTTGTATCTTGTGATGATTGGTTACGCTGGTATCTTGTGAGTATGGGTTATCCACTTGCCAGTACTTAACCGTACTGACCCACGAATCCTTTTCGTGGCTGCATATTCCACATTGCAGTCAACATGTTTGAAGTCTGACAACGTTAGCTTGGGAATCCCTCCGGCCTGGCCTGGGCAGGGATTGGACGCCATCGGTTATCTTCAGGACTCTTAGTCCAGTTTGTATCTTGTCCGTAGTCGGACGCTATGTTGTTTCTTCCGCTGTTATTTGGATCTTTGTATTGTATCAGTTGTATCCTCGACTCGTTTGAGTCGTCTTGTATATACCTCCTCTGTTGTTGTTGTGGATTATTCGTGAACTGTTGTAATGCTATCACAAGTGGCAACCTGGAATCGGTTATTATGTGGATTTTGGCGGAAATGCTGAAATCTGCATAGCACCCGATTTCGGGGCGTCACATAATACTCGAATGGTGGTCAGTCTGGCCACAGGTGAATAAGTGTCAAAGAAATCTTCATCTTCTTTTTGGGAATAACCCTTGGCCACAAGTCTAGCCTTGTACTTTTCAATCGTACCATCAGGCCTAAGCTTCTTTTTGAACACCCACTTACATCCTAATGGTTTACAACCATAAGGACGTTCAGTGATCTCCCACGTTCCATTAGCCATGATGGAATCCATCTCGCTACGGACCGCTTCTCTCCAGTAGTCAGCATCTGGAGATGCATAAGCTTCTGAAATAGAAGTGGGAGTATCATCCACAAGGTACACAAGGAAATCATCACCAAAGAAATTTGCAGTCCTCTTTCTCTTGCCCCTACCAAGGGTTTCCTCGCCATCCTTCTCAGGATTCTCATCATGTGTTTGTTCATAATATTCCATAGGAATGGCAGGTTCAGGAATCTCCTCTGATTCCTGTCTAGAAGTGCTTTGCATATCTCTCATAGGAAAAATATCCTCAAAGAATGTAGCATCTTTAGACTCCAAAATCGTACCGACCTTCATGTCAGGTACCTCAGATTTCACTACTAGAAATCTATAGCCAACGCTATTCTTAGCGTATCCCAAATTAACGCAATCCATGGTCTTTGGTCCAAGTTTACGCTTTTTGGGGATCGACACATTGACTTTTGCCAAACAGCCCCAAGTACGTAAGTACGAGAGTGTTGTTTTTCTCTTCTCCCATTGCTCATAGGGAGTGACCTCATTGTCTTTCGTTGGAACTTTATTCAGGACATGACATGATGTCAATATAGCCTCCCCCCACCATGCCTTGGATAAACCCGATGTATCTAACATGGCGTTAACCAAATCTGTTAGAGTACGTTTTTTCCTTTCGGCAACCCCATTTGACTGAGGTGAATAGGGAGGCGTCCTCTCGTGAATAATGCCATGTTCCGCACAGAAAGAGTCAAACTCATTAGAAAAATACTCTCCACCACGATCTGACCGGATTCGTTTAATTTTCTTTTCAAGTTGATTCTCAACTTCTGCCTTATAGATTTTAAAGTAGTGTAGAGCCTCATCTTTAGTGTTTAACAGATATACATAGCAAAACCTAGTGGAATCATCTATTAATGTCATGAAGTATCTCTTTCCACCTGTAGTCAACACACCATTCATCTCACAGAGATCAGAATGTATGAGTTCTAATGGCGCCAAGTGTCTCTCCTCCGCAGCCTTGTGGGGCTTGCGAGGTTGCTTTGCTTGTACACACGAATGGCACTTAGAACCTTTGTCTAAAGTGAAACTTGGAATTAAATTTAGTTTTGCTAACCGCGTCATGCAACTGAAACCAACGTGACAAAGACGTGAATGCCAAACTTATGTTTCATTAACACTCGAATGAATATTGTTCACGACTTTATTACAAAAATCAGCGAGGGAAAAACGGAACAGACCTCCGCACTCATACCCTTTTCCAACAAACAGTCCATATTTCGTTACAACTACTTTATTGGACTCGAAAACCAACTTAAATCTTTCTCTACATAGAAGGGAGCCACTAACGAGATTCTTCTTGATGGCGGGGACATGCTGCACGTTCTTGAGCTGCACGATCCTTCCCGAAGTAAACTTCAGATCGACCGTGCCAACACCAAGTACAGAAGCACTTGCGCCGTTCCCCATCAATACGGACCCGTTCCTTGTGACCTGATAAGAAGAAAACAATGAGATGTCAGCACACACATGAATGTTTGCACCTGTGTCAATCCACCAATCAGTAGATTGACAAACTGAAAATACAGTAAACAAATTACCATACCCAGATGCCCCATTCTCATTGTTGCTCACGATCATGTTGACAGCCTTGGAATCCTGTCCTGACTTCACATACTTCTTTGGGCACTTCCCAGCCCAGTGTTCCAGTGAACCACAAGTGAAGCAGCCATCTTTCTTCTTATCCTTCTTGAAGGTCTTCTTAGCCTTCTTCTTGAAGTCGGTATTCTGCTGGACACCAGTCCTCGCCTTGTTCTTGTGGGAGTTGTAGTTCTTCTGTACCATATTGGCCGCAGAAGTCCCTTCATTCCCTTTTCCATGCGAGTCCTTTGCCCTCGAATTCTGCTCAACACTCAGATGGCCGATGACATCCTCTACTAAGAATTCACGCCTCTGATGTTTCAGAGTAGTGGCAAAGCTCCTCCAGGAATTAGTCAGCTTGGCGATTATGCATCCTGCGACATACTTGCCCGGTAACACGCACTTGAGAATTTCAATCTCCTTAGCGATGCACTGTATCTCATGAGCCTGCTCCAAAACAGAACGGTTTTCGACCATTCTGTAGTCATGGAACTGCTCTACACTGTACATCTCGCTGCCAGCATCGGTTGCGCCGAATTTGGATTCGAGCGTCTCCCACAAGTCCTTGGCAACCCGCACATGTAAATATGCGTCAACAAACTTCTCTCCGATCACGCTTAGAACGCATCCAACAAAGACGACGGTGGCATCCCTAAACGCCTTCTCCTGATCAAGAGTAATCGTTTCCGTGGGAGTGACACCGACGACCCAGAACACGTTCATAGCCGTGAGCCATAAGAATGTTTTGGTCTGCCAACGCTTAAAGTACGTCCCCGTAAACGGGTCCGGTTTCAGTGCAGTAGCAAAACCATGAATCGAAAATTGCCTACGCGATTAGGTTTTTGGATTGTTAAGAATTTAGGCAATTTACAGATTAAATTAATCCAAGTATAAATCATGAACATGATGTAAACATACTGATATTTAACCATGTTCGTGCATACTAGATTTATAGTAGATAAATCTACGCGAACTACTAGTGTTGCACACATGAAAATAATAATGACAGGGATAAACGTGCTATACCCTGCAGTTGGCCAATTGGCAGTAGCCGTAGCAGAGGCGGCGGCAGCAGCAGCGTTGGCGACCTCAGCAGCAGCAGCGGCCTCGGTGGCAGCAGCGGCGGCAGCCGCAGCTCGTTCGGCTTCGGAGGCCATGTTGACGATGAGGTAGTAGTCGAAGTAGACGTACGGCAGCGAGCAGTCGCGTAGGAGACGCTCCCCAAAAACCTAATCGCCCCTCTCCCGTACAGGATCTGGAGAGGCGGGGTTTCGGAGGCCTGCTCCCCCGTCGGCCGTGTACGCGGTAGACGGGATGGGATCACCGGAGACAGCAACAGAGAGAGGAACGACAGTGGGTGCAGAGCGTATGAGTTGTGTGTTTGTGTCCGCCCCTGCGACCTCAATATATAGGCACGGTAGGAGAACGGTCAGCTCACAAATCAATTTGGCGTTTACTACAGCCGTTACCACGTAATCAATGCGCCGTTTTACTGCGCGCGGTTAACACGTGATCAATGCGGCGTTTTACTGCGCGCGACTGTTACCAAAATAAATGTGACGCAATAGACAGCAATCAATATGACGTCTCATATTATTGGCGTGTCTGTTGACTCCGTTTCCAACTGCCAAAATAAAGGCATCGGCTCGGCTCATTCCCGCAACCCGCGGCGCGTCGTGACGTGTCGTGACGAGGCGGGCGGCGGAGGAGGAGGAGCGCGCGTGTGGAACACCTCCACTACTCCTCTCTCTTCATACCAACTCACACTAGTGGGGAGAGAGCTCACCTTATAAACTGGTGCAAAACTCTCCCAACTAGCAATGTGGGACTAAACTCCCACCACTTGCTATGGCAGCATGAGCCTTAGGGATTAAATGGAAATTGCCTAATGGGCCTGCTAGCCCATTCGAATTTCAGCAGTGGTTACTGAATATCAGATTCGGAGGAAAACTCACGCGCATGTGTAGTAACATGAACACAGAAATAAACCATCTTCTTTCCTTTTACGACTAATTCATTGGATGTTTGATGACTATGTTTTTCTAGTCATGGACATTGTTTATGTAAACATCAAGGAATAACATATTGTTGGATGGGAACGGTATGGCTGGGTATTCCCTAAATAGATTGATATGCTAAGAGATTCCACTAAGACATCTTTTGTCCTTAGAATCATATCATAACACGGCTATATTACAATGCATCCTTTGACCATGAGGCTATCGGGATAATATAATCTAGAGGTTTTACCTTGGTATTATCAAGATTCACGCCGTGTACAGGGTGAACAAAAAGGTAGCCACTAGGTAATTCTAAATTTGTATATTACCTCAATGTTCTGAGATGGGAAGTACTCCTCCGGGAAAGGAGAGATACATGCCCGAGCTCACTTGGTATTCTTGATATCCATAAGTGAAGGGAATATGGCTGAGAGACAATAATAAAGTAGTTATTATCTTGTTTCTTATATATGATGAATGTTTTTCTCATGTTAGAATCTTATATATTTACTAATTGGAGGAACCCTAAAAACCTCCACGTTAATTCTAGACAACCATCTAAAAATAGCCTTACGATCTAAAGTCTATGGTTACGATCTTGAGATAAAGGAGTTTTTTTACAACTAATAGATAAAGGTGTTTTATTAATGTATGTTTGGAATACTACAACTGAATACAGGTGCAATCGACCTGCCTTCTATCACGTTAATAATAGAATTTATGAGTTTTCACCCGTGTCCGATTAATGTAAAAGCTGGCTGCAGCCAAGGGATGAATAAAAGTCTCGATCGTGTTTTCCCTAAGAACACGAGTCGTTTTCTCCCCGGTCTCCTCCCCATAGTAAATTAAATATTTTACGGGCTGCTGCCCCTCCTATCGGGTCTCCACGAATCTCCATTTTTTTCCTAGATTGATCGTTAGAGAAGAAGCACAAGGCCGATCGATTTTCCAAGAGCTAACTTTCAGTTTGCTCCTGATATGTGCGGCCCTTCAAACTAGTGTGATGCGAAGCCAGCTAGTTAGCATCACAGGTAATTGATATGGGGTTTACTAATGTATGAATATAACTTAACATGACTGAGATTAGCCCGAAAAAGAACACAAGGCTGATGCGGAATTAGAGTCTGACCATTGCCCGGGGAAGCCATCTCGACGGCGTGAGTCATGGTACGACGACGAATGTCCGCTGCTCTCTCCAGCAGCGGATAGCGGTGGCCTTCTGGTCGCCAACGGCACTGCCCAGGGCGTGCGTGGCGTGGAAGAGGGCCTTCGGTTCGCAGAGCGCTAACTTAGGATCGGTGAGGTGTTCTATCGGGAGAGATGAGCTGTGGCGAGATCGTCACCTCGTACAGGCCGGACTCCCTTTTAATATAGCGCTAGGGAAACGGGACCCACTCCAAATAACGTTGGAGGGCGCCTCCGATCGTGGCGCAGGTTTTACGTACGATGAGGAGGTACGTGGGTTTTGACCCCTTATTCTCGTTAGTTAGGCTTAGGGGATAAGGAGGGTCTTATCTCTTTAAACCTCCTAATCTTATCTGTTTGAACAGGTACGTGACTTGACTCGTACGTGAGGGGGTACGAGATTAAAAGGTCCAACATTCTCCCACTTAATCGAAGTGCTAGTACCCACACTTAATGGAAAAAAGCAAACCAAAGCAACACGTTACAATGGCTAATGAAAATGCCATAGAAACTCCGTTACCTATAGCCCACTAAACTATCTTGATAGGATGCTTACTTATTCTCAACGGGAGTTGGATTATTCTTATGATCCTATTTCCAGAATCAAATTCAAAGGCTCTCTAATACACCCATGCCGGCTATGTGATCCTTAAACTGAGTAGGTGGTAGTCCTTTGGTAAGCGGATCCGCGAGCATTGCCTTAGTGCTAATATGCTCGATCGTAATGGTTTGATCCTGGACTCTATCTTTCACAACATGATACTTAATGTTGATGTGTTTGGCAGCACCACTCGACTTGTTGTTACTCGCATAGAAAACTGCGGCTTTATTATCGCAGTATAATTTTAGTGGTTTTGAAATGCTATCGACCACTCTTAAATTCGGGATACAGTTCTTAAGCCATACGGCCTGCCCGGTTGCCTCATAACATGCCACAAACTCAGCCTGCATCGTTGATGATGCCGTAAGGGTTTGCTTGGAGGTTTTCCACGAAATGGCTCCGCCTGCAAGTGTGAAGATATAACCTGAAGTGGATTTCTTAGTATCAACACATCCTGCAAAGTCTGCATCTGAGTAACCTATAACCTCAAGGTCATCAGATCTCTTATATGTAAGCATGTATCCCTTAGTGCCCTGCAAATATTGCAAGACTTTCTTAACTGCTTTCCAGTGGTCCATTCCTGGATTTGACTGAAATCTGCCAAGCATCCCGGTAACGAATGCTAAGTCAGGGCGTGTACAAACATGAGCATACATAAGGCTTCCAACAGCTGAAGCATAAGGTTTGTCTTTCATTTGATCGATCTCTAATTGATTCCTTGGACTTTGGAATAAACCAAACTTATCACCCTTAACAATTGGAGCAGGTGTGCTAGCACAATTTTGCATTTTGTACCTCTTAAGCACTTTCTCAATGTATGACTTTTGACATAAGCCTAATACTCCTCTAGACCTATCTCGGTAAATTTCAATGCCCAAAACATAAGAGGCATCACCAAGATCTTTCATATCAAAGTGCGAGGAGAGAAAACCCTTAGTCTCATGTAGCATATCCTTATCGCTACTTGCCAAGAGGATATCATCCACATAGAGAACCAAGATTATAAACTTGCCTCCCTTAATCTTCATGTAGATGCAATTGTCTACTTCATTTTCCTTAAATCCGAAATTTCTTATTATCCCGTCAAATTTGAGATACCATTGTCTGGACGCTTGCTTTAAACCATAGATGGATTTCTTAAGTCTACATCCCATGTGTTCCTTGCCTTCTACGACAAAACCTTCCGGTTGAGCCATATATACATTCTCATGCAAGTCACCATTAAGGAACGCAGTTCTAACATCCATCTGTTGTAATTCTAAGTCATAATGAGCGACCAGTGCCATGACAATTCTTAAAGAGTCTTTCTTAGACACGGGAGAAAAGGTATCATTAAAATCAACCCCTTCTCTCTGAGTAAAACCCTTTGCTACAAGCCTTGCCTTGAATCTTTCGATCTTCCCTCTAGAGTCATGCTTAGTCTTATAGACCCATCTGCAGCCTACTGGTTTGACTCCTTCAGGAATTTCTACTAGATCCCAGACATCATTAATGCTCATAGATTTCATCTCATCCTCCATGGCAATGAGCCATTCGGGAGAGTGATCACTCGTCATGGCTTCCTTAAAGGAATTTGGATTATCTACCTTTCCAATGTCACTCTCATTCAGGTAAACCTGATAGTCATCAGAAATGGCAGATTTCCTGTTTCTTTGTGATCTCCTTGGTGGCTCGGGAGGCCGCTCAGGAGATGGCTGAGGAGACGGCTGAGGTGATGGCTGAGGTGAATGTTGAGGCGAAGGATGAGGTGAGTCATTAGTCTCCTCAGTTCGTTTTGCACCTCCATTATTATTAGTTGGAGATGTGGGAATAAATGGAATAAAGTTCTCTTGGATAATCGGTAGTGGAACATTAACCCGAATTTCCTCAAGATCTATCTTCCGGGGTTGTGAGCTCCCACTGATTTCTGCATTCTCTAAGAACACGGCGTGTGATGTTTCCACAAACTTAGTGACACGATCTGGACAATAAAACCGGTATCCCTTTGACTTGAGAGGATACCCGATAAAGTGACAGCTCACGGTCTTAGGGTCTAATTTCTTAAGTTGTGGATTAAAGATCCTAGCCTCAGCAGGACAGCCCCACACTCGTAAGTAATTTAAGGTGAGTTTCCTTTCAGTCCACAATTCATAAGGTGTCTTAGGGGCTGATTTAGTGGGAACTCGATTTAATATGTGAACAGCTGTCTTAAGAGCTTCAATCCACAAACTAACCGGCAAGCTAGAATGACTAAGCATGCTACGCACCATGTCCATAAGAGTGCGGTTACGACGCTCTGCCACTCTATTTTGCTGAGGCTCGCCGGGCATGGAATACTGAGCCGCTATACCATTTTCCTCAAGGAATTTGGCAAAGGGCCCAGGGATTTGCCCATAGGGCGCATGTCTCCCATAATATTCACCGCCTCGATCTGAGCGCACCACTTTAATTTTAAGGTCGGTCTGATTTTCTACTTCCGCCTTAAATATCTTAAACTTATCAAGTGCCTCAGAACGATCACGAATGGGGTAAATGTATCCATAACGGGAGTAATCATCAGTGAAGGTAATAAATGAGTCAAAACCGTCCAGGAAAAGGACCACAAATATCAGTGTGGATTAATTCTAAGCGTCATGTGCTTCTAATTGCCCCTTTTTTCTGATGCTTAACATATTTCCCTTTGATACAATCAACACAGTGGTCTGAATCTGAGAAATCTAATGGGTGTAATATCTCTTCTCTAATGAGACGTTCCATTCTCCCCTTCGAAATGTGGCCTAAGCGACAATGCCACAATTTCGACGAGGTCTCATCACCCTTACTCTTCTTATGCTTATTTGTACCATCGCACACATTCATCACAGAGGAATCATTCAGGAGAAGCATATAAAGTTTGTCATGCCTGATAGCAAGACCAACATTATTATTATCAAACTCAATAACACACTGATTGTTTCCAAACGTACACAAATATTGTTTATCATCTAATGCGGAAACTGAAATCAAGTTTCTCCTTAAACTAGGAGCGAAAAGAAGATTATTAAGTAGGAGAATATGGCCGCCTGCTAATGCTAATGGAGCAACTCCAACAGCTTTGACTTCCATCTCCTTGCCATTGGCGACTTTAAGGTTTCACTCCCCCTTTCTTATAGTCCTGACGGAAAGTAATCCCTGCAATGAATTGGTAACGTGCACGGTGGCACCTGAGTCAATGCACCAGTTATTAGGGGGAAAATCGGCATAAAGAGACTCATCAATGGACGAAATTATATCATTACCCTTTTTGGCAAGCCACTTCTTAAAGCCTGCACAATCCTTCTCATGTGTCCGGGCTTCTTACAGAAGAGGCACATTATTTCTCCATGAGGCTTAGGCCCTTTTGACTTACTGGGCTCAACCTTGGGAGAGAAGTGAAGCTTCTTCTTTGCCTTAGAGGAATCCCCGTTGTGCTTTCTCTTATTATTGGGACCAGAGGAAACGACATTGGCAACGCCTTGAGCACGTTGTGCCTTCTGCCTTTCCTCCTCTTCAACACAATAGCTCATTAGATCAGTGATACTCCACTTCTCCTTTTGTGTGTTGTAGCTTATCTTAAAAGGGTCGAACTCACTTGGAAGTGAGGTCATGATGAAGTGCACCAAGAAGTTGTCACCAATTGGCATGTCCATCCCCTTAAGCTTAGCGGCCATGTCCGACATCGACATAATATGCTCTCTAATGCAACAAGTGTCGTTATATCGTAAAGTCAACATCTTCATGATCAATGTGCTCGCATAAGTTTTGGAAGAGTCTTTAAATTGCTCCTCCACTGAGGCTAAATATTTCTTAGCATCCTCGGAATCGGGATTGCTCCCCTAATTCCAATAGATATTGAGCTCTTAATGATCATTAGAGACATGCGATTAGAGTGCTCCCACTTTTCACACTTAGCATCGTACTCCTTCTTCTTATCAGCGTAATCTGAGTCTGAGGCAGAAGGAGCAACAGGGGCATTCTCACGCAAAGCAAGGTCGAGACTTAGGACCCCAAGATGTATCATGACCTTCTCCTTCCACACAGGGAAGTTGGTCCCATTTAGCGGCTCAATCCCATTAATGGCATGGGCAACGTTGTTGGTGTTCATGCCTGAAACAAATCACAACTTAGTGAGA
Source organism: Alopecurus myosuroides (assembly GCA_028641055.1). NCBI lineage: Eukaryota > Viridiplantae > Streptophyta > Magnoliopsida > Poales > Poaceae > Alopecurus > Alopecurus myosuroides. The sequence continues at coordinate 312,469,637 of CM054060.1, read as the reverse complement.
ATCATAAGAATAAGCATGAAAATAACCTTATGTTGGTATGATTAAAACATGCTCAAAAAATATTTCCATTTCAAAAACACCGTTGGGCAGAAAATGGAACAGAAAATTTAACTAAGACAACACATGATTATAAACAACTTTAGTCAGATTATAATCACATGAAAAATTAAAACTCTAATCAAAATTGAACGTTGGTTTCATTTTGACCAGAGGGTGATTTTTAGCTAAACACCAATATCAGCAGCTTAATTAGCGGGGAAACTTAAACAGTAATAAAATTTACTAAAAACAATGAAAAACTAAATAAAGGGCTGATACGTGCAGGCAAAAGAAAAAAAAATGCAGCTTAAGAGCCCACGCTCACTCACGCCCAGGAACTGATAGCAAAAACCAGCCCAAAGACAAAACCAGCCCACTAACGTGCTGTACGTGTAACTTTAGCCGTTGGATCAGATCGACGGTTCACTGCCTGCTAGTGCTGAAGAAAACCTGCAGCGGTCAAGCCAACCCTAAATCCTCTTCTTCTTTTCCCCAATCCGTTCCACGTCCAAGATAGAGTGTGGCGGCTGATGGGGACTGAGTGAGAGCTCATCACGTTGGGCTGATGTACGTGTGCGCGGAAACGCGTACTCGCGTGATGAACTGAAGCAGGGCTTAGGCGCAGGCCGGCGGGGCTCTGAGGGGCGCCGGTCACGGGCTGGGGCCGCGGTGGCTAATGGAAAGCGAGGTCGCGCACGGGCGCGAGGCGCTGATGCGTCCGGCGGCGGCTGACGCTGGGCGCGTACGAGGTCTGAGGCGCACGTCCTCATGTTGCGCGTGCAGAGCCGGGTCGGCGAGGGCACGCGACCGAGCGGCCAGGCGAACTGAGGCGCGGCGGCGCACGCCCGTGGAGACAGGCGTAGTAATGCGCGCGGAGGCACGTACCGAGGCGCGGCGACGCGAGGGGGGTGCCATCACCGGGCGGCGTGGACTGATGCGCGGCCAGCCCAAGGTGCTGAAGGGCGCACTGATGCGCTCGGAGGCGCGGACTGATGCGCTGCGGCGGCTTCCCTCGCCGGCGCAGCGTGACGTGGCCGAGGGCCGGCGCGCTGTTCCGTCGAGGATAGCCTCCGTGGTGACTTCCGACGCGCCTCCGACGAGGGAGACGACGGCGGCACGGCGATGGCGCCCTCGCACACCACCTCGGTGTGCGGCGGTCCCGGAGGACTTAGACGTCGACGCGGCGTCTCAGGTGAGCACCTCTGCAACTTAGTTTCTTAGCTTTCTTTACGGGACTGCATCTGATCCGAAACTGAGAACTTATCTAGTTCTAACTGACGTAGCTAAGCAAGTAATTAGATTAAATGGAACCGATCTAACTGTATCTTAACAGGGACAGAACAACTTAATAGGAAATGACTGAAAATCTGATCTAAACTGACGGGAAAAACACTTAACTGAAACACATCTAAACAGTTAAGATCAAAACAGAAACTAATCATGCAATCAGGTCTAAGCAGCATTAGCCGAAGCAATTAAACCACACTAATCCAAACTAACAGAGAGATTTAGATTAGCAGAACATGCAATTCGGCCAAACAAAAGGCAAACTGAAAAACTAATCTAAAAACAGATCAACTGAAATAATCTAATCATGATCAAACAGATCTAAACAGGGTTCTAATCAGGCTAATTAGGCTCTGATACCAAATGTATAAATATAACTTAACATGACTGAGATTAGCCCGAAGAAGAACACAAGGCTGATGCGGAATTAGAGTCTGACCATTGCCCGGGGAAGCCATCTCGACGGCGTGAGTCGTGGTACGACGACGAATGTCCGCTGCTCTCTCCAGCAGCGGATAGCGGTGGCCTTCTGGTCGCCAACGGCACTGCCCAGGGCGTGCGTGGCGTGGAAGAGGGCCTTCGGTTCGCAGAGCGCTAACTTAGGATCGGTGAGGTGTTCTATCGGGAGAGATGGGCTGTGGCGAGATCGTCACCTCGTACAGGCCGGACTCCCTTTTAATATAGCGCTAGGGAAACGGGACCCACTCCAAATAACGTTGGAGGGCGCCTCCGATCGTGGCGCAGGTTTTACGTACGATGAGGAGGTACGTGGGTTTTGACCCCTTATTCTCGTTAGTTAGGCTTAGGGGATAAGGAGGGTCTTATCTCTTTAAACCTCCTAATCTTATCTGTTTGAACAGGTATGTGACTTGACTCGTACGTGAGGGGGTACGAGATTAAAAGGTCCAACAACTAAAACTAACTGGCCTTTCTCCGGCAGGGCCAGAATGAGCTAGCACCTCTACGAATTAGTCGATCTATTTCTTTCGACTCTTGCAGGGCATCACAATCACACGCAATCTGTGCACCGGCTTAAAGCATGTTGGGATACACATTCGACAAGCAAATATGATCTGCGTGGACACTCTTTCGACTCCTCGCCACATCCGACAACACATCTGCATCGCCGGTGGTTATGAATAGATAATAATTCTGCTCCAGTCCGTTGTTGAGGTACATAATCAGATGCGTCGAATTAGGCTATATTTCAATTCCCCACAAGTTGGAGATTACATCTGACTATTCATAGCCTCTATTGCAGTGGCGTAATCTCTCCTATCTAAAAAAAAGATATTCGTTCCTTCAACCGTCAAGCACCGCATTCTGTCGTCAAGGCTTGTCGCGTCCTGTCGTCCATCGTCATTAATCACTCTTCTCCTTCCTAATGCATTTAACGCATCCACAAAGAAATAGGCGTCAAAATCGCCTCCTCCCACGCGATCATCGCGGCTCCAAAGTTACCACTCAGATCAGAGCGTCAAACAGATCTTCCCCAGTGACCGAGGATGGTAGGATTCCACCCGCCGCCGCCGCTCATTCCGGACGTTGCGCGCCGCCTACTGCAGGTCGACGCCTCCGACTGAGGAGTGGCTGACCACGCCGCTGTTCGAGCCATCCACGAGACCGTGCGACCCGTTCGTGGAGGTGCGCCGTCTGGGCCGCGGTATTCCGATCTGTCCCAGGGGTCCTTGCTGCGACCGCGTCGACGTGTTCGCCTTCAAGCCCGAGGCCTCCCGACGCAGCCTCCAGATTAGCCCTGACCTCGCCTCCGGCATCCCTGCCCCGCCCTTCTGCGCCGGTGCCCTGGATCCTGACGCGGACTCCAGATTAGCCCCTGGATCCTTCTGCGTCTTAGACGCCGAGTGGCTGAGGGTGCTAACGTCGTCTTCACGCCCTGGATCCTTAACAGCATGGCCATCATCTTCGCTCGTCACTGGACGTGGCTAAGTGCTCCCTCTCTTCCATCAATGGACACAGTGTAGCAGCTCATCTCGATTTATATCCTGAACTTCTCGACACAACTTTCATTCAAGTTCATAACCACTCCTCAACCAAAGAACAACGAGTTATTTTACCACTGATTGTTTTACGGCACGTCCGTAAAGCGAAGAACACGGAGACTCCTAAATGACAGCATTCATATTTTCAGACGTATGAAGCTTAAGGTTAGTAAGCAGAGAAATGTGCTTCAAGCAGAGGAGAGGAAGGTGGACAGCAGTGACAGAGGAGATCCGACTCAAAAGTTCACAAAGGAAATTGAGTGAGCTATGTATACCTGAAGATTGTCAAGAATTCTTCGAGGGAGGAGAGCGGGGAAGCATGCGTGTCATGCATTGCTCCACAAGGGCGGCCTCGCCGTGTCCATTACAGGAGATTGTTGCACTGTCCAATGCAGGTCATGGTTAGTTCTTCTCAGGTCATTGTTGCACATCGTAGTAGCAAACCAGTTAGGAGGTGCAGTTTTACTTTTGAACATAATCTTCATCTGCCAATTTCATTTGATCAAATAAATTTATGTTCAGTAAATTTCACATCCTTCAGTTCGGTTTTTGTTTTATTTATGTACATACAATATGTGACGAACCAAGGCCCACTGAAACTCTGTAAAGTCAAGCACTTAACAGATTGGTTAGATATATCTTTTTAGACTCGGACTCAATGGGATATGGAGAGCCAATAATGTTTACATATAGTTTATTGTACAAAACAGTTCATCAGGGTATCTGTCAGCATTCATGTGGACACCGTTGAGGCACTGTGCTGGCGAAAAGATTTTTGATGCGTAGCCAAAGTTGTTCATGAACAATGTGGACATACATAGGAAGGAGCATTGCAATAAGGTTTCCGAATAGTTCAAACTAATTAGCCGAGTAATGATGCTAGCCGGTGATGATGTCTAAGGTGCTCATAGTAAGCTATGCCTTGCCACGGAGTCCAAATTACAGGGTGCCCATTTCCTGAGTTCTACTCCGTTCTTATTGATTATCATAGAATTCTTGCTAAACTGATTTGCTTTGTTTCCACAGGTCATCTATGAAAATTGACTGCAAGAAGCCGCAGATTTTGGTTTGTGACTGTCTACTGTCGAAGATGTTGAGGTGGCTGTTGAGCAGCTCTATGGTTATGTGAGTACACTTTTATGCCTTCAAAGCATTGTTTCTGTACTTCCAATGCCGAGAACGAAATACAACGCATGTTCTCCACTTTTTTACCTCACAAGCGCCTAGCATTTGCTGCGTATTTTTGCGTTGACGCCAGGATTTCACGTCGTAACTGACGATTAGCCAGGAAACAAATCATGGCGCCCTTATCTAGCATCAGGTATTGGACATGGCCTTAGTCTAGCCTTTTCTTCTCGACCTAATTGTATAATTTTTATATTAGGATGTGGAGTTGTATGCTGGAGTTATTGGTTGATATCGCCAACTCCTGCTTAGTTATTACGGAAATAATTTTATTACCGTGGTTAAGGAGCAGGGTGTACTTTCGAGATGTAAATAAAAATATCAACCTGTTGAAATAGTTGCATTATTATCATGGCCTCTAAATTTAGTGAAATTGGGATGTTGGAGGAATATTACCTGTTCGTGGAAGACTTCGAGCCCACTAGGCTGATATGAAATTTTCCATCCATGTCATCTAAATTATATTAGCTTCAACAACCTTTGGACAACAATTAAGGAAATAATTATATTATTGCAGTGTTGTCAAGTCTAAACCTGGAGAGTTCTACAAGTAAAATTATTGCAATGTTTGAGTTTACCATGGTCTTTCATCTGAATATCATGTTAGTTTTAATCATTTCTTCATGGTTGATCTTCTTTGTCCAGCAGGTATGCGACCTCTGTGACCGTTGTCCTCTTTTGGAACCGAAGCTTTAAAATAAATTGGAAATCTGAAGTCCTTTAAGATAAACAGTTAGCAAACAGATTTTTTTTAAGAGAGCTGAATTAGAATCACTCTGTGAGCTCTTCAGTTGGTTGTACGCTGGAGTATAAGGATTTTTTTATCTGTTTCATCAAAGCAATTGCTAACCGATGGAGATGAAAAAAACTCTTTACAACTTTGAGCATAATGATTCACTTATCAATGGAAAATATCAGTCAATGTGGCATCAAAGGTGGACCAGATCGAAGTCGACAATAAGTACAAAGAAGGTTCACCAGAGTACTAGAGTTCAAAAACATTGTGTGTATAGTCGTCGGAGAGGAGGATAAAGAGGCCGTGCCCATGGCTAGGATATAATTTCCATAACTGGCACACAATATGGGAAGGCAGATGCTTTTGTTCGGCAAATGCCCATGGTTAATATCTAAATACTAATACTGCAACACTTAACATGTGGCTGTCTTTTGTCGTGTTTGTAATAGATCAACGTAGAAGTGGAAGAGGAACACTACAGGGCACAAGATGATAACAACTCACAAGATGAGATGTTAGAAAGAGGAAGATATATGTTTCAGGCCATGATATTTGAAACCCATTCGGCACCCACATGTGGTTAGATGACAATGTCGTCATTTTTCATTGCTCGGTAGAAATGTGGTGGTAATGCATGGACATTCAAATGGTCTCTTAGAGGAGGAATGTAACAAGGAATACTGATAGACTTTTCTTAACAAGTTAATGTAACTTTTTTACTAAGATTCTTGCAGTTTTCATAATCTATGTAGATTTATGATAACGAAAACTGTTATTATTATTGGTGAACTTACAGAGTGGAAGTGTCAAATGTTGATAAATGTCTTCTCCAAACATGGCTTAAATGATGGGAAGTCGCTAGAGAACGTGACACATGATGGAGCCAAAGGGTAAAAGGCGGACAAAAATAACACATGTTGGTCGTTGGAGGATTAGGAAGAGGGAACAAAATGCTTAGGGTATTTGAAAAATAAATTATGCTTGCGGTGTCCAATAAAATCTAATCAACTATGTCTTCGTTTCCCGTAGCAACGCATGGGCATTTAACTAGTCTCAAATTGTAAAATTTAATTTACAACTCTCTTTGGTAGTCAAGCGATCCATGTATGCCTCTTTGTTTCATCAGCATGTGGCCGGCGAGTTCATCGGAATAAGGCGTATACATATGGTTCGACGAGCCGCAGCTGTTGTGATGGACCAGTGAAGCTCATGGGTGAGCAGGCTACTCCCTCCGTTCCATATTAGATGATTGTCATTTGTCTAACTGTTGATGTTTCAAGACATGTTTTAGTCTATAGGTACATCCATATTTGGTCAAATGGAAGGCAAGTATTTTGGAACGGAGGGAGTACATGTTAAGCGTTCTCTAACTGCAGTGTCCTCGCCCCACCTATCAACAAGTCAGAAAAGATCAGGCTGATCATATTATTTTCCCCTCGGGTCGCCTCCCCTCAGGCGACTCCAGGGGCTCACCAAACCCTAGCGAGCCAGCACCCACTCCCACCGATCCCAAGGCTGTGCCGTCGTCGGCCGGCGGCGGTGGTGGCACCCCGCCTGCTTGATGTTGGTGGGCATGGCAGGTGCTCTGGTCGCGGCGGCAGAACTGAGGCGCAAGGCGGATGCGTTTGGAGGCGGTGGCGTCGTCTGCTTGGCCTCCCGGGCGGCGCACCCTACTATGTCTATGACGACGGGGGCAACGGCGCTTGGGGCCGGCGGCGGCAGAGCTCCCGGTGGCGGCGGGGTTGCAGGAGGTGGATCCGAACCAGCCAGATCTAGGCACTGGTCTCGCCTCTTCGATTCTCGTTGCTGCTGGGAGTTGCTTCGCAGCGTTGAGGCGATGAGGCACCAGAATAATGGTGGCGGTCCTAGGGTTTTCCATCGCGCGAAGACGAAGATCTGCCTGATGTAGGTCCTCTTTGATTAAGCCGGGGTGTCGACCCGGAAGGCTCCGCCGGCGAAGTCCCATGGGCGTTGCCTGGAGATTGCTGGATCGGTGGAATTCGATCGCAATGCACGGTCATCGAAGGTGAGATTGGAGGACTAGCAATGGAGTTCGGAGTCTTTGCATCGATGAGCAACTGGCTTGGAGTTACAAGATTCGTGGCAGCGGTATTGTAAGAGGGGGCGACAACATGCGTGAAGTCCAAAGTCCTACCTTTCAGGGTGAAAACCCAAGGTCTGGCCTTAATTGGTTTTTCCTGGCACTGGTCTTGTTGGAGACTGTTTTGAGAACGAGGATTATCTTCAGGGTGAAACCCCAAGGTCTGGCCTTAATTGGTTGTGCCTGCCACCGTTCTTCTTGAAGATGTTGTTTTTGAAGAGCTGGACATCAGGTGTTGTTTAGGTAGTGCTTGTGCGGCTGCTGCAAGGACTGTAACTCTGTAGCGGGACTTTTCTTTTTAGTTCTTCTTTCTATTGTCTTTCGGCTGTGTGCGCATCCGTAATGGCTATGGCTATTGCGTAGTTGCAGAGGTTTGGTGTAATTTCTATCTCCACGATATTAATATACATTTCCCTTTTTCAAAAAAAAAGTCAGTAAAGATCAACCTTTCTAATTTAAGTTGCCATCTACATATCGCTAACTTCTTCCAATCATCCTATGCTTATTACTCTTGCAGAGTAAGAAAGACCCTAGCAGTATAAGTAAAATCATTTTAGCGTGGTAAGAATTTTGTGTAAATTATTACAGAATTAGTCGACATCTTCAGAAACAATAACAAGACACAATAGAGGGTCCACCACGGGCGAACGGTTTCTCCCAGGGCGATCGGGAGGCGGTCGCGTTTTCCACTAGGGTTTTCCTCGAGGGTGGCTATTTCCGGCGGCGGTGCAGATTGCGGCGGCCTGATCTGTGCTGGTGGCTGAGAGAGTTTCTGCTCTGTCTTCGGCTGTGTCGCAGGATACGATGGAGGTGAGGGCATGGCGTCTCCTAGGCGATTGGATTCGGAGGGCGGGTCTGTGAGGATGTCGTCTAGGTGTCCGATCAAAAGAGGAGCGGATGAGTTGGCGGCAGGCCTATCGTCGAAGATGGGGGACTTACTGTTGACGGAGAAGGAGGTCAACGGGCTGGTGATCCGTGGTGTTGAACCGGGATCGGTTCCACGGCCGAGATGGGCGGTGGTGGGAAAAGTTTGTTCACCGAGAAGGTTGGTGATCAATGCACTAGATCGATCCATGCAAAGGGCGTGGTGTCGCACCCGGACTTCTAGGGGATACTCACAGTCCGTTAAACAGTAGATAAATGGCTTACGGGGCATACCGGCACCCGCATCTCAATGTGAGCAGGCCAACACGTAAACGTGTGACAACCATTCTCTTACTATTCATCGTCTGCGCAAACCATCCCATAGAAATCTAGATACTTCCGTTGACGTACTTCAAAACATACACACATGGTACGTCAACGGCATTGGAACAAGTGATATCACAACAGATCTCTACGACACAAAAGATGGAAATAAGTTGCAAATGGCTCTCAATAGAGCAGAGATAGCAAATACAATCATCCAGAGGACACATGTCCCAACAATTCATCATTACATCACAGCGGAAGCATCCAAAATGTCTGAGTACAGACAAGATCCAAATAGGCCTAAGAGGCCGGAAACGAAAAGACGGAACCCATCCACAAAGTCTCGGATCCTGCCCGGGTCCGCTATCTACTCGTCAGCAGCCTCGTCATACTCCACGTAGTAGCCACCATGGGGATCCTCGGAAACGTAGTCTGCGGAAACCACAACCCCAAAGGGGTCAGTACATAAACGTACTGGCAAGCAAGACTCACAATTCACCAAAGTGTAGCCCGTCAACACCAAGCACAGATGCTTTGGGTTCAACGGAAGAAAGGGGATATAAAAGATGCTGCAACTGGCTGCTCTAACCAACTACAGAAACAAACTACAACTTCCGGCTAACAGAAATGAGATAAGATAGCGTATCGTAACCAACTATAACTAACCACCAAACAAACCCATCCTGGATCTCGCCCCTTATCCAAAGAAGCAATTGTTGGGAATATGCCCTAGAGGCAATCATGTATGATGTTATTCCCACTGTATTCATAAAGTTATTAAATTGTCCTTGTATTGAACATCTGATATATGTCATTGAATATGTGATTCGATTGTGGAACTATATATTCATGTTGTTCATACTAGATTGTCCTTGGTCATTTAGGTTGTACTGGACACACACCCTAGACTAATGTGAGTGTTGGCTGATGACACAGTTCCACTTGTCATGGGCATGGTGATGCCATTCCAACGTTCACGGACTTGGCTAAAGAGTTTAGCAAGTCGGACTGACCCACATTGAGATGCAACGATCAAGTCGTCATTTGCATGTCTCAATCAATGTAATCCTTAGACCTGAGGTTGTCGCACAATCCGAGTTGTGGATCACCGACTTAGGTTCTGTCAAACGTTGTTCTGTGACAAGGCAACTATAAAGGCAGAGTTCGGGTCGAATGAGAAGCAAGCTGCGTGATGTGGATAATCAAGATGGGATTTTGCCCCTCCGAATGGAGAGATATTCTCTGGGCCCTCTCGAGTGATATGATTCAGGAAGCATGGCCATGCGCGACTCAGTTAAGTGTTAACTGTGTCGGTTGACTAAGAGTTAGTCAGATGAATCACATATCACGGATCGAGAAGAGAGTTGAGCTATTTAAGGGATGACGATAAATCGCCTATAGCTCGACAAGGTATATCGTGAGGCAAAAAGGACTAAGATGAATATCACATTGAAAGGTATGTCGTCATGACTCAATGGTACTTGGGAGTCGGCACGTTCTGCTAGGAGCCGCTACCGATTGATCGATTGGGAGTTGGACTCCAATCGTGTCCAAGTCGCCATGAGCCTGCAGGGTCGCACACTTAAGAGCGGGAGCAAATAATGGTTGGGTTGGACCCGAACCGGAAATGGACTGAGTTAGTGAGTCGGACTCACAGAGGGAATGGGCCACAAGTGTTGTGCAGCCCATTACCATACGCTGTATAAAGAGGGGCGCAGGTTGCCCAGCGGGCAGGTTAGTCCACTCTCCCATGCGTTGGGAACCCTAGCCCACTCAGTCCAGCCGCCGCACCGGACCTAGCAGTCCGCCGTCGGAGCTCCTCCTCGTACGTGTGGATACCGGCAGAGGTGCTGTACGTTCAGCACTTCGACGTTCGAGGGATTGGATCGGCCGGAGCGGATCGTGGGACTGCACTGCCCCGACCCGACGCGCTACATCGATAATCCGCACCTGCGCGTCTAGTGGTAATACTCGTGGCCTTCTACCTCGGCTAGATCTTGGGAGTACCGCGTAGGAAAAGTTTTTCGTTTATCTCTACGCGCCCCAACAGTGGTATCAGAGCGGTAGCTTCTGGTATTAGGCCCGAGATCCGTACATATGTGATATGTAGTTAGCGTTAGATGTGATCTAATTGCTGTTTTGGTGGTCGGTCTATGAGATAGATCGGTTTTGTACAAGGTTGATTGGATCAATCGTACTCGGGGTTAATGGATGATCTGGTTTCCGTGATCATACTGCTAAGGTCGTGGAACAACTTACCCCTACCGGTCGGTTTCCGCCATCGGGGTATACCGTGACACATAAATCCAGTTGCGGTGATCGAAGATCAAAGAGTTTGGTCGAATCGGAATACGGATCAGATTCGGGTAAAATCGTTTTATCCGATGAAGAAATCCATGATCGGAATACGGACCGCCGTCGTCCTGTCGTAGCGCCTTAGATGTCGTTGCGAGTTTCACAACGCCGGTAGATATCGTATCTATGCATAACTTGTTTTTGCAGGAAGTTGTGAATGGTATGGCTTATGTGCATGTGATGTGTGTAATCCATACATGATCTGCGTATCATGTTTTTGTCAGCCGGCTGGAGCCTAGGTGCTGTCATTTTATTGTATACCGGCCTGCGTGTCGGATTCTCTATGTAAATTTTGATTTACTAGCTAGTGTAGCTTGTTGGAGAACCCGGAAGGCATGCAAGTCGATGTACTAGTCGGCTACATGGAGTAAGATGGCACGTGACAAGAGTTGGCACGAGTCGACTTACAAGCTTCGTGGAGATGGAGATCACCATGAAGAGAGCCATACCATTTCACATTATAAATTTCTTTATTTGTGTTATTGTTATGTCTCTATTTACCTCTATTTAGATAGATGGTAGATTCTTTAATCCCTCAAAGAAGGTCTAGTCGGTCGCCCCGCCAGTGTTGCACCATCACAAGTCGGACATTCTTGGTAGTGGGCTCATAAAATTGAGGTGCTACCAATTCTTTCCGGTTAGGTGGGTTCGAGTCGGACTCTTACAAGCAGAAGCACTTGGTAATCTAGACGAGTCCATCACAACGGTTGTGGGGCTCGGGGCGAGGTAGGTTGGGAGCCGGGACATGTGATGTCACCCAACCAACAGGAGTCGTATAGAGATACGATTGGCAAGGTGTTGCCTACCTAGATCACTTGACGGCTAGCGGTGATGCTAAAGCTCACTAGTCGGCTTGCTTATTTAGGGTCCTGAATCACTTAGCAACCATCGGAGGGATGTTGGTTCTAGTGGGAGCATAAGTATTAAAACGTTTAATATGCCTGCTCTTTTATGAATACATGTCTTAAGTGTCTTTGCGTATTTTCTGTTGTAGATCAATGGCACCTAGCAACCTTCCTCAGTTGTCCGCGTTTGCGTTGAGGTCAATCTTAGAGAAAGATAAGCTAAATGGAATTAATTTCACCAACTGGTATCGTAATCTGAGGATAGTCCTCAAGCATGACAAGAAAGAACATGTTCTAGAAACTCCACTTCCAGATGAGCCTGATGACGATGCGACTGTCGCTGTCATGAATGCCTACCGTAAGGCTAGAGATGAGTCTACGGAGATTAGCTGTCTTATGCTTGCACACATGGAACCGGACTTGCAGCAGCAGTTCGAGAATGTTGAGGCCTACGATATGATCGAAAGCCTCAAAAGTATGTTCCAGGCGCAAGCAAGGACTGAGAGGTATCAAGTCTCTCAAGCTTTGCTTGGCTGTAAGCTGAAAGACGGCGATCCACTGAGTCCGCATGTAATCAAGATGATTGGTTACATACAGTCTTTGGATCGCTTGGGCTTTTCAATTAAAGAAGAGATCGCCACTGATATAATTCTGAACTCTCTTCCTAGTGCGTATGGTCCGTTCATCTCGAACTACCATATGCATGGTATGGATAAGAGTATCACTGAATTACATGGGATGCTCAAAACGGCAGAGGCTGATATCAAGAAAGGCACCAGTCAAGTGTTGATGGTGCAGAATAAGGCTAAGTTCAAGAAGAGTTCTTGGACTAAGAAGAAGAAGGATAAGTCAGGAGGTAGCGCCCATGGCTCTGTCCAGAGTGCTTCCTCAAAGACTAAGCCTTCTCCTACAGCCGGAGCCAATTGCTTCTATTGCAAGCAGGATGGCCACTGGAAGAGGAATTGCACCAAGTATTTGGCTGACAAGGCCAAGAGTGGAGGTATGACTTCCGACTCAGGTACACTTGTGTGCAATGTTATAGACATTTATCTTGCTGATGCGCCTAATAGTTCTTGGGTATATGATACCGGATCAGTCATTCACATTTGCAACTCGTTGCAGGGGCTGGTAAGAACTAGGAGCGTGGCAAGAGGAGAGGTTGATATTCGGGTCGGCAACAAGGCGAGAGTCGCTGCGTTGGAAGTCGGCACGATGCAACTTCATTTACCTTCAGGATTTATTTTGGAACTAAATAATTGTTATTATGTTCCAGCGCTTAGTCGAAACATTATTTCCGCCTCATGTTTGATGAGACAAGGTTATGAGTCGAATATTAAGAATAATGGTTGTTCTTTATATTTGAAAGATATGTTTCACGGCTTTGCACCCGTTCAGAACGGGTTATTTATTTTAAATCTTGATAGTGAATCGGTCTATAACATAAATGTTAAAAGGTTGAAACCAAATGATCTGAATATGACTTACTTTTGGCACTGTCGGCTTGGTCATATAAGTTGGAAGCGCATGAAGAAGCTCCATGATGATGGACTTCTAACTTCGTTTGACTTAGAGTCATTCGAGACATGCGAATCATGCCTACTAGGCAAGATGACCAAGACACCTTTTGCAAGGAGTTGTGAAAGGGCGTCCGACTTGTTGGAACTAATACATAGTGATGTATGTGGACCAATGAGCACGACAGCCAGAGGTGGTTATGAGTACTTCATTACCTTCACTGATGATTTGAGTAGGTATGGATATATCTATTTAATGAAACACAAGTCGGAAGCCTTTGAAAAGTTCAAGGAATTCCAGAATGAGGTACAAAATCAGCTCGGCAAGAAAATAAAGTTTCTACGGTCGGACCGTGGAGGCGAGTACATGAGCCATGAGTTTGATGACCATCTAAAGAGTTGTGGAATAGTTCCTCAACTCACTCCGCCGGGTACACCGCAGAGAAACGGTGTATCGGAACGGAGAAATCGGACCTTGTTGGACATGGTACGATCAATGATGAGTCGGACAGATCTACCTTTATCATTTTGGGGTTATTGTCTAGAAACTGCAGCTTTCACACTAAACAGAGTACCATCGAAGTCAGTAGAGAAGACACCGCATGAGATGTGGACTGGTAAAAAGCCAAGTTTGTCTTTTCTAAAGATTTGGGGTTGTGAAGCATTTGTCAAGCGACTTCAGTCGGACAAGCTCACGCCCAAGTCGGATAAGTGTATTTTCGTGGGGTATCCGAGGGAAACCTTGGGGTACTACTTCTACAACCGGGAAGAGGGCAAAGTGTTTGTCGCTCGGAATGGTGTCTTCCTTGAGAAAGAGTTTCTCAGTCGGGAAGTCAGTGGGAGCACAGTGCAACTCGAAGAAATTCGAGAGGAGCCGGCTAGAGGCGAGTCGGCGAACGCCTTGGAGGCTGAGCCGGTCGTGGTACCTACACCGGTAACAGCACCTGAACCACGGAGATCTGCCAGATTACAGAGTGCTCGAGATGTTTTACTGTTAGACAGTAATGAGCCGGCAACTTATTCGGAAGCGATGGTGGGATCTGATTCCGAGTCATGGCTTGGAGCCATGAGATCCGAGTTAAAGTCCATGGATGAAAACCAAGTTTGGAATTTGGTTGATCTGCCTGACGGTGCAAGACCCGTCGAGTGCAAATGGGTCTTTAAGAAGAAAATTGATATGGATGGAAATATTTCCGTCTATAAAGCACGACTTGTCGCGAAGGGGTTCCGACAGGTTCAAGGAGTTGACTATGACGAGACATTCTCGCCTGTAGCGATGCTTAAATCAATTCGGATCATGTTAGCCATAGCAGCCTATTTCGACTATGAGATATGGCAGATGGATGTCAAGACGGCTTTCCTGAATGGAAATTTAACTGAGGACGTGTATATGATACAGCCCGAAGGTTTTGTCGATCCAGCTAATGCTAACAAGGTATGCAAACTTCAGAAATCCATTTATGGGTTGAAGCAAGCATCTCGGAGTTGGAACATTCGCTTTGATGAGGTAGTCAAATCGTTTGGCTTCATCAAGAGCGATCATGATTCTTGTTTATACAAGAAGTTTAGTGGGAGCAAAGTAAACTTTCTAATCTTATATGTGGATGACATATTGCTGATTGGAAATGATGTCATGATGTTGCAAGAAACCAAAGAGTCATTGGAAAGGAGTTTCTCAATGAAGGATTTGGGTGAAGCAACTTACATATTAGGAATCAGGATCTATAGAGATAGATCCAGGCGGCTCATTGGATTGAGTCAGAGTACTTATCTGGACAAGGTTTTGAAGAAATTCAAAATGCAAGAGTCCAAGAAGGGATTCTTGCCGATGTCCCATGGTATAAAACTTAGCAAGACTCAGTGTCCTTCGACGACTGATGAGCGAAGTCGGATGAGTGTGATCCCGTATGCTTCGGCAATCGGATCCATCATGTATGCCATGATTTGTACTAGGCCAGATGTTTCCTATGCTCTAAGTGTTACGAGCAGATACCAGGCTGACCCTGGCGAAGCCCACTGGGCAGCGGTTAAAAACATCCTTAAGTATTTGAGAAATACTAAGGAAATGTTCCTAGTTTATGGAGGTGATGAGGAATTCAGTGTAAAGGGTTACACGGATGCGAGTTATCTCACCGACTCAGATGATTCTCGTTCGCAATCGGGATACGTGTTCGTAATGAACGGAGGAGCTGTGAGCTGGAAGAGTTCCAAGCAAGATACGGTGTCTGCATCTACAACAGAGGCTGAGTATATTGCTGCCTCAGAGGCGGCAAAGGAAGCTGTTTGGATCAGGAACCTCCTGATTGATCTTGGTGTGGTTCAGGGCGCGTCCAATCCTTTGGACGTATATTGTGACAACAATGGTGCTATCGCACAAGCCAAGGAACCTAGACAACACCAGAAGAACAAACATATACTCATGCGGTACCACCTCATTCGCCAGTTTGTCGAACAAGGTGATATCAAGTTATGCAAAGTACACACGGATGCAAACATTGCAGATCCGTTGACAAAGGCGCTACCACAGCCTAAGCATGAGGCGCACACGAGAGGCATGGGCATTAGATGCCTAGGCATATGATGCCAGGATGATTGACTCTAGTGCAAGTGGGAGACTGTTGGGAATATGCCCTAGAGGCAATCATGTATGATGTTATTCCCACTGTATTCATAAAGTTATTAAATTGTCCTTGTATTGAACATCTGATATATGTCATTGAATATGTGATTCGATTGTGGAACTATATATTCATGTTGTTCATACTAGATTGTCCTTGGTCATTTAGGTTGTACTGGACACACACCCTAGACTAATGTGAGTGTTGGCTGATGACACAGTTCCACTTGTCATGGGCATGGTGATGCCATTCCAACGTTCACGGACTTGGCTAAAGAGTTTAGCAAGTCGGACTGACCCACATTGAGATGCAACGATCAAGTCGTCATTTGCATGTCTCAATCAATGTAATCCTTAGACCTGAGGTTGTCGCACAATCCGAGTTGTGGATCACCGACTTAGGTTCTGTCAAACGTTGTTCTGTGACAAGGCAACTATAAAGGCAGAGTTCGGGTCGAATGAGAAGCAAGCTGCGTGATGTGGATAATCAAGATGGGATTTTGCCCCTCCGAATGGAGAGATATTCTCTGGGCCCTCTCGAGTGATATGATTCAGGAAGCATGGCCATGCGCGACTCAGTTAAGTGTTAACTGTGTCGGTTGACTAAGAGTTAGTCAGATGAATCACATATCACGGATCGAGAAGAGAGTTGAGCTATTTAAGGGATGACGATAAATCGCCTATAGCTCGACAAGGTATATCGTGAGGCAAAAAGGACTAAGATGAATATCACATTGAAAGGTATGTCGTCATGACTCAATGGTACTTGGGAGTCGGCACGTTCTGCTAGGAGCCGCTACCGATTGATCGATTGGGAGTTGGACTCCAATCGTGTCCAAGTCGCCATGAGCCTGCAGGGTCGCACACTTAAGAGCGGGAGCAAATAATGGTTGGGTTGGACCCGAACCGGAAATGGACTGAGTTAGTGAGTCGGACTCACAGAGGGAATGGGCCACAAGTGTTGTGCAGCCCATTACCATACGCTGTATAAAGAGGGGCGCAGGTTGCCCAGCGGGCAGGTTAGTCCACTCTCCCATGCGTTGGGAACCCTAGCCCACTCAGTCCAGCCGCCGCACCGGACCTAGCAGTCCGCCGTCGGAGCTCCTCCTCGTACGTGTGGATACCGGCAGAGGTGCTGTACGTTCAGCACTTCGACGTTCGAGGGATTGGATCGGCCGGAGCGGATCGTGGGACTGCACTGCCCCGACCCGACGCGCTACATCGATAATCCGCACCTGCGCGTCTAGTGGTAATACTCGTGGCCTTCTACCTCGGCTAGATCTTGGGAGTACCGCGTAGGAAAAGTTTTTCGTTTATCTCTACGCGCCCCAACAGCAATCCGAGGATAACTCACACAGTTGGATTAGTGATGGTTCAGATTGTTGTGTCAATAAGCCTATTACTAGTCAAGTTATCATTATTTAGGTGTAAGTTGTTCTGAGTACTTGTTAGCCAGTACTTTCACCAAGTAATCCATAACCGCGGAAAACACGGCTTCTCGAGAAGATTTAACCCTGCAGGGATGCACCAATTTGGCCGTACACGCAAGAATACCCTGCCAGATGGAATGCCTCCCACCAAGCGGGGCACTCAACACAACTCAACTCTTCTTCGCATCAAGCCCAAAGAACCACATGCTGTGCGTGCGCGGCTAATCGAGCCCCACGAAGAAAAGGGGACCCTCATAGCACTGGAAGACCACGCCGCCCTAAATGCCGACTACAAAAGTTCCACCCTGGCGCCAAGGGTTCGTACCTGCATATGCGTGCATCAAATGGAAAGCCCGAACTAAGTGTGGTGATTTGGACGAGATGCGAATCAAGTCAAATTGAGGGGGGCGCCCATACTCGCTTCCCACATGCGGTTAGTGCGCTCATCATGGATCAGTAGACAAGACCCTTTTCCTATTAGGGTCGACACTAGCAGGCCTCAAAACCACGCCGGGCCTCCTGCCGGTGCCTTATCAGCAAATTATTATTACCTCAAATTTAACAGGTTGTTGTTTAACATCGAGCCCCAGAACATAATGAATATAGTAACAGAAAGTAACGGGTAACAGACTCGAGCAAAACAACCCTAAGCATGCTAGTAAGACACGGGCTCAAACAACGGGGTTATGGGAGTGGAGGTGAGGCAATATCAGGGTTAAAGATACATGTGATAGGTTCGTAACAGAAGCAACGATTCATAGGGCTAGCAGAAATAGACAACGGAAAGTATCGGTAACCAATGTTGAAAGGAACACAGTGGTTTATGTGAGTGATAACTTTCCTGCAAACCCAGTAGCCTGGTACTGAGCTAGATCCTTAGAAGGGGTGTCGTAAGTATCGTCGGTCTCAACGTCGTCGATTATCCGAGAAGAAGCAAACAAACAACACAGAGAGATAAACAATCAATAACATGGCATAGTGCACAATCATGGGATGATGCATGACCATTTAATTGATGCATAAAAATAAACTATTTGACATGGTAATATAACATGATTAAATGGACCCACATGCAACTTGAGTTGCATATGAAAAGCCCATGAATTAGGGTTGAATTAATTGTTTTACAACTAACCAATAGATGAAAGTGGATTAGCATGATGCATGGATGAAGAAAACAACAAACTAACAACAATAGAATCAATTGGAAATAAGGTTTAACAAGTTTGGAATTTGTTTATTAAGTTATGGAAAATGTGCTTCTTAAAGGTATCACACCAACATTTGTTGTTTTCACCAATTTAACTTGTCCAAAATAGATAACAAAATTCATATTTGAATAGAACACACAATTTTGGGTGGATTACATGTTTCACTTGTTGAAAAAGGATTTCAGATAAATTATTTATGAATTTAACAATTTTAAATGATTTAAACAAGGTTTAAATTATTTAACCAATTTTAATTATTAAAAACATGAAACAAAATTTATATTTGAAAAGGTGGTTTAATTTTGCATGGAAAACATATTTCATTTGTGGAAAATGGATTTAAAATGAGCAAGTTATTATTTTGGCAATTTTAAATGCATTAATTAAGAAACAGTTGTTTTCAGCAATTTAAATTATTCAAAACAGCAAACAAAATTTATATTTGGAAAGTACATGAAAAGTTTATTGGAAAACATATTTAGTTTGTTGAATTTGGAATTTTTATGCCCAAGTTATGAATTTTGCAAGTTTAAGTGAATTAAGCAAGTTTTTAAATATTTCACCAATTTAAAATATTCAAAACAGTAACAAATTGCATGGAAAAGGTTGAGAACATGTAGCAAATGTTTCACTGAACATTTTGAGCTATTTAAACATAATTTTAGGGTGATTATTGAATTTATTATGCAATTTTCCATAATCATTCTTATTCTGCCATTTTTAGTAAACAGAGGGAAACATACTCAAAATTAATTCAATTGTGTCCAAATAAAATACCAATGTGTAGAGTTTGTTAAGACAAATTTTTAGAGCCCAAGTTTGCTTAAATTGGATGAGTAGAATTAAAGTTATGAAATTCCAAAGTTTCCAAATTTTATTGCATTTTCAGTAATTAATTATTTAGTGCAAAAATTGTTACAGAAACATTTTGCAAATTTGACATTACTAGAAGGAGCACAAAATTATGAATCCACAGGATTTTGAATCATTCAAATTGGAGTGATATTCAATTTTTGATGGATTTTAGAGTTAATGGTCCAGATCTGACTTCCTGAAAGTTTGGGCAGAAAAGAAATAAAAACAGAAAAAAGGTGTGGCTTTGGGGGTTCGAACTCGGGACCTGTGGATTTGGGCCCAAGGGTTCTAGCCAGTGGGGTGCATCTGCTGTTTGTTGATAGATGGGGAACTGTGAGGGGTTAAGGTACAGGAACATGCACTGAATAATTCGGAAAAAGAAGAGAAAAGGTGGGGGAGCTGGGATTCGATCCCCCCACCTCGCGGGTGCGCGCAAGGGACAGGAACCAGCTGGGCTGTGCGGCTGCTTGTGATAGGGAGGGGGGCCTCGGGGGGTATGAGGTTCAGCAGGTGCGGGTTTCTAACTGAACTGAATTTTCTTCAGTCAGCGCACGTAACAGGGAAGCGCAGGCAGCGATGGCAGCGCTCGGCTGCTGCTGCTGCAACGCGGGGGTGGCCGGAGGGGCGCCGTGGTGCGGGGTGTTGGCGGCGTTGTGCTGCGAGAGGAGGAGGAAGGCGAGAGGGAAGGGAGATGAGGAGGCCTCACCTCGAGCCAGGGAGGCGGTCGGGGCAGGTTGTGCAGCGGCAGGGAGCGGCCGCGGCGCTCCGGTGCGTCCCCGCCCAAGCCGAGGGGGTGGAGAGGGAGCCCACGGAACGGTGTTTCCATTCCCGGCCACGGTTGGCGCCGAGGGGGGCTCAACGTCGTCGATCGCCGGAGGGGAAGTGGGGAGGTGGTACAGGTTCAGAGATACATCAAGAAATAGACAGAGAGAAAAAGGGATGGAGGTGGGAAGGAGGGAAGAAGATGGCGGCGGGGGAGAGAGGAAGGAGGGAGAAGGAGAGGGTTAGGGCGCCCTAGGGCTAGTTATAGGAGGAGGGGAGGACTCATGGCCGTTGCCTGTTCTTCTCTGTGACGTGGATATCCTGGATGGTGACCGTACCAAGGAAGAAGAAGGTGGGGAAGGGGTATGGGCCTAGGGAGAAAAATGGGCTGGGCTGCTGGTGCTCTCTCTCTCTCTCCCTGCTAGCTTTTATTCTTTTTACTTCTAATTGTTTTTTTTGCTGAGTTAGGTTTTGGGTTGGGAAAAATTTGGAATAAAATTGTGTGGGTTAATTAGATCATCAACAACCACTAGCCAACATTTGGTTTGCCAAAAATTTAAATCATATTGTTATTTTGGTAATTGATTGAATTTATGATTAATTGATTATTGAAAACAATATTTTAAATAGGGTGAACAAATGATTTTAATTGGAAACAAATGATTAATAATTGTGTTGCAATTTTTATAAGATCAACATGTTTGCTGTTTTGGACAATGTGATTTGAATTTGAATGTGAATTGATTCAAATGAGTTATTAAATAGAAATAACAAGTTAATGGTTCTATTTAAATAGAAACAACTAGTTGTTTTAATTGAAACTTTTATTTGGAAAGTGTAACATAACAAGTATGAACAATTATTTGGATGTTGGTTTGGAGTTTCAAATGGAAAACAAATTGAATTTGAAAAGGGTTTGATATTAAATGAATTTTTGATAGAAACAAAACAACAGTTTTGGAACCTCACTTTAATGGAAACAATTGATTGTTTTGATTTGAAATATCATTTTGGAAATTGTAACATCACAAGGATGAAACAAAAGGTTTGAAATTTGAGTTGAAATTCAAATAGAAAGCAAAGGAAAACAAAGGAAAACAATTGGAAAACAAATGAAAACAGAGGAAAACAAAAGGAAAACAAGCAAAACAATTGCAATCAAAATGATGCCATGATGCAAAACATAAAATAACAGAGAGCAAACATTCTAATGGCTATTTTTCATACTTGGGATGTTACAAAACGCCCCCCCTTGAAGGAATCGCGCCCCGAGATTCCTACTGAGAAAAGAAAAGGTCCGGATACTTCTTGCGAAGATCCTCTTGAGCTGTGGCACGTGAAACACATCGTGCACCTTGGATAGTTTTTCTGGAAATTCAAGATGACAGGCATTCCTGGCAACTCTTCTGGAAAGACGTCAGGGAATTCGCAAACCACCGGAACATTTTCAAGTAAAGGGAGAGGTTTTGTATGGAGGGTGTATAGCTGGATAGAACTTGATTCATTTGGAGAATAGACTATCTGGAATGTGGTGATTCAGGAATGCTTCCTCGAAACAACCCCAGGTGATAGGAATGCCAGCTCTCATAGCCTGGTAGTTTTCGAAACAACAACAACCTTTCTGGCCAGATAGACTTGATATTTGGGAAGTTTTGATTAGACGCCGGTAGAAGAATTGAAGTGGAAAACAACAACAAGATTTCAACGGACGAAAAGGATGTTGAGAAGAACATGATAACGAAGAAACACCGGGAAAACGAGAACAAAACACTCCTGAGGTACTACGGAAAACCCATCCAGGCTTCTAAAGGATCAATATCTACCGCTTAAGGAAATAGATGATCTGCTTCCGGGGCTTACACGCCTCCGTTCTCAGTCGTGAGTAGGCAACATGATAAATCATGTCACAACCACCTCCATTCCTATGGTCTAGTAGATATAACCATCCCAGAGAAACCAGGATACGTGAAATCCTAACTTGAAAGTTTAGATGAGAATGGAAAACAACGTTACACTTCCTTACCAGAAAAGGGAGGGTGGGTGGGGAAAGAAGAAAAAGAACAGAATTCCTACTCTCACGTTTCATTTTTCCTATATAGCTATAAAATAGTTTCTAGACTCAACTGCGACCAGTAAAAGGGATCCTACAGGCAGACAGGCTCTGATACCATTTGTCGCACCCGGACTTCTAGGGGATACTCACAGTCCGTTAAACAGTAGATAAATGGCTTACGGGGCATACCGGCACCCGCATCTCAATGTGAGCAGGCCAACACGTAAACGTGTGACAACCATTCTCTTACTATTCATCGTCTGCGCAAACCATCCCATAGAAATCCAGATACTTCCGTTGACGTACTTCAAAACATACACACATGGTACGTCAACGGCATTGGAACAAGTGATATCACAACAGATCTCTACGACACAAAAGATGGAAATAAGTTGCAAATGGCTCTCAATAGAGCAGAGATAGCAAATACAATCATCCAGAGGACACATGTCCCAACAATTCATCATTACATCACAGCGGAAGCATCCAAAATGTCTGAGTACAGACAAGATCCAAATAGGCGTAAGAGGCCGGAAATGAAAAGACGGAGCCCATCCACGAAGTCTCGGATCCTGCCCGGGTCCGCTATCTACTCGTCAGCAGCCTCGTCATACTCCACGTAGTAGCCACCATGGGGATCCTCGGAAACGTAGTCTGCGGAAACCACGGCCCCAAAGGGGTCAGTACATAAACGTACTGGCAAGCAAGACTCACAATTCACCAAAGTGTAGCCCGTCAACACCAAGCACAGATGCTTTGGGTTCAACGGAAGAAAGGGGATATAAAAGATGCTGCAACTGGCTGCTCTAACCAACTACAGAAACAAACTACAACTTCCGGCTAACAGAAATGAGATAAGATAGCGTATCGTAACCAACTATAACTAACCACCAAACAAACCCATCCTGGATCTCGCCCCTTATCCAAAGAAGCAATCCGAGGATAACTCACACAGTTGGATTAGTGATGGTTCAGATTGTTGTGTCAATAAGCCTATTACTAGTCAAGTTATCATTATTTAGGTGTAAGTTGTTCTGAGTACTTGTTAGCCAGTACTTTCACCAAGTAATCCATAACCGCGGAAAACACGGCTTCTCGAGAAGATTTAACCCTGCAGGGATGCACCAATTTGGCCGTACACGCAAGAATACCCTGCCAGATGGAATGCCTCCCACCAAGCGGGGCACTCAACACAACTCAACTCTTCTTCGCAATAATCCCAAAGAACCACATGCTGTGCGTGCGCGGCTAATCGAGCCCCACGAATAAAAGGGGACCCTCATAGCACTGGAAGACCACGCCGCCCTAAATGCCGACTACAAAAGTTCCACCCTGGCGCCAAGGGTTTGTACCTGCATATGCGTGCATCAAATGGAAAGCCCGAACTAAGTGTGGTGATTTGGACGAGATGCGAATCGAGTCAAATTGAGGGGGGCGCCCATACTCGCTTCCCACATGCTGTTAGTGTGCTCATCATGGATCAGTAGACAAGACCCTTTTCCTATTAGGGTCGACACTAGCAGGCCTCAAAACCACGCCGGGCCTCCTGCCGGTGCCTTATCAGCAAATTATTATTACCTCAAATTTAACAGGTTGTTGTTTACAATCGAGCCCCAGAACATAATGAATATATTAACAGAAAGTAACGGGTAACAGACTCGAGCAAAACAACCCTAAGCATGCTAGTAAGACACGGGCTCAAACAACGGGGTTATGGGAGTGGAGGTGAGGCAATATCAGGGTTAAAGATACATGTGATAGGTTCGTAACAGAAGCAACGATTCATAGGGCTAGCAGAAATAGACAACGGAAAGTATCGGTAACCAATATTGAAAGGAACACAGTGGTTCATGTGAGTGATAACTTGCCTGCAAACCCAGTAGCCTGGTACTGAGCTAGATCCTTAGAAGGGGTGTCGTAAGTATCGTCGGTCTCAACGTCGTCGTTTATCCGAGAAGAAGCAAACAAACAACACAGAGAGATAAACAATCAATAACATGGCATAGTGCACAATCATGGGATGATGCATGACCATTTAATTGATGCACAAAAATAAACTATTTGACATGGTAATATAACATGATTAAATGGACCCACATGCAACTTGAGTTGCATATGAAAAGCGCATGAATTAGGGTTGAATTAATTGTTTTACAACTAACCAATAGATGAAAGTGGATTAGCATGATGCATGGATGAAGAAAACAACAAAATAACAACAATAGAATCAATTGGAAATAAGGTTTAACAAGTTTGGAATTTGTTTATTAAGTTATGGAAAATGTGATTCTTAAAGGTATCACACCAACATTTGTTGTTTTCACCAATTTAACTTGTCCAAAATAGATAACAAAATTCATATTTGAATAGAACACACAATTTTGGGTGGATTACATGTTTCACTTGTTGAAAAAGGATTTCAGATAAATTATTTATGAATTTAACAATTTTAAATGATTTAAACAAGGTTTAAATTATTTAACCAATTTTAATTATTCAAAACATGAAACAAAATTTATATTTGAAAAGGTGGTTTAATTTTGCATGGAAAACATATTTCATTTGTGGAAAATGGATTTAAAATGAGCAAGTTATTATTTTGGCAATTTTAAATGCATTAATTAAGAAACAGTTGTTTTCAGCAATTTAAATTATTCAAAACAGCAAACAAAATTTATATTTGGAAAGTATATGATAAGTTGATTGGAAAACATATTTAGTTTGTTGAATTTGGAATTTTTATGCCAGAGTTATGAATTTTGCAAGTTTAAGTGAATTAAGCAAGTTTTTAAATATTTCACCAATTTATAATATTCAAAATAGTAACAAATTGCATGGAAAAGGTTGAGAACATGTATAAAATGTTTCACTGAACATTTTGAGCTATTTAAACATAATTTTAGGGTGATTATTGAATTTATTATGCAATTTTCCATAATCATTCTTATTCTGCCATTTTTAGTAAACAGAGGGAAACATGCTCAAAATTAATTCAATTGTGTCCAAATAAAATACCAATGTGTAGAGTTTGTTAAGAAAAAATTTTAGAGCCCAAGTTTGCTTAAATTGGATGAGTAGAATTAAAGTTATGAAATTCCAAATTTTCCAAATTTTATTGCATTTTCAGTAATTAATTATTTAGTGCAAAAATTGTTACAGAAACATGTTGCAAATTTGACATTACTAGAAGGAGCACAAAATTATGAATCCACAGGATTTTGAATCATTCAAATTGGAGTGATATTCAATTTTTGATGGATTTTAGAGTTAATGGTCCAGATCTGACTTCCTGAAAGTTTGGGCAGAAAAGAAATAAAAACAGAAAATAGGTGTGGCTTTGGGGGTTCGAACTCGGGACCTGTGGATTTGGGCGCAAGGGTTCTAGCCAGTGGGGTGCATCTGCTGTTTGTTGATAGATGGGGAACTGTGGGGGGTTAAGGTACAGGAACATGCCCTGAATAATTCGGAAAAAGAAGAGAAAAGGTGGGGGAGCTGGGATTCGATCCCCCCACCTCGCGGTTGCGCGCAAGGGACAGGAACCAGCTGGGCTGTGCGGCTGCTTGTGATAGGGAGGGGGGCCTCGGGGGGTATGAGGTTCAGCAGGTGCGGGTTTCTAACTGAACTGAATTTTCTTCAGTTAGCGCACGTAACAGGGAAGCGCAGGCAGCGAAGGCAGCGCTCGGCTGCTGCTGCTGCGACGCGGGGGTGGCCGGAGGGGCGCCGTGGTGCGGGGTGTTGGCGGCGTTGTGCTGCGAGAGGAGGAGGAAGGCGAGAGGGAAGGGAGATGAGGAGGCCTCACCTCGAGCCAGGGAGGCGGTCGGGGCAGGTTGTGCAGCGGCAGGGAGCGGACGGCGGCGGCGCTCCGGTGCGTCCCCGCCCAAGCCAAGGGGTGGAGAGGGAGCCCACGGAACGGCGTTTTCATTCCCGGCCACGGTTGGCGCCGAGGGGGTCTCAACGTCGTCGATCGCCGGAGGGGAAGTGGGGAGGTGGTACAGGTTCAGAGATACAGCAAGAAATAGACAGAGAGAAAAAGGGATGGAGGTGGGAAGGAGAGGGAAGAAGATGGCGGCGGGGGAGAGAGGAAGGAGGGAGAAGGAGAGGGTTAGGGCGCCCTAGGGCTAGTTATAGGAGGAGGGGAGGACTCATGGCCGTTGCCTGTTCTTCTCTGTTACGTGGATAGCCTGGATGGTGACCGTACCAAGGAAGAAGAAGGTGGGGAAGGGGTATGGGCCTAGGGAGAAAAATGGGCTGGGCTGCTGGTGCTCTCTCTCTCTCCCTGCTAGCTTTTATTCTTTTTACTTCTAATTGTTTTTTTTGCTGATTTGAAATAAGGAAGAAAGAGTTAGGTTTTGGGTTGGGAAAAATTTGGAATAAAATTGTGTGGGTTAATTAGATCATCAACAACCACTTGCCAACATTTGGTTTGCCAAAAATTTAAATCATATTGTTATTTTGGTAATTGATTGAATTTGTGATTAATTGATTATTGAAAACAATATTTTAAATAGGGTGAACAAATGATTTTAATTGGAAACAAATGATTAATAATTGTGTTGCAATTTTTATAAGATCAACATGTTTGCTGTTTTGGACAATGTGATTTGA
This sequence comes from Alopecurus myosuroides, assembly GCA_028641055.1. Classification (NCBI taxonomy): domain Eukaryota; kingdom Viridiplantae; phylum Streptophyta; class Magnoliopsida; order Poales; family Poaceae; genus Alopecurus; species Alopecurus myosuroides. The sequence continues at coordinate 312,442,851 of CM054060.1, read as the reverse complement.
ATTTGAATGTGAATTGATTCAAATGAGTTATTAAATAGAAATAACAAGTTAATGGTTCTATTTAAATAGAAACAACTAGTTGTTTTAATTGAAACTTTTATTTGGAAAGTGTAACATAACAAGTATGAACAATTATTTGGATGTTGGTTTGGAGTTTCAAATGGAAAACAAATTGAATTTGAAAAGGGTTTGATATTAAATGAATTTTTGATAGAAACAAAACAACAGTTTTGGAACCTCACTTTAATGGAAACAATTGATTGTTTTGATTTGAAATATCATTTTGGAAATTGTAACATCACAAGGATGAAATAAAAGGTTTGAAATTTGAGTTGAAATTCAAATAGAAAGCAAAGGAAAACAAAGGAAAACAATTGGAAAACAAATGAAAACAGAGGAAAACAAAAGGAAAACAAGCAAAACAATTGCAATCAACATGATGCCATGATGCAAAACATAAACTAACAGAGAGCAAACATTCTAATGGCTATTTTTCATACTTGGGATGTTACACGTGGGGACTCCATGGTCATGCGCACTTCAAGGATATTGGTGACAACGGATTTGTGGTCCGTTTCACATCTGAAGGAGACTGGAATCACGTATTGAAGAATGGTCGCTAGCAATTTGATTTCAGTGCGGTGCTGTTGAAGAATTTTTATGGAGGAGTCCGACCTTCAGACATGATCTTTGATACAATGGATGTTTACGCCCAGGTATTTGACCTTCCTACGGATATGATGAACAGGGTTTATGGAGAGCTCATTGGAGGCTGGATAGGAAAATTTATATCGGTGGACGTGGATAAAGAGGGGATGGCTTGGGGGGGGGAAGAACTAATAATCAAGGTGGCTGTGAAGGTTGATCAACCCCTCCCAAGGGGAGTTTTAGTCCGTACATCTGAGGAGAAAGCAGAGGGCAAGTGGTTAGAGCTGAAATATAAAAAAATTCCGCACTTCTGTTTCGACTGTGGCTGTTTGGTCCACTCGGAGGGGGGTGTCGGGCTGAAAAGAAAGAAGTAAAGCAGTGGGGAGAATGGCTCTGTGCTGCTCCAGGAAGAACGAGGAAGAACAACCCACCTCCTCGGCCAGCTATGTCAGGAGGGAGTTTTGGTAGCCGATCTGTAGATAGCAGGTCGGAGGAGTCAGATGCTAGAAGGAGAGAGCATGTTTATGTGCGTGACCTTCCACCGTGCAGACGTGAGTTTAAAGATTACGAACAGTCTAGCGTGACTCGCACTGGCGGGACGGAACGCAGACGAGACAAGGGGGAGCTTACCAGTCCGGTTAAAGGCCACGTGGTCTCGGCGAAAGAAAGAATTGGGCGGACTGGGAATGGAGGAGAAGTCCAAAAGAAGAAAAAGACTGGTACTTTTACTAGGCGAGAGAGGAACCCGACACCAAGTGCACCTAGGAATTCTCAGTCGGCCCAGAGTACTGGAGCAAAAAAGAGGGGTCAGAAGCAAGTTTGGATGCATGTGGAAGTGAGCATGGTTGGCGAAGGCAGTACTGATGGAGGGATGATAACCCGGTAGGCCAACACCAAGGTGTAACTCGGCCCAATGGACGCTGTGCAAGATCCGGCTAAGGATAAAGGAGCTTCTGGAAGGCCCAAGTTCGTAGGCCTCGTAACCCGGATTGTGGGTTACGGTAAGGAAAGTTAGGGTTTCTCGTATGCGGTGTCCGGGTAGGGTTCAGGGTGCGCCTTGGAGGGCAAGCCAGGGGGTCCGGGTGCTTTATAAACCGGCCCCTCGGTCTATTTTAGAGATCCAAGAGTTCTAGCAATATCACTTGATATCGAGTATCCAGTGTAACACGAGAGTTGGGTTAATATATCGAGATCGGAGACTCGGCGACTTGATTGCCGGCTACCAGATCGAATATCATCATGTTTTCCTCTGAGCTAAACCCTCTCCCAAACGCCTGTGTCGTCTTGCCCCAAGATCAGTTACCCCCGGTAACGTCTGCCGTGATTGTCCCACGACAGTTGGCGCCCACCGTGGGGCCTGCGTCCAAAGGTGTTTACATCACGGGAGAAGCTCGGAAGAACATGGAGAATCTAGTCATCGGCGAGATCTACATCGACCACGAAGGAGAGAAGATGGTGGACGATTCCGGCTGGGGGCCAGAGTCGGATCACCTCGAATCCGGATCTATCATGACAATCGGCCAGATCAGCGTCTTCATCGGTATGGTACGTACTTCCGGTTCGATCCCTGACGACTTTTGTTTGATTCTGTGTCAGGGAAGACCACCTATATCCAATCAGATGGAGAAGAATCATTTGGGACAACAAACCCGACAGAAGAGCCCACCACGAAGTGGGAACAGCCGGAGGAGCCGGCATGGACCCCGCGTGGCTGGGTCGAGAAAGAAGATGATACCGAATCTATCCTGCATCTACTGGAGAACCGGTACGAGGAAAACAGCAGCGAAGAGGAACAGTATGGATTCGCGCCAAGCATGGTGCGCCGGGTTGCAGTTTACACGGCTCCCGCGACCAATCTCAACCAAGAGAACGTAAACGCGGCCGCAGCCGGGGCAGCACAAGCATTGACCCGGCAGCAAGGACCGGCTAACGGAAACACAGTTTTGGCCCAGGTTGACGGAGAGTCGGCATCGGTTACCAGTCAAGCGCCAGAAAACGAGTTACACGCGAACACAATTGGATTCCTAGCAAACCGGACACCAGGAGCTGGTCCTTCCAACCCTCAACACCCGGCCCTGTTCGACAACAATCTGATTCTAGACCCCACAGTTCTCGCCACCGTTATTACTCCAGAAAACGCGGCGGAACGTGTTAGGGATCTGGACGTAGCCCGTCGCGCATTGGAGCAGCAGAGAAGGCAAGTAGAAGCAGAAAGACAAGGGATGGCCACGCGACAACGCGAGCTGGATGCACTGGAAACCCGGCTCCGAGAGGAAACGACTAGAATACATCAAAGGCACCAAACCAGATTGCCAGCATTGGGATGAGTCATAAACCCGGCTGCGCTATTTATCACGCCTCGGGATCAGCCGATCCCAGCGGCAAATCAAGGGACCGCCCCTCAGCCGACAACCGGAGGAGTACAACCGGTAGACACGTAGGCCGGGTTACCCGTACCACAGACTGGAGTTACTACCGGCAATACTGTACCACCACCACCACCATCACGTTTTCGCACACCAGCGGGTCATTACAACAATCCCATGGACAACGTATACGCGGCAACGCTTGCACTGAATCAAATCCCCGTGAGAGAGTCACCCCACGCAGAGGAGACCCGGCGGGCGATAGATATGCTGCGCACTGCGGTGGCACAACAAGTTAATTACCCGGATCACCGAAGTGGAATGCATGGGACACCATATGTCAGCCAACAACGAGGTAATGCCAGCAATATCCAGACAAGTTCGGCACGGCGGAGGGAAGAGCAGCAGCAAATGCCGCCTCCTCCACACATTCAGGCAGTACCAGCAGCATCAGCAGCACAGGCCATCGTGGACAGTTCCAGAGCCAGGAGAGCCGTGGTCGGGTCTGCGGCACACGGGCCACCAGCAGTACCGCGTCCAGCTGTACCCCTGCAGGATCACACGTTTCCCGAGTAAGACCAGCTTCGACCATTCTTGCAGGACCTAAGTGTCCTTCGGATAGCATCAAGGCTGAACCTTACCCGGAAAAGTTCAAAGAACCGGGTAAAGTAGTGAATTATGAGCCGACTATGGATCCGGAAACATGGTTGAGCAGTTATGAGATGGCCATGTCGATTCGCAATGCGTCCGAGAATCTTCAAGCCAAATTCATGTATCTAATGATGTCAGAGGGAGCGGCAAAGTTATGGTTCACCAATCTACCGGAAGGATCTATCAAGTCATGGGAAGAATTGAAAACTGCGTTTATCAAGCACTTTCACGGGACGTGCAGAAAGTTATTCACTATTGATGACCTAGAGCGATGTGTTCAGAAGAAGGGAGAATCAGCGCGCAGCTGGGTGTGCCGGGTTATGGAAATACTTCATTCATCAACAGATATTCAGCCCAAGGATGCGCTGCAAGCTATGGCAAAGACCTGCAAATACACACCTTTAGTACAAAAGCTAACTCGCATGAAATCTAGTCGGAATGCTTCAGAGGTTACGATGGGAGAACTGATGGATGCATGCAACAAACATGCCGCAACGGACACTACGGAAGAGGAAACTGACGATAAAAAAGCAAAAGTAAACACAAGTAATAATGGAAGAACCGGCAATGGATCAGCGCCGGGTAACAACGGAAACAGGCAGAACAAGCGCCCGTTTGAGGGAGGCTCCGAGTTTGTCGCCAACACTGAAGCCGGATCTTCAAGACCCAGGGCAGAAGGAAATTTCAATACTGGAAATCACAATGGAGGAAACTATCAAGGGCCACCAAGGCCGAGTAATAATTGGGACATCTTCAGAATGGCATGCCCGAAGCACAGCAGGAACGGTAGGCCAGCTAACCACTCCTTGGAGCAGTGCGTCGACCTACAGAGGTGGAAGAATGAGGAAGTGAACAGAGCCATGCGAGGTGCAGGTCGGGGAGGAGGACCGGGTCCAGGTGGAAATCCGGGCAACGGGCCACCCCCCAGCCGGTAACCCGGCAGCCGGAAATCAAGGTAACAACCAAGGGGGAGCTGGAGGTTTCCAGGCCAACCCCAAGCAGTTAGGTCAATATCACGTGCATACTACAGGAAGTTCCAACAAGGACAAGAAGATACTGAAACAGGCGGTAAACTCGGTGTCCTCGGCTGTTCCAAGATACCTGAGGTGGTCAGAACAGGACGTAACATGGAGCAGAAGGGATCACCCGGAAAGAATAGAACACCCGGGAGTTTTAGCATTGGTAGTTGCGCCGCAGGTCAATGGGTATGAGCTGAAAAAGGTCCTGATGGACGGTGGAAGTAGCATCAATATACTATATTGGGAAACCTTTCTACGCATGGGTCTCAAGGAGTCTCAGCTACAAAAAAGTTCAAAAAAATTTCATGGGATAGTGCCGGGTCATTCAGCGTGCCCCGAGGGAAAAATCGCATTGGAAGTAGCTTTTGGGGAATCAAAGGACAATTATCGAGTTGAGTGGCTCACTTTCGAGGTGGTCAAGTTGCGCAGTCCTTATCACGCGCTGTTCGGAACACCGGCTTATGCTAAATTCATGGCCAGGCCGTGTTACGTGTACCTACAGCTAAAAATCCCGGGTCCTAAACAGACCATCACCATACATGGAAGCCGGGACATAGCGGCTGAGTGCGATGAAGGAGATGCAGCAATGGCTGAACAGGCTTGTAGAAAAGAGGAGCTCAAATATTACCGGTCTCAAACAGACCCGGATAACAGAACAGCATCGAAAAGGCAGAGTACTGAAGATGAAAAAGCAAAGTTCAAGGCAGCACAAGACACCAAGATGGTGGCCTTCATCAAACATGATCCCCCCAAACAATCTGCCACAGGAGAAGAAATCGCACGGCCGTTCACAGCCAGCCGCGTCATGGAAACACCTCACCCGGATTGGCTAGCAAACCCGGTACTCATAATAAAAAAGACCAACAAGTGGAGAATGTGTATCGATTATGACAGTTCCGGACAGATTCCCAAGAAGAACTAAACAATGTAACGGGCATCAGGTTTCAGACGCACTCTTTTCCTATCCAGGGTACCTAAGGGGACTGGAAGGTTTTTAATGAGGCGGCCTGCTGACCCAAAACTTTCTCGTATCAATAAAGAGATGGTTATCAAGTCTCATTTTGTTATGATCTTCACTCCGGTTACAGATAAGTATTATCAGTACATCAGTATCATCAAGTATGTTGCATATATATAGGTCTTGAGGGCTGATTGCTTGAATAGCACAGTTACAAACTCAAAGACTCGGCCTTGATGCCTATGAGTTATAAGGGCCGATTACTCGCAAACGAGTACGGCTGCAATCTTATAACCGGACAAAGGAGCCAAATTTTCTTGACTTTTCTTACTTAAGCTCGATGTGACTCGCACTAAAGTGGCATGATTTGCTCGCTTACGATTACAATCAGCCATGAAGCCCAACGGGACTTGCCTGACCCTGTTTTCGTATAGATGTAACAACATGGTATCCACGCGAAAGCCGGCTTACAGTACAAGATAGTCAAAAGGGTCATCTAAACCACAAGTTATGCAGAGTACAGGGCTAATAGCCGGAAACTCAACGTTTATCAAGCATAACTTCAATACCTATGTGAAACGGCTCTGGGCTTGGGCTTAGTAGCAAACAACTTGTTCCCTTGGAAAAACCATACATCCCAGACTCAGCATTTTGGGTCTTGGGGACTGGGGATTTTGAAAAAAGGAAAAGTTTCTTAGTTGCTAAAACTCAAAAAAAAAACCAAACATCCGAGTCTTGGGGACTTGGGGACTTAGAGAAAAGTCCGCTTGTCGAAATCCATGAAACTCGGAAACCGAGTCTCACAAAAGGAACCATAAAGAAAGTCGGATATCGAGAATAAGCTCAAAAACCAGATAAATATCAAGTTCATCCATAGGCCAGAAGAGGCACGAGGTATATCAAGGAATTAAAGTACGTTACAAATCTCGGTACTAGTATCAAAGGTGCATAGGTGCACCGACAAAAGAACGTCTGTTTCGAACAAGAGCATCGAAACGACCAAGGTATTGTGATGGCATCTGTTTACTCGGCTTCTTGAATAGGGTCCACACCCTTGCCCTTGCCCTCCGGGTCTTGGTCCTGGGCTTGCTCTGCAGCTCTCCCGGCATCGTTACCCGGATTCTTCGCATCAGGACGGACAGGCGGGAGGACAGCCGGTGTAGAGGTGGTTGGCTCTGATCCTAACTCAGCCTCCCTCTTCGCGGTTTCTTCCCTCTTCCTGGCCGAATCGGCAGCCCATTTCTCCAAAATGTCGAACGGTGGGGGTGCTTCCTCCTTCACGATTTTATCTTCAGCATCGTACGAACTCATAAGCGTACGCAGATCCATACTATCGGCCAAAGTGGTTGCCGAGTGGCGCACCGTGGATTGTACGGCCTTGAAGTCCTTGGGCCCAAACTTGGAGCCATCTGCTTTGAATTCTGGAAACCCGGATATAACCTTTGCCGGCTCAAGCTTAGGGAAGTAAGCCTTAGCTAGCGCAAAGGCCCGGGTCATACCAATCCGTCATGCCGAGCGCTTCCAGATCTCGATCCATGCAGGCACGGTGGAGCAGGCTTGGATAAGATTTTCTTCACCCGGATATACCTCAGTTGGCCACTGCACGGCATCCAATATCCACTTGGTGCCGGCAAAGAAAGTCCGGAGCACAGTCTTTAAAGTTTTAGCCTTGGCAACAGCATCTTCTTCTGGGGTTGCAAGGTTAGCACCTACAGTTGAAAGAAAGAAAGGCCATATCAGTAATTCCGAGTATCATGTAACAAAATAGAGGCATGAAAGCAGTCAGCAGCAAGAAACTTACTAAGCAAGATACGATAAGTATCGGTAATTTGATCCGACAACTTTTTCAGGGCGGTTCGAGCAGTGGTGCACCTTTTCTTATATTTCGAAACATTTTTCTTCAAAGTTTCCACTTCATCCTCAAGGGCCTCTCTCCGCTTTACCTCGGCAAGCAGCAGTTGTTCGGTCTTGAGCAAAAGTTCATCAGACCGGGTGGCCTGTGCCTGTGAGAAACCAAAGTATGAGAATTAGTCGGGTATCATGGCAAGCTGAGTATCGCGCAGAATACCGAGCACAATTTCAACAAATTATACTCGGCACTTGGGGACTAGATGGATAAGAAGAGATATTAGGTTACAGTACCTGGTGCTCCTCTGCCATGCGCTCTAGCACATCTCTCTCCGAGGCCTTCATAGCAAGGAGAGCGCTCATCATCTGGTCAAAAGTATCATTGCCCAAATTAGAAGACCCGGGATCTTGGGGACTTGGAGAAGGGGCTCTCTTCTTGAAAGAGGGTATCCGGGTCGTCCGAGTATCGGAGTCTGGTGCCCCTCCTCCCGTGCCCAAGCCTGCAGTTTCTTCCTCCTCGAGTACGTGCGAGGCTACGGGATACTCGGCCTCTCGGTCGGCCGGGTTTATTGGTGGCACTTGTTGTTCTTCTCCGCCAGCTGCGGCATGCATATCATCAGTCAGGTTCTCCTTACCCGGGTCGTCAGTTTCCATATCATCTTGGTCGCTGACAGTGATCGTGGCCCTACGGGCAGTATAAGTAAAGCAGTTAGCATACAACTGGGAAAAAGTGATGAAAAAAAACGATAAAGCATCAGGAAAGGAATTTTACCCGGGATTCACCATATAGTCCGAGGGGAACTCGCTGCTGGACCCGGACGAAACTGAAAAAAATCGAGCGAGATGTGGAATTGTCCCGTAAGGGGATGGTTCGGGAAGTCTTTGATACTTAAGAAAGGATTAAGAGAATACCAGCGCGTCGAGCCGGGGACGACGGAATACCCGGATTAAGAGTGCCATCACCTGGAAAGTTCCGAGTTATTCGGCGCTTGGTCACGAGTGGTTCCTTCAAATACGACCAAGTGGATAATTTCCGGTTTAGCTCGTGCATGTTATCAAAGAAATATGGTTTAGAGGCAAGGAAAAGGTATGGAACCTTGAAGACGACCCCTTGGGGTTTCCTCTTTGTTCCGGCATTGACCGTCGGCTCAGCTTCTTCCTCGTCGCTGGCGGATTCTACCTTGCCTTCAGCTTCTTCTTCTTCGTCTTTGTCCTCTTGTTCTGAAAATTATCAAGGTTTATAGTTGGAAAATGACGAAAGAGCAACGACGAGCTTAAAGTAACTAAGTAAAACTCGGAATGTACCTTCATCCGAGTTAACGGCGTCCTCTTTCTCTTCTGGACGGTCAGAGTTAGGGGGAGTATCAATCTTCCAAAAAGCATCATCGGCCTGAGATGAAGACGTAAGAATGAAGGTTAACAACAGTATCGAGTGGAAAGTGTGAAGGTAAGAGTATGAAAGTCGGATATTTACCTCAGGCGTCGAGTTCTCACGAGTGAAGGGTTCTAACCCGGCTATATTCCGGATTACCTCCAACTTCTCTGTCAAGAAGCTCTTGATAGTCTTGTTGGTGTCTCCAGCTGCAAAGCTATTGGTGGAGTATCGGAGCGAGTCCGTGGTATGCCCCGAATACTCGCACATTAACTTGGTGCGGATGGAGTTGGGTTGGATCCGGAAATCGACCCAAGTCTTTACCAGGTTGAGCCCAATGAGGCCTTGGGCCGAGAGAACAGTTATTTTGGCCAATAAAGGTTGAATTGCCTCCCTGTCCGAGTCAGGGGCAAAGGCGTTGAAGGTCTCGGAGATATCGAGGAGGCCCTCTGAGTAACCCGGCAACCTCTTTTCGCCGGGTGGGGAGGTGTCCCGGCAATAAAAGTATGAGAGTTGCCAGTGTTTGACGTGGGAGCGAAGAGAAAGAGGAAAGGGGGGGAATGAGCCGTCGGGGTTAGGTTTGCCCCCAAGCACTTATTTATAAGGGTGCGGGTGGATAAAACCTGGCTCAACGAGCGGGAACCGAAAATTTCGGAGTAACGGCTATCTGCACGGATTTTGCGAGATATGCTTTAAGTGCTGGACGAGATATCCGGACGGAGATAAGAAGGAGATCTTCTCAACAACATTAGGGAAAATTATCGAGTAAAGAAAATCGGATCTTTAACATTCTTATTAGGGCGTTGACCCGGAAAGCTAAATAAAGGACTTGGAGAAAGCCGGGTTATTATATGGCCACCTTCGAGTTAGGCCTAGCTGTTTATCAAAGCGATTTAACCCGGCCTCCATTGAGTTTGTAAGTTTGATAATTTTGCAGGGAATAGCGTGCGCTTCAAAGAGAACCTCGTGAAGCCCAAGCTATTCTGGGTACTACTGATGGAGGGATGATAACCCGGTAGGCCAACACCAAGGTGTAACTCGGCCCAATGGACGCTGAGCAAGATCCGGCTAAGGATAAAGGAGCTTCTGGAAGGCCCAAGTTCGTAGGCCTCGTAACCCGGATTGTGGGTTACGGTAAGGAAAGTTAGGGTTTCTCGTATGCGGTGTCCGGGTAGGGTTCAGGGTGCGCCTTGGAGGGCAAGCCAGGGGGGTCCGGGTGCTTTATAAACCGGCCCCTCGGTCTAGTTTAGAGATCCAAGAGTTCTAGCAATATCGCTTGATATCGAGCATCCAGTGTAACACGAGAGTTGGGTTAATATATCGAGATCGGAGACTCGGCGACTTGATTGCCGGCTACCAGATCGAATATCATCATGTTTTCCTCTGAGCTAAACCCTCTCGCAAACGCCTGTGTCGTCTTGCCCCAAGATCAGTTACCCCCGGTAACGTCTGCCGTGATTATCCCACGACAAGTACGGAGTCGGCGGGGAAGAGATAGAGGACAACTAACTCGTTTTTTGATAGACTGGAGGAACCTAATGTATCATCGGCGGCGCCTGCGACGCAGGGCTGCCGAGACCAATGATTGTTTCCGCCGAAACTGTCGCGGATTGGGGTTTAACGCGGCGGTGGGAGAACTTAGGGACCTTGTTAGGTCACACAACCCAGCGGTGGTTTTTCTGTGTGAGACCAAAAAGAAAGCAAAAGAGATGGATAGGCTCAAATGGAGTTTGGGTTCACCAATGGCATGGCGGTGGACTTCATTGGCAGGAGCGGAGGTTTGGCGTTGTGGTGGAAGGACGATGTTACAGTGGAGGTTAGGCCGTGGTGCCAGTATTATATTGATGCTAAAATCACATATGAAGATAAAACATGGCGTTTCAGCGGTATCTATGGTGAGCCACAGACGGAGTTGAGAAACAAGACTTGGGAAGCTCTCCGCTATCTTCGTAGACAAGATGATCTTCCCTGGCTATGTGTGGGGGACTTCAATGAAATCATAGCACAACACGAGCAGCGGGGAGGGAATCCACGTAATGAGAATCAGATGGCAGGCTTCACGGAGGCGTTGATGGACTGTGGGCTCACGGATCTTGGATTTTCCGGGTATGAGTTCACTTGGGACAACAAGTGGGAGGGCGATTATAATGTACAAGTCCGGCTGGATAGGGGAATGGCGACGGTGTCGTTTCTTTAGCTCTTTCCTCTTACGCACGTGGAGCATGTGATAACGGAGGAGTCGGATCATATGGCACTGGTCATAAGGTTCTAGGCAGAATTACCTCGTAGGGTTGTTAATAATGCTCGTGGTTTTCTTTTCGAGCAGATGTGGACGAGGCATGAGGGTTATGATAAGATGGTGGAGTCTGCATGGAATCAGGGGGCTGGTGTGCCCGATGACATACACGACTTTTGGAGTAAGCTGAAATATGTCTCCCAAGAAATGAGAACTTGGAGCTATGAGGTTTTTGGCTCGGTTCGTGCGGAGTTGAAATCTTTGAAATGCAAACTTGAGGAGGCGGGGGCTGCAGCCAGGATCTCGGGGTCTTTACAGGAGGTGCGGGGGCTGGAACAAAAACTTCAAGAAGTTTATGAGAGGGAGGAAGGTGATGTATAAACCAAGATCACGGGTAGATTGGTTAAAGGAGGGGGATCGGAATACTAAGTTTTTCCAAAACAGAGCGTCTCACCGGAGACGTAAAAATACAGTGCGGAGTCCTAGGCGATCGAATGGGACTCTGCGTAACACTAATGAAGGGATGCGTGAAATGGCACTGGCATTTTACAAATCCTTATTTTCTTCGGGGGGGGGGGGTCTACAAATGGAGATGATGTCGTCAACCTGATCACTGGATCAGTCACAGCTGATATGAACGCGGGTATGACAGCGACGCTATCGGATGCCGAAATTGAAGTGGCCCTCTTCCAAATGGGGCCCACGAAGTCTCCGGGGCCTGATGTGCTGCCGGCCCTTTTCTACCAACGGCACTGCCACTATTGAGAGCGCATGTGTGTCGCACGGTACGGAATTTCCTCGCTGGAGGTGATTTTCCGTCAGATTTCAACGACACGGTCCTAGTGCTCATTCCGAAAGTCCAAAGTGCGGAGCTTTTATCTCAGTTCCTCCCTATCAGTCTTTGTAATGTGCTGTACAAAATTGCATCTAAAGCAGTGGCGAACAGGTTAAAGAAGATTTTACCTATCCTCATTTCGGAGGAACAGAGCGCATTCGTACCGGGGAGGTTAATCACAGATAATGTGTTGATTGTGTATGAGTGTACCCATGTAATCCGGATAAGGAAGAGAAAGAAACCGTTGTGTGCGGTGAAATTGGATATGATGAAAGTATATGACAGAGTGGAGTGGTTTTTTCTCGAGCAAATGATGTTCAAGATGGGTTTTGCGGCTTCTTGGGTTGATATGGTAATGAGATGTGTGCGGTCAGTCCGCTTCTCAGTTAAATTGAATGGCTGTTTGTCAGATACCTTCTTCCCTTCGAGAGGCTTGCGACAAGGTGACCCCCTCTCGCCGTACTTATTCCTCTTTTGTGTGGAGGGCTTCTCGGCTTTGCTGCGTCAAGAACAGGTGGACAGAGAGCTGGCTGGAGTGTCGTTTGGGGACGGCCCCACGATCACTCACTTACTGTTTGCGGACGACATTATTGTTTTTATGGAGGCTAGCCAGTCGAGTCTCACGGCTCTCAGTTCGGTGCTTCGGAAATATGAGCTGTGCTCAGGGCAGCGTGTAAACTTCCAGAAATCATCGATTTTCTTTGGGAGAGGATGCAATCTAAATTCCCGGCTGGGCCTCAAGAACATGATCGGCATTTCATGTGAGGTTCTGTCTGAGAAGTACTTGGGACTACCAACAGTGGTAGGGAGGTCGAAGGTTGGAGCGTTCAAAAATATAACAGACCGATCTTGGGGGAAAGTAGGTGGATGGAAAGGCCAGGGTATGTCAAAGAAAGGAAAAAAGATCCTTGCGAAATCGGTTTAGCAAGCGGTGCCAACATACGCCATGGGGTGTTTCAAACTTTCTAATGGCATGTGTGATCAGCTCAAGTCGATTTCTTCACGGTTTTGGTGGGGTGCAGCTGATGGATCTAGGAAGGTGCTCTAGGTGGGGTGGGACAGGATGTGCTCTGCCAAACGTAATGGAGGTATGGGTTTTCGAAATTACAGTGGTTTCAACCAAGCACTGTTAGCAAAACAGGCTTGGAGAGTACTGACCAGACCGGACTCACTGTGTGCTAGGGTCCTTTGTGGCCGTTATTTTAAAGATAAAGAGTTCCTTGCAGCAGGGTGCCCGAGTGGTGCTTCCTACACTTGGAAAAGTATTATTCACGGGCGGGACTTATTAAAGGAAGGGCTCATATGGAGAATTGGAAATGGTACTAAAGTGAATGTTTGGAAAGATAACTGGATTCCCAGAGGTAGTCTAAAGAGGCCTTTCAACCATCAGGAAGGTCAGAGTGTGCAGATGGTGAACGAGTTACTACTACCTGCTGGAGAAGGGTGGAATGAATCTAAAGTGACGTCTGTGTTTTATGAGATGGATGCGGAGGACATTCTGAAGATTCCGGTGGGTCGTGCCGGAACAGTAGACTATATAGCATGGAATAACACCAAGAACGGAGTCTTCAGCGTGAAGTCGGCTTACCATCTTAATGCACAAATTACTAAGGAGAAGGCGGGTTTGTCGAGCTCGTCAAGAACGACGGAGGGGCACAAAGGATGGGTGGCACTTTGGGCAGCGCAGGTACCGGGCAAGGTGAAAGTTCACTGTTGGAGACTACTACAAAACGGTCTCGCTGAGGAAACACTAAAACACATGTTTTGGTTGTATCCATATGCTCAAGAGACATGGGACACTGTTCGGGCTGTGTCGGGACTGCAACTGCGAACTCCCACTAGTGGAAACAGGGCCATTTGTCCCGGGTCGTAAGGGACAGTTGTCCCGGTTGTGCAACCGGGATGGGCTAGCCGGGACAAATGGCCCTCCCCCATTGGTCCCGGTTGTGCCAGGACCCGGGATGGTAAGGATGGCCCACGTGGCGAACCTGGGCCAGGGACGGCCAGGGAGTTCGTCCCGGTTCGTTTTAGGAACCGGGATGGATACCTTTTAAAAAAAATATATATATTCCGCCAATTTTCCCCTGCCGGGCAGGTTTTTTTTTTGTTTTTTTTTTGGCTCCTGTCTCGCAATCCCCAACCGGCCTCCCCTTCCCCAACCGCGTCCAGGCCCACGTCTTTAATTAAGCCCACTGGCCACATTTTTGGTCAGAAGGGCCCATTGGCCCGCGTCTTTTATTATATTCGGTCAACGGTTCGGGGGGTCAAAAGGGGCCACTGGCCAGCGGCCTAGTGGCTGGCTCGCCCGGTCCCTTAAATTAAGACCACAGGGACGGTCAAAGAGCCCACTGTCGCCTCGTCTTCCCGCCCCCCTCCACTTCCCCACGCGCGCGTGGCCAGCTGCAACCGCCGCCACGCCTCGGCTCCCGCCCCGCATTCATGGCCGCCTGCAACCGCCGCCACGTTCCGGCCGCCGGTTGGCATGCCAGCCCCCCCGGGTCCTTTTTAAAGGTCCCCCGCCGCCCGTACAACCCATCCACCCCGGCAGCGTCCCAGCCAAAGGAACCCTAGCCGCCATGTCGTCCCGCTGGTTCAAGCGTCCCCGGAACGACCACGAAGCCGGCTCCTCGAGCGGCGCCGGCCAGAGGGGCTCCGGCGTCCCACCCCCTCCGGCGGAGGCCTTCGGCTTCGGCCCTGGAGGTGTCCGCATTGGCGGGGCGCCGCGCGTCCCCGCGCCACCTCCGGCGGCGCCCCGCCCGCCGCCCCGCGCCGCGCCCAAGGGCAAACGCTTCCGCCGGTACGTGCGGAAGGAGGACGCCGAGTGGCATTGGGACCACGCCACGCCGGTCTTTTGGCCGGACGTCCACCTCCCGGACGGGTGGCATCTCAACCCCCAGCGCATCCCGGTGCCGCCGGCCCCGACCAACGAGGCCGCGCGCGAGGAGATCGACCGCCGGCGCGCGCTCCTGCCGGCCCACCTCCTCAGGGACCGCGCATACGCGCGCAGCTCCCCCTAGTGGGCCGTCTGGTTCCAGCAGGAGCACGACCAGCGCCGGCGCTCCTTCATCCCCATCTCCCAGGAGGAGGTGAGCGTGGCGGACTACCCCGCGCCACCGCCCGGCCGGGAGCCGGAGCTGTGGCTCCTCGAGGACATCGGCGAGGACTTCTCCGAGGAGGAGGACCCCGAGCTCCGGGCCAGCTTGGAGGAGGCCTGCGAGGCCTCCCGCCGCACCCTCATCGAGGATGAGGTCAAGCGGTGGGAGCAGGTCCTGGCCGCCGCTGCCGCCGACGCCAACGCCATGCCGCCGCCCCCGCCCCCTTCGGCGCCTGCCCCTTGGTGGCAGGTGATGAACGCCGAGCTGGAGGCGTCCGAGGACCAGCCGCCGCCGTAGCCGCTCCCCCCGGCCTGGAGTACGGCATGTCCTGGGCCTGGACCGGCGGCGTATGGTCGCCGGAGGAGCTGTCCCCCCGCCGCCGCCGCAGCCTGAGGAGCTGCCCCCGCCGCTGTAGTACGCGCCCCCGATGCCTCCGCAGCCACCGGCGGGCCCGCCCCAGCTGCCTGCCCACATGTGGCAGGCACCGGACTACCACTGCATCTCCTCCGACGAGGAGGACTAGGCCGGCGCCGTCGCGCCCCCCCTAATATACTAGGCTACCCTCCCCCACCCCCCAAGAAACGGCCGGCCGCCTGTGGCCGCGCCGCCGCCCTATGTAAGCACGACCGGCCTCCTGTGGCCGCGCCGCCCCCCCTATGTAAGCACGGCCCCCGGGCCTTTTAATATATATATATATTGTGTCCACAATAACGTGTCCCTAGCTCAACCCCAACCCCGCCGGCGGAACCAGCGCCGGCGGGATCTTCCTACCCCCGCCGCCGGCAGGGTTTCGCCAAGGCATGCCCGTTGTCCCTGGGTGGTCGCTCGGCCTGGAGAGAGGGCCAAGATATTTATACAACTGGGCCTTCAGTCCCGGCCCGTGCCACCAACCGGGACTAGAGGCACCCCCTTTGGTCCCGGTTGGTACCACGGGCCGGGACCAAAACTTTTTTCGAAACTTGGTGGCACCCTACGCGCCAAAAAAATTTAGCGCCAAAATTTGAAAATTGTTTAAGTTTGCACTTTAACAACTTCTACATACTTCCGAATTTGACAAAAATTTCAACATGAAAAATGCTAGAATTTGCATAACTAATTAAAATTCATTTTTCGTTTAACTAAATAATTATTTTAACTATTGAAACTATTAATTATTATACCATTTGTATATAATTTTAATATTAATATCAACAAATCGAGTTGTACCTTTTTAACACGGAGAATTTGGGATCTTCCTCAAGCAACACAATGAATAATTAAAATACTTACTCAACTCAAGGTGACATCTTCTTTTAGGGCTAACGTTGCTTGGGTAACTTAAATATTTATGTAAATTAGAAGTTTATTCGAGTGTTTGACAGCTATGACAGCCTGGCTTCATTATTATCTCAACCGGCGCACCCACCAAACTGTTTCTCTCTCCTCAGTCTCCCCCATTGAGATGTGGGCTGCGCACAGGGCTGCTGTAACCGGCCCTGTGTGCAGCCGCGCATCCACACGTATTTTCCGAATAGTGGAATATATCCCTTAATACTTTCGTTGCATTTTGATATAGTGTGATGGAATTTCTTTAATATTTCTGATCTCAAGAACCTTCAGTACCTGGCAACACGGCAGACCTACATTTTCAAACTTTTTACAGCTACAAATGTATTCTGATGAGTCGAATCTAACAAAATGACCCCGACGCCTGTTTTTGACAGTTATCTCATACTCGGATATGGGTCCAATTTTGCCACAGTTATAGACCACGCAATCCAAGATCAGCTTTTTACCGGTCAATACAAATTACTGCTCAAACAGAACTATAGGATCATGTATTCCACGCTTATTATTACACATCACCAACAGATGGAGGAGAGAGAAACAACAAAGTGAGTGGGTGTGCCGCTGGTTGGGATAATAATGAAATCAGGCTGATCAAACAGAACTATATGATCATGTATTCCACGCTTATTATTACACATCACCAACATCCCTATTACTCTTCTGAATTCTCCCTTGCTTATGATCGCTTCGGCCGTAACCATGGAGTATCTTCATTATTTAACGGGATGGTGGGGTCAGCTTTCACTGTGAAGGGTGGAATTTCAACAAACTTATTATAATCTTCTGACATGTCTGTCGTGTCCTCGATTCCCACGATGTTTCTTTTCCCTGAGAGAACTATGTGACGCTTCGGCTCATCGTATGATGAATTTGTTTCCTTGTTTTTTCTTTTTTTCGGTCTCGAGGACATGTCCTTCACATAGAAGACCTGAGCCACATCATTAGCTAGGACGAATGGTTCGTCATTGTAACCAATATTGTTGAGATCCACTGTTGTCATTCCATAAAGCGGGTCTACCTTTACCCCTTCTCCATTCAGGTTGACCCATTTGCACTTGAACAAAGGGACCTTAAAAGAAGGTCCATAGTCAAGTTTCCATATCTCCTCTATGTAACCATAGTATGTGTCATTTTTTCCATTCTCGTTTGTTGTATCAAAGCGGACACCACTGTTTTGGTTGGTGCTCTTCTTATCTTGGGAGCTCGTGTAAAATGTATTCCCATTTATCTCGTACCCTTGAAAACTCCCAATAGTCGAATATGGTGACCCTGCCAACATGTACAGCTGATCTTCAACAATGCTGTCATTTATAAGATGTGTTTGCAACCAACTCCCGAAAATCTCCATGTGTTTGCGTTTAATCCATGAGTCATCCTTCCCCGGGTTTGCGGAGCGTACAATATTCTTGTGTTCCTCGAGATACGTAGCCATGAACATAGAATTTTGTAGAACTGTGTAGTGTGCTTTGGTGAACGAATGCCCGTCCCTGGGTATCATTGTTTTCTTTCCCAGCGTTCCTTTTCCCCTCAGTCTCCCCTCATGCCGCGATTCAGGAACACCAATCGTCTTAAGGTCAGGAATAAAGTCAACACAGAACCCAATAACCTCCTCTGTTCCATAGCCCTTCGAGATGCTTCCTTCTGGCCTAGCACGGTTATGAACATATTTCTTCAAGACTCCCATGAACCTCTCAAAGGGGAACATATTGTGTAGAAATACCGGACCGAGAATATGAATCTCTTCACATAGGTGAACCAGGAGATGAGTCATAATGTTGAAGAAGGATGGTGGGAACACCAACTCAAAACAAGACACTGGACCACATCTCTCTGTAATGTTGTCAGAATTTCTGGATCGATTACCTTCTGAGATATTGCGTTCATGAATGCACATAGCTTCACAATGGGTACTCGAACATTTTCCGGTAGAAGCCCCCTCAATGCAATCAGAAGCAACTGCGTCATAATCACGTGGCAGTCATGAGACTTCAGGTTTTGGAATTTTTTCTCTGCCATGTTTATTATCCCCTTTATATTCGACGAGAAGCCAGACGGGACCGTGATACTGTAAAGGAATTCAAAGAATATTTCCTTCTCTGCTTTAGTAAGAGCGTAGCTGCTTAAGGAATGGCGCCATGCATCTGTGTGCTTGTTGCTTGGGTCTTTCATATGTTGCTGGTCCTCCCGTGCTTCTGGCGTATCTTTTGACTTCCCATACACGCCCAGGAAGCATAGCAGATTGACACAAAGATTCTTTGTCACGTGCATCACGTCGATCGAAGACCGGACCTCTAAAACTTTCCAATAGGGTAGCTCCCAAAATATAGATTTCTTCTTCCACATGGGTGCGCGCTTATCAGGGCCGTACGGAACTGGTTGGCTGCCAGCAGCCTTACCAAAGATTACTTCTAGGTCCTTGACCATATCGAATATATCATTACCACTACGGAGCTCAGGCTTCTTTCGGTTATCTGCCTCACCTCTGAAATGCTTCCCTCCTTTTTTTCTTAAGGGATGCTTGATCGGAAGAAATCTACGATGCCCCAGGTATACAACCTTTTTACATTTATCCAAAAAAACACTGTCAGTCTTATCTAAACAGTGTGTGCATGCATTGTATCCCTTGTTTGTATGTCCGGAAATGTTACTAAGAGCAGGCCAATCATTGATGGTTACGAAAAGCAACGCCCGTAGGTCAAATGGCTTTTGTTCGTTCTCATCCCACACACGTACACCTGGTTTGCCCCACAGTTGTGAGAGTTCTTCCACTAATGGCCTTAGATACACATCAATGTCGTTGCCAGGTTGCCTCGGGCCTTGGATGAGAACTGGCATCATAATGAACTTGCGCTTCATGCACAACCAAGGAGGAAGGTTGTACATACATAGAGTTACAGGCCAAGCACTACAACGGAATCGGTCTATTGCAACGAAAATAGTCGTTGTTAAAAGTGACTTATCGTCGCAATAGGGTTTTGTTGCACCGAAATCGGTTTCGTTGGGAGGCGTCGCGAAAACCTCCGTGGTAGAAGCCTGTCTCCGCGCACTTAGATTCGTCGCTAAAAAAGAATCCAGTTGCAACCATTTCCTAGGCCAATTGCCACGCACTTTTCCGTCGCGTCTCGCACATAAGGCAACGTACGTATTTCGTTGGTACACCTCTAGTGCAACAAATACCCAAACGTGGCGAGTGACCAATATGGCAACGGCGAGTGTTCCGTTGCGCTTGTTCTTTCGTTGCAAAAGTCGAGTTTATTTGCCACGTCCAATTGTGTGGCAAAAAACTATGGCAACAAACATTATACGC
The DNA here is from genome assembly GCA_028641055.1 of Alopecurus myosuroides. Classification (NCBI taxonomy): domain Eukaryota; kingdom Viridiplantae; phylum Streptophyta; class Magnoliopsida; order Poales; family Poaceae; genus Alopecurus; species Alopecurus myosuroides. Next base: position 312,423,187 of record CM054060.1, on the reverse strand, counting down.
GTGGGAACAACGTTTTGCCACACACAATCAATCGTGGTAAGATGATTTTGAAATAGTAATCGCTACGGCCTTCATATTAGTAGCCATAAGCAATCGCGACAATTTCAACTATTCGTGGCGCCATTCAATTTCTACAAATTTTAGTTTCGTGGCGAGATGTAGTATTCGCAACATCCACATTTTATGTTGCTACAAGCAACTGCGACAATAACAACTTTTCGTGGCGCCATTGTATTTCGACAAATTTTATTTTCGTGGCGAGATGTAGTATTCGCAACATCCACATTTTATGTTGCTAGAAGCAACTGCGACAATAACAACTTTTCGTGGCGCCATTGTATTTCGACAAATTTTATTTTCGTGGCGACATATACAATTCGCAACGTACAAATTTTAGTAGCTAGAAACAACTGCGACAACTTCAACTATTCGTTGCGCCTTTCTATTTCTACAAATTTTAGTTTCGTGGCGAGATGTAGTATTCGCAACATCCACATTTTATGTTGCTAGAAAGAACAACGACAATAACAACTTGTCGTGGCGCCATTGTATTTCGACAAATTGTATTTTCGTGGCGACATGTACTATTCGCAACGTACATAAGGAAACAAAAAATACGGGCATTGAATTAAAATATTCAAAAGGGTACGTAAAATATGTTTATTTACACAAAGTAATAGTTCTCATAGCTATTTTTAATTTATACAAATAAAATTCTCGTACAACATGGATCAAATCAAGATAAAATCAAACTGAAATATCCAGTGCAGCTATTTGTTTCCATCAGAAGTTTGATTGAGATCCTGCAATCAATTGTAAAAAAAAAGGTGTGAGTCTAGTCAGCAATAGCACATGCTGAAACATAAGAACCAGCAGACTATAGTGTATGGATGAAGCAAAAACAGTTGTTGTTTCTCAACGAAGCCACAACCCATAGTGAAACATAAACTGCAGCAAGTATAGGGTGGGTGCAGCAACGCTATAGTGTGGGTGAAGCAAAAACAGAATGTACTACTACCGAATTGTACAAGATTGTGACTTACATATGACTTAAACATTCGACTTTTCTGTATCGTGCTGTGCGGAAGAACTATTTTCTTAGCAGGACTGTTGGTAAGTGATGGTTGCTGGTTCGACTTCTTAGACGTCTGCAAAAACAAAGTGCACTGTTAGCAACGCAAGTAAACAACTAATCTTACTAGTTTGCAATTGTATGACTATCATCACCTGAGGTGTAGTCGTCTTCTGCTTTTCCATCTGTGCGGAGAGCTCGTCAAACTTTGCCTGGAACTGTGACTTAAACTGTGCAACCAAGTTATTTTCAAATTCTTTTCTTTAGTTTCTCTCCGCCTCCATCAGTTTTTCCCTTTGAGCAAGCTCTTCCATTAATCTCTTCTCAAGATTTTCTCTCTCAGCCCGCTCTACATTAATCTTCTCTTCCATGCTTGCACGTTCATCTAGTAACTTCTGTTCTAAAGTAGTGACCTTCGTGGTGAGCTGGGAGTTAACTTTTTGGGTCTCTGTCGTAGCCCGAGCTTGCTCCTCTAACAGCAACTTAGACCGCTGAGAACTAGTTTGCACCTGGGCCATGTATCCGAACCCACGAGGCTGCGATGACTTGCATTGAACTTTAGATTTATATGCTTTCTGGAAAATATTGATTCTTTGTTCAGCTGACAATGGAACACCAGTTTCCTCTAATCTGTTTTCAATCTCTTTACATGTTGTTTCCTGATTACGAAAAAAATCTCAAATCAGATGAAGAAACATCCAAGATGGAGAACAGTAAATATGTTTAGAGTAGCTTCTAAGTCAGTTAACTCACGTAAACATCCTTGGACTCTTCTGTAGTCCATGTTCCATTCTTTGTGTGGGTCAGTCTCCAGAGAGCAACACAGTCTGGCTCTTCTCCAGTTTCCGAATCCCTCTGCAAGTAGTGCAACAATTAGATACTATAAACATTAAAGCAAAGTGAACACCGACGCATGCATAGTGAGTAGGCCCATACATTCTCAAAACTGAGTTGAGAGTAGGATTTTGATCCTACTCTGTGTTTTGTCTTCATCTGCGAACGGTTATCCTTGTTCTTTTGGCTCAGTTCCTGCTCATTCAATTACAAAAAAAAAACTTGTCAGACAAGCCATTTGATGATAGTACAAAATTCACAAACAGGTAGTATAGAAATAACCAGGAATTTCGGATCAGTGCCAAAGTACTCGATCAACCATTCCCACTCTTCTTTTTGTAAATCTTCTGGGACAACTGCCCTTCTAGCATCATCTGTTCTGTATGCCTTGTAAGTGCTGCTTAGGTTTCCTCGCCAGCCTCTGTAGCGTTCTTTTGCAATTTTAAGAATTTTTTCGTGTGTTTCGTCTGTATCTGGCATATCATATCTGTCCTGTAATGCGTAGAACAAACAGATAGACTTAGTTTAGTAGTAGTTCTTTTGCTGCAGTTTAGTACATTAATTATGGACGAAAAAAGCAGACAACACATGTGAGAAAGGTTGTACGCACCAACATATCTGTGACGATCATGCGATGGATGTTAGGGTGAATGTCTGTCCACCTCCTCACTCCAATAATTGGTAACCTTATTTTCATTGTGATTACCCAGTCATCCTTGAATGAACGGTTGTTCATTCCTACTGGACCACCCAATGTTTCAGAGAAATCAACACCTAGCTTTCCAGCTCCATTGGCATGACGCTTCTTATTGGCTTTCAAACCTTTCACAACACCTCGCCCTTTCTTCTTCGGTATGTCATCACCTACATCCCAAAACACACACAAAGAAACAATTTATTTTGTAGTTGATTGAAAGAAATTAGGACACAGCGGTAAAAAAAATAGCTAGTACCTTCTTGTAGTTGTAGCTTCGGGCGATAGCAGCGTGCATGGGAAGGCCAATCATCAACGGAACACATGTCAGTTTCAGACACATCAGTGTTAGGTTCAGTTCCTGTTTTAGGGTTAACATTTGTACTGAATCAGCAATCGTAGATTTTATCCATTAAAACAAATATTAGACAGAGCTTAAATGTCAAAAATAAATTACCACGTCTACGTTTTCCCTGACTTTTTTTATATTGTAGTATACTTTCAACCCTTGTCATGCAGACAGATCCTTTCTTTATTACTGAAAATGTTAACAATAAATGGACAAAGCATTTGCATTGTGCATAATTCAGAAAGCTGATTAAGAATTAATGAACTTGTGTACCATTCCCAAAGGAGTAATCTGTATCTTCTTCTTCGTTTGAAGCTTGTTCCTCTTCGGTTGCATCCCTAACTGCATGTTTATCAAAATTGTGGATTAGGTAAGGAATGCATAAAATAGTTACCGGGGAAAATATTTATTAAAGTCTGTATTGAAGGAGTTGCGAGTTGGAGATTTGACATGAAAGTATAACCTGTGAGAGTGATCTGTCGCTTTTTTCTGGTGGATCCAGTTGCATCATCAAGCAGAGACTCTATTGTTGCAATATCAACCGCCCTGGCCTTCTCCCTAAACACACACAGGGAGATCTTCTTATCATTAGAGTGTATGCGTTTCAATTGCTCCAAATCACTACCATGGTCTATTGGAACAAGTTTTCCTTTGCCAGGGCCATTATTAAGCCTGCAGTACAGGTAATCACGCGCGCCACTGAAGCCAACGTTTTCAATCAAATTGATGAACTCCATATAGCAGATTTCCTCCGGTTCCATGGCTGCTTCCACAACTTTTTTGTTTTTATCACCTTCCTCATAGAAAAGTCTAACTTTCCAAATGGGTTCGATCGTCTACAATTAGATAGAAGGAAAAAATGAGAACCCAAATATGCAGTGAGTTAGCAGATCTGAAATAAAAAAAAATAGTTACATGGCATTATTCACATAGAAAACCAGATACACATATGATCGACTAGGTGTTCATACACGGATTAACGCTTCAACCAGAGGAAGAACAGAGAATAACAACCAATATCGAGACCATATAAGAGACGGCGAGATCACGGAGATGGACGAGAGAAGCAGATTAGACAGGAAAACCTGAGAGGATTCGCGTTCCATGGAGTCCGATCGCGACATCGACATGTGTAGAGCTCTGAACGTGATGAGGGCGAGATGAGATATAATCTGCAATGGCGAAAGAGGTGGCCCGCAGATTATGCTATGGCGAAACAGGAGGGGGCATCGTGCACTTCTACATACACTTTAGCGGGAAATTTAAAGTGACTGCTTTTATTTTTTGGTGGGAACACAAAATTTCGCTACACTTGGCGTTTTAGCGGGAGGATTTAATTTTTTTTTGGTGGGACATCGTATTCGAGCAACCACAACGCCTTGTCGACAATATAGGCGCTAATAGAGCAGTTAAACAATGCATGCAATCGCAGGCTGCCTAGAAGGCATATTTTGCATTGAGTTTCAAGGCGTCAGGCTCTTAACTATCGAGGGAAAACTAATCGGATTTATTCCCTAGCGCTTACAACGTAGGATTGAAAACATGTGGAAGTCTCGCATGAGTCATGTAATGTCACTGAACAATTATTTCATGCAACTTATTAGCTGCCGCCGCCTTGTTTATTTCTGCAAACTTGAAATTGCCACTGAAAATATAAACAGGACAAGTAATCTTCACTGCAGATGAAGGTTTGGGTGATCAAACCACTGAAGCACATCGCTGATGGCAGTACGATAATTACATACATCCATACGTTCATGATCCGATGAGAATGTCCAAGTTGGCAGACTACGTACTACAACCAGGGCGACACCGCCCGCATCACGATCTTCACGTCCAAGTGGCGGTTACGGGTGCTCCTAAGTGTAATGAGAATAGCTTGCTTTTCATATAAATGCTTGCCTTCAAGGAATTCCCGCCATGCATTCCTGCCAAACATAATGCGGCCGTCCCTATCCGTGTTGTATGGAACGGTGGTGAACGCCTCTGATGATCCGAGGCATAGCCCAGCATGGCCTGAAGACGGAATGCCAGCACTGTCCGCTATGGACTGAGGTAGTTTCTGGATTTCGAGCGTGTGGATGACATACAAAAAGAAGTAGGTCATAGTAAGGCACACGTTGTAAGCATAAATTGTGTTGAAAAACATAAATAGCATTGGCACCTTACGTACCATCTCATATCTGGCCACATTTGTCCACGTCAAACGAGTCATGTATGGCACTCCAATGTATTCATCTATTGTGGGTAGAAGCTCACGAACGTGGTCCTTCTCATCGTCATCAAGATCAGCTCTCTGGGAGAAGATGATGGAAGAGTCGAATGGGTCATCCTCATCCATGGACTGCTGATCCGTGGACTCCTCATCCGTGGACTCCTCAACAGTCCTGGGATCTGGGTCAGTTTCATTTCTTGTAGTAGCGTCGTGGTCGTACAAGTAGTGCCTGCGGCACATGTCGAACTTGAACACCTTGACGGTGAGCAAGGCGTCGCCGTCGTAACTGAAGAGGAGGAACATGCCGCGCTGCAGGAAGTAATATTGGGCGAACTTGTCCCAGCCGTGCCCGAGGAAAATGCGGCCAGCTTCATCGAAAAGCACATCCATGTCCCAGTTCTTGCTACTCGGATCGTCCGCCTCACGCAGCTTAAGTTCACGTGGTTCACGGCCCTTCAGCAACTCCACAAACTTCTTAGGCAGCACCTGCAGCAATATGAAAGTTAAATGGATAGAAAAGAGTGCTTACTAGAAATAAATTTACTGTTTGATGATGGATGAGTACTATAAAAATGTAAACAAGTAGTACCTAGTAATCAGTTATACTAAATCTTAGTTGAGCAATGAGGGTGTTTGCCACATTAATTCAAAAAGATGAACTTTCAGTGGGAGCTGAAATGTACCATATCGAGTGAACATATTCACGTAGAGCAATTGATCTACTACAACCCATCTACTAGACCTTAATTTGATTCACAAATTTAACTAGCTACAGGATCATAGCTCAGACACTATGTCAGACTAAATAACTGAAGTGGTGGTGTGGGTCGATGAAGCGTACCAGTTTGTCCGATGTAGCGTCTACTACGAGGGAGTAGAACTCAAAGTGTGCCAACTCCATCTTAACAGATCCCTCTGTTCATCATATAATAGAAATGCAAATCAATTTCCGGCTACATATATAATCGGGAATTAACATTTTGGTGATACAGTCCACGTACTGAATGCCGCGTTGTATTGCAAGCGGCAACTGCTTAGGTCGAACATCTTTACTGTGATGACATTGCGGCCGTCGTAATTGCAGATCAGAATAAAGCCTCTCTGCAGTTTGTAAGTCCGGGCGAAACACTCCCAGCCGCGCTTGAGGAACATGCGGCCAGTGCTGTCGAACCACACATCAACGTCCCACGTGGTGCTACGCCGATGGCCGACCTCAAGCAGCTTCAGTGCATGGGGTTTACGGTCCCCTAGCAACTCTGCGAACTTCTTAGGCAGTGACTGCAGCAGAGGATAGAGCAAACCATGAACATCATTCCATCTATCTGACTAAAATGACAAGTAAAATGAGTACAATACCTGTTTGTCCGATGAAGCATCATCTACGTAAGCGAGGAACTCGTAGTCCATTGTATGCAAACCCGCCTGTAGATCGTACTAAAAAGTATGACTTCAGTTACATTTAGCAGACGTGCCAAAACAGCAGAGGTTAAGAAACATGAAGGTTCACTACAAATTTAGGAGTAAATGCAGTCTAGCAGCATCATGGTTCAGAGACATTCATACACAGGTGCAATTTAAATTTGACATGCATTCAAGAATTTCATGGAAGTACGGAACTTCAGAAAAGAAAATCTACTAGTATGTCAAGGAAATGGTGTGCCGACAATCAATTGTACTGCTTTAGCAAATTAATTGAAATAGCTACTGGTCCTAAAAAATGGCTCACATCTATTGTCATGCTGAAGATTAAAAATGGAAATTACTAAAAATAGCTAGTGAACCTAAAAAGGGGTAAAGTCAACTGTACTTGTGAATAGTAAAAAGGGAAATTACTAAAAGTAGGTACTGGTCCTAGATATGCCAGTGTGAGTACCAGAGGTCTTACTTTCAACATCACTAATTACCTACCTAGAAAAAGGCACACACACAACAACAGCTACCAACATCAATTGGGCACCTGGAACTATCAAAATTAACATGAAGGTATAGTGCAACATCTCAATCAGATGCATGTAAGTACCATTTACTTTAGTCATAAACGTGTAAAAGACAAATCAATCATGAATGACATCGGACATAAATACGTGCTACCATCTATATGTAGCACAAGATTTCACATTTCTTTCCTGTCTAGACAAGTAGGACACTAGTTACCTTATAGAAAATGAGTGTTTGAACTTAAATCGTTCTGCAATGCATCCACAAGAGGTGAAGTTCTAACCTGAGTGTCGCCCGCGATGGATCAGTGGTGAATCGACGCGCCGTGGGTCAATCTACAGCGCGATGAAGAGACTGGCGACGACGGCGGTCGCGAGAATGCGGCGGCCCAGAGAGGGATGCTGATCGAGGGGCGGCGAGGTCGAGAGATGGATGGCGGCGGCGGCGGCGGCGACGGTGTCGGTGAACTGCGGAATAAGGGTTTTCTCGGAGCAAATAACTGTAGGTACACAAAGAGGAGGAGTGCGAACTTGACGTGACAATACGAGAGGAAGATGATACTTGGGCCCACCTGTAAGTCTGTTACCACAAATGGTGGGTACATTTCCGCGGGGCAGTTGCCATTTTTATGGTTCCTATCTGAAGTGCCACCGAGCGTCTCCCCTCCCCTCGCTTCATTTCAGCAACATTGCACGTGTGGGATCTCAAAAATCCGCTTCCATTCTCAAGTTGCCTACCAATCTTATGTCGTAGCCGTTTCCGGGGACTTTCGGTCCAGAACATTGTTCCCTTCCACCTACGATGCCTGGAATACAGCAGAGATGAGAATGTAAGCCACACTTGGCAATGTGGGCCCACACAAAATGCTTGAACCCCATTGCAGGACTTGTATGGTGCCGCCGTTGCGCTGGGTGGCGTCGAAGCACCGGACGTTAACCCGGACGATTCTCGCCGCTTCTCGCTCTTGCATGCCAGCCTCGACACCTGCGGCATCCTTACAACCCACTCCAAGCAACTCACTCCACATGCAACACTGCACCTTGTTACCCCTGCCCATGAGTGGGCGATGCGTGATCTGGTTTTATATTGCCTTCGAAAGCGGAAGGAACGGCCGAAAACGGGGATTTCCTTGGCCAACTTGTTGTTTCCCATGCCCAAAGTCGAAATCATGATGCATTCCAAGAACCTCGCTTCATTTCAGCAACATTGCACGTGTGGGATCTTAAAAAGCCGCTTCCATTCTCAAGTTGCCTACCAATCTTATGTCGTAGCCGTTTCCGGGCACTTTCGGTCCAGAACATTGTTCCCTTCCACCTAGGATGCCAGGAATACAGCAGAGATGAGAATGTAAGCCACACTTGGCAATGTGGGCCCACACAAAATGCTTGAACCCCATTGCAGGACTTGTATGGTGCCGCCGTTGCGCTGGGTGGCGTCGAAGCACCGGACGTTAACCCGGACGATTCTGGCCGCTTCTCGCTTTTGCATGCCAGCCTCGACACCTGGGGCATCCTTACAACCCACTCCAAGCAACTCACTCCACATGCAACACTGCACCTTGTTACCCTTGCCCATGAGTTGGCGATGCGTGATCTGGTTTTATATTGCCTTCGAAAGCGGAAGGAACGGCCGAAAACGGGTTTTTCCTTGGCCAACTTGTTGTTTCCCATGCCCAAAGTCGAAATCATGATGCATTCCAAGAACCTCGCTTCATTTCAGCAACATTGCACGTGTGGGATCTCAAAAAGCCGCTTCCATTCTCAAGTTGCCTACCAATCTTATGTCGAAGCCGTTTCCGGGCACTTTCGGTCCAGAACATTGTTCCCTTCCACCTAGGATGCCTCGAATACAGCAGAGATGAGAATGTAAGCCACACTTGGCAATGTGGGCCCACACAAAATGCTTGAACCCCATTGCAGGACTTGTATGGTGCCGCCGTTGCGCTGGGTGGCGTCGAAGCACCGGACGTTAACCCGGACGATTCTCGCCGCTTCTCACTCTTGCATGCCAGCCTCGACACCTGGGGCATCCTTACAACCCACTCCAAGCAACTCACTACACATGCAACACTGCACCTTGTTACCCCTGCCCATGAGTGGGCGATGCGTGATCTGGTTTTATATTGCCTTCGAAAGCGGAAGGAACGGCCGAAAACGGGTTTTTCCTTGGCCAACTTGTTGTTTCCCATGCCCAAAGTCGAAATCATGATGCATGCCAAGAACCTCGCTTCATTTCAGCAACATTGCACGTGTGGGATCTCAAAAAGCCGCTTCCATTCTCAAGTTGCCTACCAATCTTATGTCGAAGCCGTTTCCGGGCACTTTCGGTCCAGAACATTGTTCCCTTCCACCTAGGATGCCTGGAATACAGCAGAGATGAGAATGTAAGCCACACTTGGCAATGTGGGCCCACACAAAATGCTTGAACCCCATTGCAGGACTTGTATGGTGCCGCCGTTGCGCTGGGTGGCGTCGAAGCACCGGACGTTAACCCGGACGATTCTCGCCGCTTCTCGCTCTTGCATGCCAGCCTCGACACCTGGGGCATCCTTACAACCCACTCCAAGCAACTCACTCCACATGCAACACTGCACCTTGTTACCCCTGCCCATGAGTGGGCGATGCGTGATCTGGTTTTATATTGCCTTCGAAAGCGGAAGGAACGGCCGAAAACGGGGATTTCCTTGGCCAACTTGTTGTTTCCCATGCCCAAAGTCGAAAGGGATAATTAACAAGGTGCCCTCGGTTGGCACTAGGGCTGGAATTCGAGCCGAGCCGAGTCAGCTCGGCTCGACTCGCTCAAGCTCGAGCTCGACTCGTTCAACAAACGAGTCCAAAATCAAAACTCGGCTCGGCTCGGTGAACTCGCGAGTAGCTCGCGAGCTACTCGTTTAACTTTTTTTTTATTTAGTAAAATTATAAAAGTCGACATTATATATTATATATATAATTATTTTTATTATTTGGGGCATGTATAATAAAATCATCACAATGATCGATGAAAATATGTCACCATAAAATAATTTGTAGTAAATAAACTACAATAATCAGTAAAAAAAAATCACATATATAAAAATATCATTAGAAACTCTTTTTACCGAGTTAAACGAGCTAAACGAGTACTCGTAAACTCGGCTCGTTTAGCTTGAACTCGTTTACTGTCGAAAATGAAAACTCGACTCGGCTCGTTGGACAACGAGTTCGAGCCGAGCCGAGTCGAGTTGCGAGCTACTCGTTTAACTCGCGAGTTTTGAGTTTTAATTCCAGCCCTAGTTCGGCCCCCGTTAGGATCCTGACCTGTGGGACCCATCATAGAACCGTTGGCGCGGCCTATGGGCCCCAGCTGTTGAGCCTTGGCGCTGCATGTGGGCCCCACCTGTTGACGGTTGGCGCTGCATGTGGGCCCCACCTGTTGACCGTTCCTTGCGGCCGAATGTCACATGAGGCCCAATGTCAACATGTAGACATTATCCATTTATATTTATTAATCACTACATGCAGACTACGCATTATCCATTTATTAAACCATCAAATTATTCGTATTAATAATATAAAATATATACTGTGCTCAACTCAAATTTTTATGTTATCTTAGAAAACATAATGCAGCACATCTCTTATATATAAATTTTGTTTACAATGTGCAGATTTTAAAGCGATGATTAGAAAGGAAAAAACTTTTAAACAGTGGGTACATTTGGACAAATATAAGAACATAACTTTATATATAGGGCTTATATATAATTAAACATACTTAAGAGAGGATAACTGGCCCCACTTTACATATATTCAGTGGGGCCCGAGAAACATTACATTTAACTAAAAAAAATGCTAGCCCTAACTGCTCCCGCTCTGCATGCGGGAGCCCTTCCCGCCCTCCGGCGCCGCCCTACTTCCGCGGCCACTCCGCCGCCCGGATCTCCATCTCCTTGTTGACGCGGGCGCGGTGGTTCTCCGCCCGCATCCTCTCCTCCTGCCTCTCACGGGACCGCTTGATCCTGGCCCGGAGGGCCTTCGCCTCCTTCTTCGCCTCCTTCTTCTCCTGCGCCTTCAACTCCTTCGCCTCCAGCCGCTCCAGTCTCTTGAGGCGGAGGTTCGTCCTGGGGGAGATGTCCGACGTCTTGGTGGTGAGGGAAGGGACGGGGCGGTGGACGAAGGGCGGCGTCGGCGATCGCTCCCGTTGGGGAGAGTCGTCGACGGGAAGCACGATGGGCAGGACGTCCTCCGGCTGCCACTCGGCCTCATACCAAGGCCGAGCCTTGGGGTGGTTGTCCTCGTCGGAGACCGACTCCGGGCTTGAAGGGAGTGAGTACGAAGACATTGTTAGGGCTTGAAGAGAGAGAGAGGCAAAGGGCTGGAGAGGGATGAGAATATGGAGGACGAGTGAAGGACTATTTAAAGACACGATTAGACGCGTGAATTTATTTGGGTAGATGAAGCAAACTGTGTGAACACATTGGATAATGAAGTGTAGAAGAGTCGTGCATGGTCAAAGCGGTGTAGAACAGGCATAGGCGTAGGCGTAGGCCGGACAGCTAGTGACACGGAGTACGAGCGCGTGTGCATTCGTCAGTCGATGTGATTCGACGTTGCATGCTTGTATTAAAGAAGAGAAGAAAGTCCAAAGTCTCCTCGCTAGCTGCATATGCATTGATGCGTATCTTGTGAAAACTAGGCGTGGAGGGCTGCGTCGCTGCAAATGCGACGCGACTCGTACGTGTTTCTGAAACCAGGCGTGGAGGGCTGCGTCGCTGCAAATGCGACGCGACTCGTGTTTCTGAAACAAGGCGTGCAGGACTGCTGCAAATGCGACGCGACGTTAACTATTTTCTTCTTCTGCATCGGACGGATGCGCTCGCAGCCACAGCGATCCGCTAGACGTTCGTTCTGCGCTCTGATTGGTTGGTACGTTGGCCACAGGGATCGATGGTTCTACATATGATTTCTTTGCTGTTAAGTATTATAAATCATGTTATTTAAATAAAAAATATAATGAAACTTCAGATTTACTACAGCGATGATTTTTATCAGTTTTACATATGATTTTTCTATTAAACCATGTTATTTAAGTAAAAAATAAAAAATAGAAGAATTATTCAAAACATAATGAAACTTCAGATTTACACTATACATGTAGAATAGATGTCTAGGAAATTCATTTGGTTGATTTAGAAAATATGCCAAAAAATGTTGAAGCACAAATGGGGGTATTTACCCTAGCTTCGGACCTCATTTGAAGCACATTTCTCACGAGAATTGAGCGATGGTTGCAAATGAGCATAAATAATTCAAAAAAATTCAAAATGACATGAATCCAACGCACAATCTCTCCTATCTAAAAGAAACTTTTCGTTCCTTCAACCGTCGAGCACCACGTTCTGTCGTCGAGTCTCCCGCGTCCTGTCTCCTGTCGTCCATCGTATTGAATCCACGGAATTAAGGACAAACTAAATCACCGGAAATCAATCACCAAAAATCAATCCTGCAGTCAAATTCTCCGCGGTCCTATAATAAACGGGCCAATTAATTACATAGAGAACAAATCAACTCCGCAAATGCCTGATTACTGATTCACTCCTCCGCGGAACGGCCGACGCCCTCTCAATCCTGGTGACCAGCGCCGCTACTCTCCTCAGGTGGGAGAAAAGCGCATCACATGGAGGTACGCTCGTGCCACAAAGCGCTCGACCCGTCCCCTCTGTCACTCTCCTCCCGCACCAGCATCGCTCCAGTGATCCGATTCCAAGGTCTCGCATGGGGGATGGAAGGGGATCTCCTCCCGCACCAGCATCGCTCCGGTGATCCAATTCCAAGGTCTCGCATGGGAGGATGGAATGGGATCTCCTCCCGCACCAGCATCGCTCCGGTGATCCGATTCCAAGGTCTCGCATGGGGGAATGGAAGGGGATCTCCTCCCGTCGCTTCTCCTCCTAGGGAACTCTCCTCCCTGTATCTGCCTCAAACTCAAGCATAGCTCCATATTCCCCTTGTCGATCGGGAGCAGAACAAGATGGATCTCGTCGGGAGCAGCATCAACGCATATTTTTTTCTCTCGGTAGAGAAGACCGAAGGTACCTATGCTCTCTGATTTCGATTTTACAATCCTGTCAAAACACCGTTTCTTCCTCCTCTTAATCGGATTGAGTTTTGTCCTTTTCCATCTTCAGCTAGACGGGAGAGACATGGAGGCAGAGGCGGAGAGGAATACCAAGAGGAAAATCAAGCTATTACTAGAAGCGAGGTGACCCCTTACTGGTAGGATGTTGGCGGCGCTGGTGGAGGCTCGCCGCAGGCGACGCGAGGATGGATGATTTTCCTCTCCACGTGACCGACGACCTCGTCTCTGGACGGGTGGAGGTGCGGCGCCGGCAGCAGCGCACGGTGTTTCTTTGTCGATTCCGATACATGGATGCATGTCTGTGCGCCTAGAGATCTAGGGTGTGATGAACTATTACAAACATTAGCTGAGTTTATATTTCTGGTGAGAGAGGGAGATCTAATCACATTACCATGCAATTTGATGTTAATCTCAAAACCCGTTATTCCCTTCATTATCCGTTCACAGAATTTCAGAGCTAACATAGATTTTGTTTCTCACAGAGACAAAGGCAGTGAAGTTTTTGTTTCTCCCATTGATTGATGTTTCTTGGCTGGTACGATGACTTTGCTGAAAATACGCATCTCTCTGTACATATATTCCCTGCGTCCTACAACACACTATTTTTTGTCCTAAGCTACACAATTCTCTGGCAGACTTGCAGACAGGCGACATCCCTGGTGACTGCCTCCACAACGCATCAACTCGGTCGGTGTAATTAGTATTTTCTGGTACGTGATTGGTGATGGCAGCTGCATTTACAGATAAACTACTTTTGGTTTCGTTTTGTGTAGCATGTACTGACATAATCTTCTTTAATCAGTGTGCCTGAGGATGAAAATGTTGATCAGCACATTTTTCTGGGCGGTAGGCAAGGCGCTGGTGTCTGTCGACGACAGCGTGCTTGTGAACCGAAATTAGCAAGCAGATAGTGAGATTATATTTAGGAGATTGCCATGGGTGTGTGAGGTGCAGGTCCACCGCCTTGACCCTCCGGGACGGTGCCCCGTTTCGCCGTGGCTTCAAGTACTTCCGATTCCACAACTCAGGCCTCCATAAGGTCATCACTAAGGTCATCTTCTGCCCATTTGTTTGAGCTTTATTAAAGTCAAGTAGAATGATGTAGAAAAAGAAAATTGTTATTTGAACTTCATATCTAAAGTTCTTTCTAGCTCTTTAATTTTTCCAACTCGTCCTCCATAAATCTTTTGACAATTGGTTTGCTTGCATTGCACTCCATGCTCTGAGAAAATCCTCCTTTTTACCAGGAAATAAGTTCAATACATACTACCTTCATTCCATAATATAAGCCATCTTGGCAAATTAATAGTTTGCCAAAACGGCTTATATTGTGGAATACTTTTGCTGCTAACTACTCTCGTCCATTTTTAAAGTAGTCAAGAATGCGGGTCAGTAATACTTTTAGATCTCTAAATCCTAGAAATAATTTAGCTGAAAAACAATCTATTCTCTACATGAATAGTGTCTTAGTTAGGATTAATCACATCTACAATTCTAATAATTCATCGATGAAAGGTTTGGTTTGTCATGCGTCTGGGAAGAGAAGTATGGTTTTGAAACATACACAAAAATTGATTACACTGCTTGATGTTGCAGGGCACTAGAATATGTTTCTCACGTTGCACGGGCATGAAGTTGAGAGGGTGGGGCGCGAAAGGAGAAAGGATAATTGAGAAGCAATGATCAAAAGCATGATTGTACTTTGAATAACCCGAATTGCATGCTCCTCGCGGTTGTATAGTATTGCCATTTCAATTTTACGTGCAATATCTTGGCATATTTAATGGGTAAAGAAATTTGATGTTTCGTGGCAACGCACGGGCATTTAACTATTTGTTTCAAATTGATTCTTATTTTATCTCTAAATGCACACTCTTTTAGTGGATATATGTTCTAGCCTTTCGAATATTAAACGAGTGACCATTCTAAGGAAGCAATATGTCCAACAAGTCCAACATGGTCATCACACTCTATATATTTAGAAATAAAAAAATATTAACGAAATGTAGTTGATCTTTATATAGGTTTTGGTCACTAAAGTCGCGCGCTGATAGAACTATTTTTGTATTCACATTGAATTTTCATATAGCCTAGAATACAAAGTAGTTCACATTGAAAACAAAACTGAACGCTTGTAGTACCAATCATTATCTACATCCAGATTGTTTTTGCATTTTTAAAAAAAATTAAAATATGATACTTGATTTTTTTTTTAAGTCCCTATGAGGGTTAGAGACATGCAAATTTCTTGGCGACTGCAATGGGCCAAAATTTAAGAACTACTATGTATGTTTGGCCCATTGTTTTCGAGATTTTGACCTGCCTGCCTTTTTGATTTTTTATTAAAATTGCTTCTATATTTTATTATGTTATTCTATAGCCTCTTCGAAATCAGTCACTATGGGAACGAAAATTTGTTAGAGGAAACACTCAGCACACATGGCGAGTGACATGTTGCTGAAGTAGAGGACTTGGGAATACATTTACAATATCTTGAAGGGCGATGAGTACGAAGCATAATGTCATCGAAAAAACAACTTGAGTATCCGTACCAACGCACGGGCATTCAACTGTCTTTTACTATTAAATGGGAGTTCGTACGTTGGTACGTCGACTCCATCGTCCGCTCGCCCCTTCGTCTGTCGCTCGTGCGTGACGACTTGTCCTATTGTCTGATCCAACCATAAAGCCAGCGGCTCAACCAGCAGTTGAATGAATCCCCAATCAATCAATCCCCACATCAGCCCCACTTCAGCAAGGACCAGCGCACGGCCGCCGCTCCTCGGCGTCTCCCCCATCCTCCCCAGCTCGATGGGAGAGCCCTATGGTCCACATCCATCCCTTTCACTTCGCGGATCCTGTCTTTCACTGCGGCGGACACGACCAACACATCACGGCGAGACTCGCCATGCCGCTGCCGTTCGAGGCAATGGTCTCGAAGCGGATCTAGCCTGCGAGATTAACTATGTGTTGTACCTCGTAGTGATTAGCAGGCCGGTGCCTGCTGTCAGATCGATATTGGCGAGCTGCACCGACGCGTCGCCGGCCGAGCTTGCTGCATGGTCTCCACGGTAAACGCCAGTTCTTGATCTGTGGACTCTTGAATGTTCATGCAGATTTGTTAATTCTTGACATGATCTAAACATTTTCAGTAATGGTCGGCCTTCTTCTGGATTGGAAGCTCCAACGAAACAGACAGCACTGGCAGCACTCTCCACTTTGTTCCGTGTGACTGACCATTCCGAACAATAATGGTTAGCTATTGGTTGATTTGATGAAATGGGATCAGCCTCTATGTATAATAGTTTTGAGGGATCTGCTTTTATGTGAAAATATTTGTACCAACAACTGATTAGCCAGTACCAAATTTGATTGTGCTAATAATCATTGTAAATGATACTATACCTGGCCATGTCTCCATTGTCTATTTGACTGAAAATGTTAGCATTAAGAGTGTTACTTTTGTTCACGTGAAGCTACACACAATCTACCAACAGATGAAGACTCTACTTTCTTGTTGTAGTAATTGTCTGGTCTACTTCTAGGTACTCGATCGAATGGGATGTCCAATTGGGATATAAACTACCTAATAGGTTCATCTGATCAATGACTTAATGCAAGGGTGCTGATAAAAATATCAGGATTTTTATTAATTCATTTTTAACAACTATGTTCCACTGCCACTGCAACCCTCCTCCTCAAGGAGTGCCCGCTGCTGCCAGGAGACGTGCGTACTGCCATCCCCAGTCCTCTACAATAATCACCCCATCGATGTATAGGTATGTCAAAATCAGACCGGTATAGTGAACATGGATATTGTGTGGATGAGTTCTCACAGTCAAGTATTCTCACAGGCAGAGGCAGATACATTGTAATAATCTGATCATTTATACTTCAGCCTTCTCTGCATTGTTAAAATAATTTTTTGCTTAAAGAGTTTTTACATTTGAGAGTGTCATGATTTATCTTTTATTCACAATTATTTTTGCGGGAAGATTCACGAATCAAATTAAGTTGTTCAACTCTCTTGTCCTGTTGCTTTAAGATCGGAAGTTCCCGATCCATCCCCAGTTCTCGAATATACATTGCAGAAAATACTTTGCAATACTTTAGAGTAAGTTTTGCCTTGCCTTATCGGCGATGCAAACTGCTTTTGGAAATACCCTGCACCGCTTTAGGAACAAATTAAGCTGTTCCACTATTTTCCTGCTGCTCTAGCGCCAACGGTTCCTGATCCATTTCCAGTTCTTGAATAGAATTGGAGGAACTCATCAAGCATGTCCGAGTGCTGTCTCAAATATGACATGCATTATTTGCCGGTGGGAAGTTCATCAGAATGTTTAATGCAGGTAGTCTGGTTTATATGTCGTGGTCCTCTTCATGAACCTTTTATCCATCTTTTGGTCAGGTATAGCATGGTTACTTCTATTGGTGTTTTCTGTTGCAACAACCATAATTGTGTAAATCGATTAATTAGTTGTGTAAAGAGGCATTGGTAAATTGTATTGTAATGTACATTGTACTCATGTATACGACACCTATATTAGTCAGCGTTGTTAATTTTTTGCTATTTAATTACAGTGCTTGCAAGTTGTTTGTCCAAATTTTACCAGCGTAGGTTATTCCTAGCATTGGACTTGGCCGATCATTTGTCTAGCATTGGACTTGGCTGATCATTTTACAAGCGTAGTATTTTGTTTCACACACTTCTAACATTTTTCTAAATCTCTCTCAGGTATATCCAGACTTGGCTGATCATGTACCGGGCAATCGTCCCTTTTCATGCCAACTTGCTGCGTTTGGGTTTGCAACATCAATACGATCGATGCTGGACTACCCACTAAGTCATTGTGCAGAAGTCTTATTTCTGGTGTTAGACACATCAATATATGTGTTTCTGTTCCTAGAACCTCATAATGTTTTTTCCCTCCAAATACTACATAATTCTCACTATTATGAAACTTCTCCATCTTCAGACTACATATAATCTCCTACAGCATGAAGTATTGTCTTGTGTTTTCCGTACTATACTGAAGGACCCTAAAGTTATGTGTCTATTGAAATATCTCTAGCAACTCAACAATTATGCATTCCTCAGTTTGAAAATATTTTGCTTCTTTCTAGATATATTCAAAACTTCCTTTCTATGATGTGGTTAGTCATGATTATACATTTTACAAGATAATGGTTAACGGTTATTAAATTTGTAGGAACAAACTGGGGATTTCCCTAGATAAATATCGTCGCAAAAGCATGGTGCTAAATTTTGTTTTATTTATTTGTGTTGATGTATCACTTACATATTGATTTGATGCAAATTTCAGTAGTCTTGGATTTCAGAGTGAGAGCAAGTACAAGTCCATATGTGGTTCTTTATGTTTTACAATTTTGTACATGGCACGATTTCCTACCCGAAATACTTTTTTTGCCCCGTAGCAACGCACGGGCATTCAACTAGTGTTGTTATATGTGATATAGTCGATTTTTTCATGAAATTTCAAACGGGGGTGTCTACCCTAGCTTCAGACCTCATTTGGAGCACATTTCTCATGAGAATAGAGCGATGGTTTCAAATGAGCTTTAATAATTCAAAAAAAAATATCAAATTGACATGAATCCAACGCACAATGCTGTTATATGTGATTTGCCCTAGCTTATGACCTCATTTGAAGCACATTTGCCCAAAATTTTGGAATGACTTAGTTCAACATGCATCATACAACATTATTCAAACATTCTTTTCGCTTTTAATCTACATTCTGGCTCGTGATTGCGTTCAGAAATACTCAAAATTAATTAAAAAACGCGAAGTCGTTGAAATATGCTCAAATTCATAGATTCGACGATAGTTTTACAGAAAGCTAGACGGCATGATGCATGCCAGCCTCGACACCTGGGGCATCCTTACAACCCACTCCAAGCAACTCACTCCACATGCAACACTGCACCTTGTTACCCCTGCCCATGAGTGGGCGATGCGTGATCTGATTTTATATTGCCTTCGAAAGCGGAAGGAACGGCCGAAAACGGGGATTTCCTTGGCCAACTTGTTGTTTCCCATGCCCAAAGTCGAAATCATGATGCATTCCAAGAACCTCGCTTCATTTCAGCAACATTGCACGTGTGGGATCTCAAAAAGCCGCTTCCATTCTCAAGTTGCCTACCAATCTTATGTCGTAGCCGTTTCCGGGCACTTTCGGTCCAGAACATTGTTCCCTTCCACCTAGGATGCCTGGAATACAGCAGAGATGAGAATGTAAGCCACACTTGGCAATGTGGGCCCACACAAAATGCTTGAACCCCATTGCAGGACTTGTATGGTGCCGCCGTTGCGCTAGGTGGCATCGAAGCACCGGACGTTAACCCGGACGATTCTCGCCGCTTCTCGCTCTTGCATGCCAGCCTCGACACCTGGGGCATCCTTACAACTCACTCCACATGCAACACTGCACCTTGTTACCCCTGCCATGAGTGGGCGATGCGTGATCTGGTTTTATATTGCCTTCGAAAGCGGAAGGAACGGCCGAAAACGGGGATTTCCTTGGCCAACTTGTTGTTTCCCATGCCCAAAGTCGAAATCATGATGCATTCCAAGAACCTCGCTTCATTTCAGCAACATTGCACGTGTGGGATCTCAAAAAGCCGCTTCCATTCTCAAGTTGCCTACCAATCTTATGTCGTAGCCGTTTCCGGGCACTTTCGGTCCAGAACATTGTTCCCTTCCACCTAGGATGCCTGGAATACAGCAGAGATGAGAATGTACGCCACACTTGGCAATGTGGGCCCACACAAAATGCTTGAACCCCATTGCAGGACTTGTATGGTGCCGCCGTTGCGCTGGGTGGCGTCGAAGCACCGGACGTTAACCCGGACGATTCTCGCCGCTTCTCGCTCTTGCATGCCAGCCTCGACACCTGGGGCATCCTTACAACCCACTCCAAGCAACTCACTCCACATGCAACACTGCACCTTGTTACCCCTGCCCATGAGTGGGCGATGCGTGATCTGGTTTTATATTGCCTTCGAAAGCGGAAGGAACGGCCGAAAACGGGGATTTCCTTGGCCAACTTGTTGTTTCCCATGCCCAAAGTCGAAATCATGATGCATTCCAAGAACCTCGCTTCATTTCAGCAACATTGCACGTGTGGGATCTCAAAAAGGCGCTTCCATTCTCAAGTTGCCTACCAATCTTATGTCGTAGCCGTTTCCGGGCACTTTCGGTCCAGAACATTGTTCCCTTCCACCTAGGATGCCTGGAATACAGCAGAGATGAGAATGTAAGCCACACTTGGCAATGTGGGCCCACACAAAATGCTTGAACCCCATTGCAGGACTTGTATGGTGCCGCCGTTGCGCTGGGTGGCGTCGAAGCACCGGACGTTAACCCGGACGATTCTCGCCGCTTCTCGCTCTTGCATGCCAGCCTCGACACCTGGGGCATCCTTACAACCCACTCCAAGCAACTCACTCCATATGCAACACTGCACCTTGTTACCCCTGCCCATGAGTGGGCGATGCGTGATCTGGTTTTATATTGCCTTCAAAAGCGGAAGGAACGGCCGAAAACGGGGATTTCCTTGGCCAACTTGTTGTTTCCCATGCCCAAAGTCGAAATCATGATGCATTCCAAGAACCTCGCTTCATTTCAGCAACATTGCACGTGTGGGATCTCAAAAAGCCGCTTCCATTCTCAAGTTGCCTACCAATCTTATGTCGTAGCCGTTTCCGGGCACTTTCGGTCCAGAACATTGTTCCCTTCCACCTAGGATGCCTGGAATACAGCAGAGATGAGAATGTAAGCCACACTTGGCAATGTGGGCCCACACAAAATGCTTGAACCCCATTGCGGGACTTGTATGGTGCCGTCGTTGCGCTGGGTGGCGTCGAAGCACCTGAGGTTAACCGGGACGATTCTCGCCGCTACTCGCTCTTGCATGCCAGCCTCGACACCTGGGGCATCCTTACAACCCACTCCAAGCAACTCACTCCACATGCAACACTGCACCTTGTTACCCTGCCCATGAGTGGGCGATGCGTGATCTGGTTTTATATTGCCTTCGAAAGCGGAAGGAACGGCCGAAAACGGGGATTTCCTTGGCCAACTTGTTGTTTCCCATGCCCAAAGTCGAAATCATGATGCATTCCGAGAACCTCGCTTCATTTCAGCAACATTGCACGTGTGGGATCTCAAAAAGCCGCTTCCATTCTCAAGTTGCCTACCAATCTTATGTCGTAGCCGTTTCCGGGCACTTTCGGTCCAGAACAGTGTTCCCTTCCACCTAGGATGCCTGGAAAACAGCAGAGATGAGAATGTGGGCCCACACAAAATGCTTGAACCCCATTGCAGGACTTGTATGGTGCCGTCGTTGCGCTGGGTGGCGTCGAAGCACCGGACGTTAACCGGGACTATTCTCGCCGCTTCTCGCTCTTGCATGCGAGCCTCGACACCTGGGGCATCCTTACAACCCACTCCAAGCAACTCACTCAACATGCAACACTGCACCTTGTTACCCCTGCCCATGAGTGGGCGATGCGTGATCTGGTTTTATATTGCCTTCGAAAGCGGAAGGAACGGCCGAAAACGGGGATTTCCTTGGCCAACTTGTTGTTTTTCCATGCCCAAAGTCGAAATCATGATGCATTCCAAGAACCTCGCTTCATTTCAGCAACATTGCACGTGTGGGATCTCAAAAAGCCGCTTCCATTCTCAAGTTGCCTACCAATCTTATGTCGTAGCCGTTTCCGGGCACTTTCGGTCCAGAACAGTGTTCCCTTCCACCTAGGATGCCTGGAAAACAGCAGAGATGAGAATGTGGGCCCACACAAAATGCTTGAACCCCATTGCAGGACTTGTATGGTGCCGTCGTTGCGCTGGGTGGCGTCGAAGCACCGGACGTTAACCGGGACTATTCTCGCCGCTTCTCGCTCTTGCATGCCAGCCTCGACACCTGGGGCATCCTTACAACCCACTCCAAGCAACTCACTCAACATGCAACACTGCACCTTGTTACCCCTGCCCATGAGTGGGCGATGCGTGATCTGTTTTATATTGCCTTCGAAAGCGGAAGGAACGGCCGAAAACGGGGATTTCCTTGGCCAACTTGTTGTTTGCCATGCCCAAAGTCGAAATCATGATGCATTCCAAGAACCTCGCTTCATTTCAGCAACATTGCACGTGTGGGATCTCAAAAAGCCGCTTCCATTCTCAAGTTGCCTACCAATCTTATGTCGTAGCCGTTTCCGGGCACTTTCGGTCCAGAACAGTGTTCCCTTCCACCTAAGATGCCTGAAAAACAGCAGAGATGAGAATGTAAGCCATTTTTGTCTTCAATTTTAGTCTTCAATTTTAACCATTTTTGTGCAAAAAATATGGAAAAACAACTATACAAAAAGAAACCCTAGATTCACGCGTGCACATTGCGTCAGAGGGAGAGCAAAAGGGAAACTCCATAAATACACGGTTTGACGCATATCCACTTCCTTCCTTCCTCCGTCTCTGCATCAACTTTTCCCCAAAAAACGCATCCTCCCCTCCACTTCCACCGCAAAACCCTCGACGGTTCCCCTGCCCTTCCCATCCGCCATGAAGAGATCACGCGAAAGCTTCGACGCCGAGGAAGGTAATGAGGTGGCGTCCGTCGTCGGCGAGCCATCTTCTGCTGTCGTCCCAGCCGCGGCCAGCTCTGGTACAGTGGCTGCTGCTTCGGGCGAAGATGGCCCATCCCACGCCGCCGTGCCATCTGACCTCGAGGCTGCGTACAAGGAGATTGACGAAAGCTACGACCAATCAGCTGAATACGCCATGTGGGGGGCCATCTCCGCTAAGCTGACCAACGCTCCGAACGCCGCGCCGCCCGCTGCGCCGACTGCCGCGCCGACTGAGGTAGTAGATCTATTTTTAGTGAACTTGCCATGTATTTTTGATAATGCCCTTGTATTCACAGACTGGTAGTAGATCGATTTTGCTTTGCACTATGTGGTTGTTCATGTTTGCCACTTATTTTGGTTGTGAGTTGTGACTTCTGTGAGTGTTGAGAGAACTAAGATAGAAACCTCTATGTGTGTGCCTAGGAAATTTATTTTGTTCTATGGTGGATTGGAGCACAACCTGATGGTACCGTGTGTGTGCCTACGAAATTTATTTTGTTCTATGGTGGATTGGAGCACAACCTGATGGTACCGTGTGTGTGCCTAGGAAATTTATTTTGTTCTATGGTGGATTGGAGCACAACCTGATGGTATTGCATGCACGTGTGTGCCTAGGAATTTTCTTTTATTTTTTGATGGATTGGAGCACAACCTGGTATATATGCACGTGTGTGCCTAGGCAATTTTATTTCTCACCTGTTATTTACATTAGTTCAAATGCCATTGTATATCTCATCATGTAATAATTACAACTGCAACTTCATATGTAATGTTCAAATAATTGTACAGTGTTTTATCATCCTAGATTCTCCTATTTATGATGTTACAACCTATTTTGGGTTGCAATAATCTTCACATTATTTCAACTTCAATTTCATATCTCATTTTCTAATAATTGTACACTCTGTACTATGTTTTAATAAAATTCAATTAATATAGCTTGGGTAATTTGATGCGCAAGATTTTAGTTACTCCCTCCGATCCATATTAATGGTCGCTAAATCGGATGTATCTAGACATATTTTAGTGCTAGATACATCCGATTTAGCGACTATTAGTATGGATCGGAGGGAGTATCTGTTTTTGTTATGAAATACTGGGGCATATTACTCTATGGTTGCATGGCACATTGACATCAATGAGCACCATTCTATGTGGTAGAATCGAAAAAAATTCCTCATTGCAAGAGTTAGCGGTCTAGCATACATAGAAATTGTATTTTTGATAGTGGCCTTGTATTCAAAGAAAGAGAGAGTAGATCGATTTTGCTTTCAAATATTATTCTGTTATTTCTCAACTGTTATTTACATTAGTTCAAATGCCATTTTATATCTCATCATGTAATAATTACAACTGCAACTTCATATCTAATGTTGAAATAATTGTATAGTGTGTTATCATCCTAGATTCTCCTATTTATGGTGTTACAACCTTTTTTTGGGTTGCAGTAATCTTCACATTATTTCAACTTCAATTTCATATCTCATTTTGTAATAATTGTACACTCTGTACTTTGTTTAATTAAAATTCAATGAATATAGCTTGGGTAATTTGATCCGCAAGATTTTAATTATCTGTTTTTGTTATGAAATACTGGGGCATATTACTCTATGGTTGCATGGCACATTGACATCAATTAGCACCATTCTATGTGGTAGAATCGAAATAAATTCCTCTTTGGAAGAGATAGCGGTCTTGCATACATAGAAATTTTATTTTTGATAGTGGTCTTTTATTCAAAGAAAGAGGGAGTAGATCGATTTTGCTTTTTAATTTTATTGTTTTATTTCTCAAGTGTTATTTACATTAGTTCGAATGCCATTTTATATCTCATCATGTAATAATTACAACTGCAACTTCATATCTAATGTTGAAATAATTGTGTAGCGTGTTATCATCCTAGATTCTCCTATTTATGGTGTTACAACCTTTTTTGGGTTAATCTTCAAATTATTTCATCTGCAATTTCATATCTCATTCTGTAATAATTGGTCACAGTAGCTTTTAGGTTAATTAAACGTGCATGCCTACATGGATTCTAATTATCAGATTTGGTTATGATATACTAGGTTTAGTATAGGTTGCACATTTCATATCCATTTGAATTCTTCGGCAATAAATGATATAAAAGTTAAAAACGAATGAGCAACTTCAGTTTTCAGTTAACATATTGGCTTATTGCATTTTAGGAGCCGAGAGTTGAAGAAGAGTCATCTGATGGCGGACTGGCCTTGTTAGATGGTCATGGTTCTGGGGATGGAGGCTCTGGAGAAGATGATGAAGATTTTGAAGAAGTACCTCCAACATCACCAAATGTTGATGAAAAATCAGCTTGCAACGTCCATGTCTCCAATCTGGTGATACTTCAGCTAAAGGAGCAAAAGGGGGTGCACACCGACTTTGTTCTTCAAGCTGTGGTAAAGCCGAACCAGCGACCATCGTCTTTCATGGTTTCGCGTGTACT
Organism: Alopecurus myosuroides; assembly: GCA_028641055.1. NCBI lineage: Eukaryota > Viridiplantae > Streptophyta > Magnoliopsida > Poales > Poaceae > Alopecurus > Alopecurus myosuroides. Next base: position 312,397,856 of record CM054060.1, on the reverse strand, counting down.
CCTTAGCAAGTTGGGTACTACCAACTGGCGCATTGTCCAGTCTCACGAAGAGGGAGACTCCGCGTATCTCTACATCAAGATGCGTAGACAGGATGTGCTAAGGTGTCACGGGAAGAGGTACGAGTGGGAGGGAGAACAAGTCACCTTCTGTAAGGTGAATAGACTCATTCCACTCATACCTGATCCCATGGAAGCTGGCCCAGTTCACAAGATCTTCTAAGTTGTGCCTGTGAAGACAATGTTTCTTTTGTTTAAACTATGTGTTGCTTCCAGTACTCCTGCATGATGCACTATGTGAAACATTATGTCCTTTTTATGTTATCGTTTAGCAGAGCTTATTAATATTGTTAAAGAGTTGTTTCTTTTTTGGAGGGCACGCAATTGGCACCTGATTTTTATAGGAGATAGTGGTTTGAGTACATGAACTTGACAGTTCGTTGCGAGCAACACTATCACTTACACCACTCCACACCGGCTAGTCCGAGAACTGTCCCACAGACTCAAAAAACAAACACAAGAGAAGGCCTTTCCTAAACAAAGATCAGAGCCGCGTCGCCACAGATGCTGGTGCCTCTTAGGAATAACAAACTCCATCTTGACATCCCTAGTCGTCGAACCACCCAAAGGAGAATGGCGGCAGGACTAGTTCTGCCTCGAGGAGGGAACTACTCGAACACCGCCAGCGAGGAGAGTTGTCATTGAGTTCAAACGAGACTTCACGTAGCATAATTTGCACTACTAGTTAGATATAGCACTTGCAATATGAACAAAAGTACCAAGATTAATCCATAGCTCAAAAGTAGCATATGTACTACTCGAATAAATTTACATATACTCTAATTACAAAGAACAAAAGTAGCATATATACTACGCCGCAGCAGGTGATCTAGTGCCAAGTGTGGGTCGCCCTCGCCCTCCTTGATCTGCCTCCCTCCTCGGCCTTCTTGGCGTCACTCATGGGTTTGAGCTTACGGTACAACTCTAGGGAGAGGAACCCATCAATTGCAGCATAGGTGATGTGTTCCATGTCTAGCATTTGGTTGTCCCAGTAGCTGTGCCACCGGTAATCCTTCTTCTTCATGTTTTTGTAGACGGGATCAATAAATTTTGCTGCCATGGTAGCCATTCCAACTTTCTTTTCTTTGAACACATGAAAGTATAAATCTTGGATATCCTCATAATTTTCTTTTGGAATAGAAAAATTCCAGGTTCTCGCAAACATTTTCTTGTCGTTGTTGGTGTCAACACTTGCAAATTTGACGCCGCCAAAACGAAAAAGATCAGCCAGCGTCGCAGATTGCCACGAGTCACCACTGAAGTACACAAGTAACAAGAGTTTAGAAAAGTACTACTCCCTCCTATCCGAAAAAAAGTGCGTGAGAAAACTGTTACGCATGCATGTCTGGATGAGTACTAGTTGCAGAAAATCTAGATGAGTACTAGTTGCCGAAAAAAAGAGGAAAAAAGTAGCAGTAACACCAATCACAAGAATCAGGAATAACCAAATAGCAATCACAAGAACATGGCGGCGGAGCAGATGAGTACTAGTTGCAGAAAACAAGAGGAAAAATGACTTTAACCTGGAGTGATGGTACACCAGGACGTGGCGGCGTAATGCAAGCTGAAGGACGGCGACCTTCTTCTCGATATCAACCTGGTGGGATGTGTACTCGAAATCGAGCCCCATGAACCTTTCTTCTCCGCTATCAATCCACTGCTCGTACATGTCTACGACACGCTGCACCTCGGCAGGGTCGTTGGTGTACGTGACGTCGATGCTTTCCTCGCCATGGATGGGGACCTTAATCGTGCGGCAGAAATACTTCTGTTCGTCCATTCTTGGAAGAAGAAGAGAGGGGACAGGATGGAAGAAGAAGAGACTGGAGTGCAGCGGTTGGAAGAGATGCAGTGGTGAATACGAATGGAAGTACAGGGGAGTATTAATATTAATTCTGTACGGAGCAGACTCGAAGTGGTTTCCGTGTGAAATCGATAGAAAAAAATTGGGAAGCACCTGTGCCGTGTGTGTACATAGACCTACTAAACCTACACAATGGCCAGCGCGGCCCACGATTTGTCCCATAGTACTCACTTGTTTGTGGGCCCAAACTAATAAGCATATTTTTAATGTACTAAACCTACACAATGGCCAGCGCGGCCCACGATTTGTCCCATCAAAACAGCTAGTCTACGGCCTGACCTAAGGCAGCGTGCGTGTAATCATTCTCCCACAGAAAACCGCCGACTTCACACGCCTCCCTCGTCACGTGTTCGCCGCCGCCTGCCCTTCCGCACAAGTTTGACCTAGAATTTTTAGTCTACCGGCCGGCGCACCCTCCACTTCGATCATGAAGCCAACCAAAGACGTGCCAACTTGATCTTACGCATCCTTTTGCATCTTTTATCGTGATTATCACACCAGATCTGATCGTTTTTGTTCGTTTTTTCTCGCAGTGTCCAGTTTGTTTTGACAAACTAGGGATGTGTGGCAGTGATGACATGACGACTGATTATTTCGTCATAACCCTTGTAGAGGGATTTGAGGAGAAGACGGTAAGGAATCTAATCTACTCATGTACAAATTGGATTTGGATTTTTCGTGATTATTCACATGTAATATACGTAGCATATCTACCGGTCCTAGCTAGTAGTCATTGTGTCATGTGTTAATCATTGATGTAATATACGTAGCTGATCTAGCTAGCAAATTTTTTGGGACTGTGATCTCTAGTAGTTATGGACGTGTTTTTTTTATGAACTACCTACATGCAATTTCAATACTTGAAGGGTACCATTCTGAAACTATGAGTGCATGTTCAGTTATTTGCAGTACAGGACTATTGCTTCAATGTCCAATTATAGGAAAACGTACAAATAGCTACTCTTGTAGGATATATCTACTTTTAGTAAGTCCAATTTACTACTTGCTCATAATTTAATAAAATACATGCTCTTATTTAGGTGATCCCCTGCTACATCAGACAATATTTCTTAAGAATGCATGCTGTTTTCCCTATGGAGGACAGAAATTTTCAAGCCACACTGATTACCAAGGAAGGATTCTCGTTTATAGTTGAGCTTAGAAACATCGACGGGATAACCTTTCTGAAGGGAAATTACTGGAAAGAATTTTGTAGGGTTTACAAACTTGAAGTTGGTATGGAGCTTGTTTTCAAGACCGACACACAAAGAGGCCAAACTGAGGTCATAACGGGAAATGACCCAATCACCCATCCGTGTAAGTTCTTACTTAATACAAAAAAATTATGTTGTGCACATAAACATTAATATATTACTTGGTTGCGGCATGTGTAATCCACTAATTTCAGGCGTATTACATTTTTACAGCATACTACCACATGTCCCCTGAGAGGCGTCACATTGTTGACTCACTCTCTAGCACTGATGGGACCATGATTAACTGGAGGATGATGGAGACGGTGATCGACGCTGTTGAAAACTTGGATTACAATGTTCTATTCCACAGAGCTGGAGAGTATGAGGAAGCAGAATTGGTTGTCGGGGTGCTGCATACTCTGAATTGGACAAACAGCGAGAACTTCAATAAACATGTGGTAAATCTTTAAGAACACATCTTCTCTTATGCGCAAAGTAATACGTGTACACTTGTTCTATTTTCCTTTCTTTTAACATGATTATTTCCCGATAGCTTTTTTCTTGACTATAAGTCTTTGCATGCAACAGAAAATCCCAAGCCGTCTGATTCCTGCACATATGGCAAGAAATGGTACAATCACTATTGTTTGCTACCCGAGAACTGAGGTGACATCGACATATTCAATTTCTGATCTTGATGGTCGCTTGTGCGTCAGCGGGTGGAAAGAGTTCATGGCGAAGGAAAGTCATCTCAAACAGGGTGACAAGATGCTGTTATTGCTATACCAGTGCGCTGAAGGGCTCTACTTGTTTGCTACCAATGTCCCTGAAGTTGGTCTGTAATAGGAATGCAGTGATATTGATGGTTTCTGTGTGCAACTATATGCATGCAGCCCCGTTGCTACAATATAAAAACCGTGTTAAGACTCTATATTAGATTGTTGAATTCTCACACAATTTAAATGTTATGTTCTTTTAGTTTTACTACTTTCATGATGTCATTTTGATTTTTATGCTGAGCTTTACCATTTTTGCTTTACCATATGACTCATAAAAATGTAAACAAGGGTGCAAACCACACATGCTCAATGGAAAAAATATCCAGTGATACTAGCCCCTTGTTCTCCCATGCTACCATTTTAAAAAATCAACTATAGATGTTTCATAAAATTCCGGAAAAAATTATTAATGTTCCCACAGAATTTGTGTACATAATGTAAAAAATAACCAGGTCCAAATTCGACCTACACATTGAGAAACAAAAAGTACAAATCAGCAAATATGCACTATATATTCACATTTGGATTTGTCTTTTTGGTTAGTCAATATTACTTTCGTATCTGGACATAAAATTATTACACATTGTTGTAACTCTACTCGTGATTTTTCCTAGATTTTTTTGAATCACCAAAACTTCATTTATTCGAAACGGTACCATGGTAGCATGCAAGAGGGCTAGTATCACAGGATATTCTCCCCATGCTCTGGCGAAATAGGCTGAACAACCGCTATATTAATATAGCAACCACCCGGTGCAACAGTTTTGATACAACGCCGGCTGAGGCGACAACCAATAAACGCAAAAGAAGAAAAGAAAAGGAGACGCATGTGGATCGACGAAACGACCACTGCGCCCACCTACAAACTACAACCAAGCTGCTAGCACCGGGACGTCAAATACCAATCAACACCTTCAACATGGATAGTCGCGCTTCTAGGGTTTCCCCCGGCACATCGGGGCGGCGGATGCAGGGTAGACGCGATGCCCTTCATGAAGGGAGGATGCCACCCGATGGCGACACCGCTCTAATATCGGTACTCCGACAAGGATTTCTCCCAAACACACCCTCACCACCATCCTTGACGATCCGTCGCCTAGGTGCCTCGCAACGACCGGACGAACCGACCACCAGCATGCGACACCACGGTGCGACAACATTTAACCAGGATGAGGGAATCAAATGTGTTGGGCACGGTTTATCATTGGCTTCATCATTAAGGACCAATTTACGAAAGATCAAATGTGGAGGCACGTTCACATGATGAAAATTTTGAGGAAAACCGTTTATACTCTAATTTAATCGATTGCTACACGCACACCAACTGCTACACACACACGAACTCGAGTCCTCTCCCTCTCCACCCCCCGATTCCCCACCGCCGCCACGGCTAGCCCTCTCCGCCCCCAGATCCCCCACCGACACCCGGCGGAACGACGCCGCGACAAACGTCGCCGCAGCCGCCACCGTCGTCTTCGCGCCGTCCAGCCGTCGCGCCGCAGGTAAGTTTCCCCGCCCGCCATACCTTTCATTGTTAGGTTTAGATGTAGATTGAGTTATATGTTACTCTTTGATTCATAGGAATGCCATAGGAATTTTGTAGGATTAGATCCTATAGGAATTTTTCCTATATTGCTTGTTTGATTCACAGGATCATATCCTATAGGAAATATTCCCGTAGAAATCTTGTAGTACAAATCCTATAGAAAAAGAACATTAGGTCCAACCTCATGGAAAAATTCCTTCACACAATCAAAGGAAAATGCTCTTCTCATAGGAATCATTTGGCCATACCATACCAATCCTACAAGTTTCCTATCCCTACACTTTTCCTATCATATGAATCAAAGGAGCCCTATTATTGTGATTTTAGATGTAGATCGACTTAGGAATTAGATTTTCATTGTTAGATTTAAGTTTATTCAGCCACCAAAATTAGATGTATATTGTTAGATTTAAGTTGGTTTTTGAATGGTAAATGGTTAGATGTGTATCTGAATTCAGTGTATGGAACGCACCACCGCAGGCAATGGATGTATGTGAACAGTGTGGCTACAAGGAGTGCATGAACAAGAAATTTACCATTGTTCTACCATAGGGGTTTGAAAACAGATTGGTATATACTTTAGGTCAATCTACTTTTTGAAAACTGACAATAAATTTGTACTAAAAATGTGTACTTCTTTTTTTTTACAGATCATACCTTGCAGATTCAGGCGTGACTTTTTGGAGCATATTCAAGTTGCAATTTGGGACCACCCTAGAACTCTCGAGGTGAACTTGGTGAGCTGGAGAGTGCCAGAGCACCAGCACAAAGTTGTAGTCACACATGAGGATGGAAAAACATACTTCAGTGGTCAGCAATGGGGCCAGCTTGTGGAACGCTACGAGATGGATCCAACAGGGAGATTGACATTCTATCTCGATGAAGGTGATGTGTCCACCTACTTCCTCTACGATCGACCTGACGATGCTGAAGACACCGAAGATGATGTTCCCATAGCTCCTTACTGAGGATACACATGTTGTCATTATTCAGTCAGATGATGAGTAGGTATCGTGGTTGTAGCTGAGAGTTCTAGCTTTATGCGAACTTTTAGATTACATGTTAATGTTGAGTACTATCTGGTTGAATGTTTGAATGTTTATGCGGTATTTTTTAATGCTTGTTATGTTATCTCATAATTGAATACCATTTGTGCGCTTCTAGTCAATATTACATACCCTTTTTATTTACCGATTTCATAGGATAGTGATGTGGACTATGACATCAACGCCAATGATCATGTAGTATAACCTGTGTCGATTCCAGAAACACGCCAGTGGACACCTAGATAGCAGGGGTGTACGAGTTTCATGCCAGAACTGAAGAAAAACCACACCAATAACAGGGCTTTTCCGACTAGTGTTGAATATTAACACAACAATGCATTTCGAAATGAATTAATTTAATCATAAAATGAAACTAGTAAAACTTAATAGAGCATTTATAATACTTGAACGTTATTGCCAAGGGAAAAACATATTGTTCACAAGGCAAATGGGCTGTGAAGACAAATTGTACAATTAATAGGCCCATACTCCGGTTGGGCCATTGGGCGAGCGAAAGGGCTACGTTTGTCCGCCCGGTCTCCTCCAAACTGCCCTGCCCCCGAACGACAACGCCGCTCTATCCGTTCTCAGGCGACTTCGCCGCCGTATCGGCCCTGCGCGATCGATCAATCCGCCACTATTACCTCGCCGCCATCCGAACTCGATTAGCGTAAACTATTGAACTGCCGCCAACGCTGCCCCGCCGACTTGTACTCAACCGCTGCTTCCGCCGCTCGTCAGACGCAATTACAAGGTTTGTACCAATACTGATGAAATCCTTGGTTTCCATCCTGCCGGTTCGATGAAGTTAATGGCGATTGCAATTGCTGTCAGATAGACTAGCTGCTTGTGTTCACATATGCGTGTCTGTTTTATCAGTTTCAGTTGTAAGTGTTATTAATGTCAGGAATTCAGGTACGAACTAGGTTTTATATTTTCATAGCCATGTCAGTTTCAGGTGTAAGTGTTAGTTTCAATCTAACGCTGTGTTGTGAAGTAATGTCTAATGTAATCCCCTGCAATTTTTACTTACTTGAAAGACCAGTATGCCTGTCTCTCTGATGTATTTGTTGTTTCGAAATACTTTTGTGTGAACTAATGCTGCTCCTTCTTTTTTACAAGACCGGCTAAACGGAGATAACGCAAAATGTCACAAGACAAGAGCTGGATGGAGAAGGATAGAGATTCTGTGGAGTGGCAAAGTGGCATCGAGAGTTTCTTGGAACTTAGTTTTGATGGTGCTGAACCAGACGCAAGAAACTTTTGCCCGTGTACGAAATGTCTGAATAATGCTCAGAAAACTAAAAAGGAGATCCATATGCACTTGCTTAAGAATGGGATGGATCCGTCCTACAAAAAATGGGTATTCCATGGTGAACCCGAGGAGGACAACATGTCTGAAGATTCTCATGATGAAGACGATGCAGGTGGTGGTGAAGGGATATGTGACATGCTCGATACTCTGATAAGGGCCACAAAAGTGGGAAGTAATGCAGGAGACACGAGCGGTGATGGAATGAAACAGGAGCCAAATGCATCTGCAAAGGCGTTCTACAAACTATTGGAAGAGGGAAAAACATCGTTGTACCCAGGTTGTGAGGAGGTCACAAAGATATCTTTCATTGTGAAGCTTTACCAAATCAAGTGCGTGTCTGGGATGACCAACAGAGCATGTGACTTAATGCTGCGGATGTTCACGGAGGTGCTGCCAAAGGGTCACTGCATTCCTACTAATCTCGCACAAGTAAGGAAGGTCATTCGAGAGTTTGGACTGGATTACAAGAAGATACACGCGTGCTATAATGATTGTGTGCTATTCCGTAATGAGCATGCTGATGCCCAAGAATGCCCTGTCTGTCATACGTCTCGATGGAAATCAAGTCCAACCGTAGACAAAGCTGATTCATCGATCCGTAAATCAAAGAAGCAAGTGCCACAGAAAGTTCTATGGTATTTCCCACTCATTCAAAGACTGCAAAGGTTGTACATGACAGAAGATATGTCAACTGATATGAAATGGCATAAGGAGAAACGTAAAGATGATGGCATAATGAGGCATCCTGCAGATTCGAAGGCCTGGAAAAGCCTTGATGAAAGATATAGTCAGAAAGAATTCGCAAAAGATGCTCGCAGTGTTCGTCTTGGCCTTGCTTCAGATGGATTCAACCCCTTTGGTCTCATGAGTATATCACACACTACATGGCCTGTCATTCTGATCCCATATAACTTGCCACCATGGATGTGTATGAAACAAGAGAACTGGATAATGTCAATGATTATTCCAGGACCAAAGTCAGCAGGAAATAACATTGATGTGTACTTACAGCCTTTGATTGATGAACTGTTAGTTCTATGGGAGGATGGTGTTGAAGCATATGATGCTGCAACTAAACAAAATTTCAAGTTGTATGCATGCGTGTTGTGGACCATCAATGACTACCCGGCTTACGCAATGCTGAGTGGTTGGAGCACAAAAGGCAAGCTAGCATGCCCTTGCTGCCACAAGCATACAGACTTTTTATGGCTCCGGTATGGTAGAAAGCATTGCTACATGGGACACCGACGTTTTCTACGGAAACAACACAAATGGCGTCGAAACAAGGTTATGTTCAACAACAAGCCAGACCATAGAGACGCCCCGGTGCCACTTACAGGCAATGAAGTTCTAAAGGAGCTTGATAGCATTCAGCATGAACCATTTGGGCGGTCAAATAAGAGAAAGCGACCGGAAACTAATCCCTGGCACAATTGGCGGAAGAAAAGTGTGTTCTTCCAGCTCCCGTATTGGCAGCACTTGCTCGTGAGGCACAATTTGGATGTTATGCACATCGAGAAGAACATTTGTGACAGCATTCTGGGTACTTTGCTTGAGATGGATGGGAAAACAAAGGATGGTACGAAGGCTCGCCTAGATTTGGAGTTTTTGAAAATTAGGGAGGATCAGCACGCAAAGCCCGCCGGTAAGGATAAGTACAAACTTAAGAAAGGCGTGTATGCTTTAAAAAAGGAAGAGAAGATAATGCTGCTCAGGTTTCTGCAGAGCATACGGATGCCTGATGGCTATGCTTCACACATTAAGCGATGTGTGGTCCTCGAGCAGTGCAAGTTTAGTGGACTCAAAACTCACGACTGCCATGTTATATTACAGAAACTTCTTCCTATTGCGTTGCGCAAGCTTCTGCCAGAGAATGTCCTTACCCCATTGCTTCAGCTCAGTAAATTCTTTTCCGATTTATGCTCCAAGGAGTTAAGGGATGACGATCTGTTGAATTTGGACGAAAAAATTGCAGTAATTCTATGTCAGCTAGAGATGATATATCCACCAGCTTTCTTTGATATTATGATGCATCTCCCAATTCATCTAGCTCAAGAAGCATGGTTTGCAGGGCCTGTACAGTATAGATGGATGTATCCGGTTGAGAGATACCTGCGTACGTTGAAGGGATATGTACGTAACAAGGCTCATCCAGAAGGTTCAATTGCAGAGGGGTACATACTTGAAGAGTGCATGACGTTCTGCAGTCGATTCGTTAAAGGCTCGCCTACAAAAATAAGTCAGTCCGAACGCCATGCAGATGGAGCTATAGATGAGGCACCAACAGGGATTAGCATAATGAGTGCAGTTGATTACTCCAAGAAAGGTTTTGCCCGTGAATCACTGTCTTTGGAAGCTCTTAATCAAATGAGGCACTACATAATAACAAACTGCGAGGAAACCGAGCCATGGATTCAGTAAGGAAACTTATGTATTTGTTTCATATCATGATATGCATTAACACTTTGGTTATGAAGTAACCATATATCATTTCTTTTTGAAGGGAACATATTGACGAGCTCAAAAAGAACAATTGTCCTAATCCTAAAAAGAAACACAAGGAAGATTTTGTTGGCTGGTTCGAAAGACGGGTAAGTTACTTTAGCATTTTCATAAATGTTTCTCGTAATAAAAAAACAATGGTGTATAGTACACTCACACATATTCTATTCCATGAAACAGATCACACAACTCCATAAAGATGGGAAGGTCAACAGTCTGTTGTATACACTAGCTAAAGGGCCTGATCAAATTGCTCGTGTGTTCAACCGTACAGTACTGAATGGATATTACTTTCGTAATACCGAAATAGAGCTTGACTTGAGTACCCAAAATAGTGGCGTCGTAGTCAACGCGCAAGGAAGCACCAGCAGTACTGATTATTATGGGGTGATAAAGAAAATCATATTTCTTGACTTTCCTCCTGATAAGGAGGTTGTTCTATTGCAGTGCGACTGGTTCGACGTGCCTCCTGCCAATAGAAATCATAGTAAGGGGTATAGGAGGGACAAGTATGGAATTATTGACCTCGACACTAGTGTACACCGATTCACGGAAGACCCTTACATTCTAGGCATCCAAGCTGCACAGGTTTTCTATGTGAGAGATGTGAAGAGCCCTAATTGGGCAAGTGCTATAAAAATGAATCCACGCAATTTGTTTGCTCCTTCGGTTTTAAATGGTGCAGACCTAGATGATCTTGCAGAAGGAGATGAACGTGGTGATGCAGATGTACAGGATGTCGTCGATGCAGGAATTACAGTTCCAGAATTTACTTTTCCTGACGATATTACTACTTGGTGCAGAAATGATGATGAAGGAACCAGCGTTGATGTTTCAGTCATAAATAATTTAAGACCTGTTGATTTTGACGAAGACCAGGTCGAATATGATGCTGATACTGATGATGATGAGGCTTACATAAATGATGGTCATGTTGCTCCTTTGGTAGAAGATGAATTGGATGATGACCATGGATTCTTTGTGTAGGCTGTCTCTGTACTGTTTGCCTTAAAGGTTTTGCCATGAACATGCATGGATGAAAGATCGTGTAATAACATAATTTTTGTTTAAAGATTCCAAAGTTCCAGTGTTTAGAAATTTTGAATTTCCATGATAAATGTACTAGTGAAATTGCGTCTTATATGAGTTCTTGATTGATTATTAAGTACTGTCACTAGTTGCAACATTAGTAAAATGCTAAGTGCTGCAGAAATTCAGTTGCAAACAATATTAAAAAAAATAATGTGCTCACCAAACTGAGATACTGGACCAAAAATGAAGTGTAGTCCTAAGAAAATTGCAACAGTGATCAAGGGCACGGCCCATGAGGCCCGTTAAGCTAGTCTATGAATGGTCGTTGCAAAATAACTTGTTCATTTTCGCAACAGTACGGTGATTGTTGCTTTACCGTTAACCTATTACCATACGACCCAAATTGTCGCAGTAAACAATAGGTATTGCCGCAGGGTAAATTTGAGGCGAAAAACATATGGTATTGCCACACGAAAAATTTGGTTGCAATAGTTAGCTTTTTTTTGCAACAATATTTGAAACTACCGCAACACAAATAAAGATGTTGCAATAAATGACTAAATATCACCACGAATGCTTATTTCGTTGGAATACCATGTCTCTAAGGCAACAAAAGGAGTGCCTCGCGCAACGAAAATACTCTGTCGCAAAAACGCGGCTGTATTCCAACAGCAGTACAAATCGTGGCAATAGGAGGCCTCTACCGCAACAAAACGACAATTTATCGCCACCAAAATGAGTCGTGGAAATACGAGTGCCCTATCACCACAACCTGAGAGGTCGTGGTAATTTGTGATTATATCGCAACGAAAAAAAAAAGTAGCTACATATTTCGTTGCAAGAGACCGATTCTCTTGTAGTGAAGTGCTATGACTGGAGCTCTGCTCCCCAAAAGGATTAAAGCCATCTGTACTTAGACCAAACCATAAGTTTCTTGCCTCTCCTGCAAAGTCTGGAAAGTCTCTCTCGATTTTTCTCCACTGCGATCCATCGGCGGGGTGCCTCAACTTTCCGTCTTTCTTACGGTCTTTTTTGTGCCATCGCAACAACCTAGCATGCTCTTTGTTTCTAAACAGACGTTTCAGCCGTGGTATTATAGGAGCATACCACATCACCTTAGCAGGAACCCTCTTACGGGGGGATCGCCGTCAACATCACCAGGATCATCTGCTCTGATCTTATACCACAGTGCAGTGCATATCGGACATTCATCCAAATTCTCGTACTTCTCACCGCGGAAGAGAATGCAGTCATTAATGCATGCATGTATCTTCTGCACATCTAATCCTAGAGGGCAGAGAGCTTTCTTTGCTTCGTACGTACTCTCAGGCAATTCGTTATCCTTTGGAAGTTTTGGCTTCATTAGTTGAAGTAAACTCTCAAATGCCTTGTCAGTCACACCGTTCTGTGCCTTCCATTTCAGCAACTCCAGTGTGGTACCGAGCTTTGTGCTACCATCTTCGCAATTTGGGTACAACAATTTTTTGTGATCCTGTAACATGTTGTCCAGCTTCAACCTCTCCAATTTATTTTCACAGTCTTCCCTTGCATCAGCAATAACTCGGCCAAGATCATCATCGGGCTCTTCTGATGCTTGTTCTTGATCACCTCCTTCTTCTGTATTCTCTTCCATTGCAGTATCGTCGTATTCAGGGAACAAAGGATCTTCTTCTTCTTCATCGTCTTCCATCACAACCCCTCTTTCTCCATGCTTGGTCCAGCAATTATAGCTGGGCATGAAACCTCTCCGAAGTAGATGGCCGTGAAGGATTCTTTCGGAAGAATGTTCTCTGACGTTCCGACAATCAACACATGGGCAACACATGAAGCCATTATCTTTGTTCGCCTGAGCTACAGCAAGAAATGCATTCAGGCCTTTCATATACTCGGAAGTGCGTCGGTCACCGTACATCCATCGCTGTCGTGCATCCATCTGCATCATATAATTAAGTTTATCAAAATACATTACAATAACATATTAATACAAAGATGAACACAGTACATCGACAAATACTACTTTTTTATGTATCAGTTACAGATGAAAAAGATAATTTGTTAACCTCGGTCGAAGATACCATTTTCAGTGAGTTTATGTGCAGCTCGAGAATTTCGTCGAACACCTCGTGTGCATAGTAAAATAAAACACACTAACACCACACTCTCTCACACCTCCAAGCAAAAAAAAAAGATGGAAGGAGGGGGGGCTGGGGCAGTAGTTCATGCGCGTGCCATGTGGCATGTGGCTAGGCATTGGTCCCGGTCTGTGGCAAGAGTCGGGACCGATATGCCCCCCACGAACCAGGACCAATGCCCCTAGGCGATTCCTGTTGCCCCGGGCGCACGAACCGGGACCAATGCATGGCATTTGTCCCGGATTTGGTTGCAACCGGGACAGCTGCCCCCTGGCCCCCTGGACGAGAGGGGTTGTTTCCACTAGTGTCCGCCTGAGGATGTTCGCTCCCATGATGACCTAAAAGGCTGGCTGCTCAACCGGATCGGATCAGTGGATGATCGTGAACTTTCGATAGGGCTCATGGTGCTATATCACATGTGGCTAGCGCGGAATGAGGCGAGGGAGAAATCCTGTATTGATGACCCGAGGGTGACAGCCAGGAAGTGCTTGGAACTTGCTGAGGAGTGGAGAGCTGTCCATGCTAAGGAATTCCTGGGCACGGGTCACAGGGAGTCGAAATGGAGTCCCCCAGATACTGGGTGGCATGATTGCTGTGTTGATGGGTCTTTTCCGCAGACAGAACATCATGGGGGTGGTGGTGCCATTATCAGAGAGCATCATGGAAGCTTCATCGCTGGAGCTTGCCATTTTTTCCCGTGGTTGCGGATGCAGAGAGGGCAGAGCTCTTGGCTGCTTGACGTGTTGTTAGCCTGGCGTGCGAGTCAGGGGTCTCCGAGTTGGTATTGGAATCTGATTGCATGTGTGTGGTCTCGAAGCTAGGGAGTGAAGAGTTGGATTGATCGATTCACGGGCCGCTGGTCGAAGAGATCAAAGGAATGCTACAAGAATTCGAGGAGTGCAGGATCATCCATATTCGATGATCACTGAATGAAGTGGCGCATGGTTTGGCGAAAAGGGGCTGCGATAATAAAGAGTGTAGTTCATGGTTTGGTAATCCTCCGGGATTTCTTGTAAACTTGTCGGTTCGTGACACTGTGGGCATTGAATAAAATCGCAGCATTTAAATCTAAAAAAAAAATCATTTTAACGTCTGATAAACATCTCTAATAGTCGCCTTCTCCTTGATTTGGTGGCGATGAATTCTATTTGGCGTCCATCCCAAGTCCCATCCTGTCTCCGGCTGATTCCATATATGGCTGCATGGGGTGGAGAAGCCACTATGGCCGTGCGAATTCATGGCAGCGACGACAGAAGTTCGGGCCATCCCAATGCTATTGGCTTTGATCCCTCTCTTCGGCTCGGCCATCACTAATTTCAGGTGTGCTCCTGTTTAAATTGGTTTTGGATATCAACAGGTTTGCGATGTAGCCGCTTTTCGTACATGAAAGCATTGATCGTATCTTCCCAATGCCAAAACCTGTTGGTACACAGTCTCCAGAAGATTTGTGGTGCTGCAGTCTGGCCATGACTTCCGGTGCAAATAAACTTCTCCATTCTACTTAATCAATCATGCGACCTTGCGGAAGGTTCATTTAGTGAATGTTGTCGTTTAGTTTAGTTGGTCTCTTATACCGTGGGTGAACAAAAAATTGTTTCATGAAAAAATTGCTAAATTTTTATTGTTGCCTAAAAGCAGAAACATAGTCCTTAAAACTTTACAATTGCAATTTGGATTGGGAAAATTTTATCTGAGGTAATAGTAATTCGAACCTTGATTTGATAACATTTTCTTAGATGGTTCCCTTTTGCTATCCAAGTATCAGCACTTAATTCCCATATATATTTTCTTAGATGAGTAACTACATGCACCAGTAGTTTACATGATATACTAAACAAGTAGGATGGAGAACAATCAAATCACCCCTTTTACAGCGATCTAATGTTGCTAGCTAGTTTGACCAAATAACATCTACTAATACGAGATCTTGATCTACTTCGAGGTCTTTGTTAAATCAGATAAACACCTAACAGGTTAGATATGGACAACTGATCTCAGAGCTAGCTCAAGTTGCTATTAGAGAGAGGTAGGGTATGCACCCGGCGATGACGAGCCGGCAGGGCGCATGCATATCTTGTCCTTTGATTCCCGGCGCCGCGGCAGCAGCTATTAGAGAGAGGTAGGGTATGCGCCCGGCAACGGCAGGGCGCCTGCAGATCTTGTCCTTTGATGGCCAGCGAGTCGGGCTCCACAACGCCGACGAAGATCGACGGCAGTTCTGACCGGCTCCTGCCCTATACGTCAACGACGAGTGAAGGGTGGCGGAAACTGTGGCGGCGCTTAGGATCGACAGCAGTTCTGGGCGGCTGCATTCCCGTCTGCCGCTAGTTAGTCTATCCACGGTCAATTCCCCGAAAAAAAAAATAGCCTAACACATATCGGTACCGATACGTGCACTTCCTCTCTGTAAAAAAAAAAAGACTTCATCTTGATTTAATGGATGGTTACTAACAATACAGGTTGTAATCAACGGTCT
Source organism: Alopecurus myosuroides (assembly GCA_028641055.1). Taxonomy (NCBI): domain Eukaryota; kingdom Viridiplantae; phylum Streptophyta; class Magnoliopsida; order Poales; family Poaceae; genus Alopecurus; species Alopecurus myosuroides. The sequence goes on along the minus strand of CM054060.1, from coordinate 312,381,911 downwards.
CAAAAAAAACATACTCGACGGAACCGGACGGAACCTGTGGTTCCGTCCCAATCACCGTAAAAGAGCTCATACTTTGAGTGTGCCATGTGTTAAAATGCAAATAAGAACAAATTTTAGACTCACCAGCAGCTGCCTTATGTGTCCTTTTGTTGATATTTCTAGATACCGCAGATCTGAACTTGGTGAGCTTACTTGAGGGTCCTCTGTCTTCATTGGTTCTACAGTGACCCAAATAGTATGGGGCAGCATAATTGTCCGGATGCAATACAAGCATATATATGTTGATCGGTGACCTTCGTTAGATGGGCTCTCCTTTTCTTTTATTGTCCTCCCAACATTATTCTTTTGTCATGAAATTATGCGCTGACCTCTGAATCAAATTTAAATATGTTATGCAATGCCATTAACAATTGACAACCTTTTTTTTCCGTATCGTCTAACTGGTTTTGAATCAATTTACTGGCATACTCCAATACTATTTCCCATTGACACAGGTCGGCATTAAAATGTCAGGTAACATATATCAACACTGAAAAATTTATCGTACATCCAAGATTATTGTTTCTAAAATAGCCATTAACTTACAGTTTCTCCATAGAAGTTTTTCAAAAGAAAAAGAAAATTAGTGTAAGCCAAGTTTTTTTGCCCTGTGCATCACATGAGAAAAGGGAAATTCATCCACTACAGGTTTTTGTTCGTAGATGAGCTTTCCAACAGTCAAATTTGGAACTGCAAATCTTTTCAATTCCACCTGTAATGCGTTTGAATTTTATGACCATTAGATAGACGCTCCCTTGAGTTTTAAGAAACACGTGTGGCTACTATTGGTCCACTGAAATAGTAGGTAATTCTGGAAGTGAACAGTTAACTGTTTAAATTTGTGCACTATATCAAATATTTTGGCAGCTGTTTCAGATACATGGAAGGATATAGCTATGTTGTCAGCTTGATTTGGTTGAAGTTTAAGAGTGTCAAAGTTGTTATGGTTCGTAATTTTTATGTAAGTTAAGAGGCTATATTTTTATGTGATGTTCAGTTTGTGCTATGGTTCGTAATTTTTTATCTTTACTGAAAAAGAAACCACTGCAATAATATTATTCTCAGCAAGTGAGTATTTTCTTACCTCATGTTTGTTCACTGGTTGGCATGGTTTGAGTATTTTACTCTGTCGTACGTCGTCAAAACATTATGCACTATACTTAGGATAAGTGTTGCGCAATATTGTTTTCCATTGTATTTTCTCACCATCCTCTCAAACATAAGGTTATAAATTTTGTAATAGAAACATTTTTTATGTTTGACAAAATACAAACTATACCAAGTCATTATCAATAGATCAACCATGAAATATGTTACTCCCTCTGATCCACAAAAACATGTGTTCTCTAGTATTTACAGTGAAACTTTGCTCAAAACTATTTATCAATACCTTCTGCTTCTCGTCGGGTTTGACACTCTTGTTTATTGAAAAAACTACGATCGATTCCCTACACTTGTGGGTCACCAAGACTATTTTCTGGCGCCGTTGCCGAGAGTGTAACGCTATTGGTAAGGGGAAATGGTATGGATACATTTTACTGTAAGTGCTGTTTTTATTACTGTCTGTTTATTTTGCTAAATCATGGAATGCTCTACTGCTGGTTATATGTCCGGGGATGACTCCTCCATCACTCGTGTGGTGGAGAGAAGTTTCTCGCCTACTGAAATAGTCCCTTTTGAAATAGATATTGGAATTGTTGATCATGTTATGGATAACCATTATACCGATGATGGAACTATCCATCCCGGTGAGCACTTGCTTTATATTAAAGAATTGTGTGAGTTGTTTAAGATTGCAGGTGTGCCAAGAGATTTAATCACGAGGAGATTATTTTCCATATCACTAAAAGAAAGAGCATGGAAATGGTATAGGTTATTGGATGATTCACATTTGCTGGATTTGAAGGAGCTTACATCTCTCTTTTATTTGAAATTTTATCCTCTTCATGAAATACATCAAGATCGGAATTTTATTTATAATTTTTTGCCTCGTGATGGAGAAAGTATTGCTCAAGATTGGGGGAGGCTGAAAACATGAATGCTTAAATGCCCCCAATCATATGCTTCCCAAGGAGATTATTATAAATATTTTTTGTGCAAGGCTTTCACGTCATGATAAGGACCTTCTTGATGCCTCTTCTAATGGTTCCTTCATGAACAAGAAGATTGATGCTAAATGGGATCGTATTGAAAGAATTCAACATAATACTGAAGATTGGGAGATGGACAAAGGTAAAGAGGCAGGTTTAAACTATGAATATGATTGCACTAAATATTTTGCTAAACTAAAAAAATTAATATGCTTAGTGCTAAATATGGGCTCGATTATCAAGTAATTGTTGAAATTTGCAAAACTTTTGCCTCTAATGTTATATTCCTAACGTGAAGTGGGACAAGTATTGATGGAGGGGTTAACCTCTAGGGTGGCCCGATCTTCACGAGTTTACCAAGAACACGAAGAACAAGCGATGAACACGAAGAACACAAAGGGGTGAATGAGGGGGGTCGAGGAGATAAGATAACTAGCAAGAACTGAAAGACTCGATCTCCCGTCAACTAAGTCGCAACGGCCGCCTATGGGACAATCAATCCAACCGAACTCACCTTATCGAAAACCGCTTCAACACCACGTGGCCGGTCCATCACGCCAATAGAACCTCAAGGGTTAGTTGAGATAGATTGGAAAGTTCCTAACTGGTTCCCAAGTGGAAAGGATAGGTAACCCAATGTAGCCTTGATACAAATCATAGGAGTGGCATTGATACGGTCCTAAGTACAAACCATAGAAGTAGCCTCACGAGAGGGGTACAAGATCAATGCTCAAAAGTCTAAATTCATCTCTAACCCTAGATCTAGTCCAAGGGGATCCTTTTATAGCCAAGGGGGTATGTGAGGGGTGAAAAGGGGAAATCTCGTGGCTGCAGGGAAACCGTCCTGTGAGGCCGGCCGGGGTGGGAGTTATGGGGCCGTCCTGGCGCAGAGTAGCCGGACTGGGGCCAGGGTGAAGGCCGGCTGATTCGGGTGGCCACCCGTACTGGCGTGCAGGGAGGCCGACCTGAGGCCGGGTTGGAGGCCAGTTGGCTCTGTTGGGGTCCCGGCCTGGCCGGCCTTGCAGGCCGGGTTTCCTGGCTCCCGCCTCCTTTTTCCTCTTCTTCTTCCTTCTCGATGTCTTCTTCTCGGACATCTTCCATAGCTACTTAGGCATCATCTTGGGCATTTTCTTGAGCATCTTGGGCATCGTCTTGGGGCTCCATGGTGGGATCAAACCTGAGCACGCATAGGGTGGTTCCATGAGGTAGTGCACCATTCACCAAGACACCAAAGGCATATAGAGAGAGGAGTGACTTTATCTTGTCTAGTATCGGTGTAGGGCTTGGTGGAATGGGGTGTGTTGCATCATCTCCCCCCCCTTGGAAAATAGTCGTCCTCGACTCTTGATCCGGCCTTTCGCATGTGTAACCATGAGAGGGAGAAGGAATGTTGACGACGAATATGTCATTGAAGTTGATCCGCTTATCAAAGGCCATGCAAAGGTACGCTTATAGTGGGGGTGGTCCAAATGCGATGAAGATCTTGAAATGGTCCTCTTTGGTTTATTGATGAATATCGCTAATGGCTGTGTAGTAGTCGTCGAGTACCTCAAAAGATGGATGCTCAATTGCTTGTGGAAGTGATTGTATGAAGAAGAACTTGACGCATTGGTTGCACTCCACTTCATTGCTTGCATTGTTGTTGATTCGCTTGTCGAAGTCCATGTACATCTTGACATGTAGGATGTAGACGTGGCATGCATTGTCGTTGATGTGCTTTTATAAGTCCATGTACATCTTGACGTGTGTGATGTAGACGAAGAATGCATTTCGTTGATGCTCTTGTCGAACTTCATGTACATCTTGACGCGTGGGATGTAGGTGGATAATTCATTGTTGTTGATGCGCTTGTCGAACTCCAAGTACATCTTGACGTGTGGGATATAGACGGAGAATGAGTTGTCTTTGATGCGCTTGACGAACTCCATGTAAATCTTGATGTGTGGGATGTAGACGGAGACGGCGTTGTCGTTGATGCGCTTGTCAAACTCCATGTAGATTTTGACGAGCGGAATGTTCTCCTTCCAAGTCATCAAGTAGATGTTGAGGTTCATGCAATGTAGGGAGCCATGTATGGTGAATGGTCCATGACGGCTAGCATGCTTGATAGGGTCACCAAATTTCTGCAAGAGAAACAACAAAGATGGAGAGAGAGTTGGTAATCCGTTAGTGTCAATAAGCACAAATGGGATGTTCTGGCTCTCACTCACGGGATGGTGGATCTATCTCTCACCACTCATCTCACTAGAAGCTCGAGAGAAAACATTAGATGGCTCCAAGGTCTTAGCACTTGAAGTGGGTGGGTTTAGAGAATTTGCTGCATTGCTTGGAGGAGGCGGTAGTGCCATTGCTTGTGTCGAAGAAGGCTCGATCATCTCCGTGATGTGGTAGTGTAAGTCATGCGTTGTATCATCCTCAAGTGGTTGATAACGGTGAACATGATATTCTTATTGAGAATGGTGAGGATGGCATGGCCTTGGAGAGGATGGAAAGAGATAAGCATCTTCCACAAGGTCATATGCACAAAAGTCTTTATCATTGATTGGTGGTGCTTCATCGTAGATTGGTGGAGTTGTGTCCTCATGCTCATGGTGAAGTCGATCTTGTGGCATTGGAGGAGTAACTTCACACCTTTGATGTTATTGTTGAGCTTATGGTGATGAAGGATGCTCATGTTCTTGATCATGAAGTCCATAGTCCTTCCTCATAGGATGTCGAACATGGAGGTTGTGGATCGTTGTTGGTGGTGAAGTGCATCTTGCCTCTTTCCTTGATGAAGGATTAGGATCATGATATCCATGGCGAGGTTGGTGATACGTCTCAAACGTATCTATAATTTTCGATGCTCCATGCTTGTTTTCTATCTAGTACCTTTATGTTTTCACATGTTTTCCTTCGTTTTTGGGACGTTTTCATGGACTAACCTATTGACAAGATGCCACAGAGCTAGTTCATGTTTTCTATTATTTATTTTTAGAAAAGTTGTTCTGCAAATATTCTCGGAATTGGACAAAACAAAATACAAAAGTCTTAGAATTCCCGACATGTCAACGGAGTCCAAAGAAGACCCGGAGGGGTGCCATGGAGGCCCCACACCATGGCTGGGCACGAGTCCCCCGGCCGCGCCTGGAGGTGGTGTGGGCCCCTCGGGCGCCCACCGCCATCACCCTTTCGCCTATAAAGTACCCCAAGGCATAAACCCTAAATATGTCGGCCTCCTTGAAAAAAAACGTTCCATAGCTCCGTCGCCGCACCGACAAGTTTTGGGGGACAGAAATCTCTGCTCAGGCACCCTTCCGGGACGGGGAAGTGCCCCCCGGATCCATCTCCATCGACTCCACCGCCATCTTCACCATTGTTGTTGTCTCCTATGATGTTGAGGGAGTAGCTCTCCCCCGGGGCTAAGGGCTCGACCGGTAGCTATGTGTTTCATCTCTCTCTCCCATGGTGTGATCTTTATGTGACCATGAGCTTTGTAATCTAGTTGAATAAGTAGATATTATTTGTAACGCCCGGGGATTTCCTCAATTAGTTTTGTTTGTTTTTCTTTTGTGCACCATCATGCATCATGACATCATGTCATTCGCATTAAAATGCACACAATATTGAGATGGTTGCAAATCTTAAATTTTCATAAAAATCTAAGTTGAGTTTTTGGCCTCAACGCTATTTTTAATAGTGCCAAAACAACCTCTGAAAATTAATAAAACAAACCGAGAAAAAAATTGTTTTGAGTGGGAGGCCAGCCAAGGCCCAACTAGCAAGCTCGTTTCAAGCCCATCTTTCGTTTCTCTTCCCCTTCACGTCATCCTCTTGTACGGAAGCTCATCCATGGCATCCACGTCAAAAGTGGAGCGATGGGACGGCCGGGGGTACTCCTTAAAACTACAACCCCGAGGCCCTCATGGAAACCCTAATCCTTGCCCCTCCTTCTCCCTCTTCCGCCGCCCCTCTATGGCTCCTTCCTCCCTCCTTCTCCTGAATTTTATTGCACCCACAAAGTACCACGCAACACCTCGCTGCTGCCCCGAAGCCATGACCACTCCCGAACCAAGATGAGCGGTGGAACATAACCCAGCATCCCTATTCCTCCTCGACATCAAAAACAAGCCGGAGGGGCACCAAGAAGCCCACAACTTTCAATTCTTCAGTTCGGCCATCGATGAACTTCCTCGACGGTCCGCCGCCGTGGTGGACCTCGAGCACGCACAACCCCATCAGCACCATCCTGGTGAGTCACCCCTCCAATTCCCATCGATATCCGGCCGCTTAGCGCTCCGTGGCGTCGCCCTCGATTTCTGACCTTTACCTCTGTCTGCCATGAACCGGAGCTCTGCAAACTCGCCTCTCCGCCTGCACCGCAGCGACGTGGCTACCAGGAGAGCGCCCGGAGTTTCGCGCTGATCTCCTCCATCTTGAATGGAGAGTCGGCGGTCCGGTCAGCGGCGACTCCGCCGGAACGAGCACGTCTACCTCCGGTGGCATCCACTCTTCTTCACCATGTACCGGTAGCTGCCGTCGACTCCGAGATGGGCCGCCTCGCCACACGATCCGTGGTGAGCTCCTTCATCTTTCTGGACCGTCCCCTCTCCGAGCGGTCCTCTGTAACATTTCCCTCGTCCGCTCCAGCATGTGTCTGCCATGGCTGCACGTCGCTGCAGGTTGCGCATGTTTCCGCTTCTCCGACATAGCTTATGCACGCACATTGTCGAGAAAATTGCACACAACACCATGCTTTGGGAGCAAAGTTGCACAGAACACAGAAATCAAATCTCTTTTGCGGCTAGCCCCAGTTTTCCGTCTAATAAGTTGCAGCTAGCCCAAAACATTTACTTAGCAGCTTAATAAGTATCATGGTACCTTTGACCACTCTACATTATTTCTATACCGTATATAGCACCATACGATGTGTTGATGCTCCCTATTACATACACATGCATTGTCTTATGTCAATGCTAAAATATTTTGTATTGTTCGGCAAGTATAATTGACGTATCATTATATCAGAAGTCAAACAGAGGCGAGCTACACGTAGCGCCGTACTCTGAAAGGAAATGAATTTTTTATTTTTTATTTTGTTTTAAAAAGCTCAAAAAAAACTCCCACACAGTGATATGTATAAAATTTCAAAATATTCGTTGTATTTTGGCCTAGGCAAAAAGAGAGAATTTACATCAGGGTTCTTCCCCACTATAGGTTTAAAATATTCCCCAAAATATTCGTACTCTGACTGCATTGTCAAAACCTTGCAACAGGTAATTGTGACTTCATCTCTTTCGTGAGATTATTCCTTCATCAGGGTTCTTCCCCACTATAGGTTTAAAATGCTGCAACATAGACATGTGTTTTCCTTTTTTTTTCTGGATGTTCTTGCCTAAGAGTGGCTTCATGTATTACCCTAGGGGATATTTTTGGCCGCTCGGTGTTAGTGTATTATCTAAGACTGACCCGTCCTATCATGTTGACACCGGCCCTTCAAACATGTTGTTTATATATACCCTCCATCGTGAGCTCTTACATAGGCAACTGAACTTTAGACCCATATAATCACTCACAGTTGGTTATCCTCACATAAATATTTGACAGTCGGATCCTTCTCTTAGTAAGAATGATCCAACTCTCTATGTACTTTATTTGTTTCCCCTTTCTATAAATATTATCCGTTGGATGCTTTGATTGGTATGGCATAATGGAAAGATTTCTGCATCCATAATCTCAGATTAACCGTTTATTTTCTACTATGATATACCGTTCTCTAGAATGAAGTGAATAATAGAGTTTATCTGCTTTTTCTTGCATTTAGTTCTTACAGTTTGCTTACTTCTTAAACATGACTTCAAACCTAGATTTCCAATGACGAGTTTACTGTTTATGTGATTTCCGCAATGGATTTTCACTACCCTTTATACTTTCCTATCCTAAAAATTCCTATTCTCATATAGAGGAAAAAAGGTGCAGGTTACCCTGGTCAAGAATCAGTCACATTGGATAATATAATTCTATATACAATGCATCTACTATTTGCGCCACTATTCTATAGAAAAAGATCTATCCAATAAATTAACCCTATCATTTGTTAGATGATAGAGGCTACGTCGGTTGATTTCCGTAGGAAGCTAATGCACTAGCATTTTTCTTTATGAAATATCTATTTTTCTTCCCACTTGCCAGCAATTACATAATACTCTCATACACATTGCATCTACTATTTGGGCCACTATTCTATCAAAAAATCTATATACTATATTGATTTGTCAAAAAAAACAATTTTTTTCCTGCATTACACATTAATTATATCTTTTAAACATGGTAGAGGCTACTTAGATTGCTTTCTATTTAAAAAAAACTAAGGCACTATAGGAACACAGTGGAAGGATGTTTACCAGCCAACCGCATTTACTAATTGAGAGAGCAGCTAAAGGAAGCCTCAGGCTACATACTTGAGTCCTTTTATCGTCGCTATAGCGGGGAAGAAATAAAAGAAAAATAATCATCCATATTGAAGCAAAAACTAAATGTACAATAGTCCATGAGGTTAGTCAAGAGCCTGATATCAAGGATTGGTTTCATATTCACATATAATTAACAGCAGTTTGATATTCCGCAAGCACGCTACGATACAAATACCCTTTTATCAAGGACCAGTTTCTTAAATATTCACATTGTGCTCTCCATTTTCCCTGTTATGTTGGCTTTCCATCCCGCTTTTTAGTTCCAGAATATAACACTACTCTTGTGTAATGATAGATGTCGTAAACTGATAAGATCCGACAAATATTATTTCATCTAAGACGAATCAAGATTCAGAAAGGAACGCACACATATACAAGGTATAATTTACAGGTCATATACCAACCGTTTATTTAACGATTACTATTCCAAAAATCTAGACACTGATGATGTACTTTTTTTGCATTAAGTGACAGTCGAGCCATAGTTACTTTTTGGGAAGAACATGCAGGAAACTTTGACGCAACCGCTTTTCAGAGCGTCGATCGAGGACATCATTGTGACCCTACCAGCAAGCTTTCAGCCGCCCACCTCTATGAAAAAACAGCTAACCACAGCGATGGAAGAAGAGAACAAGCGCAACACGTTCTCCGGCGACGAGGTTGAGCCTTTGATCCCTTTCGATGAAAATGCAGATCTCGGCCCAGATTTTGACCTCCCTGCGCCGCTATCCTCTCCTTGCAACAACAGTGCAAGAGTCGCTTTGGTTCTCGCCCTCTCTGTACCGAAGACCTTATCATCGTTTTGTCCTATGGGCAACAAAAACATGAACATGTATCAGTCTAAATTTCACAGGAATATGAACATGTATCGATCTGTATCTCTGATGTTCTTCCGTCATATGTGCATACTATATATTATATGTTCAGGAAAATGCATGTGAGTAATACAACTGTTGCATCTCTTAATTGTAAATTTGTACCAAATCAATTGATTGGTGAGTTTTAGTTTCCTTAGTGTATATCGTCTTACTGCAGTGCCCGTAAACTGAGTCGGCAATTTTCTCTACAGAGCACACCGGTGAACGGCCATCACCTGCTACGCCGGTGCTGATCGCTTGCTGGACTGAACGAATTATTTGGCATGCATAGTATGACGTTGCGCTAACTCAGTTCTGACTTTGCTAGATTATAATCTCTCTTGAGTTTGTTAACTGTATTCTTTGATTTGATCACAAGTGCCAGTAAACATATAATTACTGCCTCATCGAACTGCAAAGACGTGTTGGTTGTTGTATGTGTTTAATCACTGTGAGATTTCTTAGTGATTGAAAGTTAGAAATTAGGTTACATTTTTCTGCAGGTTCAGAAAAGTTATGCAAGAAAGAACATACCATAGATGTTTTAGTGTTTTACTCAGAAGTTAAGGAGTGGTGGAAGAAAGTCAAAATTTCAAAATTCTGCATATGCCGATATGAAGATATTTTTCTACAGACTCTGAAATGTGATGCAAGCACTCTATTGTGCTTATATAGTTGAGGTCAGATAATGGCGCACAATGTGGCAAATCTGTCATGCTTCACTCTAGCATCTCCAACCATGTTCCCCAAACTGATCTTTTTTGTCCGTTCGGACAGCCTGGACAGAAAAGGTAGGAAATAGCTACCCAGCCATAGTCCTCAAAACAATCCTAAAAAACTCAACCCATATGTGGGGAGTGTTTGAGGGAGGCTAACCGTGTCCGGACGTGTTCGAGCTCTCCGCTTGCCTACCATTTTTTTTTGTCTTTTTCATTCTGTTCTTTCTTTTTTTGCCAATCACATGAAGTGTTCAGACAATTACGAGGGACCGGGCTGGAGACACACAATTTTTAGGTCCAAAGCGAACACATCTGGTCCATGCACAACTTAGGGTGTCCACCGTGGTCGGAGATGCTTTTAGTACTCAATGACCCCTAGAAAAGCTTGCCGAACTAGAGTGGAGGAGGTCTACCATGCTACCATGATGCAATTCAGTAGTAAACGGAAAAAAACACTTTCTTGGTAGTGTTGGCTGTGGGAATGAACACTCAGTGAATTTTGTTTCAGAGGTTCGCGACATAAAAATCCTTGGTCAACCGAGGAGCTTTTGTATGTTATTCAGTCAAGATATCTCCTAAAAATAAATCAATGTCATTTTTGGGAGACATTAAGCGCAAATTTCAAGGGTGTGATTTGTGGTCACTTTGCACCCACTGGCCCAAATCCCTCTCCCCTCCATATACCGGTGTAGATAGCGCCTAAGTTACATGGTAACACTTAAGTAGATGGGGAAGGAAAAACACGAGGTGGAACCCACACATGAAACCACCACACTTTTCATAGCAAACTCAAACGGTATATAGACGGTGCGGCGAAGCGCGCATGTCCGTCTAGTACATTATATCTACAAAATGCTAAAACATCTTATATTTTGATACGGAGGGAGTACATTTTAGGGTATGTTGTATTTAAAAAAGTTATCATATAATTAAAGTATACAGTATAAAATACGGTATAATGGTCATGGTCCCGCATGTCAAATACCCGTTAAGCCGCTAAATCAATGTTTTGGGCTAGCTGCAACTTATTAGACAAAGAACTGGGTCTAGCTGCAAAAGACGTTTGATTTATGTGTTCTGTGCAACTTTGTCACCAAAATATGGTGTCATGTGCAATTTTCTCCACACTGTCACACACTACTCGTTGTTTTTTTTTTTTTTTTTTTTGTACAAGACACTACTCGTTGTTGTGCAGCACATCCTCGCACCCACACTGTGATACATATGCACGTACAAAGAGTTCTCAGGCAGGCGCACGCAGGTGCGAGCAGCGCTAGCTGCTGTTTGTTGCCGTCGGGCTGCAGTCTGAACCTGATGAGTGTACGGTTCCGTTCAAAATTCAGTTAACGTTGACACTACTATTCATATGGGGTCAGATCCTCTCTACGACATAACTTGTGTAGTAGCTCAGTGGACCCCTGGACACCCGGATCTGGATCGGTATCTTTGCTTTCAGGCCCCCTGTTCTTTCTGTTTTGCACCGGAGTCCCTCTCTGCTACTTTCCATCACAGACAGACCCTGGCTTTTTACAGAAGCCACCCTAAACTTCAAATGCTTAGAACTTTTGTTTTACCAATCCAAATAACACGAACTTTATGGCTAAAATTATCAGAAAATTGCATAGAATCTTAATTTGTAATCCATGCTCATGTTTGCATCTTCCATCTTGCATTTTAATTGTGTTATGTATGTCACCTAAATAATAAACATGGAATGTGTTGGGTATTTCATTCAATTTGTGCCCTCTTCCATTTAATTTGGTTTATCTCACCGTTAGTTGTTTTCCGTATTAAACAACACTTAATTTGATGGTTAGCTAAATAACTTGAACCTATAAATAAATTGCTCGGACTCCTTGTCCGCTTAAATTGTTAAGTTGCATCTTGCTTTGCATCTCGCATGTCATGCATCCATATCTTGATCATGATGGATCTTTTGCCGTAGTAGTAAATGTTGCATCCGTTGTTTCTTTTAGTGCTTTGCTTCTTCGCGGATAGGACGTTGAGATGATGTGAGCAACGACAAGTTCTGCTACCTCTACAAGCTGGATTCCAGGCAAGCTTTACTCACTTGCTACCTATAGCTGCCGTTCCTCACTTGTTATGGATGCTTTCCGTTGTCTTTATTCTGGCCTTATCATTCGATGCTTGTGTCTCGATCCTATCATATGTTTACCTTGTAGCCATGATATAGCCTCATCCCCCCTCCTATGACATGTTTGTTTTCTTGTTTTCCTTGCGAGTCGTAGCGCATGCTTAGGTTCTTTGGCGAGTTTGGTTCTTTGTCACCTGACTAGTATGTTAGGTTGGTTCAACTTAATTTAAAATAATCTTAATGCTCGGGGTAATAATAATATTGAAATCGAGTTAAGGCACCGGCGGGAGCCCCCTCGAGGCTTTTGGTCCCTCTGTTGTCGCCTTAGGAAAAGGTTCTTGTCCGTTGATCCTAGAATGAGCGCGCTAACCACATCGTGGGAGGAATGGGACTCCCCGCAACCTATTAGCCCCGCTGCACTCTTGTCCAGGATGCCACAATGTAGTTCAGGCTTTCCATTTGGGTACGCACATCACCAGTTCTGCAGGTACAATGGCAACAACATTGAGGATGATGATGGTATGTTACCGATGTGCGTACAATTATATAGGTTTCCGCGCTATGACGTGAATCGGACAGTTCCGGTCAGGTTTGATCCGCTTCGCGCGTAGACGCAAACGGCTGGGTCCGCTTCGAAGCATCGACCGGACTCTCGATGCGGATCAACCTAGCTAGGTGGCTCCCTGGACTTGTTTGTGGTGAGGTGAAGTGTTGTGCCGACAGTCTCGCGACAGTCTCGGTGCGTGTGGCTACAGTAGTGCATCCCTGCAGGGTTAAATCTTTTCGAGAAGGCGCATCGTCCGCGCTTATGTGACGATCTTGGAGAAAGTGCTGGCTTACAAGAGTCTGATAACTTACACCTAACGATATTTGTTAACCTGTGCAATAACGTGATTACTATTTCAACATGTGTGAGTTTTCCCCGGGTTACCTCCGGTCATTGGTTGAGGGGGGGTTAACCCTGGATGGGTATTATTCTTGGTGAGTAGTTATAGTTGTTTCAACTCGCTCTCTCATCCTTTTCTAATATAATAGAGTTGTAGTGTGTCTCATACCTATTGTCTACTTTTGCTATCCAGGTTCAAGATAACCCTTCAAGCATCCGACTCCTCCTCGCTGCTCTCGTCTTCGGGGATCGGAGGGATCTCCTCTTCTGGATAGTTGACGGAGATATTTACCATGGAGGCAATCTGGGTGGCGTGGCCTTTGACTTCACCAAAGATGGTGTTTCACTGCATATCCGTGTACCCTTGAGGGACACCGGACACCACGCGCCAGGATTTGGCAGTGGGGTAGTGCATGCGCATGAGGCCGAGAGCCATGCGCGCACCACCCCGTACAGCGGAGCGAAGAAGGGACTCTTTGGCCTCCGCCACCTCCATGATGGCACCCGGAAGTTTTTCAACCTCCGAGCATTCCCCAGATTTTTCGGGAAGAAACTTGTCTACCAGCTGCGTTGCAGCAGCCTTCATCAAAGTCCATGTCTCCCCGAAAGCTCGGATGCCTGCAACCCGAGTGCCATCTGGGGTATCTCCTGGTTTTTCCAATAACACACCCAAAAGGGTTAGACGGAAAAACAGAGAAAGTAAAACATGGAAAGATGATAAATGAGACAGAAATTTACCGATGAGCTTGTCAATCTCGGAAACTTCCTCCAGGCGAAGGTTTAGAGCGTCGGTCAAATCCTGAATGGTGGATTTGTCCTTCTCCGCCTGCTCGGAAGCCTAGGAATTAGAAACTCCAAGGGCCAGATTACTGGCTTCTAAGTCTTGTTGTGCTTTCACAAGGTTCTTGTGGAGCTCAACATTCTCCTTGCGGAGAATTTCGGCATTGCCAGAATCTTCCGCTGCTTGTTTAGCCTGAGCTAATGCAGCTGAAAAGCAAGGAAAAAATCCGAGTTAGCCAGCTTCTCGGAAAAAACTTAGGCAAATAATTGAATCGGAAATTTCAGAAGGAAAATGCTTACCTTGTGTTTCCGACAGTGCGAGCTTAGATGATTCCAGCTCTGCCTCCCTTTCTTCAAGAATAGAAAGAAGACTTCTAACTTCTTTATTCTTGATGGTGAGTTTCTTGAAAACTTCCCTGTTAATGGCTTCGGAGGTTTGCTGAAACATAGCAAGGGAAAGAATGATTACAAAAAACATCAAAGCAAAAAATACGCATTTTGTTTAATGCTTGGGGCCTAGAGTTATATACCTGGCTCATGCGCTGCAAACCTGCCAAGTTTTCTTTGAACTCTTTCGCGTATTCCGCGAAGAGATTCCCGGCCGCGTCCAAGCCGTCATTGATAGCTTTGAAATCCTTGTCAAACGTGGGAATTTCCTCGTCGAAAGTCCGAGGTAATTTTCCCACCTCTGGAGCCGCCCTTTCCCTCGTGTCCGTGTCGGACACAACAGGCTGGCTGGGCTCTGGGGGCTTGGTGGTGGGGGCTGCAGTAGGCTCTTCCGCCATTGTGCGTGGCGTGTCCGGGGCGACGGCGGGAGAAGGTTGGCTGCCTCGGCTGGAAGAAACCTTGTGTTTCTTCAGCTTCTTCGGCTTCAGGGTGGAAGGTTGCAGGCTAAAAACATAAAATCCGGAAAAGGTTAAAACACCGAAGATGGATGAAAAAAGTTCCCATAAAAGAAAACTCCAGAAGAAAGAACCTGGAGGTGGCGACGGGGATTCCGTCAAGATCGATAATTTCTTCCGAGGAAGTTATCTTCTTGCGCTTGCGTCCACCTGTAGCGGCGGTGCGCAGCGCGTCCAGCTCAGCCTCGGACACCAAGTCCGAATCTGAAAGATCCGCGAACTGTCGAACAAGCAGGATTAAAATCAGAAGCTAGGAAATCCGAGAAAAAATAAAACTGTACCCAAATGACTGAAAAATTACCTTGGGAACCGGATTTTCGGCCGTGTACATTGGCCGACTCGCCTCGTATTGGTCGCGTGATGCGACCAATTGGTTGATGCGCCGGCGAAGCTCCTTTGCGGGCCAATCCTTGGCGGATGTCCGCATCGGATCCTTGACTCTCGTGTATTCGCACAGGAGACGGCCGCTGTGGTTGGCTAGTGGCTGGATCCGCCTAATCAGCCAGCATAGAACCGTGTCCATGCCGGTTAGAGGCGGATCCATGGAGGTGAGCTTGGCGATTCGCCGCTTGATCTTTAGTAGATCTGGCGGCAGAACTTGAACGGCTTCTGTTCCCCAGTTATCCTGGGGAACTGCGGCAGTGTTCACGAAAGGTGGAACCCCGACAGCTTCCTTAGGGAAAGGCACGTCGGGGTGATAAAAGAAGGAACCCGTCCAAAATTTGACGGATTCCGAAGTTTTTATCTTGGGGAACCAATCTTCTCGGAATCTCCGAAGAGTGAAAGATATGGTCCCGCAAGTCGGGAGTGCGCCCTCCGAAGAGTTCCGCTTAACCCCGAAGCAGTAGGTCCAGAAATCTAACCTAGGTTCTAGCCCTAAGTAGCCCTCAAACAAAGCCTGGAAGCCGGCCATGTAGAGGATGGAATTGGGAGGAAGGTTATGGGGCTGGATGTGATAGTGAGAAAGGATTTGGAGGAAGAAGGAAGAAGGTGGAAGCCCCATACCTCGCAGAAGGTGGGAAGTAAGGAGTACCCTTTCACCATTCCGTGGCGCTGGCTCGGTCTCTTCTTCTGGCAGCCACCATTTTTTCTTGAGAACCAGGCCCTCCTTTTCCAAGTTTGGAAGGAGAGCCGGGGGAATACTGCAGGCACTCCAGTTGCCTGCAGATTCCGCTTCATCGTCCGCTCCGGCGGCGGCGGCGGCGGCCTCCGCGGCAGCGAGTTCGTCGCCGAGGAGCTCGATCTTTTCCTCCGCCGTTTCAGGGGCAAACGGCGGGGTTGTCGCGGCACTCGATGTCGCTATGTCCGCGGCGGCGGAAGTGTTTTCTCCGCCCGCCGCGGAAGCCGTGGTCTTCTCCGGCTCCCCGCCGGTGTGCTTTTGCGATCCTGGCTGTGGATCCAGGTCGCTGACGAGCTTGTCGATGGCGGCGCGGGTCGGCGACGACGGCAAGGAGGCCATCTTTTGGTGGCGCGTTTCGGTGCGTTTGGATGCTAAGTGCACCTGGAACAAGTGCTTTGCTCTCGAGCTCGCGTTCGCGTCAATGGCGTGGGCAGTGAGGGTGTGAGGAAAGTTTCTGATGAGGACGATGATGGCTATTTATAGCCGGAAACCCGTTTAGATACGTGCCAACGGCTCTTTCGACCGTTGGATGCTCGACGCGTGTCGCTCGCCGGAAACTACGGGAAATAAAACGGCAGGGGAATGATGGCTATCTCCTCGTTTCCCGTGAGAATCTGTCAGAGATACGCTGAGGGGTTTCCCGCGTGGAACCAAGCGACGCTTGCGTCAGCACGATTAAGACGCTGACGTTATAAGTTACTTTTCCGCGAAGGATCGCGAGAAGAAAAGCCGGATTTTCAGAGTTCCGAGTTTTATGTTACCATCTCCTTCAAAAGGAAAGTAGAAAGAATCAAGACTGCTGAATCAAGATTTCCCGGACAAAATGTACTTGGCGAAAGACGGAGAATCAGAGTTTTGATCCTTCCTGGGGGCTACTGTCGGATATATACTGAATAGGGGTATAGAAGATGGTAGACAAAGAGCCGGACTACCAGGGTGGCCTACATGGTAATGGGCTTGGGTCCATTGGGCGGCCCAGTAGACCGACGCGCAGAAGCCGGATTCTAGAAGAACCCGGATCACGGCCCGCGTGATCTGGCTTGGAGGAGAAGACGGATTCCTTGCTTTCCAAGTTACAAGTTAAACGTAGTCTTCTAGGTTTCTTATTCTGTAAGACCTAATCCGGCTATTATATAAAGCCGGACGGGAGATAGATTAAAACAAGTAAGACACAACAAGTTCAAGCTCTACGCAACTCGCCGAGAAGCTCATCCTCGCCGAGAAGCTAGATCTACACCCTCACATTGTAACCCTGATAAACGGGCTTTAGTCCCAATTAGTGAGAAGTGCAGGAGTAGGTACGCCGTACTGTCGCGACGTACCGAACCTGGGTAAAATCCCGTGTTCTGTGTTACTACGCTATCCCGTTACCCCACGTCTCTACCGTAGTCTCATGGCACCCCCGTCTATGAAAACTACTACGATGTCTCGACAGTCTCCATAGACTGTTTAGCGCCGCCCGCTACCGCTTCATTACAACAACATCTTCCTTTGTACCCAAAGTATTTGTATCTTGTGATGACTGGTTGCATTGGTATCTTGTGAGTATTGCTTGCCGCTTGTTGGTACATTCAAAGTACGGACCCCATGATTCGGGGTTGTATTCACAATGCAGTCAGCAGGTTTGAAGTTTAACGACGTTAGCTTGGGAATCCCTCCGGCTTGGCCTGGGCAGGGATTGGACGCCATCGGTTATCTTCAGGACTCTTAGTCCAATTTGTATCTTATCTGTAGTCGGATACTATTTCGTTTTCCGCTGTTACTTGGATCTTTGTTTTGTACCAGTTGTATTCTTGACTCGTTGGAGTCGTGTTGTATATATCTTCTGTTGTTGTTACGGATTATTCGTGAACTGTTGTAATGGTATCAGAAATGACAACTCGAGATCAGATATTATGTGGATTCCGGCGGGAATGCTGAAATCCCCATAGTACCCGATCCAGGGGCGTCACATTATTCTTCATCTCTTATGCTACTCAAGTGATTCTGTTATGAGATCTTCGTAGACACTTTGATCAAGGTGTAAAGGTGACAGTGTGTGCACTGTGTGTTTTAACATGATATTTATATTTTGTGTTGGATGACACTATGAAATTGTGATGTTTGTCTGGAACCATCTAGGTCTCATGGTGATAGTGTGGGGGTTACCTAGATGGGGAAATGTAAACTCTAAGGAGTGCTTTTTGCAGCCCTACGCAATGATTGGTGTTTGTTATCCGACCGGAGATTGGTTCGGAGTAGTGTAGTAAAGAGAGATATTTATGTATTCAATTATGTTATTATTGTTGAGAGTGTTCAATAGTTAAAGTATGATCCCTAGGCCTTGTTTCTAAGCATTGAAACACCGTTTACAACCTGTTATGCTACATGTTTTCTTGCCGCTAGTTTTATTTCAGATTGCTATTATCACTTCTAATCATCCATATCAGTTGTATTTTACACTCTCTTCGCCGAACTAGTGCACCTATACAACTGAAAATTGTATCAGGTGTGTTGGGGACACAAGAGACTTCTTGTATCATAATCATAGGGTTGCTTGGGAGGGGTACCTTTGACCTCTTCCTCCATGGGTTCGATGAACCTTGGGCAATCCACTTAAGGGAAACTTGGTGATGTTCTACAAACCTATGGACTTGGAGGCCCAACATTGTCTACAAGAATAGAAGTGTGCGTAGACATCAACCTCTTTTCTGGCACCGTTGCCAGCGAGGTAATTAAGGTAAAAGGTACTCACATCCTTGGGTGTGTGTGCTTGAATTTATTTCCTTTAGATTCTGCAATTATATCTTTTTGTTTCTTGTTTTCACTAGTTAGACTTATTTTTACTTGTTTCTTGTTTTTATTTTTTTACTAGTAGTATTAATGGAAAACAACAAAAATATGAGAGAGCTTTATAATCTTATATTGAATTAGGACATGAAGTGTTTGAAAAGAAAATTAAAAAACCTATGGAACTTTATTTGCATGCTAGTAGCAATATTACTAGTATGAATTCTTCGAACACCATTATTGCTAATGCTGTGGAAAAATCTAAGATTGGGAGGAGGAAATTTTCTTTGATGATACTTTGCCTCCGATATATGATGATTATAATGATTGTGTTATTCTAGTTTCACCTATTATTGAGGATAAATTTTATTATGATTATGATATGCCTCCTATATATAATGATTACAAAGATGAACATGCTATTTCAGTCCACCTACTATTGAGGAGAAAATTAATTATGATTACAATATGCCTACTATATTTGATGATTATGGTGAAGAGAATTTGCTCCCACTACTACTAATGAGAATGACTATGCTTATGTCGAGAGTAATAATTTTTTATGCATGTGGCTCATGATAAGAATGTTTTATGTGATAATTATATTGTTAATTTTATTCATGATGCTAATGAAAGTTATTATGGAAGAGGGAAACATAGTCTTATGCATCTCAACAATATTAAGTTTCCCCTCCTTATGTTGAAATTTTTGAAGTTGCACTTGTTTTGCTTTTCTATGCTAGCCACTTTGTGCTCTATTGACTTGTTTTTATACAAGATTATTTTTCATAGGAAGTGCTTAATTTTTTTTATATTTTCTTATTAATGCTCTCTTTTGCTTCAATTAATATTTCTTATGTGAGCATTTTCTCAAATTATCATGCCTAGCTAAAAGGCTTTAGAGAAAAGCACTTCCTGGGAGATAACCAATGTTTTTTTGCATTGTTTTTCTCTATTTTATTTGAGTCAAGGTGTTTCTTACTTCTGTATCAACTCTTTTTTATATTTATTTTCATGTAGTAGTTGTGCCAAGTAAAGTCTCTAGCGAAAGTGGGTGTTAGTTTTGGATTTCTGCGCAAGAAACAGAATTCTGTTGTCCACCGTAAATTCTGTGTAAAATCAAAGGAAAATCAAAATTACTTGCCAGTTTTTGTGCTTATTCCTCAGCTAATTCTGAAACTTTTTTGTTCTTTACGTTTTTCGATTTGAGCAACGTAAGTGCCTTGAAAATATTCGTCTTTACAAACTGTTCTGGTTTTGATAGATTCTGCCTTTTTTACTTGCATTCTCTCTTTTATTATGTCCAGTGTATTTCTTTGCTTCACGAAACATAAGTGGATGTAGCTAATGTTTGAAAAGTATTAATAATTCTTGTGTCCATGCAGAACATGTGAATGTTTTATTATGCACTAACCCTCTAATGATAATTACTTTGAGTTTGGTGTGAAGGAAGTTTTCAAGAGTCAAGAGAAGAGGGTGATATAATGTGATCAAGAAGAGTGAAAAGACAAAGCTTTGGGATGCCCCCGTGGTTCATCTTAGAAAATTCCAAGAAGACTCAAGCGTCTAAGCTTGGGGATGCTTAAGGCATCCCCTTCTTCATCAGCAACATATCATGTCACTTCTAGTGAAACTATATTTGTATTCGGTCACATCATATGCACTTTACTTGGAGAGTATGTTTGTTTTTATTTTGTTTTCTTTTATTTTACTTGCTTCAATAAACTTAGTTGGAACCTATCATTCTTGTGTGGGAGATATACACGCTCCGTTTTCATTGCTTAGAACACTCTAGTTTTCACTCTTATTGTTCTGTGAGTGTTCACTTTTTGCAAGTACTGCGTTTAGCCCTTGTTTTCCACTCGTATTTCATTTAGAGATTATTAGTTTGCTTCAGTTATATATGATTAGCTCTCTGGTCTTTGATGAATATTATCTATGAGATTTGTTTCAAACAAGTTAATTGGTGTTGGAGAAGAGTAAAATATTTCAAGCTTATAACGGTGCAAATAGAAGCTTGTTTCGACTGTGGCTAGACTTTATCATGTCATGTTCGATGTTATTATAATTCTATGCCTAGTAATTACTGATGTAGCATGACTAGTACTGAACATCTGAGAGTGATTAATGTGCTGTTGAAAGAATCATTTGTTGTTTTTTATCATATCAAAGCATAATATTGTGGTATTCTCCTTTGAATGCTTTATTTGGTTGACTTGGCGCATGTGATACGTCATAAACGTATCCTTAATTTCTGATGTTCCATGTTGTTTTCATGTTATTTCCTACATGTTTGCTATACACTTTATGTCATTTCTATTGATTTCCGGGACTAACCTATTAACAAGATGCCACAGAGCCAGTTCCCTGTTTTCTGCTGTTTTCAGTTTCAGAAAAGTTGTTCTCGAAGTATTCTTGGAATTGGAAAAATCGATGCCTGGAAGTCTTAGAATTCCCGAAGGTTCCACGGAGTCCCGAAGAGATCCGGAGAGGGGCCACAGGGGGGGCACAACATAGGGCGGCACCCCCCTCGCCACGCCTGGGGGTGGTCTGGCCCCCTGGGTGCCCTCTGCCATCGCTCTTTCGCCTATATAATCCCCCGACATATCAACCCTAGAAAGATACCACTTTTTCCTCAGAAACACCCAAGGCCGCCGTCATCGTCATCCCGAGATCGGGGGGTTCTTGAGCTCTCCCCGGCACCCTGCTAGGAGGAAAATTCATCGCCGGAGGGGTCTACACCACCATGCCCTCCTCCGAAGTAATGCGTGAGTAGTTCATCCCTGGACTACGGGTCCATAGAAGTAGCTAGATGGTTGTCTGCTCCACATTATGCCTCGTGTTTAGATCTCGTGAGCTGCCTCACATGATTGAGATCATATTTATGTAATGATGCATGTTGTGTTTGCTGGGATCCGATGAATGTTGAATTCTATGTCTTCTGATTATCAATCTATCATGTTATCTTCATGTATATGTTATTTATGATCTTGCATGCTCTCCGTTATTAGTAGATGCTCTGGCCAAGTAGATGCTAGTAACTCCAAGAGGGAGTATTTATGCTCGATAGTGGGTTCATGCCTCCTTTGCATCTATGCTCAAGTGACAGAAACGTGACGGATGGAGGATGTGGTGTTGCCATTAGGGAGAAAACAACAATGCTTTGTCTAAGGATGATTTTATTGTTTACATTACACACTTTGCTTACTCGGATTATCTGTTGCTTGCAACTTAATACCCAACGTTTGTTCGGATGATATTCGGAGGGTGGATTATTAGTCATAGATGCAGTTGGATGACGATCTATGTATCTTGTTGTAATGCCCACATGAATCACATAATAATCTTTATGTCTTGCATATGCACTACGGTGCAGCCTTCATTTCTGTCAGTTGCCCAGCTGTAATTTGTTCACCATACATGTTATTTATCATTCATGGAGAGACACCACTAATGAACTGTGGACCCCGATCCATTTTATCGTACTGATAATACAACCACTGCTTCCACTATTTTCACACTGCTGCTATTGTTTTCCTAATGTTCTCATACTGTTTTCCACACCATACATTTAACCTCTTCGTGTTCGGCAAAACCAGTGAGATTGACAACCTCAGTGCTTCGTTGGGGCAAAGTGATTTGATTGTGTTGTGTAGGTTCCACGTTGCTGCTGAACCGGTAGTGCGCCCTGCCATCTCAACTGCATCAACCTTCTGAAGTTACTCCTTCCTCCTGCTGGTCGATTCAACCTTGGTTTCTTTCTGAGGGAAACTTGCTATTGTGCTCTTCATACCTTCCTCTTGGGGTCTCCCAACAAATGTGTGTTACACGCGCATCAGCATGCTCACACCATGTTATGACTATAAACCAGTCACCTTTAGCCTCCATGATCATTTCATTTTTGACTTGAAATACCATCTATGCTTTGATCAATAATGTTTTTGTCACTATGCATGATCATGGACATTATGCTCTCTTGATTTATCGCTCCCAGTCTTTGCTAGCATCCACTTGTACATAGTATGAGCTCTACTCGTGCATCCAACTCCCAAAAACCAAAGTATGCCAAATGTGTCCACCATAACTACCTTCATATGGTAAATTGCTCATGTGTTACCTTTAAAACCTTAAAAATTACACCTGTTTTGTGCCCTTGTTTTAGCTCATGAGGACGCACGTAGAGAATCCTTATCTCACTTGTTGATTGGACTTCACACACCTAGACTAGTGGCCTCATCCGCTTATCCAATCGCTAGAAGAGCTGGCAGCGGGGTGCGCAGCCCCAAACTTAATTATTACAAATTCTCTTCACAATTTTTCCCCTGATTTATCAGTCAAAGCATAATAGTGTAAACAAAAGAGAAAGAGGGATGATCTTCTACTCCAGTTGTGTCCTTCTATGGGAGCCGCTCTTGTGAAGTCTAGTTGGATTGTGACGTACTGTATTGTATGTTTGCTATTCGTTGACATAAACATACACCTCTCTCAAAATTGTTTTCAATACCTTTGTTTAACAAAATAAAAAGCTCTAGCACATGAGTTAATCCCTGCTTTCCTCTGCGAAGGGCCTTTCTTTTTACTTTTATGTTGAGTCTCCATCTTCTAACTTTATGCACAGTTAAGAGAGCATAGTTGTCATTCTGAGTTTAATGTGCATTTTTCGCAAAGATTATTATTGATTGATCCATGCCATGTTATTACTTGTTCTCAAACTATTTTTTTCTAGTCACCACTTGAAGTTTGAAGGTGTCCTGGCATTTATGTTTTGCTCCACTCTTAAGGACAAGCTGAATACTACTTTGCTATGATTTCTTATTGTTCGAAACAAACATATAACTTTCTAATGCATTATTATTCATGATCTTTTGTTTGTGTTACTTTTCATGCGGCAACATGAGTGCGAAGTTTCATTGTTAGAATTATATCTATCATGCCTATGTTTAGAGTACTATGATCTCAGCTTTACAAATTCTTCTACAAATATGATGATGAAGATTATGTTGGTAGCATGTCACCTCAAAATTTATTTTCTTATCACTTACCTACTCGAGGACGAGCAGGAGTTAAGCTTGGGGATGCTTGATACGTCTCAAACGTATCTATAATTTCCGATGCTCCATGCTTGTTTTCTATCCAATACCTTTATGTTTTCACATGTTTTCCTTCGTTTTCCGGACATTTTCATGGACTAACCTATTGACAAGATGCCATAGAGCCAGTTCTTGTTTTCTGTTGTTTTTGGTTTCAGAAAAGTTGTTCTGGAAATATTCTCGGAATTGGACAAAACAGAATCCAAAAGTCTTAGAATTCTCGACACGTCAACGGAGTCCAAAGGAGACCCAGAGGGGTGCCCTGGAGGCCCCACACCATGGCTGGGTGCGGGTCCCCTGGCCGCAGCTGGAGGTGGTGTGGGCTCCTCGGGCTCCCACCGCCATCGCCCTTTCGCCTATAAAGTCCCCCCAAGGCGTAAACCCTAAACATATGAGCCTCCTTCCACGAAAAGTTGTGTAGCTCCGCCGCCGCAACCGAAAAGTTTCGGGGGACAGAAATCTCTGTTTCGGCACCCTGCCCGGACGGGGAAGTGCCCCCGGATCCATCTCCATCGACTCCACCGCCATCTTCATCCTCGTTTCTATCTCCTATGATGAGGAGGGAGTAGTTCTCCCCCGGGGCTAAGGGCTCTACCAGTAGCTATGTGTTTCATCTCTCTCTTCCATGGTGTGATCTTTATGTGATCATGAGCTTTGTAATCTAGTTGAATAAGTAGATGTGTCCGGAAGAGGCCCTGGAGGCCCCACACCATAGGGCGGCGCACCCCCTCTGGCCGTTCCCAGGGGTGGTGTGGTCCCCATGGCCCGACGTTTCCCTTTCGCCTATTTATACTTCTTCATGGGTTTACCCTAGATACCCGAGCCTTTTCCGCGAAAATCATCCGTAGCCGCCGTCATCGTCAACCCTAGTTCAGGAGGATTCTGGAGCTCTCCCCGGCACCCTGACGGGAGGAGAATTCATCGCCAAAGGGCTCTACACCACCATGCCTGCCTCCGAAATGATGCATGAGTAGTTCATCCTTGGACTACGGGTCCGTAGCAATAGCTAGATGGTTGTTCTCTCCTCTTTATGCCTCATGTTTAGACCTTGTGAGCTGCCTAACATGGTCAAGATCATCTTATTGTAATGCTACATGTTGTGTTTGCTGGGATCCGATGAATATTGAATGCTATATAAAATTATTATCAATCTATCATATTTTATTCATGTTTATGTTATTTATGATCTTGCATGCTCTCCGTTACTAGTAGATGCTCTGGCCAAGTTGATGCTTGTAACTCCAAGACGGGGTATTTATGCTAGATAGTTGGTCCATGCCTCCCTTTTACTCACGCTCGATTGACAGAAACGTAACGGGTGGGGGATGTGATGCTGCCATTAGGGAGAAAACAACGATCGTTACATTGTTTACATTACACACTTTGCTTAATGCGATTTTTAGTTTCTTGCAACTTAATACCCAAGGTTTGATCGGATGATGCTCCGATGGTGGATTGTTCGTCATAGTGAAGGGAATATGCCCGAGAGGCAATAATAAAGTGGTTAATATCTTATTCCTTGTTTATGATAAATGTTTATTTCTCATGCTAGCATTGTATTAACCGGAAACGTTGATACATGTGTGTTTAATAAACAAACAATGGTTCCTAGTAAAGCCCCTCTTTTAACTAGCTCGTTGATTAATAGATGATCAAGGTTTCCTGATCATGAACATTGGATGTTGTTAATAACGGGGTCATGTCATTGGTAGAATGTTGTGATGAACATACACCCAATATCAAGATAACAATACGATCAAGTCATTTAGTTTATATTGTTATATCTTGCATACGAAGTAACTTATTCCTTAGACCATGAGATCATGCCAATCACTGGTACCGGAAGGGTGCTTTGATGCCATCAAATGTCACATCATAACAGGGTGACTATAAAGGTGCCGTTAGGTATTCGGAAAGTATTATTTGAGGATCATGGATCAAGAGTGGGATTTGTCCATCCAAAATGACGGAGAGATATACTCTGGGCCCTCTCGGTGATATCACATCAACACCGGTTGGAAGCACGTGATATGATCACAAGGATGTCATATCACGGAAACGAGAAAAGAGTACATGTCAGGTAACGACATTGAACAAGGTATGGTTGATACCAATGATCGAATCTCAGACAAGTAAAATATCACGAGACAAAGGGAATAGTTCATGACGTTTATTGTTAAGACGATCACTAGATTCATCGTTGAATGTGTAGGAGTCATTACGGATCTCCAGGTCCCGATGTTGACTATTGATCGGAGAGGTGTCTCGATCATGTCTACATTATTCACGAACCGTAGGGTGACACACTTAAGGTTTGATGACGCGATTGATTGGATACGGAATATCGGAGAAAAGTTTGTACAACACCGAAATTGTTTCGGGGAATATTGAAATAGTCACCGGAATTATTTCGGGGAATATAGAAATAGTTCAAGGTGGTATATGTTAACTTTTGATTAACAAATAGTTCAAGAGGGTAAGTGTTAATGTTTGTTAATAGGATTAACAAATATTAAAATAAAGAAATAAAATTATTTTATTTATTTATTAAAGAAAACCCTTGGAATTTTGAGTGGGAATTATTGAGAGAATGAGTTGGTTGAGTGGAGACTCCACCCACATGATGAGGGGAGAGGTGGAGGAACCAAAAATTCGTGGCTGCGTCCCCCTCCTACATAAAGAGGGGTTGG
This sequence comes from Alopecurus myosuroides, assembly GCA_028641055.1. Taxonomy (NCBI): domain Eukaryota; kingdom Viridiplantae; phylum Streptophyta; class Magnoliopsida; order Poales; family Poaceae; genus Alopecurus; species Alopecurus myosuroides. The sequence continues at coordinate 312,355,422 of CM054060.1, read as the reverse complement.
ACCTCTCTCCCCACACACAACTTGGTGTCATCTCCATCTCGATCCTCCCGCTGATCCACCTCATGTACATGCGCTTGGCGAAGCCCTGAATGAAGTTTTCTCCACCACACCACGTCGTCGTGCTTCTGGTTTCCGAGGGATCCTCTACTTCCGCTGCCCCGCTGGATCGAGGGAACGGAGGTCGTCATCGAGCTGTACGTGTGACCGAGTGCGGAAGCGCTGCCGGATTGCAGCGCTCATCTTCGCGATCTTGAGATCGATGTGATTAAGACTACATCACCAACGAGATTTGATCTCATTAACGTTCTCCTTAAGACTTTCTTTCTCCTTGTTCCTTACATCTCCTAGATTAGATCTTGGCCCTTCGGGTGTCTATCGCGTACACTACTAGGGAAAAGCTTACCCGTGACGCACCATTTTTCTTATCCGTGACGCACCAGGGCTCGTCACGGCTATCACACCGCGCCTATGGGTTTAGCCGTGACGCACCTAGCAGGTGCACCGCGCCTATTTATACCCGTGACGCACGGGCACGGTGCGCCGCGGCTATTGCGTGGCGCGTCACGCCTAACTCCGAAGGTGCGCCACGGCTAGTAATTTAGGTGCGTCACGGCTATTCTATGCTGTATTTTTTAAAAAAGGCAGTACCGTATTTATACAGGTATATACAGCTCAAATACAGAAGAATGTCAGTACACAAAATACAGAAGAATATCAATAGCTCAAACACAGGTATGCAATTGATAGAATAAATTTTCATAGCATAAATATTACATAGTCTAGAAAACAAACATATATACTACTAATAAATCCAGGAGTTAGTCTCGAAAACAACCATATTACATATTTTCGATCATCACCACATAATCTATCTAGCGGGCGCGGATGTAGTCGATCACCATCATCATGTCCAAGTTGGCGATGTCACTATCCCTCATGGTGATCAGAATAGCTCGGCCAACCTCCATACCACCTCTTGCGGAATGGAACTGCCTCCATGCTTGAGAGTTGAGGATGACCCGACCATCAGCGTTATCCCTGGTGATCGGAACTACGGTGACAGGTCCTGATTCTCCACGGCGTACTCCAATGGTACCCATATGCTCCATGCCAGCACTGTCCGCTACCGCCAAAGGTATTTTCTACAACACACAATTCCAAGAAAGAATAAAAGCACAATGTCAAATACCGGATAAGAAAGTGTTAAGAACATAAGCAACTATACGAATAAGAAAGTGTTAAGAAACATACCATGACATGTCCATTGGAGATGTTAGTGTTGGTGATGCGATGCACGAAAGGGGACCCGATGTAGCTATCTATCTGGGCAAGTTTCTGAAGGACACGGTCCTTCTCAAACTCGCTAAGATTCGCTCTTTGAGCAACCACCACATGTTTCCATGGGTCCTCCTCGTCCATATCATCCTCAGTGTCCATATCCTCGGTGTTCTCAGTTTCCTCCTCACTCCCGCCATCCTCGCTCGCAATCCCGCCCATATACACAATTTTGATGCGAGGTTGCGGTCCTTCCATAGAGAAGTGAATGTAATCACCTCCGCTTAAATTGTACGTGGCGATGATAGCCTGCAATTGTGGCCCGCAGAAGTAGGTCTTCGTTCTTTCTTTTTTCACTCGAAGAATGTAGGTGGTCCCGTGAACATTGAAATCCACGTTACTGCCAACTAACTCGTTGAATTCTTCGCGAATATTGCATGGTAGAATCTAAAAAAGAAATATAAAGAATATTTTGTTAATAAACACAAGTCTCAAGCTAGATAGTAAAACGAAAGAACAAGTTAACATAAAAAGAATTGTTAATTACCAACGAATCAACGTCACCGTCGTGGAGTTGAAGCATAAAAGAAGCCCCAGTGAATCGTCCTTCGGCACATCGGGACCGACATACTTCGCAAGCCATGTTCTATTAAATTAAGAAATGACACATAGAGGTTAGAGGAGAATAGCTATCACAAAACAAAGACAAATGGCAGAACCTACCTATCACAAAACAAATGCAGAAAGGCTATTAATGAAATGGTTAAACTAGGATCCAGATTCCCTCTTTGTTTGCTAGATAATTTCGTAGCTTCTGCTTTGTTTCTGATCTGAATGAATGTGGAAGAGGTCCCTGCTTTGTTTCTGATCTGAATGAATGAATGACCACATCCGAGTGTAAATGTTTCAGATGCAAAAACAAGGCAAACTGATGTTATATTTTGCTACATATTAGATGTTACTATGCAAAGATGACATGTTTAAGATGCCAGATGTTATTTTCCAGTACATTTGGTACTTGGGCATGTTTAAGATGTTCCAGAAATAGCTCCATATGGCATATTTCGCTCACATTCCAGCACATAATTTGTCCTGAAAGCACTGACATAAAATGCACCAGACAAGTACTTGGGAATATTTTGCTGAAGTCACTGACACAAATGTGTACACATATATTGAACATTATTCATATCCCCAGTGGACACAATTGCTCAAATATTACATTACTCAAGTTCACACAAACCCTCTAATCAGCAAGGCTAAAAACGCATACAACATTACGAGAGAAATGAATACTATCACTGGCCATGTGCTCTACAACTTCAGTTCTTGGCAATTTGCCACCCATATCTACTATTCCCACATGAGCACACAATGCTTGCCACTTGTGCTGTTATACATTGCATCAACAGAAAACTTGCATCAGTCAAAAATTGATTCATTCTTGACGATTTCCTATTGGACGCAAACTTGCATCAGTCAACTTTAAAACTAAATCAGTAGCAGTACAACATGACTATAATAATAATAAGAAGTGCGACGTCGTGAGTGTTTTGGTAATACTTGCAAATTAAACATAACTGAAAATATCAAGTTACGTCGGGGTTTAGTTCACTAATCCAGGCTGTATCCAAAGGAAGGTTTAGAATCCTAATCACATCTAAGCTTTCCAAGGGACCTTTTTTTACATTCTAACCAACAGGTTAGAACCTCAGTACTAGTATACATCCCATGGTTGGTTCGTCCGCTGAATAGATTGTTTTTTAACTGTGTGTGAGATAAAAAAAAGTAATCATAATCAGTAGTTAGCAAAGGTTTAATTGTTTATGGAATCATTAATTGATGCCCTAAATTAGCATCAACAGAAATGCATAAGCAGGAATAATTGGATCATACCAACAAGAGATTAACAGATGTCAGCATGTGAGAATTGGACCAGTCGATTGGATCACTATCATCATAAAAGGATAACGAGCTCACGTCCACATTACTAGGTGCGTTGAATTTGTTGTCCACACAAAAGAGACGTGAGAGAAGATGTGTTTCAGAGCCCCGGTCAATACTCAAATACATCACTGTCAGTTTGATATTTTGCATAGCTAGTGAAGATGTATGCTCAGTGAACAAGGAACTATTTTTTCCATTATGATGCACAATATGTTTCTAAAACAGAAGAAGTCAGTATGCCCAATATCTCAAACCATACATTTCTTGCAACAAGGGTTCTTCCATTACATGGCATAAACATATAAGAATGAGACTGACTACAAACCAACAGCAACAGACTGAAGCAACTTATTTTTCTTGCTGTTTTTCCTCGATCAGCCCGAACTCTCACACATGTCTGATGAAGTATTTTTCCTCCATTAAGATCGTCGCTGAGAAACCAACAATAACATCCCAGACTCTATTTCTTGTTGGAGTTATTCACTGAGAAAGTACCAACAAACTGTGCTTTGCGGAGCAAGCCCAGCAGCAGGAGGAAGGCAAGGTGCCCAGCAGCAGCAGCAGGAGGAAGTCAAGGCCTGGCTTCATAAACATATGATGAACGTGCAGTTTGGGTATGCCAATCATATGCCTCAACACAGGTTTGGCAAATGCCACACGTCCTTGTGCACAACCAAAATAACTCTTTTGCATGAATTTTCAGTACTGCTTATGTAAGCATGAAAATGGCCAAGACAGTGATTCAAAATTTTGGAATTATGATCGCACAAGGACAAGGTCAAAGGAAAACACACAGTCTAACAGGCCAACAGTGACTAAATGACGAACCAACAGTGGCCTCATCTAGGATCCATCAGAATAACACATAGAGGTTAGAGCACATCAGAATAACACCAGAGATGGCCTTTAGCCTGAACTAACTGAAGAATGACAGTAGGCTGCTGCTTTTCTTTTCACAAAGTGGCAAGCTGGGTGGGCAAAGTACACAAGGAAATGAATTATGTATAACTTGCACTCACGATTCGTAACAATTTTAATTACTAGAGACGAGCAAAAATTTAATGACACTGACTCAATTTGGGTGTTGACCCCGGCGACCATTTTTTCTGGCTTCGACCCTGGATATGAAACCTGAGCTTCATGCTCACCTGGCCATACATCAAAAACAGACGGAGCACGGTAGAAATACTATGGCAGCAGGGCATTCTATGGCAATCTATGGACACGGCAGCAGGGCAATCTATGGCAGCAGGGCAATCGAATGTAAAACTTGAATCCGATTCCGGGGCTTACCTGGGGAAGTAGGGGAAGAAGATGGCTGGCGTCGAGGACGAACCAGACGGCAGCAGCGTGACTGCCTCCTCCTCCTCCTTGTCGTGGACGAACCGGATCGACGGCTCCGGCCTCCTCCTCAGATCGAGATGCGCGGCGCTGGGCGGTGGGCGGCTAGGACGATGGGAGGTGGGCGATGGGAGGAGGCGGTGGGCGCTGGAGAGGGAGGGAGATCGAGCGATGGGAGGTGGCGGCGGCGACGGGCGACGAGAGGAAGGAGAAGAGAGGCGCGCGCGTGGTGGAGAGAAAAGGAGAAGAGAGGGGGAACGCGGCCTAGCTATACCCGTACTCCCCATAGCCGTGGCGCACCACGCCACGGTGCGTCACGCTTATCTAACCCGTGGCGCACCACACTCGCGTGCGCCGCCCCTATACAAAATAGCCGTGACGCACCAAGGACGCGCTGCGTCGCCGGTATGCCTCCGAGGCTCGCCGCCCCGGCCCCACACATAGGCGCGACGCGCCTTCCGTTTGGTGCGCCGCGGCTAAGGCTATAGGCGCAACGCACCAAACAGTGGTGCGCCACGACTATTAGGCGTGACGCGCCATATTGCTGGTGCGTCACGGCTATCATCACTCCTATAGCTGTTTTCCTAGTAGTGGTAGGAATATTTTTGTTTTCTATGCAACGAACTCTTCAGTGGTATCAGAGCCGGATCTATGCGTAGATGATTTGTACGGGTAGAACACATATGAGTATATGGGTGTTGATGATCATGTTATTGCCTCCTTGCGTATTCTATGATCTTAGTGGCATAGTATGATGAAGCTGCCCTAGACTAAGTTTACGTGTACTATGTACGCGAGAATTGTCTCACTTGTGGCTGAGGGGGTGTACTTTTCTCCTACTATAGTTAAGAACTAATCTACGAAGGGTTGTTAAAATGTGTTTATCAACGTTGTGGTTGATGTTCATAGGTATGAACGGTTCTATCCTCGAAAGCGCTAAGCCACGTAAAATATGCAAAAATAAATTAGAGGCATCTAACTAGTTTTTGCTGGGCATGTGATGTGATATGATCAATATTACAAATTTGATTATGAGATGATATCTTCTGTAAATTATTGATATACCGGAAGGTATCGATATGGTTGTCTTATTATTGATGGAAAATCTGTTGGGAATATGCCCTAGAGGAAATCATGTATGATCTAATTCCCAATGTATTCATAAAGTCTTCCTTGTTTTGAACATCTGATATATGTCATTGAATATGTGATTCGATTGTGGAACTATGTATTCATGTTGTTCATGCTAAATTGTCCTTGGTCATTAAGGTTGTGCTGGACACACACCCTAGACTAATGTGAGTGTTGGCTGATGACACGGTTCCACTTGTCATGGGCATGGCGATGCCATTCCAACGTTCATAGACTCGGCTAAAGAGTTTAGCAAGTAGGACTGACCCATATTGAGATGCAACGACCAAGTCGTCATTTGCATGTCCCAATCAATGTAATTCTTAGACCTGAGGTTGTCGCACAATCCGAGTTGTGGATCACCGATTTAGGTTCTGTCAAACGTTGTTCCATGACAAGGCAGTTACAAAGGCAGAGTTCGGGTCAAATGAGAAGCAAGCTGCGTGATGTGGATAATCAAGATGGGATTTTGCCCCTCCGAATGGAGAGATATTCTCTGGGCCCTCTCGAGTGATATGATTCCGTAAGTATGGCCATGCACGACTCGGTTAAGTGTTAACTGAGTTTGTTGACTAAGAGTTAGTGAGATGAATCATATATCACGGACCGAGAAGAGAGTTGAGATATTTAAGGGATGAACATAATTCGTCCATAGTTCGACAAGTTATATCGTGAGGCAAAAGGGACTCAGATGAAAGTCACATTGAAAGGTATGTCGTCATGACTCTATGGCACTTGGGAGTCGGCACGTTCTGCTAGGAGCCGCTACTGATTGATCGATTGGGAGTCGGACTCCAATCGTGTCCAAGTCGCCATGAGCCTGCAGGGTCGCACACTTAAGAGCGGGAGCAAATATATTGGTCGGGTTGGACCCGAACCGGAAATGGACTGAATTAGAGAGTTGGACTCACGGAGGGAATGGGCCACAAGCGTTGTGAATCCCACTACCACTCGCTATATAAAGAGAGGCACAGGTTGCCCAGCGGGCACGTTATTCCACTCCCATGTGTTGGGAACCCTAGCCCCACTCAGTCCAGCCGTCGCACCGGACCTAGCAGTCCACCGTCGGAGATCCTCCTCGTACGTGTGGATACCGACAGAGGTATTGTACGATCAGCACTTCGACGTTCGAGGGATTGGATCGGCTGGATCGGATCATGGGACTACACTGCATCGACGTGCTTCATCGATAATCTGCACATGCGCGTCTAGTGGTAATCCTCGTGGCCTTCTACCTCGGCTAGATCTTGTAAGTACCACGTAGAAAAGTGTCGTTTATCTCTACGCGTTCCAACAAAATCAAGACGGAGGTGCCATGGAACTTGCTACCACGCCGGTGGAATGATGGAGATCATACCATGATGCATATGATGGAGATCAAGTGCAAGAAGGACCATATCATATCACATTATCCTACATGTTATGTTAATCCTTTGTATGCATCTTATTTTGCTTAGATAGCGACGGTAGCATTATGAGATAATCCCTCTCACTTAATATCAAGATAATAATGTGTTCTTCTGTAGTATGCACCGTTAAGAAAGTTCGTTGTTTCGAGACACCACGTGATGATCGGGTGTGATAGACTCAACGTTTGCAAACAACGGGTGTTTTCAAGCCTAGCATGTACAGACATGGTCTTGAAACACACGCAATACTACGGTTCTACTTGGCGAGCCTAGCATGTACAGACATGGCCTCGGAACACATAACCGAAAGGTAAAGCATTAGTCATATGGATGATATGATGAACATGTCGATGTTCTCCTTTGAAGCTACATCATCTCACGTGATGATTGGTTTTGGTGTAGTGAATTTGGTTCGTGTAATCACTAAAGACGACTAAGAGGGATGTTGTTTTTGAGTGGGAGTTCATGGCATAATTTTGAATTAACTTAAACTTATTTATCATGAACAACCAATCAAAGTGAATTTGCACAAATTGTAGTATTTGTTGGCATCCACAAAACTACCTTACAATTAGATTGTTAATTGAGATATAACTGTTATGATCTGGTAAAAATCATTTAAGATTGTTACCGTATTAGTGAAATTTAAAATTGAGTCCTATTGTAGATTTTCGGTATTTCCTACCTAGCTCCATATGATTAATGATTGATTAATCTAGAGAGCAAATAATTCCTACTTAGAATCCAGAGTCATGGTTGCTTCCGTATTACTTTATCTTCAAAAGAATGTTTTGTTGATCAAGGTGATTTAGGAACTGAAAAGATTTGTTTTCAGAAACAATCAAGTGAAAGATATATTGATATCTAGAAACTTGCTTGTAGCAACATTACTGAGTATAATTTAGTGTGACAATGTATGCTTATATTATTTGAATATATGCGTTTGAATATTCCAAGAAATTGGCAACTAAACATTATCCTCTAAATTCCTTCCTTCGAGCTATAGCAGCTTAATCATAAAATTGTTATCATGGGATGGATTAAAAGTATGGGTAAAGTCGTTTACCTTACATGGAGATTGCTAAGAGTGGAATCTAGAAGAATACTATTAATATGGTGATATTAGTAGAATAATCAAACTCAAAGTATGAATCAATGGGTGATAGTATATGACTAACAGGCCAAGGAAAATGAGCTAGTACGACTAGCATTGTTTGATGTTGAATGATTCTTTTTGTAAAGGAAAGGGAATATTGAAAATAGAATTACAAAAAGATATATGGCACAAAACAAGATAACTGGAAAAGTCCAGCTCAGGTGTATATGCTTGATATACGAGTTATAAATGTATTACTAGTTAACAAAGTATTTTTTGGGTATTTTGATACCAGATTTGTTGGTATAAGTTGTCATACAAAGCAACACAATGCAAGAAATACAAATGCCTAAAAGGAACTAGTAGTAGATGTGGAATCGATCATGACAAGAACATAAATAAAGTGTTATTGTGTTCATCGTCGTATCGAACCAAACATTCAAGATTTATTTAAGAACTTAATAAGTTGTTATTTTGTTCCGGTCTTTTGTGAGAACAAATGAGATCTTTCAAACTATGACCATATTCCATAATTTATGGATGAGTTAATATGAATCATGTTGGTAAAGTAAACATCTATATGACTAAATGCTAAACGTTGCAAGACGTAAAGGAATTTCACTTAAATTGTGACACCACCATTTTAGTTCATATCGGAAAGGAAAACATGAAGGAACTCCATGTTGATGGACTTCCGGAGTCATTTTGTTTTGAATAAATTGACGCTTGTGAGATCTCTTCCAAAAGATGACTAGAATTCCGTTCAGAGGCCAAAGTAGAATGGACGACTGATTTAATGGAGATCGTACATGTTGATGTATATAGTCCATTATGTATAGTCATATGTGGTGGATTAATTTTTCCTTCATAAAATTATGTTGATGGTTTGAGTAGATATATGCGTATATCTATTTAAAGAGAACAGAGTTTGACCTTTTTTGAATTGGTTCAAATTATCGTTAGTATGAAGTAAAAAAATCATTGTAACAAGATAATCAAGTATTTATGATTGGATCATAAAGGATAAAGTTTGAGTTACAAGTTTAGCAAAACATCTGATGAGTTGCAGAATTGTTCTACAACTTATACTTCTTGAATACCCCACATTAGTTTGGAGTATTCAAGAGACAAAACCAAACCTTATTGGACATGGTAATATTAATAAAAATGTCATTATAATTTTGTAGTTTATACATGAGTGACAACCGGTTTTTCACTAAAAAGAGCACCATCATGATCCGTTGAAATTGACAACATATAAGATATGGTTTGGGTAGTGACCCGAATTGTCATTTTCTTAAGTTTTGGTATGCATAGCATGTCTAAAAATGTTTACAACAAAAATAGGATAAATATATGTTTATAAGGTTATCCCAAATAAAAAATTGGGTATTTCTCCTATCACCGAACCAAAAGACAAATGTTGTTTGTCAGAAAGGGTTGATTTCTCGAAAAAGTAGTTCTTGCAAAACAAGTGAGTGGGACGACAGTACAAACTCAACGACATTAGAGAATATTTGTTATCATGTCAAGAGTAGCGCAGCACTGGAAGTTGTTTCGGGGTTTCCTATTTTGACTAAGTAGAAGACACTACATATGTTGTAGATACTTGGAATGAGTTTGCGAACTGAACCACAAAAGTCATAAAACTTTGTACTTAGACCAACTTATGGTTTAAGAGTAAAGTGTTGTTTTGACAACAAAAGGACCTGGAGCTTATAAAGAGAAGCAAATGATGGGCCCTGACTTTGTAAAATTGACTATGAGTCATTATATCCGCCATAGTATCCTTGTATGAATATCAAGTATGTGACTTGGTAGTCCTTTCGATATGAATGATACCTAACGATAGCAAAAGGGTCTATATAGCGACAAAGACATAGATTTTTACATCCTTTCAAAGTTGTACTTATCGAAAAGTTGTTTTTGACAAAGTTCAAAATGTTGGATACTACAAGATTTTTATCTTCTGTAGTGATGCTTTAGTCTTTGCGGATAGTTCTAGCAAAAGTTACATACTATGATATGTGAGTTGAATAAAAAAAACCAACTCTCCTCTCGAGGCAATTTGATCGATAATGTGTACTTGACACAGTCTGAGAGTTTTGTAGAATTCAAAAGGTTGTTGGAAAGGTTGAAGTGAGCATAACGAAGTAGGAATCTTTACCTTAATGAAGTTATCAAAAGAGTTTGATTCCATCATGAACGATAAAGATGCTTGTAAAGTTACAAGAAATTAAATGGGAGCGCTATGACATATTTCCAATGCTTTATGTAGATGACATATGGTTGATTGGAAAATATGTATTTTAAATTAACACGGTTAAGATTTTTATATTGATGAAAGGCTTAGAAGATATTGGGCATCGATATCCATAAGAGGTGGATTAAAACGCCTAATATGGTTGAGCCAAATTACATAGATGAAATATTGAAGTAAGTCAGTATCAAAATGAAAAAAAGGAGTTCTTGTCACATGGAAAATAATTGAGCAAGATTCAAGTGTTTTGACACATGGTGAGCATCACTGAAATTGAGATTTCAAGTCATGTTTTCATGCTATGTACACAACCAGATGAGTCCTATGCTATAAAATGTTATAGCAGGATAATTCATATGATGATTAGACAACAGTGGGAGAGATCCTTATGTCATTTTAGAAAAGCTAAGGATGTGTTTTCCTATATAGTAATGACAAACTATTTTTTGTAATATGTTACAGTAATAGTCTTGTCATATATTCAAATAAATTTATCTCAATTAAAATATGTGATGAAGGGTAGCACAATAGGCTGGAAGAAAGTTCCATGCTGGATTTGAAAGAGTTTCAAAATTGAAGTATTGTAACGGATACTACAAAGGCTAAAGTATATCGTTGTATTGACAACAAATAATAAGAGTATTTTGTGTCAAGGAGTTCTTTATTGAACTTGGTGAATTTCCAAGAATGCTAACACTATCAAGCTACATTTTCACAATGTTAGTAACATTGGTTCAAGCTGAGGAATTAAGGTTTCACCGGTTGACCAAATATATACAAAGCCATCTCATTAGAGAATAAGTGATGCGTGTAGATGCAAAGAACATGCAAATACAATAGGACCTGAATAGTTCAGATCTTTTTGATGATGTTTACCACATGTGAAGCATGGTAATAACACTGGAACACCAAATGTGTTAAGTGCTTACAGACTAGATTATTGACTCTAGTGCAAGTGGGAGACTGGAGGGAATATGCCCGAGAGGCAATAATAAAGTGGTTATTATCTTATTCCTTGTTTATGATTCATGTTTATTTCTCATGCTAGAATTGTATTAACCGGAAACGTTGATACATGTGTGTTTAATAACCAAACAATGGTTCCTAGTAAAGCATATCTTTTAACTAGCTCGTTGATTAATAGATGATCAAGGTTTCGTGATCATGAACATTGGATGTTGTTAATACGGGGTCATGTCATTGGAGAATGATGTGATGAACATAGACCCAATATCAAGATAACAATACGATCAAGTCATTTAGTTTATATTGTTATATCTTGCATACGAAGTAACTTATTCCTTAGACCATGAGATCATGCCAATCACTGGTACCGGAAGGGTGCTTTAATGTCATCAAACTTCACACCGTAACAGGGTGACTATAAAAGTGTCGTTAGGTATTCGGAAAGCATTAGTTGAGGATCATGGATCAAGAGTGGGATTTATCCATCCAAAATGACGGAGAGATATACTTTGGGCCCTCTCAGTGATATCACATCGACACCGCTTGCGAGCACGTGATATGATCACAAGGATATCATTTCACAGAAAGAGAAAAGAGTACCTGTCAGGTAACGAGATTAAACAAGGTATGGTTGATACCAATGATCGAATCTCGGAGAAGTAAAATATCGCGAGACAAAGGGAATAGTTCACGATGTTTATGGCTCAGATGATCACTAGATTCATCGTTGAATGTGTAGGAGTCATTACGGATCTCCAGGTCCCGCTATTGACTATTGATCGGAGAGGTGTCTCGATCATGTCTACATTATTCACGTACCGTAGGGTGACACACTTAAGATTTGATGACGCGATTGAGTGGATACGGAATATCGGAGAAAAATTTGGACAACACCGAAATTGTTTCGGGGAATATTGAAATAGTCACCGGAATTGTTTCAGTGAATATTGAAATAGTTCAAGGTGGTATATCTTAATGTTTGATTAACAAATAGTTCAAGGGGTAAGTGTTAATATTTGTTAATAGGATTAATAAATATTAAATAAAGAAATAAAATTGTTTTATTTATTTAAGAAAACCCTTGAAATTTTGAGTGGGAATTGATGAGAGAATGAGTGGGTTGAGTGGAGAATCCACCCACATGATGAGGGGAGAGGTGGAGGCACCAAAAATTCGTGGCTGCCTCCCCCTCCTATATAAAGAGGGGTTGGACCTCTCTCTCTCCACACACAACTTGGTGTCATCTCCATCTCCATCCTCCCGCTGATCCACCTCATGTTCATGCGCTTGGCGAAGCCCTGAACGAAGTTTTCTCCACCACACCACGCCGTCGTGCTGCTGGTTTCTGAGGGATCCTCTACTTCTGCTGCCCCGCTGGATCGAGGGAACGGAGGTCATCATCGAGCTGTACGTGTGATCGAGTGCGGAAGTGCTGCCGGATTGCAGCGCTCATCTTCGCGATCTTGAGATCGATGTGAGTACGACTACATCACCAACGATATTTGATCTCGTAACTCTTTGTGTCTTCGATGGTATGTTCTCCTTAAGACTCTCTTTCTCCCCGTTGCTTACATCTCCAACATTAGATCTTGGCCCTTAGGGTGTCTATGGCGTAGGAATATTTTTGTTTTCTATGCAACAAACCCTTCACATAGATGAAGTTGGATAACGGTCTATGAATCATGTTGTAATGCCCACATCAATCACATAGTAATCATCATGTCATGGATATGCACTACGGTGCAGACTTTATACTGTCAATTTCCCAGCTGTAATTTGTTTACCCAACATGATATCTATCCGTTTTGGAGAGACACCACTAGTGAACTGTGGACCCCGGTCCATTTTTTACACTTATAATACAACCACTGCAATCACTATTTTTGTACTTTTACTACTATTTTCCGACTGCCATGACTGTTCTCTTTTCATCTACTACAAACAAGTATGTTTTTCCACACCATACGTTTAACCATTTGTTTTCAGCAAAACCGGTGAGATTGACAACCTCGCCGCTTCGTTGGGGCAAAGTGATTTTATTGTGTTGTGTAGGTTCCACGTTGCTGCAAACCGGTAGTGCGCCCTGCCAACATCAGCTGACAAAAACCTTCGGAAGTGATTTCTTTCTTCTACTGGTCGATTCAACCTTGGTTTCTTTCCGAGGGAAATTTGTTGTTGTGCTCTTCATACCTTCCTCTTAGGGTTCCCAACGAGTGCAAGACCTGCACCATCACCACTGGGACTGGCATGCAGTGAGGCCGGGGTGGAGGCCGGTTGGCTTTGTTGGGGTCATAGCCTGAGGCATGAAGGGAGGCCGGCCTGGACGGCCTCGTGGACCGGGCAACCTGGCTCCCGCCTCCTTCTTCCTCTTCTTCTTCCTTCTCGATGTCTTCTTCTCATACTTATTCCATAGCTTCTTGGGCATCATCTTGGGCACGTTCTTGAGCATATTGGGCATCATCTTGGGTATCCATGGTGGGATCAAACCTAAGCATGCATAGGGTGGTTCCATGAGGTAGCGCACCATTCACCAAGACACTAAAGGAATATAGAGATAAGTGTGAGTTCACCTTGTGAAAGCGCATGGTTCCCCCATATGTGGTTTTGGTAATTAATGACAATCCTTTATGGACTAATGTTTGCATTGAGTTATCCTTGTAGATCTTGTCCATAGGAAATAATGGAGTTCATGTGTTGAACTCTATTAGCTTCCTTGATGGCCATTGTTATTCTCATGGATTTATATGAAGAATGGTCATGGTTTGAGTTGAGCTTATTGCTAGTATGTCTTGAAGAAAAGGATTAGGTGATCTTTCATTATCATCTTCAAGACATCATCTTTAGAAGTGAAAAGCAAAGATACAAGGTTGATCAAGCAAGCGATCAACACACGAAGCTACAAGTTGTACCAAGTGGGATTGTGTATCCCATGGTATGGTAAGCATTTGTCAAATATAGCGTTGTGAACTAACCCATGATATGTGTGTGTCGCATCTCTATGTGTGGTTAGGTATCTTTCCATGGGCATGAACCAAAAGGAAGATTTCATATAGCCCATGGTCTATGTCGTCGTCAAGCGGTGTTTGTTATCTAGCTTGACGTGGAAGCTCAAGTGAAGCATCTAGAAGATATCCTATGCTTGATGCTTGCCACCCTTTTGGAGATTGTGGCCTTGTGAAGATTTGCCGAAGGGTCTCTCCCATAATGGTGTATGGGGGAGCTAGTCTCTCCCATAATGGTGTATGGGGGAGCAACTTGCAAGTCTTCATCAAGCGGAGTTTGTGCTAGCAAGCGCAATCAAGAAAGAAGATCCTACTTGAGAGAGTCAAGATAGTCATCATCTAGCTCAAGTGGAATGCTCAAGGCAAAGGTATAATCTTGATAGGTTTTCTATTTTACCGGTCTCGTGTCTTTGGGAGACCGGGTTATAGGCTAGATAGTCGTACTATCAAGAGGGGCTCTCAAGTGAGTAACTCGATCGAATCATTATGGAGAGCTCAAACCTTTGCATACTTTGCATATCATCTTTCTTGGTTCTTATTTGGCATTTGTCTCCTTTGGGTTTTAGTGCTTGTCGTGATCTTCATGACAAGCCTTGGTTTCTCGAAAACGGATTTCGTAAGAAAAACTTGTTGCGTTTTCGGTGGAGAAAATATCCGGTTCAGCTTTGAGAATGTTTCCACACCTTCCATGTGTGGTAACTTCTCCATTCATTTTTATTTGGATACTCCTTGCTGTTATCTTTCCAACCCAATTGGATTCACCTCTTTCGAAGTTCATCCGCAAAAGTTATGTTCGTCTCGGTGATGGAGGTTTTACCGGTTGTTCCTTTTAGAGAGGTTAAACCTTTCTACATTTGGTTTTAGTTTCCATTGTTGGGCAGTGATGTTTCTCTGCATGATCTTGTAGAGTTTTTCATTGCGAACTCAACGAGCCAAAGATCATCGAAAACGGAGTCCGGACGAAAAAGTTATGAGTGTTTTAGTATTGGTGTCTCTGCAGTTTTCGCCAGTCCGGAGTCTCCGGACTTAGGGCCGGAATCTCCGGTAGTCCGGAGTCTCCGGTGTGCAGTCCGGAGTCTCCGGACCAAAAACTCCCCCAGGGGTTGCCCCCTTGGTGTCGGGTACTGTATAGGGTCCGGAGAGTGTCCGGAGACTCCGGTTCAGACCGGAGACTCCGGTCTTCACACCGGAGTCTCCGGTGTGAGTTTTTCCTGCAACGGCTCTTTTTCGTGGGGACCTATAAAAGGCCCCTTTCTTCCCCAAAGAGCTAGGTCTTCCAAGCACGAATTTTCCCCCTCTCTCTCCTCCATTGTTGACCTTGGAAAGCTTGCCCCTCTCTCAATTCCTCCCATGATTCTTGCATATCTTTGAGGGAAAAGAGAGAGGAGATCTAGATCTACATTTCCACCAATCCATCTTCCTTCTTAGTGAGGGAAACCTAGTAGATCTTGATCTTGGAGTTCTTGGTGTTTCTCCTCCTTTGTTCTTCCTCTCTTATTCCCCCATAAGCATTTGTTGCTTTGTTGGAATTTGAGAGTGAAGGATTTGAGCACTTGTGCTCTTGCCATTTGCATCGGTTGCATCGGTTTGCTCTCTCCACGAGGATTCGTGGAAGTGAAAGTTTGTGAGCTTGTTACTCTTGGGTCTTGGACCCTAGACGACTTGTGGTGTTCTTGGGAGCCTCCAATTGAGTTGTGGATGTGTGCCCCAAGATTGTGGTGACACCGAGAGCCTCCAATTGAGTTGTGGATGCGTGCCTCGGGTTTGAAGGTTGCCAATAGTGGAAGGTGAACTAGGCCTTTGTGGCGGGGTTCATCGGAGAATAGGGTGAGGCCTTTGTGGCGTTGAGTAGGCCTTCGTGGCGAGCTCACACCCCTCCAACGAGACGTACTCCCCTTTGTGGGAGGAACTCGGGAATACATCATCGTCTCCGTGTGCCTCGGTTATTTCTACCCGAGCTTTTTACTTATGCAATTTACATTGTGATAGCCTTCGAGCTTGAAGTTATACATCTTGCTATCACTTTGTTACTTGTCTTGCTTAGCATAAGTTGTTGGTGCATCTAGTTGTCCTTAGAATATTTAGGTTGTATGCTTGTTAATTTAAACACCTAGTTTATTTCCGCATTTAGCAAGCTTTAACCGGAAAAGTTTTAATCGCCTATTCACCCCCCCCTCTAGGCGACGTCGTTGTCCGTTCAATTGGTATCAGAGCCTCGTCTCTCTTTATTAGGCTTTACATCCTAGAGAGTACGATGTCGTTTAGAGAAATAGAACATGATCCCTCTTTTATATTCTATGGTAGAAACTATGATGCTTGGAAAATTCGTATTCTTAATTTTCTTGAGGACATGGGTCCAAAGTATGTTAAGAGAATTGTAGATATGGATTTTCCTCCTCCAAAGGATTCTCAAGATTTATCTTTAGAGGATGAGGAAAACTCTTATCTCGATACTCTTGTATCTAATGGTCTCTTGTGCATTTTGAGCGATGTAGTTATTAAATCAATCATGCCTTTTCGGAACGCTCATGAGCTATGGACAAAACTTCAAGATATATATGATGTGTCCAATATTATTGAGGATGATTGTTCTCCATCCACTTCCGGCCGTGATGAGTTCACATCTTTCTCCACTCCACCAACATGTGATTTTTCACAAGGTAATGATATGGTGAGTGGTGATAGAAATTGCATTGTGGATAGTGAATTTGCTATTGACTATACTTCATCTCTATCCCATTGCAATGATCTATCTTTGGACTTAATATCTTCTAGCACTCAAAATTCCATACATGCTAGTGTTGATAGTCCTTGCATATCATGTAATAGTTGTTTAGCTAATTCTCATGATGATATGCTTCCTATGTCTTGTTTTCATGAAAATAATGCTTCCATTTCCTCTATTACTTGTGTGGCTAACAATGTAGAGAAATCCCATTTTTTTGTGGAACAAGACATGGACCTTAATGGCTCTTCTAGTATATCTTCATCATCGCCATCCATTTCTCATATGTGCCTTATGGCTAGGGATTCAAAGGTATCACCACCTTTGGAACCCACTACATCTTGTGATGATGAGGATGAGGATATTTTTTATGGAGAGTTTGAGGACGAAGACTCTTTAATGGAGAAGGGTGAGTTGGTTCTTCTTGATCTCCCTAAAGGTAGTAAAGCTATCACTCCTTTTAGTGAAATATTGGCTTTTGCTATTTATAGCGCTAAAATAATTGAAACTAAAGGTGAGATTGAAAGAAGTGATGCCGATGAAAAGGCATCCCTCACTACGTCTCTTGAGGAAGAGTATGAGCTCCGAGTTACTCTTGAGGAGAAACTTGAATCTATCGAGGAGCTCTATAATGAACAAATAGCCTATCTCACTAAAGCACGTGACCATACCAAAGCTAAATATAAAGTGCTTAAAAATGAAAAGGTTCAATTTGTTGTTGGCAATGCTAATCTAATTGAGGAAAACTCTAGGTTAAACAATGAGCTTGCCAAGTTATCTTCTTCTATTTCTAATGATGCTTGTGCTACTAACTCCACATCTTGTGAAGCATCTTTGTTGAAGGAGAATGTTGAGCTAAGGGCTCAACTTGAGTTGATGTCTAGCAAGTGTGGGAAGTTGGAAGAAAGCCATGAAAAGCTATCTAGCTCTCATGAGGATCTTCTAGCATCCCATACTAAGCTAAAATTAGCTCTTGAGGCTATCACTACAAAGGTAACATCTTGTGAGCCTCATGTGGATACTAGCACAATATCTTCTAATAATGCTATATTGACTTGTGCTCGTATTAGTAATTCATCCTCCCATAATGTTTCTACATCTTGTGATGAATTGCTTTCCTTGCCTTGTTGCTCTAACAATGAAGCATCTACTTCCTCTAGCTATTGTGTTGATTCTAACCATGTAGAGGAAATTAAAGAGCTCAAGGCCCAAGTCACTTCTTTGAAGAAAGACTTGGAAAAGTGTCATGAAGGGAGTTCCACACTTGACAAGATGTTGAGAGTGCGAAGACTTCCCAATGACAAGAGTGGACTTGGATTCAACTCCAATCTCAAGAACAAGTCCATTTTTGACAAGAAGAAGGGCCAAGAACAAGTCAAAGATCCGGCCAAGATTATTTGCTTCAAGTGCAAGATTGAAGGGCACCATGTTAGATCTTGCCCTTTGAAGAAGAAGCCTCTTAGTGAGAAGCAACTAGAGAAGAGGCCTCTTGTTCAATCTCATGCTCAACCACGAGTTGAACAACGGCCACCTCCTAAGAAGACTCAAGCCAATGCTCCTCTTGTTGAGAAGCCTATTGAGAAGAAAGAAAAGAGTCGATGTTGCTACCTTTGTCGCAAGAAGGGACACTTTGCTTCTTCATGCACTAATGGTACATTATCCAACCCTATCCTTGTTGATAATGCTTATTCCATTAGGACGGATAATGTGGGCAATGTGTTTGCCAAATATGTTGGTGCTCCAAGTGGTGTCAAGAAAAGAACCATTTGGGTTGCCAAACCTATTGTGACTAACCTCTTAGGACCCAACTTTGTTGGGGACCAACAAGCTCAAAATTGATCAATAGGTGGTGTTGGAGGGCATTGGAGACTTGGCTAATTCATGAAGAATTAAGGGATCTTCATCAATTTTATTTCCTCAAGCCAAGTCACTTGGATTATATATATCTCTTACCCAATGTTCCTCCAAGCGGTAACTTGTATTTAAATCATATATTCATTGAAAGTTGCTTGCTCCCTTGCATATGTTAGTTTTGTTTCTAGCATGTGTTTGTATATATTGTGCTTCCTACTTACCTATCTTGGGTAATCTAGTTATGTTTGTTGGTTTGCACTCCATGTACTTGTGTTCTTTGTGTTGAGCCTTCATTGCTTTCATTGCTTATCTTAGTTGGCTCTTTGGGAGATTAATGGACTATCCCATTTTGGGGGAGTAATATGCTTTGCACTTTACTATCCTAAAATGTGTGTACATGAGGAATACCACTTAGTGTTGATATATCAATATTATCTATTCTCTATGTGGTATGTCATTCTCATGAGAAATTCATTTCTAAATGTCCATTAACTTTCTCTAGTTGGATTTATTTTTGCCTCTTGTTGTTTTCAATGGATTATCACATTATGGGGGAGTAATAAGCTATGTGCATATTACAATCCTAGAAAATGTGAACATGTGAGGTATTGTCACCTAGAGTTGATATTATTATTTATCTTGTTCCTATGTGGCATGTTGCTCAAACAAGTTCCATATTTGCTTAAAATATCTTGTGTCTCTCTTCTTTGGTATCTTGTTTATTAGAGAGTTTCTTGTTGCCTTGCTTTTTCGTTTTTTAATTCAAGCCTTCAAGAATCTCTATCTAAGCATGTTTTTTTTTATTCCTATCTTTTACCACATGCTTATGTTTTGTGAATATGATTGTGAACAAATCTACCACCGAGAAATATCTCCATACATCTCTTGTCTTTGACAAGTTATAATAATTTGTGGTAAAGTTTATTGATCATATTTACTTTGGCCATTGCTCTAAAATTTACCTTATTTCTTGCCAAGGATTTGTTTGGTTCAAACTCCTTTGTGTCTTCCTTGGTCTACTCAAAATTTGTTTTATGCTTTCTTGAGTTAGGAAAAGCAATGATACCATACTTGTGCGCTTGTGTTCAAAGTCATACTTCTTTGGGTTGCACTATTCTTGGGGAAGCTATCCTACATTGAGTAGATCACCATTCTTTAAATTGGTATTGCATCTAATTGATTTTATTTAAACATGACTAGTGTTTGAATAATATATATGGAGAGTAATGATTCCATTGTGTGCATTTTGTATTCAAATGCAAGATCATAAATAATGCACTATTATTGGAAGAACTATCCTATATGCGTTCGAACACTTGTTTTCTTTAAATTTGTTTGTTTTCCCAATGACTTGTCTCTTTGGAAGACAAACACTTTTCGTCTTGGTACTTTGTGTGCTATCATGAAAAGTGTAGAGGGTTTGTTCACTCTTTTATATTTTTTTGGTATCCTCTCTATGTTGGTTTCCTCAATCATGTGTTGATTTGGGTCGTGATATTTTTTGGACAATTCTCTTTCTTTTCACTCTTGTGAGTGGCTTCTTGGTTTAATTAGTTCTTTGTCCAATTTGTATCTTGTTTTGGTTCTTGAAAGCTTTGTGCATGCATATTTACTATGTATATTTTTTGGCATGCTTACTTTCGTTGATCCAATATATAGGATAAACTCCATCTAATCCTAAGTGGCTAAGATGTGCACATTAATATGCACACATTTATGTTGAGTTTGTCCTATGTATTGTAGTTGTTCTAACTACTTCGGACCCAATGAGTTTGGGTACCATTTTGTACTTGAATTTTGTTTTTAGGTACAATGGAGATACATTGGTTGTTTGCTCCATTCATAAGGAAGGTGTTCTCACCATGGTATTATAGGAGTCAAGCTACGATGATTATCAAACTCGCATCCTCTTCATCACCAATGTCATCTCGGTAACAAGTATCTATCTCATGCATACATTTCTAGCTTTCAACCTTGTGTAGGTTGCTACTTTGCATGATTTCCCTTTTTTGCATTTCTTTTGGTTCTTACAAATGTCTTTTCAAAAACATCTTTATTGCAACCATGAGTAAGCCGGGATGATTACATACTAATGGGGTATTTATAATTATTTTATGATTCACCAATCCCAAGTATATTAATCTAGCAACTTCTACTTGAAGTCTCTCATATGCAATATTGATGAATTCTCAAAAACCATTTGAATCTTTTCTGATATGCGTTACCTTTCTCGAAGCATTCCAACTATCACTTTTCCCTTGTGATATTTGTGATGCTTTGATGAGTTTTGGTTGTTCATTTATATCCCTTTAAGATAAAATTAAGCTTAGTGCTTTGCTTTCAAGCAAAAATCTTATTGGTATATTAATGAATCTATCTTGGATATCATGTTCTTCACTTTTGTACCTATTTTGTGTGTGCATGTTTCTTTGTGGATATATATCTTTGTGATTGTTGTCCACTTAGAAACTTATACACACGATAATAGTTACATCTTTAATTGATATTCTATTTCTTTAGTGACCACTTTTTATTGCTTTATATTCCTTGGTGGTTCCTAAAAGGCACAAGCTTTGCTTTTGTTTTGGTATTCCTTTTGCATCTTAACAAGCTTGTGGACCTATGTGTTTTATCATTTGATGGTTTGTGTGTATGGGAAAGACATGATATGCACTATGTGCCTCTTATATTGAAAGACTATGTTGATGATTCTATCATCCTATTGGTCTCCTAAAAATGTTTTTCCTTGTCACACGCATCTATTTCGGTTGAGTAAGTCTTTATTTGTCACTTCTTGATCTTCATTGCTCAACTTTTATTTGTTTGCAAGTTGCTTTGCTTCATTTCCAATCTATTCTATTGCACTTATTTGTGTTCAAAATTATCTAGAAGGGAGTAATGATTCCATGTTATGCACATTATATAGTAATTCAAATCTAACATTGTGCATGTACCTTGGGGAGTTCCCTCTTGATTTTCTAGAACACTTGGTTGATCTTATCAAATTATTGATTTTGGTCAATCGTTTTTTTTTGGATCCTTTGGTTGGTTGCTTCTTTGTGAAAGTATCCTTCAATTTGACTTTTCTTGTAAATCTTTGGATCCTCAATATAGTTTGATCTCCCTCCATCTATTCATAGTTGGAGATATGCACTTGATTTCACTCATATCAAGAGGAATGCATACACTATGGGGGAGCTCTTACTATATTGGCCTTCTAATCTTTTTTCCCATTTCGGCAATGGATGCCAATGGGGGAGAAGTTTAGAGGGTTTAAGGGAATTTGGTTTATGCTTTAGTTCTTAAGCATTTGCCTTTCCATGCTATTGCATCCTTGCTCTTATTTTAGCATGTTTGCTTTATTCATCATATAAACCCTCGTAAAAAGGGATTGTCATCAATTACCAAAATGGGGGAGATTGAAAGCGCATGGTTCCCCCATATGTGGTTTTGGTAATTAATGACAATCCTTTATGGACTAATGTTTGCATTGAGTTATCCTTGTAGATCTTGTCCATAGGAAATAATGGAGTTCATGTGTTGAACTCTATTAGCTTCCTTGATGGCCATTGTTATTCTCATGGATTTATATGAAGAATGGTCATGGTTTGAGTTGAGCTTATTGCTAGTATGTCTTGAAGAAAAGGATTAGGTGATCTTTCATTATCATCTTCAAGACATCATCTTTAGAAGTGAAAAGCAAAGATACAAGGTTGATCAAGCAAGCGATCAACACACGAAGCTACAAGTTGTACCAAGTGGGATTGTGTATCCCATGGTATGGTAAGCATTTGTCAAATATAGCGTTGTGAACTAACCCATGATATGTGTGTGTCGCATCTCTATGTGTGGTTAGGTATCTTTCCATGGGCATGAACCAAAAGGAAGATTTCATATAGCCCATGGTCTATGTCGTCGTCAAGCGGTGTTTGTTATCTAGCTTGACGTGGAAGCTCAAGTGAAGCATCTAGAAGATATCCTATGCTTGATGCTTGCCACCCTTTTGGAGATTGTGGCCTTGTGAAGATTTGCCGAAGGGTCTCTCCCATAATGGTGTATGGGGGAGCTAGTCTCTCCCATAATGGTGTATGGGGGAGCAACTTGCAAGTCTTCATCAAGCGGAGTTTGTGCTAGCAAGCGCAATCAAGAAAGAAGATCCTACTTGAGAGAGTCAAGATAGTCATCATCTAGCTCAAGTGGAATGCTCAAGGCAAAGGTATAATCTTGATAGGTTTTCTATTTTACCGGTCTCGTGTCTTTGGGAGACCGGGTTATAGGCTAGATAGTCGTACTATCAAGAGGGGCTCTCAAGTGAGTAACTCGATCGAATCATTATGGAGAGCTCAAACCTTTGCATACTTTGCATATCATCTTTCTTGGTTCTTATTTGGCATTTGTCTCCTTTGGGTTTTAGTGCTTGTCGTGATCTTCATGACAAGCCTTGGTTTCTCGAAAACGGATTTCGTAAGAAAAACTTGTTGCGTTTTCGGTGGAGAAAATATCCGGTTCAGCTTTGAGAATGTTTCCACACCTTCCATGTGTGGTAACTTCTCCATTCATTTTTATTTGGATACTCCTTGCTGTTATCTTTCCAACCCAATTGGATTCACCTCTTTCGAAGTTCATCCGCAAAAGTTATGTTCGTCTCGGTGATGGAGGTTTTACCGGTTGTTCCTTTTAGAGAGGTTAAACCTTTCTACATTTGGTTTTAGTTTCCATTGTTGGGCAGTGATGTTTCTCTGCATGATCTTGTAGAGTTTTTCATTGCGAACTCAACGAGCCAAAGATCATCGAAAACGGAGTCCGGACGAAAAAGTTATGAGTGTTTTAGTATTGGTGTCTCTGCAGTTTTCGCCAGTCCGGAGTCTCCGGACTTAGGGCCGGAATCTCCGGTAGTCCGGAGTCTCCGGTGTGCAGTCCGGAGTCTCCGGACCAAAAACTCCCCCAGGGGTTGCCCCCTTGGTGTCGGGTACTGTATAGGGTCCGGAGAGTGTCCGGAGACTCCGGTTCAGACCGGAGACTCCGGTCTTCACACCGGAGTCTCCGGTGTGAGTTTTTCCTGCAACGGCTCTTTTTCGTGGTGACCTATAAAAGGCCCCTTTCTTCCCCAAAGAGCTAGGTCTTCCAAGCACGAATTTTCCCCCTCTCTCTCCTCCATTGTTGACCTTGGAAAGCTTGCCCCTCTCTCAATTCCTCCCATGATTCTTGCATATCTTTGAGGGAAAAGAGAGAGGAGATCTAGATCTACATTTCCACCAATCCATCTTCCTTCTTAGTGAGGGAAACCTAGTAGATCTTGATCTTGGAGTTCTTGGTGTTTCTCCTCCTTTGTTCTTCCTCTCTTATTCCCCCATAAGCATTTGTTGCTTTGTTGGAATTTGAGAGTGAAGGATTTGAGCACTTGTGCTCTTGCCATTTGCATCGGTTGCATCGGTTTGCTCTCTCCACGAGGATTCGTGGAAGTGAAAGTTTGTGAGCTTGTTACTCTTGGGTCTTGGACCCTAGACGACTTGTGGTGTTCTTGGGAGCCTCCAATTGAGTTGTGGATGTGTGCCCCAAGATTGTGGTGACACCGAGAGCCTCCAATTGAGTTGTGGATGCGTGCCTCGGGTTTGAAGGTTGCCAATAGTGGAAGGTGAACTAGGCCTTTGTGGCGGGGTTCATCGGAGAATAGGGTGAGGCCTTTGTGGCGTTGAGTAGGCCTTCGTGGCGAGCTCACACCCCTCCAACGAGACGTACTCCCCTTTGTGGGAGGAACTCGGGAATACATCATCGTCTCCGTGTGCCTCGGTTATTTCTACCCGAGCTTTTTACTTATGCAATTTACATTGTGATAGCCTTCGAGCTTGAAGTTATACATCTTGCTATCACTTTGTTACTTGTCTTGCTTAGCATAAGTTGTTGGTGCATCTAGTTGTCCTTAGAATATTTAGGTTGTATGCTTGTTAATTTAAACACCTAGTTTATTTCCGCATTTAGCAAGCTTTAACCGGAAAAGTTTTAATCGCCTATTCACCCCCCCCTCTAGGCGACGTCGTTGTCCGTTCACCTTGTCTAGTATCGGTGTAGGGCTTGGTGGAATGGGGTGTGCTGCATTAAGTATCATGAACCTTATAAGGATAACATTAAAGAGAAACAATTCTCTAGTAGTGAAATACTTGTTAACACTGTTGATCGTCTTTTACATGCTATTAACTTTGAGAAGCCACATTTTCCTGTTAGAGTAAAATAACTTTCTTTTGTCAATGGTATTGTGAAAAAAAGTTGTAAGAAAGTTATTGGACCTGAAGATCAAATAATTGTGGAACCTACGGTTTCCATGGTTAAAGATCTTGTTGCCAAAAAAATTGATGGTCGTGATATATATTTCCGTGAGGCTGTCTCTAACCTAGTGGCACATAATAAACATCGTAGACCTGTTGTTGGCACACCGATTGTTTCTGCCAAAATAGGTGAACATAATTATTATGGACTTTGTGATTTGGGATCAAGTGCAAGTGCCACTAACATTTTGCGACATAAGTCTAAGGTCACTAACTTGTTTAGCATGTGAAGACACCTATGATTGGTCTTTGAGGAAATGTTGGGTAGGTTCTTATTGGAGAAAACAAGGAGTGATGCGGAAAAATGATGCAACAACTATAGTGATCACTCCACTTGGATTTCTTCTTCTTCGCTATCTCTGGATGAGTATTATTCTTGTTCTTCCTTCACTTCCTTCGGTTTATTTTGTTTGTGGTGAAGTATATGTCCTTTCTCTAAATTCTTAAATGATCTTCCATGTTCTGCTCCTTGTTGACTAGAAGAACTTCATGGTAAGTGCCCTCTAGTACTTTAGGGACTTAGTCTTCTATAGAAGATACAAATTTTTGAGAGGTAGATATAAGATATGGGTACTAGAGTTTAAGGTTCACTAGTTAGTCTAGTATGTGATTAACGCACACTAATATATTAGTCTTAGATCCAAAATGGCCACAATAACAATTGTAAAAAGATAAAAACAAAATCCATGGCGTGATCAAATGGGTGTAGATCACTATGATGGTTTTTAGGCCAAACTTACATATAAATGATTCAAGGGTTCCTAAATGGTTTAGGTATTGATGTCTCTGGTCCAAGGTTATTATTGGGAGCATATTTGCAAAAGGAACCATATATAAATTATTTGTAGAATTAAATCTATGTAAAATATATTCAAATGGATAACTTAAATATAAATTCAATTTTAATTTGTTCAAAAATTATTTTGGGACATAGTATATGAAAGTACACATCTTAAGGTTTCCAAATATATTTTATTTGCAATTTTGGATTTGTAGAATTTGAATTATGCCAAAATTCATCCAAATGGCTCTTTTTAATTTGGACAAATTTAAAATATTCAAATTTGAATTTGAGTAGTGCTAAAAGTTTCTCCATGTCAACGACTTTTCAAAAAGTCCAAGATTTCTAAATTTGGCCTTATGGTTAAAAAATTATGAATATTCTAAGTTGTAGGGGCCTTTCTGCAATTTTTCCCAATGAAATCTAGCCAGGAAAATAATAGAAAAATGGATTTACACTCAGCGGCTCCTAATTGTCTTGATGTGCTCACTAAGCACTAACAGTGCGCTGCGTGGTGCTGACTATGCGCTTCCATGTGGCGCTACGCTACTGGACGATACCTCTTCGGTAAGTTATCTATTCTGAGCCGCTCGATTAAGATCCAAGGGCTGGGGAGGACTAGGGTTACCTCGCCGATGGGAGGTAGCCGGAGATAGAAGACGCGGAGGCCCTTATGTAACATCCCAAGTATGGAAAAACTCCCTTTAGAATGTTTGTTTCTTGTTTTATTATTGCTTTGCATCATGTCATCGTAGTCATTGCTTTTTGTTTGCATTTGTTTTGCATTTGATTTCATTTGTTTCCATTTGTTTTCTTATGAATTCCAAACAAAAATTCAAATGATTGTCCATACTTGTTATGTTACATGTTTCAAATAAAAACTACAAAATAAACAAACAATTTGTTCCACTAAAATTGGAATCAAAAACTTTAATTTGGCTTAAGTGGCATTTATTCTTTTGATACCACAATTGTTCAATTCATTTGATTTATTCCAAACAACAACACAATTTCAGAAATATGAAAAGCAAAAGTTTGCACTTGGTGCTGTTATAAAAACTAAGCTATACAAAATTTTTGCCCTAAAATTTTAGCAACTAAAGCTATGTTTTTCTCTCCTTTTTCCAAATCTGCAAAAAAAATAAACAGAAAAAAAAGAATAAAAGAAAGGAGAGGGGGGAAAGGGCAGTCAGCCCATTTGGGCCAGCCCAACTGCCCCAAGGCCTGATACCCCTCGTTCTCTTCTACCTCCGTACGGCAGGCAGATGCCATTGCCCACGTCGACATGTGCAGGATCAGACGGCGATCCGAGCTCCACCTCCCCTATAACCTAGCCTCGAGCAGCTCCCCCGTGCCCTAATTTCTTTCTCCTTCCTCCTTCTCCCTCGAGCGCCGTTCTTCCTCCTCTATTCCTCTCTCTCTGCTCCGCCCTCTCCTCTCTGTAACCGAAACCATCACCGCCGCCGCCTTCCCTCCGGCGATCGCCGCCGCCACGGTGCCCTCCCGGCCGTGTTAGGGCCAGGAACGGAACCGCCAAGACCCCCTCTTCCTCGTAGTCTCCTCGTTTTCCTCCGGGAGCGAGGGAATCGCCGGCGCCAACCTCGAGTTCGCCACCGTCGCCCCCTCCCTGCACCGACCGACTCCCTCTGTTCCTCACCGAGGTGAGCGTCGCCCTCCTCTTCCCCTTCCTCCCTCTCCTCCGTTCCCTCACCACGCAGCAGCACCGACCACCGCCGCGAACACGAGTACACGCGCGGACAGCGCCACCGCGAGCCTTCCATCGCCGGCGACCTCCCCTCGATCGTTTGCTTCTGTCGCTGTATGTTCAGATTCGTCAGGCTAATAACTGACGGAAAGCACACCTCAAAAACCTCCGCACACCTACCCTATCAAAAGCGCTCAGTTACCGCAGTGGCCAGCGCGCAGTGCACACAACCGCGGGGTCGCGGGTTCGACTCCCACCCCCCCCCCCCCCCCGCGCGTTAGCAACACATATTTTTGTTTTTTTTTCAGACCCAGCACAACACCCTAATTTCGCACACAAGTCCTTGTATATTTCTTCTAGGTCCCTGCAGTTTTTTTTCTAAGTCCCTATCTGTGGAATAAAATGGCAGATTAATAACCAAACTTTAAAAATGCCTAACTAATTAATTACAACTCCAAATTTAACATTTTAAATATGTTTTCCATACCAAATTTAATACTCTACCTATTTAAGTCAATTGTTTTCTGTTTTGAGCATTGCAAATGTTTTCAAATTTCAAATTCAAACTATTCTTTTCACATTTGCTTAATTCCATAACTAATTCAATATTAATTCAAATAACACAAATAAAATATGTTTTCCATGTCAAATTAAACCACCTAACCAAATATAAATTTGTTTCATGATTTGAATAATTAAAAATGCTTAAATAATTTAAACCTTGTTTAATTCATTTAAATTTGCTAAATTCATAACTTGCTCAAATTAAATTATTTTTGAACATATAAAATATGTTTTCAAACCAGAAAAACATAATATTTTCAAATATGGATTTTGTTTAATGTTTTGAACAAATAAAAATTCAAATAATATTCATACTTAATTTAAATCCATTTAAATCATGTTTAAACTTGTTTAATTCATAAGTAATTCATTCTAATTCCTATTTCAATAATTGAAACATGTATTCCACCTAACATGGTGTGTTCTATTCAAATATTAACCTTGTTATCTGTTTTGAACAATTAAACTTGATGAAAACAACAAATACTTGTGTAACTCCTTTAAGAAACCAAAGTTTCCCAACTTAATAAATAAAATCCTAAACTTGGTAAACCTTATTTCCCATTGATTCCATTGTTGTTATTTTTCTGTTTTCCTCATCCATGCATCATACTAATCTACTTTCACCTGTTGATTAGTTGTAAAACAATTATTTCAACCTTAATTCATGGACCTTTCCATATGCAATCCAATTGCATATGGGTCCATTTAATCATGTTATGTTACCATGTCAACTAGTTTATTTTGATGCATCAATTAAATGGTCATGCATCACCCCATGTTTGTGCATTATGCCATGTTATTGATTGTTTGTCTCTCTGCGTTGTTTGTTTGCTTCTTCTCGAATAGACGACGACGTTGAGACAGACGATACTTACGACACCCCTTCTGAGGACTTAGCTCAGTACCAGGCTGCTGAGCTTGCAGGCAAGTATTCACTCACATGAACCATCGTGTTCCTTTCAACATTGGATACCGATACTTTCCGTTGTCTATTCTGCTAGCCCTATGAATCGTTGCTTCTGTTCGATCCTATCACATGTTATCCTTTAAACCTGATATTGCCTCACCTCCACTCCTATAACCCCGTTGCTTGCGCCCGTGTCTTACTAGCATGCTTAGGGTTGTTTTTGCTCGAGTCTGCTGTCCGTTACTTTCTGTTATCATATGTTACTTATGTTCTGGGGCTCGATGTTAAACAATCAACCTGTTAATGTTATGGGTAATAAAAATTTGCTGATAAGGCACCGGCAGGAGGCCCGGCGTGGTTTTGAGGCCTGCTAGTGTCGACCCTAATTAGGAAAAGGGTCTTGTCTACTGATCCATGATGAGCGTGCTCACCGCATCCGGGTGGTGGTATGGAACCCCCCTCGACTTTGATCTGATCCGCAGTTTGTCCGAAGAGCCACACTTAGTTCGGGTGTTCCATTTGGCTCATACGCATGAATGGGTCGCTCCCATGGTTACTGATGATGATGATGACGCACACATATAGGGCGAGGCCTGTATTGCCGGGGTGTTGCGTCCTGCGGGAGTTTTGCACACTTGCGCTGAGTATTCGGCTGCGTGGCTGGGACCTTATAGCTCCGTGGCTCTTAGGACAGGCTGTAGAGATGGTTCGAGTCGTGTCAAGCCAACCTGAGTTTTAGTTGGTGGCTTGAGTGTGTACGGGTACTGGAGCACACCCTGCAGGGATGAATCTTCTCGAGAAGCCGTGTTGTCCGCGGTTATGTGACGACTTGGTGAAAGTACTGGCTAACAAGTACTCAGACAACTTACACCTAACGATAATAACTTGACTAGTAATAGGTTTATTGACACAACAACCTGAACCATCATTAATCCAACCGTGTGAGTTATCCTCGGATTGCTTCTTTGGATAAGGGGCGAGATCCAGGATGGGTTTGTTTGGAGTTAGTTGTAGTTGGTTACGATACGCTACCTTATCTCCTCTCTGATAGCCGGAAGTTGTAGTATGTATCTGTAGTTGGTTAGTGCAGCCCGCTGCCGCATCTTTTGTATCACCCCTTCTCCCGTTGAACCCAAAGCATCTGTGCTTGGTGTTGACGGGTTACACTTTGGTGAATTGTGAGTCTTGCTTGCCAATACGTTTATGTACTGACCCCTTTGGGGCTGTGGTTTCCGCAGACTATGTTTCCGAGGATCCCCATGGTGGCTACTACGTGGAGTTCGACGAGGCTACTGACGAGTAGATAGCAGACCCGGGCAGGATCCGAGACTTCGTGGATGGGCTCCGTCTTTTCGTTTCCGGCTTCTTAAGCCTATTTGGATCTTGTCTGTACTCAGACCTGTTGAATGCTTCCGCTGTGATGTAATGATGTTATGTTGGGACATGTGTCCTCTGGATGGTTGTATTTGCTATCTCTGCTCTGGTGAGAGCTATTTGCAACTTATTTCCATCTTTTGTGTCTTAGAGATATGTTGTGCTATCATGCTGTTAAACACCGTTGACGTACCATGTGTGTATGGTATGAAGTACGTCAATGGTAGTATCCTGATTTCTATGGGATGGTTTACGTAGACGATGAACAGTAGGGGTTGGTTGTCACACATACGTGTGTTGGCCTACTCGTAAGAGATACGGGTGCCGGTAAGCCCCGTAATCCAATCATCTAGTGTTCAACGGAACTGCGAGTATCCTTTAGAAGTCCGGGTGCGACAAATGGTATCAGAGCCTGTCTGCCTGTAGGATCCCTTTTTACTGGTCGCAGTTGAGTCTAGAAACTATTTTGTAGCTATATAGGAAAAATGAAACGTGAGAGTAGGAATTCTGCCATTTTATTTCTTTCCCCACCCACCCTCCCTTTTCTGGTAAGGAAGTGCAACGTTGTTTTCTCTTTCTCATCTAAACTTTCAAGTTAGGTTTTCACGAATCCTGGTTTCTCTAGGATGGTTATATCTACTAGACCATAGGAATGGAGGTGGTTGTGACATGATTTATCATGTTGCGTACTCACGATTGAGAACGGAGGTGTGTAAGCCCCGGAAGCAGATCCTCTATTCCTTAAGCAGTAGATATTGATCCTTTAGAAGCCCGGATGGGTTTTCTCCGTAGTACCTCAGGTGTTTGTGGTCTCATGTTTCCCAGTTGTTGCTTCGATATCGTCCTTCACAAATCTTTCTCTTCCGTTGTAACAACTTATCTGTTGATCTGTTGTTAACCTCCATCCCTGTTCTATGCTGTCGACTTACCGTCTGAAGTAATCCTTTTAAGCACTTATATTGGATTTTGTTATCCGGTTAGTGTGTTAATCTTGGTATCCTCTTCAGGATGGAAAGTGGTGACGAAGAACCCACACTGCCACCCGAGGTGGGAAAAGTGCTGTCTCAGATGACACAAGTTATAAAGCAGATGCAGAAGAACCAAGACCTTGGGAGTAATGGCAACACCCGGGTGTCTATTCGGGAGTTCCTTGAGCTCAATCTGTGCACGTTTGATACCTCCTCCGAGCCATTGGATGCTGATGACTGGCTCCGTGAAATGAACCGTACTCTTATGGTAGCTCATGTGGCTGACGAGGACCGTGTTCCTTACGTGACCTACCTTGTCCGTGGACAATCCATGTCTTGGTGGGAGAATTTCCAAGAAATGAGAGGTCCTAGTGTGGCAATCACATGGGAGGATTTCAAGCAAGGCTTCGTGCGGCATCACATTCCCGATGGGCTCATGGAGAGAATGCGTGAGGAATTCTATTCTTTCACACAAGGCAGTTTGGACGTTCTCGAATACCAAAGGGAGTTCAATCGTCTGGCTCGCTACGCCGGAGATGAAATCTCCACGGAAGCGAGAAAGATGGCAAAGTTCCGCAGGGGTCTCAACCCGGAACTCAAGTATGCTCTCACCAATGTCAAGGCCAAGAATTTTGAGGACCTCATCAACATTGCTCTAAACAGTGGCGGCTCTAGGATTTGGTGGCTGGGTATTCATTCTAAAAAAAATTGCTCTAAATATAGTATATGAAGAAAACAGTAAGAAAAGTAGCAATTAATCAATATATCTTATGGATAGTTTTCCAATCAAAATAAGAATACATCAAATAGTTCAGTACCTTTTGATTGATAAATTGATAATCTTACAGTATAACTCTGCGGTCGCCTTTTTGGAAAAGATTGATGACATCCTCATCCTTTACTTGATTGAAGAATTCTCTCTCAACAAATGTAACCAAACAGTTGTTCAAGTACTCATCACCCATTTTGTTTCTTAGCTTATTCTTCACATAATTCATGGAAGAGAACACCCTTTCAACACTAGCTGTAGCTACTGGCAGAATCAATACCAACTTCAGAAGCTTGTAAACAACAGAATAATGTGCATGCTTGTTTGTCTCGACAAGTCTAACTGAAAGCTCACACATATTCTTCAAGTTTTGAAACCTTTCATCTCTACGCATATGGCTAACATACATGTCTAGTTGCCATGGAAGTCTTGCCAGTTCATCACTTGTGAAATCATTAGCATAAAACTTCGTAGCGAGTGTAACCAACTTCTCTTTATCATAAGCACCAAATAGATGAAGTGGACTGAATGATGCCATGCAAGAAAGTAGTTCTGTGTTTACCTCATCAAATCTGCCATTCAGCTCACTAAGTTGCCTATCAATGACACTCACAAACATATCAACTTTGAAACGATGGAAATTCTTTGTACCATTATAGAAACCCCTTCTAGGTCGACCAACAGGATAGTAAGAACCCTCCATGTCAACAACTTTGATTTGATACTTTGTACAAAAAGATGTGACCTTATGAAGAAAATCATCCCATCCAGGATCAGTCCTCAAAGCCGTCAAGAGAAACTTCGTGGTATCAAGAACCTCAATAGCATGAACAATATCTCCGTCTTGCATCTGTAAAGCTCTGCTCAAGTCATCTGTATATCCAAATATTTCTTGCATTAAATGTGCCATGAAAACAAACTCAAATGATCGAAATGAAGTTAACATGGTTAGAGCCGCTTGAGCCTCCATGCTGTGATACTCTTTTCCAATCTTGACAAGGACTCGTCGTATTGCACCATACATAGAGATGACACGGTTCACAGTTTTGAAGTGAGAGCCCCAACGTGTATCACATGGCCTTCCCAATCCCATTTCCTGATTCAACCCACTCCCTGTTTCCACTTCTTCCAATTCCAGTGCATCTATGAGCTCCTCAACCTGAGCTATCCGAAGCATTCTCATCTTTTTACAAGACATGCCAAGAACATTTAACAAATTTGTAAGCTGTTGGAAGAACCAAGTACAAAAACCACTCTCTTTAGCTACAGCAACAAGAGTTAACTGTAGTTGGTGGGCAAAACAATGAACATAGTATGCAGAAGGAGACTCATCCATGATTATTTTTTTCAGTCCATTAGCATTACCTTTCATGTTACTAGCTCCATCATATCCTTGCCCACGCTCATCGTGTCCTCTAAATGCCAACCCTTGGCGCAATAAAAATCTCAAACATTTGAGTGTCCATGTCACACGCTGCTTATACAAAGTCTTGTATTGTGATGTGTTTGAAGCAATAGATTCCCGAATTGATGCTTGTGGTGTAGTGAACATCGCATACTTCTCTTGAGCTTCAGCATGAACACTACTAACATCACCCTCATGTTTCTTCAATCTCGACTTCATGTGCCAGTTCCTAAAGCCACTCTTCACAAATGCATCTCCACCGGGACTTTTTGTCTTATCTTTGAACAAATAGCAAACAAAGCAGAAAGCAGCATCTTTTTCCACATTATACTCAATCCATGGAAATTCTTTAAACCAAACATGACAAAAGCGACGCTCAACTCCACTTCTACTTGTAAACTCAAACTTATGATTCTTTGGTTGACATGGCCCCATCTCAATATATCTCCTTCTTACTCTATCTTGGTCATTGATAGCATACATTGGGATTGGAATCCGCTTTCCAGGATCGTGTTCAAGTGCCCCCAAATCCTCTTGTGTTTGTTCATCATCTTCACCAATTGGTTCATCGTCTTCTACAATTGGTGGAGTTGCTTCACGTTCAGCATCTGTTGCTTGCACCAACGACAACTGCAAATTTCTCTCAAGCTGAACAGGAGAAGTACATGTAGTCGATGCAGCGGTGGTCTGATTTGGTGTGGATGTTTCATCTGACTTTTTTGCTTTTGAAGCCTTTTCCCACAGAGAAAATATGCTACTGCCAGCCCCAATATTCTTCTTCATCTACAATATAAATTCAGAAAATCATAAACTTGCAGCCACAAATTTAAAACTAGTAGTACATGCTGCTGGGAGGAGAAAATCAACACATAAATACACAATTAATTCAGAATTTGGTTAAACAGAAACAAAAGGGGGATGGTTCTGTTTCTGTACCTCGCTCTCGCTGGATGCTGCCGCCGGCGCAGGGATGGGGGCGGGGCGAAGATGGGGGCGGGTGCTCGGGCCTCGGGGCGAGTCGGCGATGGTCCGGCCGCCGGCGGTTCCGCGCGCGCTCCGGCGTACAGAGGTGAAGAGGGGCAGGGGCGGGCCGGCGTGGGCGGAGCAGCAGACAGTAGGGAGCAGCAGGCGGGGGCAGGGGCGGGGGCGGGGGCTGGGCGCCTGGGCGCCGGGACGGGACGCCGGTCGCCGGGACAGGCCGGCCGTCGGCGAGGTCGCCGAGCTCGAGCGGCCTGCGGGGATGGGATCTGGGCGCACGCGCTTGCCTGGAGATGCAGGAAACGACCACGACTCCACGAGTCCACGAAGCGAGCGAGAGCGACCGAGTGCGCCACGAAACGACCGAGTCCTGGGCTGGGCTGCACGCTAGAGCGATATACTAAATTTTTTTTTGCTCCAAATCATGGGTATTCAGATGAATACCCCTGCATACACGTAGCGCCGCCCCTGGCTCTAAATGAAGAGCATGGGCGCAAGTTGGTTGAGGAATCTCGTAAGCACTCTCGTGAACAGGCTAATCTCTCAAAAGCTATCATGCCTCCACAAAAACGAAGAGTTTGGGTTCCATATACCACTCCAACACCGCCCATCTGCTTGCCAAGCCCGGCAGGATTTCTTGCCCTCCCTCCCACCCCAGTGGTATCTTCAGGAGGTGCTCCATCTCAGCCAAGTCCAACAGCTCCTCGTTCTGCTAGTACATGCTTCAAGTGCGGTCTACGAGGACACTACTCCTACAAGTGCCCGCAGAGCAAGCTACCATCACTACCTATCTCTAATGTCAATCATGTGACGGTACACACTTCTTCGCCTAGGCCCCGTAACAGGAACAAGTCTGTCTTGAGAACTGTGAGGGTGAACCATGTCAAGGCCCAGGGAGCAGAAGAATCTCCAGAAGTTGTAATGGGCACACTTCTTGTGAACTCGTTTCCTGCTAAAGTCTTGTTCGACTCTGGTGCTTCACACTCTTTCATCTCTCAATGCTTTGCAAACACCAGTAAAATCAACTTTGAACAGTTTTCTATCCCTCTCCTAGTGAAATCACCTGGATCTAGCTGGCAAAGCAATGAAGTTAGCCAGAACATCGAGATCACAATTGGAAACCTTCCATTCCAGTCATCTCTGATAGCTCTCCACTGTACAGATATTGATGTCATTCTTGGGATGGATTGGCTGGTAGCCAACAAAGCAGTCATTGATTGTCCTGCTAAGTCTGTCAAAATCACACACCCTTCTGGCCAGATAGTCTACTTCCATGCTGAAAATCCAGTTGTTCAACTCTACACTCTCAATGCAAATCCTCTACCATCTATTGAAACTATTCCGGTGGTTTGTGAATTCCCCGATGTCTTTCCAGAAGAATTGCCAGGAATGCCTCCTGACAGAGTTGTTGAGTTCGTCATCGAACTTGAACCAGGTACTGCTCCAATCTCTAAGCATCCATACAAGATAGCTCCTCCTGAACTGAAGTTGTTGAAGGAGCAAATCGATATGTACATGGAAAAAGGTTACATTCAACCTAGTTCCTCGGCTTGGGGTTGCCCAACTCTGTTCGTTGCGAAGAAGGATCAAACAAAAAGACTCGTTGTTGACTATCGTCCTCTTAACGAGAAAACCATAAAAAACAAGTATCCAATTCCTCGTATCGATGATCTCTTTGATCAACTTGCTGGAGCCTCAATATTCTCCAAGTTGGACTTGAGAATGGGCTACCAGAAAATAAAGATCAGAAAGGAAGATATTCCAAAGACAGCTTTCACCACTCGCTACGGTCTATATGAATACACCGTCATGTCCTTTGGCCTCACCAATGCACCGGCGACCTTCTCTCGACTCATGAATTCTGTCTTCCATGAATACCTCGACAAGTTCGTTGTGGTATATCTTGATGACATTCTTGTCTACTCAAAATCCGAGGAAGAGCATGGAGAACATCTTCGTCTCACTCTCATGAAACTTCGCGAGCATCATCTATATGTCAAGCTCTCCAAATGTGAGTTCTGGATTTCAGAAGTTGCTTATCTTGGTCATGTCATCTCTGCCAAGGGCATAGCCATTGATCCAGAAAAGGTTAAGGCCATTGTTGATTGGAAACCTCCCAAGACGGTGAAGCAAGTCAGAAGTTTTCTTGGCTTGGCTAGCTATTGTCGTCGTTTCGTCCAAAACTTCTCCAAGATTGCCAAACCTCTCACTGATCTCACAAAGAAGGACAAGAAGTTCGTTTGGTCTCCACAATGTGATGAAAGTTTCAACCTCCTCAAGACTAAACTCACTTCTACACCAGTTCTGGTTGGCCCAGATACTACCAAACCTTTCCAGATATTCTGTGATGCTTCTCTCCAAGGTCTAGGAGCAGTTCTTATGCAAGAACGTCAAGTTGTGGCTTATGCTTCACGTCAGTTGAACGCACATGAGCTCAATTATCCCACTCATGATCTAGAACTTGCAGCAGTTGTGTTTGCCCTCAAGAAATGGAGGCAATACTTGTTGGGTAATCGCACTGAAATCTTTTCCGATCATAAGAGTCTGAAATACATCTTCACTCAGCCAGATCTAAACCTCAGGCAAAGGAGATGGATTGAAAAGATCAAAGACTTCGATCTTACCATTTCTTACACTTCGGGCAAGGCTAATGTTATGGCCGCTGCTCTCAGTCGCAAGTCGTATTGCAATAATCTCATGATCATGGAAAGCCAACCTCCTCTTCATGAAGAATTCCAGAAGCTCAACCTTGGTCTTGTTCCTCAAGGTTATCTTGCAAACTTGACAGCCAATCCAACTCTCGAGGACAAGATTCGTTCTGAACAACTTCGTGATGCTGAGATCAAGAAGATCGCAAATAACATCAAAGCAGGCAATGTGAAGTATGAGTGCTTCTCAGTTGATGACAAGGGAACTGTGTTCTTCGAAGGACGCATTGCAGTTCCTCAAATTCAAAGTCTCAAAGATGTTATTCTCAAGGAGGCTCATGAAACTCCTCTTTCCATACACCCTGGAAGTACAAAGATGTACCAGGATCTCAAGACACTGTATTGGTGGTCTGGCATGAAACGTGAAATTGCTCAATACGTTTCTGAATGCGACGTTTGTCAACGTGTTAAGGCAGTCCATCAGAAAACAGCCGGTCTTCTCCAACCTCTGAAAATCCCTGAGTGGAAGTGGGACATGATTGAAATGGACTTCGTCACTGGTTTTCCAAAGTCCAAGAGGGGTAACGATGCAATCTTCGTTGTCATTGATCGTCTCACTAAGGTAGCTCACTTCTTTGCTGTCAAAAAAACAATCTCAGCTTGCCAGTTAGCAGAGCTCTACACCGCAAAGATTGTTCCTCTTTATGGTGTTCCATTGGAAATAAGCTTAGACCGTGGAAGTATATTCACTTCTCATTTCTGGAAAAGTTTTCAAGAAGCATTGGGCACCAAACTTCTGTTCAGCACAACTTATCACCCTCAGTCTCAAGGGCAAGTCGAAAGAGTCAATCAGATTCTCGAGGATATGCTCAGAGCATGTGGTCTCTCCTTTGGCATGAAATGGGAGGAATGCCTTCCATATGCTGAATTCTCCTACAACAACAGCTTCCAGGCAAGCCTAGGCATGGCACCATTTGAGGCTCTCTATGGCCGCAGATGCAGGAGTCCAATCAATTGGTCTGGAGCTGGTGAACGTTCACTTTTAGGCCCTGACATTGTTAAGGAAGCCGAAGAGAAAGTTCGCATCATTCGTGACAATCTCAAGATTGCTCAGTCTCGTCAGAAAAGCTACTATGACAGCAAGCACAGGGATATGATCTACGCACCTGGTGACAAAGCATATCTCCGTGTAACTCCCCTCAGAGGCACTCATCGTTTTGGTGTGAAAGGAAAGCTAGCACCAAGATACATTGGTCCTTTCAACATTCTCTCAAGGCGTGCGGAAAATGCCTATCGTCTTGAACTTCCAGAAAAACTATCCAAGGTGCACGATGTGTTTCAAGTGTCACAGCTCAAGAGGTGTTTCAAAGATCCAGATCGTGCAGTTGATCATGATTCCATTGAACTGCAAGAAGATCTATCTTATGAGGAGCACCCTGTTCGTATTCTCGATGAGACCGTTCGTAAGACTCGCAACAAGAGCACCAAGTTCTTGAAAGTGCAATGGTCGCATCATTCTGATAAAGAGGCAACGTGGGAGACTGAAGAGGATCTTCGCAAGAAGTATCCGGACCTTTTCTCTTCTCAGTAGGAATCTCGGGGCGCGATTCCTTCAAGGGGGGGCG
Source organism: Alopecurus myosuroides (assembly GCA_028641055.1). NCBI lineage: Eukaryota > Viridiplantae > Streptophyta > Magnoliopsida > Poales > Poaceae > Alopecurus > Alopecurus myosuroides. Next base: position 312,316,366 of record CM054060.1, on the reverse strand, counting down.
TTTTGTAACATCCCAAGTATGGAAAAACTCCCTTTAGAATGTTTGTTTCTTGTTTTATTATTGCTTTGCATCATGTCATCATAGTCATTGCTTTTTGTTTGCATTTGTTTTGCATTTGATTTCATTTGTTTCCATTTGTTTTCTTATGAATTCCAAACAAAAATTCAAATGATTGTCCATACTTGTTATGTTACATGTTTCAAATAAAAACTACAAAACAAACAAATAATTTGTTCCACTAAAATTGGAATCAAAAACGTTAATTTGGCTTAAGTGGCATTTATTCTTTTGATACCACAATTGTTCAATTCATTTGATTTATTCCAAACAACAACACAATTTCAGAAATATGAAAAGCAAAAGTTTGCACTTGGTGCTGTTATAAAAACTAAGCTATACAAAATTTTTGCCCTAAAATTTTAGCAACTAAAGCTATGTTTTTCTCTCCTTTTTTCCAAATCTGCAAAAAAAATAAACAGAAAAAAAAAGAATAAAAGAAAGGAGAGGGGGGAAAGGGCAGTCAGCCCATTTGGGCCAGCCCAACTGCCCCAAGGCCTGGTACCCCTCGTTCTCTTCTACCTCCGTACGGCACGCAGATGCCATTGCCCACGTCGACAGGTGCAGGATCAGACGGCGATCCGAGCTCCACCTCCCCTATAACCTAGCCTCGAGCAGCTCCCCCGTGCCCTAATTTCTTTCTCCTTCCTCCTTCTCCCTCGAGCGCCGTTCTTCCTCCTCTATTCCTCTCTCTCTGCTCCGCCCTCTCCTCTCTGTAACCGAAACCATCACCGCCGCCGCGTTCCCTCCGGCGATCGCCGCCGCCACGGTGCCCTCCCGGCCGTGTTAGGGCCGGGAACGGAACCGCCAAGACCCCCTCTTCCTCGTAGTCTCCTCGTTTTCCTCCGGGAGCGAGGGAATCGCCGCCGCCAACCTCGAGTTCGCCACCGTCGCCCCCTCCCTGCACCGACCGACTCCCTCTGTTCCTCACCGAGGTGAGCGTCGCCCTCCTCTTCCCCTTCCTCCCTCTCCTCCGTTCCCTCACCACGCAGCAGCACCGACCACCGCCGCGAACACGAGCACACGCGCGGACAGCGCCACCGCGAGCCTTCCATCGCCGGCGACCTTCCCTCGATCGTTTGCTTCTGTCGCTGTATGTTCAGATTCGTCAGGCTAATAACTGACGGAAAGCACACCTCAAAAACCTCCGCACACCTACCCTATCAAAAGCGCTCAGTTACCGCAGTGGCCAGCGCGCAGTGCACACAACCGCGGGGTCGCGGGTTCGACTCCCCCCCCCCCCCCCCCCGCGCGTTAGCAACACATCTTTTTGTTTTTTTTCAGACCCAGCACAGCACCCTAATTTCGCACACAAGTCCTTGTATATTTCTTCTAGGTCCCTGCAGTTTTTTTTCTAAGTCCCTATCTGTGGAATAAAATGGCAGATTAATAACCAAACTTTAAAAATGCCTAACTAATTAATTACAACTCCAAATTTAACATTTTAAATATGTTTTCCATACCAAATTTAATACTCTACCTATTTAAGTCAATTGTTTTCTGTTTTGAGCATTGCATATGTTTTCAAATTTCAAATTCAAACTATTCTTTTCACATTTGCTTAATTCCATAACTAATTCAATATTAATTCAAATAACACAAATAAAATATGTTTTCCATGTCAAATTAAACCACCTAACCAAATATAAATTTTGTTTCATGATTTGAATAATTAAAATTGCTTAAATAATTTAAACCTTGTTTAATTCATTTAAATTTGCTAAATTCATAACTTGCTCAAATTAAATTATTTTTGAACATATAAAATATGTTTTCAAACCAGAAAAACATAATCTTTTCAAATATGGATTTTGTTTAATGTTTTGAACAAATAAAAATTCAAATAATATCCATACTTAATTTAAATCCATTTAAATCATGTTTAAACTTGTTTAATTCATAAGTAATTCATTCTAATTCCTATTTCAATAATTGAAACATGTATTTCACCTAACATGGTGTGTTCTATTCAAATATTAACCTTGTTATCTGTTTTGAACAATTAAACTTGATGAAAACAACAAATGCTTGTGTAACTCCTTTAAGAAACCAAAGTTTCCCAACTTAATAAATAAAATCCTAAACTTGGTAAACCTTATTTCCCATTGATACCATTGTTGTTATTTTTCTGTTTTCCTCATCCATGCATCATACTAATCCACTTTCACCTGTTGATTAGTTGTAAAACAATTATTTCAACCTTAATTCACGGACCTTTCCATATGCAATCCAATTGCATATGGGTCCATTTAATCATGTTATGTTACCATGTCAACTAGTTTATTTTGATGCATCAATTAAATGGTCATGCATCACCCCATGTTTGTGCATTATGCCATGTTATTGATTGTTTGTCTCTCTGCGTTGTTTGTTTGCTTCTTCTCGAATAGACGACGACGTTGAGACAGACGATACTTACGACACCCCTTCTGAGGACTTAGCTCAGTACCAGGCTGCTGAGCTTGCAGGCAAGTATTCACTCACATGAACCATCGTGTTCCTTTCAACATTGGATACCGATAGTTTCCGTTGTCTATTCTGCTAGCCCTATGAATCATTGCTTCTGTTCGATCCTATCACATGTTATCCTTTAAACCTGATATTGCCTCACCTCCACTCCTATAACCCCGTTGCTTGCGCCCGTGTCTTACTAGCATGCTTAGGGTTGTTTTTGCTCGAGTCTGCTGTCCGTTACTTTCTGTTATCATATGTTACTTATGTTCTGGGGCTCGATGTTAAACAATCAACCTGTTAATGTTATGGGTAATAAAAATTTGCTGATAAGGCACCGGTAGGAGGCCCGGCGTGGTTTTGAGGCCTGCTAGTGTCGACCCTAATTAGGAAAAGGGCTTGTCTACTGATCCATGATGAGCGTGCTCACCGCATCCGGGTGGTGGTATGGAAGCCCCCTCGACTTTGATCTGATCCGCAGTTTGTCCGAAGAGCCACACTTAGTTCGGGTGTTCCATTTGGCTCATACGCATGAATGGGTCGCTCCCATGGTTACTGATGATGATGATGACGCACACATATAGGGCGAGGCCTGTATTGCCGGGATGTTGCGTCCTGCGGGAGTTTTGCACACTTGCGCTGAGTATTCGGCTGCGTGGCTGGGACCTTATAGCTCCGTGGCTCTTAGGACAGGTTGTAGAGATGGTTCGAGTCGTGTCAAGCCAACCTGAGTTTTAGTTGGTGGCTTGAGTGTGTACGGGTACTGGAGCACACCCTGCAGGGATGAATCTTCTCGAGAAGCCGTGTTGTCCGCGGTTATGTGACGACTTGGTGAAAGTACTGGCTAACAAGTACTCAGACAACTTACACCTAACGATAATAACTTGAATAGTAATAGGTTTATTGACACAACAACCTGAACCATCATTAATCCAACCGTGTGAGTTATCCTCGGATTGCTTCTTTGGATAAGGGGCGACATCCAGGATGGGTTTGTTTGGAGTTAGTTGTAGTTGGTTACGATACGCTACCTTATCTCCTCTCTGATAGCCGGAAGTTGTAGTATGTATCTGTAGTTGGTTAGTGCAGCCCGCTGTCGCATCTTTTGTATCACCCCTCCTCCCGTTGAACCCAAAGCATCTGTGCTTGGTGTTGACGGGTTACACTTTGGTGTATTGTGAGTCTTGCTTGCCAGTATGTTTATGTACTGACCCCTTTGGGGCTGTGGTTTCCGCAGACTACGTTTCCGAGGATCCCCATGGTGGCTACTACGTGGAGTTCGACGAGGCTGCTGACGAGTAGATAGCGGACCCGGGCAGGATCCGAGACTTCGTGGATGGGCTCCGTCTTTTCGTTTCCGGCTTCTTAAGCCTATTTGGATCTTGTCTGTACTCAGACCTGTTGAATGCTTCCGCTGTGATGTAATGATATTATGTTGGGACATGTGTCCTCTGGATGGTTGTATTTGCTATCTCTGCTCTGGTGAGAGCTATTTGCAACTTATTTCCATCTTTTGTGTCTTAGAGATATGTTGTGCTATCATGCTGTTAAACGCCGTTGACGTACCATGTGTGTATGGTATGAAGTACGTCAATGGTAGTATCCTGATTTCTATGGGATGGTTTACGTAGACGATGAACAGTAGGGGTTGGTTGTCACACATACGTGTGTTGGCCTACTCGTAAGAGATGCAGGTGCCGGTAAGCCCCGTAATCCAATTATCTACTGTTCAACGGAACTGCGAGTATCCTTTAGAAGTCCGGGTGCGACACCTTAGGTGATTGGTAGCGAGAAATCGGACGGCAAAGATGTTTTAGGACGCCTCAGGTCATAGGGAAGTCACGGAGAGGGGCAGCGTGGCACGAAGAACTCGTTGGTGCTGACGGTGGCGTCTTCTTCTTCCTGGATGGGCGACATCATGCAGACGGAGGAGGCTCGGCTCCGGTGAGCCTCGGGTCGAGCTCGTTCTCATGCAACCGCTGCCAAAACAAAGTCAAACAGGTGCATCAACATGTGCGCATGGATGTGGGGGGGGGGGTCGAATGGACAACAAGGGTGCGGCCCTGAACCTGTGGTGTTGCTGAAAATGGCGAAGGACGGTGGCAGCAGACGCAGACTTCACCGAGAAATTGTGGCGGAGTGGCGGAATAATAGGAAGAGTGGGGAAACGAAGAGGAGATTTGAGGCTACAACAGGTTGGGTTTAGTGCGGCCATTGAAGGCCTTAATCGCTCGGAATCAAGGCGCAAAAATGCCACCCGAAACGGCATGGCAGTTTTGTGTGTGTTGAAAACGAGGTGACATCACTACCGATGTCATCACTTTTTTTAATCAGTTTTCTTGTTTCCTTTATAACTTTTGATTTAAAACCCAAATGACCTCAAATAAATTTCTAAAATTTAGAATTGAAATAACTATCAACTAATAACATGTTTTGGTCAAATTTGAACACATTCAATTTTTGAAATTTGAAAATATGATTAACTCCTTAATAGTACCTAATATTATTTTATAATTAGAAAATAATAAAAATGATGTTATTGCTTAGATAAAATTTTAGAGACATTATACATGTCCAATACTATTTTTGAAATTCATTTCAAACCATTTTCATATTTATAATTCTAGGAAATGAGGGATTTACAAATAGTAACTTAATGCCATTTAAAAATAGACAATTCAATGATTATAAAAGAGGGTTAATAAAATTTAGAAAAACTCCCCAAGTCATAATATTGTTTTCAAAGTCCCTTTTTATATTATTTTCAAAGCAAAGCATTTTATGTTCATTCCTTTATGTTTATAACTTGGAATAACAATTAATACCTATTATAAATATATTTTCTTATCATCAAATATTTTGAGATTATAGAACAATATTAGGTTTAATAATTCTTTGGTTTAAAAGGCTATCAAACGATTTCATATTAATTTTTTGAATTGAAATCAATTTATATAATAAGGTTTGCTTAAAAGAAAACAATTACTTGAATAAATAATATTTATTTTTTAATAGGCTTTAGGGTTTAGGAAAACAGAGGCATAATGATATTTAATTCCAATAACATTTGGAATAACAAAAATATTTCCTTTGTGTTTGATTTGTTTTTTGGTGGCTTCCTTTAATAAAGAAAACAAAAAAATTAATTTTTAGTGATTTTTGATCTTTCCAAACTTAGGGATGTTACAAATTGATAAGGATACATTTTACGGCAAGTGATGTTTTTATTATTGTCTTTTTTATTTGGTTAAATCGTGGAATCCTTTACTGCTGGTTATATGTTCGGGAATGACTCCTCCATCAGTCGTGGGGTGGAGAGAAGTTTCTCAACTAATGAAATAGTCCATTTTGAAATAACTATTGGAATTGTTGATCATGTTATGGATAAACGTTATGCCGGTGATGGAAATGTCCATCCCATTGAGCATTTGCTTTATATTAAAGAGTTGTGTGAGTTGTTTAAGATGAAGTTGAGACAAGATATTTAATCACAAGGACATTATTTTCCATATATATCACTAAAAGAAAGAACTTGGGATTGGTATAGGTTATTGGATGATTCACATTTGCTGGATTTGAAGGAGATTACGTCTCTCTTTTATTTCTAATTTTATCCTCTTCATGAAATATATCAAGATCGGAATTTTATTTATAATGTTTGGCCTCGTGATAGAGAAAGTATTTCTCAAGATTGGGGGAGGTTGAAAACGTTAGTGCTTAAATGCCCCAACCATAAGCTTCCGAAGGAGATGATTATTAATAACTTTTATGCAAGGCTTTCACGTCATGATAAGGACATTCTTGATGCCTCTTCTAATGGTTCCTTCACGAACAATAAGATTGATCCTAAATGGTATCGTATTGAAAGAATTCAACGTAATATTGAAGGTTGGGAGATGGACAAAGGTAAAGAGCCAAGTATAAACTATGAATATGATTGCATTAAATCTTCTGTTGCACTGAAAATTTAAATATGCTTAGTGCTAATATGGGCTCGATTCTCAAGTAATTGTTGAACTTTGCAAAACCTTTTCGTCTCATATTAGTATTCCTAACTTGGAGTGGGACAAGTGAAGGGAATATGCCCGAGAGGCAATAATAAAGTGGCTATTATCTTATTCCTTGTTTATGATAAATGTTTATTTCTCATGCTAGAATTGTATTAACCGGAAACGTTGATACATGTGTGTTTAATAAACAAACAATGGTTCCTAGTGAAGCCTCTCTTTTAACTAGCTTGTTGATTAATAGATGATCAAGGTTTCCTGATCATGAACATTGGATTTGTTAATAACGGGGTCATGTCATTAGAAGAATGATGTGATGAACATAGACTCAAATCAATATAACAATACGATCAAGTCATTTAGTTTATATTGTTATATCTTCAATACGAAGTAACTTATTCCTTAGATCATGAGATCATGTCAACCACTGATACCGGAAGGGCGCTTTGATGTCATCAAACGTCACACCATAACAGGGTGACTATAAAGGTGACGTTGGCTATTCGGAAAGTATTAGTTGAGGCTCATGGATCAAGAGTGGGATTTCTCCATCAAAATGACGGAGAGATATACTCTGGGCCCTCTCGGTGATATCACATCGACACCGGTTGCTAGCACGTGACAAGGTCACAAGGATGTCATATCACGGAACGAGTAAAAGAGTACTTGTCAGTAACGAGATAGAACAAGGTATGTTTTGGGCAGCAACGAAATTGTTTCGTGGAAAATTTAAATAGTTCAAGGGTTTTTTGTCGAAGGGTTGTTAATAGAATTAACAAATTTTAAATACACTTGTCCCACCTCCCTTTCTCTCCACCCGCTGCTCCATTCCATGGTCTCAGGCGCCCTAACCATGGGATTCTTCACCACCCCACGTCGTCGTACTGCTGGAGTTCCGAGGGATCCTCTACTTCCTCTGCCCCGCTGGAACGAGGGAACGGAGGTCGTCATCAAGCCGTACGTGTGACCGATCATGGAGGCACCGCCGGATTGCGGTGCACATCTTCTCGGTCTCGGGATCGATGTGAGTATGACTACGCTAACAACGAGATTCAATCTCGTCACACTTTGTGTCTTCGAGGGTATGTTCTCCTTAAGACTCTCTCTATGTCAGTTACGTTTCATCTCTTAGATTAGATCTTGCCCCTTCGGGTTTATCGCGCGTAGGAAAAAACTTGTTTTCTATGCAACGAACCCTTTAGTGGTATCAGAGCCGGATCTATGCATAGATGATTTGTACGGGTAGAACACATATGTGTATGTGGGCGCTGATGATCATGTTATTACCTCCTTGAGTATTTTATGATCTTAGTGGCATAGTATGATGAAGCTTCCCTAGACAAACTTTACGTGTACTTTGTACGTGAGACCTGTCTCACTTGTGGCTGAGGGGGTGTCCGTTTCTCCTACTATAGATAAGATCTAATCTATGAAGGATTGTTAAAAATATGTTTATCAACGTTGTGGTTGATGTTTGTAGGTATGAACGGTTCTATCCTCGAAAGCCCTAAGCCACGTAAAATATGCAAAAGTAAATTAGAGATGTCTAACTAGTTTTTGATGGGCATATGATGTGATATGGTCAATGTTACAAATTTGATTATGAGATGATCTCTTTTGTAAATTATTGATATACCGGAAGGAATCCATATGGTTATCTTATTATTGATGGACAATCAAGATGGAGGTGCCATGGACCTTGGTGCCACGCCGGTGGAATGATGGAGATCATACCGTGATGCACAAGATGGAGATCAAGTGCAAGAAGGACCATATCATATCACATTATCCATACATGTGATGTTAATTCTTTTATGCATATTATTTTGCTTTGACCGCGACGGTACCATTAGATGATCCCTCTCACTTAATATCAAGATAATGATGTGTTCTTCCTTAGTATGCATCGTTAAGAAAGTTCGTCGTTTTGAGACACCACGTGATGATCGGGTGTGACAGACTCAACGTTCGCATACAACGGGTGCTGACGAGCCTAGCATGTACAGACATGGCCTCGGAACACAAGCAATATTACGGTTCTACTTGGCGAGCCTAGCATGTACAGACATGGCCTCGGAACACGTAACCGAAAGGTTAAGCATGAGTCATATGGTTGATATGATGAACATGTCGATGTTCGCCTTTGCAACTACATCATCTCACGTGATGATCGGTTTTGGTGTAGTAAATTTGGTTTGTGTAATCACTAAAACGACTAGAGGGATGTTGTTTTTGAGTGGGAGTTCACGTAGTAATTTTGAATTAACTTGAACTTATTTATCATGAACAACCAATCAAAAGTGAATTTGCACAAATTGTAGTATTCATTGGCACCCTAAAACTACCTTACACTTAGATTGTTAATTGAGATATAACTGTTATGATCTGGTAAAAACCAGTTAAGATTGGTACCGTATTAGTGAAATTTAAAATTGAGTCCTATTGTAGATTTTTGATATTTCCTACTAGCTCCATACTTAGAATCCAGAATCATGCTTGCTTCCATATTAGTTTATCTTCAAAAGAATGTTTTGTTGATCAAGGTGATTTAGGAACTGAAAAGAGTTCTTTTCAGAAACAATCAAGTGAAAGATATATTGATATCTAGAACTTATTTGTAGCAACATGACTTAGTATAATTTAGCGTGAAAATATATTCTTATATTATTTGAATATATGCAATGATTGAAGACGCTAGGGGTTTGAATATTCCAAGAAGTTGGGCGCTAAAAATTATCCGCTAAATTCTTTCCTTCGAGCTATAGTACCTTAAACATAAAATTGTTATGATGGAATGGAGGGTAAAATCATTTACCTTACTTGGATATTGCTAAGAGTGGAATCTGGAAGAATGCTATTAATATGGTGATATTAGCAGAACAATCAAACTCAAAGTATGACTCAATGGGTGATAGTATATGACTAACACGCTAAGGAAAATGAGCTAGTACAACTAGTCTTGTTCGATGTTTAATGATTCTTCTTGTAAAGAAAAGGGAATATTGAAAATAGAATTACAAAAAGGTATATGGCAGAAAAAGAAGATAACTGGAAAAGTCCAGCTCAAGAGTATATGCATGATATACGAGTTATAGATGTATTAATAGTTAACAAAGTATGTTTTGGGTATTTTGATACCAGATTGGTTGGTATGAGTTGTCATACAAAGCAATGCAATACAAGAAATACAAGGGCCTAAAAGAAACTAGTAGTAGATGTGGAATCGATTATGACAAGAACATGAATAAAGTTTTATTTTGTTCATTGTCGTATCGAACCAAACATTCAAGATTTATTTTAAGAACTTAATAAGTTGTTAACTTGTTCCGGTCTTTTGTGAGAACAAGTGAGATTGTTCAAACTATGACCATATTCCATAATTGATGGATTCCTTAATAGAAATCGTGTTGGTAAAGTAAACATCTATAAGACTAAATGCTAAACGTTGCAAGACGTAAAAGAATTTCACTTAAATTGCGACAACACCATTTTAGTTCATATCGGAACAGAAAGCAAGAAGGAACTCCATGTTAATGGACTTCCAGAGTCATTTTATTTTGAATAAATTGACGCTTGTGAGACCTCTTCCAAAAGATTACTAGAATTCCATTCACAGGCCAAAGTAGAATGGACGACTAATTTAATGGAGATAGTACATATTGATGTATATAGTCCATTATGTATAGTCATGTGTGCTGGATTAAATTTTCCTTCATAAAATTTCGTCGATGATTTGAGTAGATATATGAGTATATCTATTTAAAGAGAACGGAGTTTGACATTTTTGAATTGGTTCTAATTATTGTTAGTATGAAGTAAAAATCATCATAACAAGACAATAAAGTATTTATGGTTGGATCATAAAGGATAAAGTTTGAGTTACAAGTTTAGCAAAACATCTGAGGAGTTGCAGAATTTTTCTACAACTTATACTTCTCGAATACCCCACATTAATTTAGAGTATTCAAGAGACAAAATCAAACCTTGTTGGACATGGTAAGATTAATAAAAATGCCATTATAATTTTGTAGTTTATACATTATTGACAACCTCTTTTACACCGAAAAGAGCACCATCATGATCCGTTAAAATTGACACCATACAAGTTATGGTTTGGGTAGTGATCCAAATTGTCTTTTTCTTATGGTTTTGTATGCATATCATATGTAAAATGTTTACAACCAAAATAGGATAAATATATGTTTATAAGGTTATCCCGAATAAAAGATTGGGTATTTCTTCTATCATCGAACCAAAGACAAATGTTCTTTCTCATGATTTCTCGAGAAAGTAGTTCTTGCGAAACAAGTGAGTGGGAGGACAATACAAACTCGATGAGATTAGAGAATCTTTGTTATCATGTCAAGAGTAGCGCAACACTGGAAGTTGTTCCGGGGTTTCCTATTTTGACTAAGTAGAACACACTACATATGTTGTAGATACTTCGAATAATTTTGCGAACTGAACCACAAAAGTCCTAAAACTTTGTACTTAGACCAACTTGTGGTTCGAGAGTGAAGTGTTATTTTGACAACAAGGACTTGGACCTTATAAAGGAAGCAAATGATAGGCCCTGACTTCGTAAAATTGTCTATGACTCATTATATTCGCGATAGTATCCCTGTATGAATATCAAGTATGTGACTTGGTGTCCTTTTCGATATGCATGATGCCTAACTATAGCAAACGGGTATATATAGCGACAAAGACATGGGTTTTTACATCCTTTGGAAGTTGTACTTGTCAAAAATATGTTTTCGATGAAGTTCAAAGAGTTGACTACTACAAGATTTTGATCTTCAGTAGTAATGCTTTAGTCTTTGCGGATAGTTCTAGCAAAAATTAACATATTATGATATGGCAGTTAAATAACAAAAAACAGCTTTCCTCTCAAGGAAGTTTGATTGAGGATGTGTACTTGACACAGTATGAGAGTTTTGTAAAATTCAAAAGGTTGCTGGAAAGCTATGAACACTTCAATGGTTGAAGTAAGCATAACGAAGTTGGAATCTTTACCTTAATGAAGTTATCAAAAGAGTTTGATTCCATCATGAACGATAAAGATGCTCGTAAGTTACAAGAAATTAAGTGGGAGCGCTAAGACATATTTCCAATGCTTTATGTAGATGACATATGGTTGATTGGAAATATGTATTTTAAATTGTCACGGTTAATATTTTCATATTGATGAAAGGCTTAGAAGATATTGGGCATCGATATCTATACGAGATGGATTGAAGCGCCGGATATGATTGAAGCCAAATTACATAGATGAAATATTGAAGTAAGTCAATATCGAAATGACAAGGAGTTCTTGCCACATGGAAAAGAATTGAGCAATATTCAAGTGTTTTGACACATGATGAGCATCATTGGAATTGAGATTTCAAAGTCATGTGTTCCATGCTATGTACACAACCATATGAGTCATATTCTATAAAATGTTATAGCAGGATAATTCATATGATAATTAGACAACAGTGGGAGAGATCCTTATGCCATTTTAGATATTCTAAGATATGTTTTTCTATATAGTAATGACAGACTATTTGTTGTAATATGTTACACTAATAGTCTTGTCATTTATTCAAATAATTTTATCTCAATTAAAATATGTGATGAAGGGTAGCACAATAGGCAGGAAGAAAGTTTCATGCTGGATTTGAATGAGTTTCAAAATTAAAGTATTGTGACGGATACTACAACAAAGGCTAAGTATATTGTTGTGTTGACAACAAATAATATGGTTATTTTGTGTCAAGGAATTCTTTATTGAACTTGGAGAATTTCCAAGAATGCTGACACTATGAAGCTACATTTTCACAATGTTAGTAACATTAGTTTAAGCTGAGGAATTAAGGTCTCGCCGGTTGACCAAATATATACAAAGCCATCTCATTAGAGAATGAGTGATGCGTGTAGACGCAAAGAACATGCAAATACAATAGGGCCTGAACAGTTCAAATCTTTTTGATGATGTTTACCACATGTGAAGCATGGTAATAACACTGGAACGCCATATGTGTTAAGTGCTTACAGACTAGATTATTGACTCTAGTGCAAGTGGGAGACTGAAGGGAATATGCCCGAGAGGCAATAATAAAGTGGTTATTATCTTATTTCTTGTTTATGATAAATGTTTATTTCTCATTCCAGAATTGTATTAACCGGAAACGTTGATACATGTGTGTTTAATAAACAAACAATGGTTCCTAGTGAAGCCTCTCTTTTAACTAGCTCATTGATTAATATATGATCAAGGTTTCCTGATCATGAACATTGGATGTTGTTAATAACGGGGTCATGGTATTAGAAGAATGATGTGATGAACATAGACCCAAATCAAGTAAACAATACGATAAAGTCATTTAGTTTATATTGTTATATCTTGCATACGAAGTAACTTATTCCTTAGACCATGAGATCATGTCAATCACTGATACCGGAAGGGTGCTTTGATGTCATCAAACGTCACACCGTAACAGGGTGACTATAAAGGTGTCGTTGGGTATTAGGAAAGTACTATTTGAGGCTCATGGATCAAGAGTGCGATTTGTCCATTCAAATGACGGAGAGATATACTCTGGGCCCTCTCGGTGATATCACACTGACACCGCTTGCAAGAACGTGACTAGGTCACAAGGATGTCATATCACGGAACGAGTAAAAGAGTACTTGTCGGTAACGAGATCGAACAAGGTATGGTTGATACCAATGATCGGATCTCGGATGTCGCACCCGGACATCTAGAGGATACTCACCGTACGAACTGAATAGTACTTTGATTGGATTACGGGGCTTACCGGCACCCGCATCTCTTACGAGTAGGCCAACACTTATGTGTGACAACCAATCTTTTCTATTCACCGTCGATGTAAACTATCCCGTAGAAATCAGGACACTACCATTGACGTACTTCATACCATACACACATGGTACGTCAACGGCTTTGAACAAGATGATAACACAGCATATCTCTAAGACACAAAAGATTGAAATAAGTTGCAAATAGCTCTCACTAGAGCAGAGATAGCAAATACAATCATCCATAGGACACATGTCCCAACATATCATCATTACATAGCAGCGGAAACACTCAAAGGGTCTGAGTACAGACAAATCCAAATAGGCTTAAGAAGCCGGGAACTGAAATAAAGACGGAGCCCATCCACGTAGTCTCGGATCCTGCCCGGGTCCGCTACCTACTCGTCAGCAGCCTCGTCAAACTCCACGTAGTAGCCGTCACTGGGATCCTCGTAAGCGTAGTCTGCGGAAACCACAGCCCCAAAGGGGTCAGTACATCCAAGTACTGGCAAGCAAGACTCACAGTTCACCAAAGTGTAGCCCGTCAACACCAAGCACAGATGCCTTGGGTTCAACGGAAGAAAGGGGATATAAAAGATGCTGCAACTAGCTGCGCTAACCAACTACAAAGATTCTACCACTTCCGGCTAACAGAAAGAAGATAAGATCGAGATTGTAACCAACTGAAAGATACCTTCAAACAAACCCATCCTGGATCTCGCCCCTTATCCGAAGAAGCAATCCGAGGATAACTCACACAGTTGGATTAAAGATAAATCAAGTTATTGTGTCAATAATCCTATTACTAGTCACGTTGTTAATCATTGGGTGTGAGATTGTGAATCATTAGGTTTAAGTTTTCCTGAGTACTTGTTAGCCAGTACTTTCACCAAGTTAACCATAACCGCGGAAAACACGGCTTCTCGAGAAGATTATCCCTGCAGGGTTGCACCAATTTGGCCGTACACGTATGAATAACCCGCCAGATGGGATGCCTCCCACCAAGCGGGGCACTCAACACAACTCAACTCTTCTTCGCATCAAGCCCAAAGCACCTTGGGCGCACGGCTAATCGAGCCCAGAAGAAAATGGACCCTCATAGCACTCTAAGACCGTGTCCCCCTATATGCCGACTACAAAAGTTCCACCCGGGTACCAAGGGCTCGCAAGATCATGCATGCAGCAAATGGAAAACCCGAACTAAATGAGGCGATTTGGACGAGATGCGAATCGAGTCAAATTGAGGGGGGCGCCCATACTCGCTTCCCACATGCGGGTAGTGCGCTCATCATGGATCAGTCGACAAGACCCTTTTCCTATTAGGGTCGACACTAGCAGGCCTCAAAACCACAAAGGGCCTCCTGCCGGTGCCTTATCATCAAATTATCATTTAACAATAACATTAGCATGATTGATTGATTAAACATCGAGCCCCCAGAACATAATGAAATAGTAACAGAAAGTAACGGGTAACAGACTCGAGCAAAACAACCTAAGCATGCTAGTAAGACACTGGCTCAAACAAAGGGGTGGTAGGGGTGGAGGTGAGGCAATATCAGGGTTAAAGGATTCATGTGATAGGTTCGTAACAGAAACAACTACTACTAAGGCTAGCAGAAATAGACAACGAAAAGTATCGGTAACCAATGTTGAAAGGAACACAATGGTTCATGTGAGTGATAACTTGCCTGCAAACTCAGCAGCCGGGTACTGAGCTAGATCCTCAGAAGGGGTGCTGTAAAGATCGTCTGTCTCAACGTCGTCGTCTATTCGAGAAGAAGCAAACAAACAAGACAGAAATATAAACAATCAATATCATGGCATAGTGCACAATCATGGGATGATGCATGTCAATTTAATAGATGCATCAAAATAAACTAAGTGACATGGTAACACAATTTAAATGGACCAATATGCAATGAGATTGTATATGGAAAAGGTCCATGAATTAAGTGGAAACAAATGATCTACAATTTATTACCATGTGAAAGTTTGCTTAGCATGATGCATGCATGATGATAACAACAAAATAACAACAATAGATGCAAGTGGGAAAAGGAATCTTAACAAGTTTGGAAATCATTTATTAAGTTTGGAAATTTTTGGTTACTTAAAGATGTCACACAAGTATTTGTTGTTTTCATCAACTTAAACTGCTCAAAACAAATAACAGAATTCATATTTGAAAATAATACGAAATTTTAGTTGGATTACATGTTTCAAATATTGAAAAAGGGATTAGGATGAATTTATTATGACTTAAACAATATTAAACAAATTTTAAATGAATTTACAACAAGTGTGAATTTTATTTGAATTTTATTTGTTCAAAACATAAATTCAAATTCACATTTGAAAAGTTCATACTTTTCTAGTTGGAAAACATATTTTGCATGGTCAAAAATAATTTATTTTGAGCAAGTTATGATTTTAGCAAAATTTAAATGAATTAAACAAGGATTAAATTATTTAGGCAATTTAAATTATTCAAACCATGAAACAAAATTTATATTTGAAAAGTTTATTTGAAATAGCATGGAAAACATATTTTATTTGCATTATTTGGATTAAGAATGAATTAGTTATGAATTTTAGCAAATTGCAATTGAATTATTTGAATTCAAATTTGAATTGCATTTTGAAAATTCAAAACAGGAAACAAATGGTGCCAATGGGTAGAGAATTAAATTTAGACCAGTGCACATATTTTATTTTTGTTATTTGGAATTATAAAACTAAAGTTATTGTCAAATTACTTTCAGGGACCAAACTGTAAAAAGAAAGGGCTTGTTTTTGAAAACAGAAAATGTTAAAACATTTGTTACCGCACTGGAACCTACACTAGACACTGCCAGGGGGGCCCAGGGTCCCTGGGCGCTTGCGTGGCACGTGAGTGGCTGACAGGGGGCCCTCCCTGTCAGCGCTGCGGGCAAAAAGTGGGATTTTATCCCGGGGGAGAGCCAGGACTCGATCCTGGAACCTCTCGCTCGCGTGCGCGGTACTGAACCAGTGTGTTGTTTCGCGTTCGTTGTCAGATACCGATACGCAGCGAGGTTGAGGTGTTGCTCGTGGATCTGCAGTTAACTGACGAACAAAAACTTGTCTGAACTTTGACAGTTGCCCGGGGCTCAACGGCGGCGATCACCGTGTGCTCGAGCTCGAGGTGCGCGTGTGCTGCTGTGATGAAGTGTGCGCTCGTGTGCTTGCTGGCAGGGTAACAGAGAGGAGGAGTAGGTCACGGTGGCCTCACCGGCGTTGTAGTGGGAAGCAGAGGTTCGAGGGGGGCGCGGCCGGCGGCGACGTCGACGATGGCGGCGGCGAGCCAAGACGTTCCCGTGCCTGCTGCGGTGTCCAACAGATCGAGGAGGAAACGGTGGGTTGGTTTCTGTGTCTAGGTGGGGTGGATGAGTGCCATGGCGACTGCGGTGGTCGGAGTTTCAGACGGAGCTTGCTCCGGTGAGCTGACAGAGGGGTGGGGATCGCGGCGAGATGAGAGGGGTAACGGCGGCGGCCTCGAGGGAAACAGGAGCCTAGGGTTCTAGGGCTGCGCGCTGTGCCCTAGGGGGATTATATAGGGTCCAGGGGGAGCTCCTGGCCGTCGGAACGGCCGGCTGCCGCCGTGGCACCGCGCGATTTCGCGCCGTACAGGAAACAGACGACGGGGGGCGGTCGCGAACCGTTTTCGGGCCGTGGGCTGGCTGCGCGCGAGGGAAAGTAGGAAGGTGGGCTGGGCTGGTTAGCTAGCTGCCGCGCGCTTTTATTTTATTTTTTTTCCTTTTTCTTATTTCTGCTTTTCTGTTTTTTGTAGCAAAATAGAAATGGAAGAAATAGATAGGTTTAGAGTTTGCAAAAAATTTGAAAAAAAATTGGGTGTGCTGTTTAGGTCAACTACAACCATAAACCAATTTTGGAATTCAAAAACATTTGAATTTTGGTGATGTTTGGAATTAATTCCTATTCAGATGATTTGAGTATTAGAAATGACTTTTGAAACCAAAATTTTAAATAGGGTGACCCAAATAACTTTAATTGGAAACAAGAGTATAAAATGTTTTGATTATTTTTATAATTTCAAATTGGTGTGCTGTTTGAATGTTTTGGTTTGAATTTGAATAAGTTGATAATTAATTGATTAATATTGGAAACAATGTTTTTATTAGGGTGACCCCTAGTGATTAAATAGAACAGATGTGATTAGAATTTGTTTGGCATTTTTATAATTTTCAAATGAGGTGCTGTTTGAAGATGCTTTGAATTTGAAAGCAATTTGGAATTACTTAATTGAAATAAAAGCACCAATTTATTAGTTGATCAAATATGGAATAATTGGAAACAAAAGTTTGTTTGAATTGAACTTTTATTTGAAACAAGATTGTAACATGACAAGTATGAAACACATCATTTGAATTTGTTTGAAATTCAATTATGAAAACAGAATAGAAACAGATGCAAAACAAATAGTAAACAAATGCAAACAATGAAATAAATATGATGACATGATGCAATACTTTAATTAAACAGGAAATCAAACATTCTAGGGGTATTTTCCTACTTGGGATGTTACAAAACGCCCCGCCTTGAAGGAATCGCGCCCCGAGATTCCTTACTGAGAAGTGAAAAGGTCCGGATACTTCTTACGAAGATCCTCTTCGGTCTCCCACGTTGCCTCTTTATCGGAATGATGCGACCACTGCACTTTCAAGAACTTGGTGCTCTTGTTGCGAGTCTTACGCTCGGTCTCATCGAGAATACGAATAGGGTGCTCCTCATAAGATAGATCATCTTGCAGTTCAATGGAATCATGATCAACTGCACGATCTGGATCTTTGAAACACTTCTTGAGCTGTGACACGTGGAACACATCGTGCACCTTGGATAGCTTTTCTGGAAGTTCAAGACGATATGCATTTTCTGCCCGCCTTGAGAGAATGTTGAAAGGACCAATGTATCTTGGTGCAAGCTTTCCTTTCACACCAAAACGATGAGTGCCTCTGATGGGAGTTACACGGAGATATGCCTTGTCACCAGGTGCATAGACCATATCCCTGTGCTTGTTGTCATAGTAGCTTTTCTGACGAGACTGAGCAATCTTGAGATTGTCACGAATGATACGAACTTTCTCCTCGGCTTCCTTAACAATGTCAGGGCCTAAGAGTGAACGTTCACCAGCTCCAGACCAATTGATTGGACTCCTGCATCTGCGGCCATAGAGTGCTTCAAATGGTGCCATGCCTAGGCTTGCCTGGTAGCTGTTGTTGTAGGAGAATTCAGCATATGGAAGGCAATCCTCCCATTTCATGCCAAAGGAGAGACCACATGCTCTGAGCATATCCTCGAGAATCTGATTGACTCTTTCGACTTGCCCCTGAGACTGAGGGTGATAAGCTGTGCTGAACAGAAGTTTGGTGCCCAATGCTTCTTGAAAACTCTTCCAGAAATGTGAAGTGAAGATACTTCCACGGTCTGAGCTTATTTCCAATGGAACACCATGAAGAGGAACAATCTTTGTTGTGTAGAGCTCTGCTAACTGGCTAGCTGAGATAGTTTCCTTGACAGCAAAGAAGTGAGCTACCTTAGTGAGACGATCAATAACAACGAAGATTGCATCGTTGCCCTTCTTGGACTTTGGAAAACCAGTAACGAAGTCCATTTCAATCATGTCCCACTTCCACTCAGGAATTTTTAGAGGTTGGAGTAGACCTGCTGTTTTCTGATGGACTGCCTTAACACGTTGACAAACGTCGCATTCAGAAACGTATTGAGCAATTTCACGTTTCATGCCAGGCCACCAATACAGAGTCTTAAGATCCTGGTACATCTTTGTACTTCCAGGGTGGATGGAGAGAGGAGTTTCATGAGCCTCCTTGAGAATGATATCTTTGAGACTTTGAATCTGAGGAACTGCAATGCGTCCTTCAAAGAACACAGTTCCCTTGTCATCAATTGAGAAGGACTTGAATTTATCATTGCCTTCTTTGATGTGCTCTACAATCTTCTTGATTTCAGCATCACGAAGTTGTTCAGAACGAATCTTGTCCTCGAGAGTTGGACTAGCTGTCAAGCTTGCAAGATATCCTTGAGGAACAAGACCAAGGTTCAGCTTCTGGAATTCTTCATGAAGTGGAGGTTGGCTTTCCATGATCATGAGATTATTGCAATAGGACTTGCGACTGAGAGCATCGGCCATAACATTAGCCTTGCCTGGAGTGTAAGAAATGGTGAGATCAAAGTCTTTAATCTTTTCAATCCATCTCCTTTGCCTGAGGTTTAGATCTGGCTGAGTGAAGATGTATTTCAGACTCTTGTGATCGGAAAAGATTTCAGTGCGGTTACCCAACAAGTATTGTCTCCATTTCTTGAGGGCAAACACAACTGCTGCAAGTTCAAGATCATGTGTGGGATAGTTTTGCTCATGTGCATTCAACTGACGTGAAGCATAAGCCACAACTTGACGTTCTTGCATAAGAACTGCACCTAGACCTTGGAGAGATGCATCGCAGAATATCTGGAAAGGTTTGGTAGTATCTGGGCCAACCAGAACTGGAGTAGAAGTGAGTTTAGTCTTCAAGAGATTGAAACTTTCATCACATTGTGGAGACCAAACGAACTTCTTGTCCTTCTTTGTGAGATCAGTGAGAGGTTTGGCAATCTTGGAAAAGTTTTGGACGAAACGACGGCAATAGCTAGCCAAGCCGAGAAAACTTCTGACTTGCTTCACCGTCTTAGGAGGTTTCCAATCAACAATTTCCTTAACCTTTTCCGGGTCAATGGCTATGCCTTTGGCAGAGATGACATGACCAAGGTAAGCAACTTCTGGAATCCAGAACTCACATTTGGAGAACTTGGCATATAGACGATGCTCGCGAAGTTTCATGAGAGTGAGACGAAGGTGTTCTCCATGCTCTTCCTCGGATTTTGAGTAGACTAGAATGTCATCAAGATATACCACAACAAACTTGTCGAGGTATTCATGGAAGACAGAATTCATGAGTCTTGAGAACGTTGCCGGTGCATTGGTGAGACCAAAGGACATGACAGTGTATTCATATAGACCGTACCGAGTGGTGAAAGCTGTTTTTGGAATATCTTCCTTTCTGATCTTTATCTGATGGTAACCCATCCTCAAGTCCAACTTTGAGAATATTGAGGCTCCAGCAAGTTGATCAAAAAGATCATCGATACGAGGAATTGGATATTTGTTTTTGATGGTTTTCTCGTTGAGAGGACGATAGTCAACCACGAGTCTTTTTGTTTGATCCTTCTTGGCAACAAACAGAGTTGGGCAACCCCAAGCGGAGGAACTAGGCTGAATGTAACCTTTCTCCATGTACATATCGATTTTCTCCTTCAACAATTTCAGTACAGGAGGAGCTATCTTGTATGGATGCTTAGAGATTGGAGCAGTACCTGGCTCAAGCTCGATCACGAACTCAACTGCTCTGTCCGGAGGCATCCCTGGCAACTCTTCTGGAAAGACGTCAAGGAATTCACAAACCACCGGAACATTTTCAATTGCCGGAAGAGGTTTTGCATCGAGGTTGAACAGCTTAACAGAACTTGATCCATATGGAGAATAGGCTATCTGGCCAGCAGGGTGAGAGAGAGTTATTGACTTTTGAGCACAGTCAATTTTAGCTTCGTGGGTCTTCAACCAATCCATGCCCAGAATGACATCAATGTCAGAATTTCCCAGCAACATGAGTGAAGCAAGGAATATGCGGCCTCCAATTAGGATCTGATTGTCCTTACTTATCTTGGAAGTCAACATTTTAGATCCCGGAGAGTGAACAGAGATTTGATTGCTTAGTGGAACCAGAACTAGGTTGTATGCTTTTGCAAAGATCTTTGACACAAAAGAATGCGATGCTCCGGTATCAAACAACACTTTAGCTGGAAAAGAGTTTACGGGTAATATACCGAGAACGACGTCAGCAGCTTCCTCAGCTTTGTCGGCCTTGATATGATTCACCCTCGCGGTCCTCCCGACAGGCCTGTTGTTGGAGTTGAAGGCTTTAGCCGGAGGAGCACGAACCATTGCCTGGTTGGTGTTGGGGCGAGGAGGTGGAGGTAGCTGCCTCTGAGTGCACTTATCAGCGTAGTGTCCAGTCTCCTTGCATTTGTACCAAGTGACGACACGAGGAGGACCTAGCCTTGGCTGCCCCATGGGAACCCTCTGACTCTGCATCTGAGCTGGGTTGGGTGGGCGGGGAGCAAAGCCTGGAGAAGCTTGGGCATATGGAGCCCGAGTGACAGCACCATTTGGCACCCAGATGCGGCGCTTCTGCGGAGGGGTGGTCATGTTGGAGGAGGAACCACCCTCACGCGAGTGCTTGCGAGAATCCTCGAACGCCTTGCGCTCATTTTCCTCATTGAGCGCGGTGTTCACGAGCTCCTCGAAGTCCTTGCACTTGATGTTGGTCAGTGTGTACTTCAGTTCCGGGTTAAAACCTCGGCGGAACCTTGCCATCTTCTTAGCCTCAGTGGACACCTCATCACCAGCGTATCGAGCGAGACGATTGAACTCGTTCTGATAGCCAATGACGTCCAGCTTGCCCTGCTTGAGAGAGCAAAATTCCTCACGCATCCTTTCCATGAGACCATCTGGGATGTGGTGCTTCAGGAAGGCATCCTTGAAACATCCCCAGGTGATAGGATAGCCAGCTCTCATGGTCTGGTAGTTCTCCCACCAGGTAGCTGCCTGACCCTTCAGTAGGTAGGTGGCATACTTGACTTTGTCTTCCTCAGCAACGTGAGCAATGTCCAGAGCCCTGGCCATCTCCCGGATCCAGTCATCAGCATCCAGAGGCTCACGTGTTGCCACGAAAGCTCTCGGACCCATACTGAGGAACTCCTTGATACTGACCCGTGGAGCATTCTGGTTGTTGTGCTGGTTAGCCTGGAACTGGGCCATCTGCGCCACGACCTGAGTCATCTGAGTCAACAGCTCCGTGATCGGAGGTGGCTCAGGCGGGTTGCTCCTTGTTGGCGGCATCCTGGATAGACATGCATTTTAGCACAACAATAGAAAAGGATAGACTTGGTAACCGAAAGAGAGATTATTCCGACGCATGAATAGATAACCAACAGGTACATCATCACATGTTCAAATACATCAGAATATCCAACAGACCATACATGGTTCGAAAGCCAAAGGATAACTAAACATAGCTAGGAATGGATACATCGGTACTCCCATGCTCATCACGCAGGACGGCGGTGAGTAGTACGACGAGAGATACGGTGAGGAGGAATCCCACGGAAATAGGTAGAACGACGATCCACGTAGATCGGGACTGCTCTGAGAGCAACTCTCGGTGTGGTGAAGTAGAAAGCGTCGTCTCCCTGTGCTCCAAAGCGTGGAATCCCAGTGTAACCAGCTCCGAGGTTGAGGAGTGGACCTCTGATCGGCTCGTAACCTCCAGCATCTGGCAGACGACGACCAACTGGCTGATCGAAGCGTGCAAAGCGCTCATCTCCAACAAAGTCTGTGGTGTACGTCGCCAGACGAGTCAAAGCAAGGTAGAGCTGCTCCCTGACTGAGGCCAACTCCTGAGAAAGTGTGGTGGCAACTGCGTCACTGTGCCTCACAAACTGAGCGGTGGTGTGCAGCCTGGTGTTATCATGCTCGTAGACATCCAGGTTGTCGTAGAGAGTGAAGTGAGCTCCCTCCGAAGTGATGTAACCACGGGGGATGTGGCGATAGATAGAATCGTCAAATCCCTAGTAGTCAGCACGAAGGACGGTGAGACTCACATAAGCTGCCTGCTGCACGGCCATATCCACTGTGGAACCTACTGCCTCGTAGCGGTGGACAACGCTCATTCCATCATCTGACAGGATGTAGACGATAGCCTGGTAGTAGGTCTGGTCAAACTCTCGCTGCTGCTCGTAGACCTGGTACTCTGGTGCCCAACGGAACCCCAGATAAGTGACCATGTCTCTCAGCATCTCCGGATAACCGGCGGTGCTCTCACAACGAGTCATCCGAACCACCTGCGGGAAGAACTTGAGATCCATCTGCAGATGATTGGGGAAGGTTTGATTAGACGCCGGTAGAGAACTGAAGTGGAAAGCAACAACAAGGTTCAACGGACGAAAAGGATGTTGAAAAGAACAGGATATTGAAGCAACATCGGGAAACACGAGACCAAAAACTCCTGAGGTACTACGGAGAATCCAAAACACGTGAAACCCTAACTTGAAAGTTTAGGTGAGAAGAGAAAACAACGTTGCACTTCCTTACCAGAAAAAGGGTGGGTGGGTGGGGAAAGAAGAAAAATGGCAGAATTCCTACTCTCACGTTTCATTTTTCCTATATAGCTACAAAATAGTTTCTAGACTCAACTGCGACCAGTAAAAGGGATCCTACAGGCAGACAGGCTCTGATACCATTTGTCGCACCCGGACTTCTAGAGGATACTCACCGTACGAACTGAATAGTACTTTGATTGGATTACGGGGCTTACCGGCACCCGCATCTCTTACGAGTAGGCCAACACTTATGTGTGACAACCAATCTTTACTATTCACCGTCGATGTAAACTATCCCATAGAAATCAGGACACTACCATTGACGTACTTCATACCATACACACATGGTACGTCAACGGCTTTGAACAAGATGATAACACAGCATATCTCTAAGACACAAAAGATTGAAATAAGTTGCAAATAGCTCTCACTAGAGCAGAGATAGCAAATACAATCATCCAGAGGACACATGTCCCAACATATCATCATTACATAGCAGCGGAAACACTCAAAGGGTCTGAGTACAGACAAATCCAAATAGTCTTAAGAAGCCGGGAACTGAAATAAAGACGGAGCCCATCCACGTAGTCTCGGATCCTGCCCGGGTCCGCTACCTACTCGTCAGCAGCCTCGTCAAACTGCACGTAGTAGCCGTCACTGGGATCCTTGTAAGCGTAGTCTGCGGAAACCACAGCCCCAAAGGGGTCAGTACATCCAAGTACTGGCAAGCAAGACTCACAGTTCACCAAAGTGTAGCCCGTCAACACCAAGCACAGATGCCTTGGGTTCAACGGAAGAAAGGGGATATAAAAGATGCTGCAACTGGCTGCGCTAACCAACTACAGAGATTCTACCACTTCCGGCTAACAGAAAGAAGATAAGATCGAGTATTGTAACCAACTGAAAGATACCTTCAAACAAACCCATCCTGGATCTCACCCCTTATCTGAAGAAGCAATCCGAGGATAACTCACACAGTTGGATTAAAGATGAATCAAGTTATTGTGTCAATAATCCTATTACTAGTCACGTTGTTAATCATTGGGTGTGAGATTGTGAATCATTAGGTTTAAGTTGTCCTGAGTACTTGTTAGCCAGTACTTTCACCAAGTTAACCATAACCGCGGAAAACACGGCTTCTCGAGAAGATTATCCCTGCAGGGTTGCACCAATTTGGCCGTACACGTATGAATAACCTGCCAGATGGGATGCCTCCCACCAAGCGGGGCACTCAACACAACTCAACTCTTCTTCGCATCAAGCCCAAAGCACCTTGGGCGCACGGCTAATCGAGCCCAGAAGAAAATGGACCCTCATAGCACTCTAAGACCGTGTCCCCCTATATGCCGACTACAAAAGTTCCACCCGGGTACCAAGGGCTCGCAAGATCATGCATGCAGCAAATGGAAAACCCGAACTAAATGAGGCGATTTGGACGAGATGCGAATCGAGTCAAATTGAGGGGGGCGCCCATACTCGCTTCCCACATGCGGGTAGTGCGCTCATCATGGATCAGTAGACAAGACCCTTTTCCTATTAGGGTCGACACTAGCAGGCCTCAAAACCACAAAGGGCCTCCTGCCGGTGCCTTATCATCAAATTATTATTTAACAATAACATTAGCATGATTGATTGATTAAACATCGAGCCCCCCAGAACATAATGAAATAGTAACAGAAAGTAACGGGTAACAGACTCGAGCAAAACAACCTAAGCATGCTAGTAAGACACTGGCTCAAACAAAGGGGTGGTAGGGGTGGAGGTGAGGCAATATCAGGGTTAAAGGATTCATGTGATAGGTTCGTAACAGAAACAACTACTACTAAGGCTAGCAGAAATAGACAACGGAAAGTATCGGTAACCAATGTTGAAAGGAACACAATGGTTCATGTGAGTGATAACTTGCCTGCAAACTCAGCAGCCGGGTACTGAGCTAGATCCTCAGAAGGGGTGCTGTAAAGATCGTCTGTCTCAACGTCGTCGTCTATTCGAGAAGAAGCAGACAAACAAGACAGAAATATAAACAATCAATGTCATGGCATAGTGCACAATCATGGGATGATGCATGTCAATTTAAACTAAGTGACATGGTAACACAATTTAAATGGACCCATATGCAATGAGATTGTATATGGAAAAGGTCCATGAATTAAGTGGAAACAAATGATCTACAATTTATTACCATGTGAAAGTTTGCTTAGCATGATGCATGCATGATGATAACAACAAAATAACAACAATAGATGCAAGTGGGAAAAGGAATCTTAACAAGTTTGGAAATCATTTATTAAGTTTGGAAATTTTTGGTTACTTAAAGATGTCACAGAAGTATTTGTTGTTTTCATCAACTTAAACTGCTCAAAACAAATAACAGAATTCATATTTGAAAAGAATACCAAATTTTAGTTGGATTACATGTTTCAAATATTGAAAAAGGGATTAGGATGAATTTATTATGACTTAAACATTATTAAACAAATTTTAAATGAATTTACAACAAGTGTGAATTTTATTTGAATTTTATTTGTTCAAAACATAAATTCAAATTCACATTTGAAAAGTTCATACTTTTCTAGTTGGAAAACATATTTTGCATGGTCAAAAATAATTTATTTTGAGCAAGTTATGATTTTAGCAAAATTTAAATGAATTAAACAAGGATTAAATTATTTAGGCAATTTAAATTATTCAAACCATGAAACAAAATTTATATTTGAAAAGTTTATTTGAAATAGCATGGAAAACATATTTTATTTGCATTATTTGGATTAAGAATGAATTAGTTATGAATTTTAGCAAATTGCAATTGAATTATTTGAATTCAAATTTGAATTGCATTTTGAAAATTCAAAACAGGAAACAAATGGTGCCAATGGGTAGAGAATTAAATTTAGACCAGTGCACATATTTTATTTTTGTTATTTGGAATTATAAAACTAAAGTTATTGTCAAATTACTTTCAGGGACCAAACTGTAAAAAGAAAGGGCTTGTTTTTGAAAACAGAAAATGTTAAAACATTTGTTACCGCACTGGAACCTACACTAGACACTGCCAGGGGGGCCCAGGGTCCCTGGGCGCTTGCGTGGCACGTGAGTGGCTGACAGGGGGCCCTCCCTGTCAGCGCTGCGGGCAAAAAGTGGGATTTTATCCCGGGGGAGAGCCAGGACTCGATCCTGGAACCTCTCGCTCGCGTGCGCGGTACTGAACCAGTGTGCTGTTTCGCGTTCTTTGTCAGATACCGATACGCAGCGAGGTTGAGGTGTTGCTCGTGGATCTGCAGTTAACTGACGAACAAAAACTTGTCTGAACTTTGACAGTTGCCCGGGGCTCAACGGCGGCGATCACCGTGTGCTCGAGCTCGAGGTGCGCGTGTGCTGCTGTGATGAAGTGTGCGCTCGTGTGCTTGCTGGCAGGTAACAGAGAGGAGGAGTAGGTCACGGTGGCCTCACCGGCGTTGTAGTGGGAAGCAGAGGTTCGAGGGGGGCGCGGCCGGCGGCGACGTCGACGATGGCGGCGGCGAGCCAAGACGTTCCCGCGCCTGCTGCGGTGTCCAACAGATCGAGGAGGAAACGGTGGGTTGGTTTCTGTGTCTAGGTGGGGTGGATGAGTGCCATGGCGACTGTGGTGGTCGGAGTTTCAGACGGAGCTTGCTCCGGTGAGCTGACAGAGGGGTGGGGATCGCGGCGAGATGAGAGGGGTAACGGCGGCGGCCTCGAGGGAAACAGGAGCCTAGGGTTCTAGGGCTGCGTGCTGTGCCCAAGGGGGATTATATAGGGTCCAGGGGGAGCTCCTGGCCTTCGGAGCGGCCGGCTGCCGCCGTGGCACCGCTCGATTTCGCGCCGTACAGGAAACAGACGACGGGGGGCGGCCGCGAACCGTTTTCGGGCCGTGGGCTGGCTGCGCGCGAGGGAAAGTAGGAAGGTGGGCTGGGCTGGTTAGCTAGCTGCCGCGTTTTTTTTTTCCTTTTTCCTTTTTTTTTGTAGCAAAATAGAAATGGAAGAAATAGATAGGTTTAGAGTTTGCAAAAAATTTGAAAAAAATTGGGTGTGCTGTTTAGGTCAACTACAACCATAAACCAATTTTGGAATTCAAAAACATTTGAATTTTGGTGCTGTTTGGATTTAATTCCTATTCAGATGATTTGAGTATTAGAAATGACTTTTGAAACCAAAATTTTAAATAGGGTGACCCAAATAACTTTAATTGGAAACAAGAGTATAAAATGTTTTGATTATTTTTATAATTTCAAATTGGTGTGCTGTTTGAATGTTTTGGTTTGAATTTGAATAAGTTGATAATTAATTGATTAATATTGGAAACAATGTTTTTATTAGGGTGACCCCTAGTGATTAAATAGAACAGATGTGATTAGAATTTGTTTGGCATTTTTATAATTTTCAAATGAGGTGCTGTTTGAAGATGCTTTGAATTTGAAAGCAATTTGGAATTACTTAATTGAAATAAAAGCACCAATTTATTAGTTGATCAAATATGGAATAATTGGAAACAAAAGTTTGTTTGAATTGAACTTTTATTTGAAACAAGATTGTAACATGACAAGTATGAAACACATCATTTGAATTTGTTTGAAATTCAATTATGAAAACAGAATAGAAACAGATGCAAAACAAATAGTAAACAAATGCAAACAATGAAATAAATATGATGACATGATGCAATACTTTAATTAAACAGGAAATCAAACATTCTAGGGGTATTTTCATACTTGGGATGTTACATCGGACAAGTAAAATATCGCGAGACAAAGGGAATTAGTTACGGCCTTGATGGTTCACACGATCACGAGATTCATCGTTGAATATATAGGAGTCATCACGGATCTCCAGATCCCGCTGTTGATTATTCAGCGGAGAGGAGTCTCGATCATGTCTATGTTATTCGTAAACCTTAGGGTGACACACTTAAGGTTCGATGACGCATTTGAGAGGATACGGAATATCGAAGAATGTTTTGGGCAGCACCAAAACTGTTTTGGGGAAATTGAAATAGTTCAAGAGGTTTTTTGTCGAATGGTTGTTAATAGAATTAACAAATGATTCGAGGTTCTATATGCAAATGTTTGTTAATGGAATTAACAAATATTAATATAAATAAATAAAAATGTTTTATTTATTTATTAAAGAAAAACATTTGGATTTTCTAAGTGAGGTTTTAAGGGAGCATGAGTGGGTGTGAGTGGGGCTTCCACTCACATGAAGAGGGAAGAGGTGGGGGCACCACCATGGCTGGCCGCACCCCACCCTTGGGCTGCCTACCCCTCCCCTATAAAAGGAGGGTGAGGGCTCCTCTTCCTCATACACTTGTCCCACCTCCCTTCCTCTCTACCCGCTACTCCATTCCATGCTCTTAGGCTTGGAGAAGCCCTGACCATGGGATTCTTCACCACCACCACGCCGTCGTGCTGCTTGAGTTCCGAGGGATCCTCTACTTCCGCTGCCCCACTGGATCAAGGGAATGAAGGTCGTCATCAAGCCGTACGTGTGACCGATCACTGAGGCCCCGCCGGATTGCGGTGCACATCTTCTAGATCTCGGGATCGGTGTGAGTACGACTACGCCAGCAAAGAGATTCGATCTCGTAACGCTTTGTGTCTTCGAGGGTATGTTCTCCTTAAGACTCTCTCTATGCCTGTTATCTTTCATCTCCTAGATTAGATCTTGGCCCGTCGGGTTTATCGCGCGTAGGAAATTTTTTGTTTTCTATGTAACGACCCCTTCAACAACTATCACGAAGCTTATGAGGATAACACTAAAGACAAACAATTCTCTAGTAGTGAAATACTTGTTAACACTATTGATCTTGCTTTACCTGCTATTGACTTTGAGAAGCTACCTTTTCATGTTAAAGTAAAATAACATTCTTATGTCAATGACATTGTGAACAAAAGTTGTAAAAGTTAATGGACCTGAAGATCAAATAATTGTGGAACCTATAGTTGCCATGGTTAAAGATCTTGTTGCTGAAAATATTGATGGATTTGATATATATTTCTATGAGGCTGACTCTAACCTAGTGGCACCTAATAAACATCGTAGACCTGTTGTTGGCACACCTGTTGTTTCTGTCAAAATAGGTGAACATAATTATTATGGACTTTGCGATTTGGGATCAAGTTCAAGTGTCATACCATTTTCTCTCTATCAATAAATAATGAATGAAATTGCTCCATGTGAAATTGAAGACATTGATGTTACTATTGAGTTTGCCAACAGAAAGACTATTTCACCAAGTGGGTATTGTAAAAGATGTTGAAGTTCTTTGTGGCAAGGTAAAATACCCCGCTAACTTTTTAATACTTGGTTCAGTTGAAGATAAATCATGTCCTATTATATTTGGTACACCTTTCCTTAATACCCGTGGTGTTGTTATTGATTGTAAGAAAGGTAAAGTGTGTGTCAAATTTGGTGATGAACATTATGAATTTAATTTTAGTAAGATTGCTAGACAACGTCATGATAAAGAGTTACCTAATAAATATATATTTATTGAAAGAATTGCCTCTATTGCTATTCCACCTGATGATTCTTTGCAGAAATTTATGCAAGAACATGAGAATGCCATGTATATGCAGGAAAGAATGAAAATGGAGGATATTTTCCTCGATCAGCCTGCCATTATATAACAAAATTTGCCTGTGGAATCTTTAGGGCCGCCCTTACCACCTAAAGGAGACCCGGTGTTTGATCTTAAATTTCTTCCTAGAACACTCAAATATGCTTATTTAGATGAAAAGAAAATATATCCTATATTGTCCATGCTAACCTTTCAGAGTACAAAGAAGAATTGTTATTGGAAACACTCCGGAAACACCACAAAGCTATTGGTTATACTTTGGGTGATCTTAAAGGCATTAGTCATGCTCTATGTCTGCATTCAGTTAATCTTCAGCCTGATGCCAAGCCTCTGATTGATCATCAACACCGATTAAATCCAAAGATGAAAGAGGTGGTGAGAAGTGAAATATTAAATCTTCTCGAAGTATGTATTATTTATCCTATTGGTGATAGTATATGGGTTAGTCATGTCCATTGTGTTCCCAAGAAAGGAGATATGACTGTTGTTGCTAATGATAAAAATGAACTTATTCCTCAAAGAACTATAGTAGGGTATAGAATGTGCATTGATTTTAGAAAATTGAACAAAGCTACTAAGAAGGATCATTATCCTTTGCCTTTTATTGATCAAATGCTAGAGTGGTTTTCTGAAAACACTCACTTTTACTATTTGGATGGTTATTCTGGATTCTTTCAAATCCACGTTAAAAAGCAAAACCAAAGAGAAAACCACTTCCACTTGTCCTTATGGTACTTATTCTTAAAGACGCATGCCTTTTGGTTTATATAATGCCCCTACTACTTTTCAAATATGTATTCTGCTATTTTTCATGGTTTTTGCGAGGAAAATGTGAAGGTATTCATGGACCACTTCTTTGTCTATGGGACTTCTTTTGAAAGTTGCCTCCATAATATTAACAAAGTTTTGCAGCATTGTGAGGATACTAATTTTGTTTTGAATTCGGAGAAATGCCACTTTATGGTTAATGAATGAATTGTTCTTGGCCATAAAATTTCTGAAAGAGCCATTGCAGTTTGCAAGGCTAAAGTTGATGCAATTGAAAAGATGCCATATCCTAGGGACATCAAAGGTATACGTATTTTTCTTGGTCATGCTGGTTTATATAGGAGATTTATTAAAGACTTCAACACCTCTTACCAATCTTCTCCAAAAAGATGTTCCTTTTGTTTTTTATGACGATTGTAAAAGACACCTTTGAAGTTCTTAAGAAAGCTTTAATAACTGCACCTATTGTTCAACCACCTGATTGGAAAATGTCGTTTGAAATTATGTGTGATGCTAGTGATTATGTTGTAGGATATGTTTTAGGACCAAGAGTAAATAATAAGTTGAGTGTTATTCATTATGGTAGTAATACATTATATAGTGCTCAAAGGAACTATGCTACCACTAAGAAAGAGTTTTTAGCTGTTGTATTTTGCTTGTGGTAAATTTAGGAAGTACATTGTTGATTCTAAACTCACTATTCATACTGATCATGCTGCTATTAAATATCTTATGAAAAAGAAAGGTGCTAAGTCTAGGCTTATTAGATGGGTACTCTTCTTACAAGAGTTTGATTTGCATTGTTGATAGGAAAGGAGTTGATAATCTTGTTGCTAATAATTCATCTAGAATGGAAAACATTTCTGACGATCATATTCCTGTTAATGATGTTTTCCTGATAAACAACTTTCTGCTATTAAGTATAACTCACGTGAAAATCCTTGGTATGTTGATTATGCTCACTTTATTATTTCTAAGTTTTTGCCTCCAAACTTTACTTATCAACATGAGAATAAATTCTTTATGATTTGAGGCATTACTTTTGGGATGACCCACATTTATATAAAGAAGGTGTAGATGAAATTTTAAGAAGATGCATACCTAAGCATGAGAAATAAGAAATATTGAGGAAATAACGTAATAGTACTTATGGAGGGCATCATGCTAGTGAAAGAACCACACACAAGGTTTTACAATCAGGTTTTTACTGGACTACTCCCTTTAAAGATGCTAAGAAATTTATTTCTACTTGTGACGAATGTCAAAGGGCTGGTAATATTAGTAGACGTAATGAAATGCCTATAAACTATTCTCTAGTTATTGAACCTTTTGATTGTTGAGGATTTTCCTTTATGGGTCATTTTCCCTCTTCACATGGCTATACTAATATTCTTGTTGTTGTTTATTATGTTACTAAATGGGTAAAAGCTATTACAACTAAAAGTGGTGATCCATAAAGCCAATACTTTATATGTGCATGTGGTGAGGGAGGCTGCGTGACCCAAAGGAGCAGTCAAAGCAACAACTCAGATGTCCCAACTGGGCGTGGACGACCAGGACTGACCGGGGACATCAGATAAGTGTGGTTGTGCGTTTTCGGATCGCTACAGCTTGCTAACCTTGTCTGGAGCACATAGGAGAGAATTGAGAATATGTCGTGTCTGTCACTCGTTGACTAGGCGTACCGCGGTGACTATAGAAAAACATTTGATTTTTTTTTAGATAAAGGGCTTTTATTACTTAAAAATTTTAAGCATTACACCCGGTCTCTTCATCATGGCAATGCACATAGCCGAAATTCAAACTGAAAGGAAAAATGACGAGAAATCTAAACAAATCCATCGAATGTAGACCGTCGACGCTATGGAGCTGCTATCCGTAGATCAAGCGGCCATCTATGTGGGATAAAAATATCCCTCGCCACCTGCTCCAGCAGTGCACACGCCTCTGTAAAAAGGGCTCGAAACTCCCCCCGCTGTAATGTGGATCACAAACGGAGAATACCTATGCATCTGAATAGAACCTGTATACGAGAAAAAAATTATGATTAAAAATCTTGTCATTTCTACATAGCCAGAGCGACCAAATAACGGCTAGAGCTCCTATCCTAATAATAGTTTTGAATCGTTTATCCACCTCATTCAACCAGTTACCGAATATATTCGCAACAGATGTGGGCGGGTAAAGGTTCGAAGCCATTTGGATAGCGGACCATATAGAACGCGCAAACGAGCAATCAAAGAATAAGTGCTTAATCGTCTCATCATGAGAACAAGAAACACACTTAAAACTCCCATGCCAATTACGTTTGACAAGATTATCCTTTGTGAGTATGATCCTTTTACGAAATACATGCAAAGATCTTAATCTTTAGCGATACCTTCATAAGCCATACATTTTTAAAAATATCGACTAACATGTCTGATTGGATCATAGCCCTATACATGGAATCCACCGAGAACATTCCATTCTTAGTGATTTTCCAACGAAACTCATCGGTGCCTGTTGTTAGGGTAACCGTAGTTAACCTATTGACCAGGGTCTGCCAAGAAATAAGTCGTTGACCGATTAAATCTCGTCTAAATGTAACATTACGAGGTGATATTTGCATGACCGTAGCCAGCGTATCATCCTTATGTCGCGCTATAGTGTATAATGCCGGATACTGTTCTCTGAGTGTGGTATTGCCTAACCACTTGTCCTCCCAGAATTGTATCTGCGATCCATCCTTAATTTTAAATACCCCATAGCGGAAAAACAGATTTTTGTTCGCCATAAGTCCAGTCCAAAAGTGTGAATCACCAGGTTTCCACATAACCTGTGAGACTGCTTTTGAACCTATGTATTTTCATTTAAGAAGGATTTTCCAAACGCCATCTTCGGTTAATAGTTTGAACGACCATTTACCAAGTAGGGCTGAGTTCTTGACTTGTAAGTCATGAATACCTAGCCCCCCCCCTATCTCTTGGTCGACAAACTACATCCCATCTAGCCAGTTTATATTTCTTTTTCTCGCTGTCACCCTGCCAAAAAAATCTTGATCGGAAATAATCCAATCTTTTCAATACTCCTTTAGGTAACTGAAAGAATGATATTATATACAATATCATATTAGATAGTACTGAGTTAATGAGTACCCGCCTTCCACCAAGTGACAACAATTCTCCTTTCCAACTAGCAAACCTTTTCTGTAAACGTTCTTTGACTTGGCTCCATTCTGCATTAGTCAACCTCCTATAATGTATTGGTATTCCCAAATACTTAATAGGAAATTGACCTTGCTCGCATCCGAAAATCTCAGCATACTGTGCAGTAGCATCCTAGGCCTCGCCAAAGCAGAACAATTCACTTTTATGGAAATTAATTTTTAATCCGGATAGTTGCTCGAACACCGAAAGGATTAGTTTCATGTTCGACGCTTTCTCCAAATCATGTTCCATGAAAAGAATCGTAACATCTGCATACTGAAGAATAAACAATCTCCCATCGACAAGATGTGGAATTACTCCCTCAATCTGGCCACTTTTCTTAGCTCTTTCAATCATGATTTTTAACATGTCTGCCACAATATTGAACAATATGGGCGAAAGCGGATCACCTTGTCTTAAGCCTTTCTTGGTTTGGAAGTATCGGCCAACATCGTCATTGACTTTGATAGCTACGCTACCTCCAACCACAAAACTGCGATCTACAGCACACCACTCTTCTGAAAATCCTTTCATTCTTAGAGTTTGTTGGAGAAACTCCCAGTTCACCTTATCATAGGCCTTTTCAAAGTCTATTTTAAGAATTACACCATTTAGTTTTTTTGAATGCATCTCATGTACGGTTTCGTGTAGAGTCACGACCCCATCAAGGATATTCCTACCCTGCATAAAAGTAGTTTGCGTAGGTTCTACCACATGATCTGCCACCGAATTCAACCTAATGGTTGCAACTTTTGGAAAGATTTTGAAACTAATGTTAAGAAGGTAGATTGGTCGATGCTGTTGTATCCTTTCTGCGTCCAAAACCTTAGGTACCAAAATGATTTCCCTAAAATTAAGACGATACAGCTCTAGGTATCCACTCTGTAAGCAACCAAACATCTCAATAAGGTCATCCTTAATGACCTCCC
Organism: Alopecurus myosuroides; assembly: GCA_028641055.1. Classification (NCBI taxonomy): domain Eukaryota; kingdom Viridiplantae; phylum Streptophyta; class Magnoliopsida; order Poales; family Poaceae; genus Alopecurus; species Alopecurus myosuroides. The sequence continues at coordinate 312,281,316 of CM054060.1, read as the reverse complement.
AAAAATACTGGTAAAACTATGCCGGACATCCATCTGGACCAGATTTGAATGACTCGCAGGAAATGCGTTTCCAGGTTCCTCTCATTTCAAATATGATGTATGCGTTCAACTCCAATCAATAGATCTACTTTGGTTTGTTTCTATATCTACCTCAGTCCTAACGCCTTTCATGTTAGCTGGGTGCTGCCATATATCTTGCTAAGAGAGTAAAGATGGATGGATAGATAAGAGGATCACAATCATAGGTGAGGGTGCATCTGTGTCCTTTATACGAGTGGGCCTTATACGTGGAAAGATTCGCTGGTTGGGTGCAATATATAGCTACCAACCACGTCATACGATGATAGTGTCGTCTGGTACAAAAATAAATAAAAATTGCAAGTCTCAACATCAATGTGTGTCGTTTCAATACTCTGTGCATCTGATATTTCAAATCGTACGGGAGGTACTCCCTCGTATCCATAAAAAGTGACGCATATTTTAAACTAAGTTAGTACAAACTTTATATTAAGTGAGCGACACTTTTTATGGATCGGATGGAGTAGAAGATATTCCTGTTTTTTCATGGAAGCTAAGAAGCATTGGACTTTTTTTTTTGAAATGGAAGCCCTTGGGCCCCGGCCTCTGCATCAAAATGGTGCACACAGCCAGGATTTTATTAAGCAAAAAGATAAAATATTCATGGGAAGATCCCCTTACGCTCTTGATTCCCTTTTGGTGGTAGATTTTGAAAGAGTGTAATGCTCGCATTCTTCTTTTTCATGTAATAAAATTCCTTTACTTTTTCATTTGTAAACAGGAAACCACTTTCAATAGATATTACGGTAGATTACAACACAACGGTTGCAACTTTCACCCTCAGGAACAAACTTTCCTGGCCAGGCACAAAGTGAACAAAAAAGCTACCAAAGAAACATAATGGTTATGCCCAAGAGTACAAACGGAGTCTGCCAGGGGGTACGTCGAGAATTCGGACTCAACATACCTGCAATCGTATTCTTCGAGGGTCTCTCGAAAATCTAGCCTACCGTAGGGCTAGCGGCTGAACTAGCAATCGCGTCGTCAAATGCCTATGAGGTGAAAGATTCAGCTCAAGATCTAAATCAACCATCACCGAGCTCAAATCATGGGGTTCTCGGACACTAAATGTGAGAAACCGCAAAAGAGACGCTTTCGCCCGTCTCCGGCATGTCCCGAACAACAAGAACACACAATCATGATGCAAATCAGATACAATGTGTGACAACCAGATACATAGCAGTATAGATCATAAAAGGAACTGGTGCTCACCGACTGGCGAAAACAAAACACCACCATTGTTGACGTTTGAGAAGCACAAGCGACGTTTGAGAAGCACAAGCGTCCACATAATAACATTTGGAGACTATCCCTTTATTCATGCCAGGTTTACGGTGGTTCCAAATATCAACAGCCTAATCGTTGACCAATCGGCTGTTTAAGAGAAGGCCAGATGTTACGTTGGTATGGCTGGAATGGAAGATGCCGAGGACCCGGGTTGATTGTCTTCCTCCTTGGTTGAGCTTGTACGCTTGTCTGTGTAAATCCCTAGTTTGCACCAACTTTTCATTTTTGCTGTTTTGAATTTTTCTATATGCATTTTTGTTTTCCTATATAAATAAACGCTTGTCCGTGTAAATCCCTAGTTTGTACCAACTTTTTTATTTTGCTGTTTTGAACTTTTCTATATGCCTTTTTCTTCTCCTATATAAATATTTTTTCTTTAAGAATGCACAATGGAGTGGTATATCAATTTCATAGAAGAAATAACCAAATGACTAGAGTGGCGCCTTTTGTCTTAAAGCATCAATCGGAAAACTGGTCAACCCTTTTTTTCCTATATAAATGAAAGCGGTTTTATTTTCATTTACCTCAGAGACACCATATGCCAGTGCGCACATCCATGTTTTCATCCTATTCAAAAGAAATAAACAAGTAGTGATTCCCGTATTCCGGACAAGGCATTATAGAGCATCTCTAGTGGAAGGTGTATATTTGTTTGGCATCCCATTGGTGGTAGCTAGCTAACTAGAGTGCAACTGAATATCAGTATTCAAGACAATGATTGAATTGGATAGGCAGTGTGGACAGTCTAGTTCAAAAGAGCGGCATGGCTAGGATCGGAGGCAGTAAGGGTGTGTTTGGTAGGCTGTGCCACCCTGCCAGGGCTATCTCTCCTCATACATGTTGATCCTATACAACCTGAGCAGAGATTTTGCAATGTGTTTGGTAGCCTGGGTCAGATGAGACGTGCCGAATTGAGATGTTGTTTGTTAGCCTGTATCCATCAACACAAGCTGAACTGAGATGTTGTTTGGTAGGTTGTATGCAATTGTATTATGATATAAAAGTAAATACATGGTTAAACAAAGTTTGGACAGGAACTATTTATAAATTAGATATATAAAGTTTGGAAAACAAAAATTATATTTGCAGCACATAAATAAGATAGATATAGCATTCCAACACATCGAAATACATTCCATCATCCTAAATAACATAATTGAGCACACAAATTCGATAGATAAGGCGTAATAAGGTCCAAAGTAGGAAGTTTGCATCAATATATAGTACTTAGCATTACAAAAGAGATCTAAAAGTAGTACTTAGCATTACAAAAGAGCTCTAAAAGTAGTACTTAGCATTGCATAAGAGATGATATCTCAAGTTCTAAGTCAAAGAAGATCAGGATTTTTTGCTAGGATGCGCTTGAACGAGGCTTCACGAACTTTAGCTTCCATTTTCACAAAATTAAGGCCTTGACCCTTGTGCTCTGTCAAGTACTCTAGAACAGCCAAACGTTGCTCAATATCGAAATAAAGGTCCATCACAGCCTTGTACAAATCTGGGTGTGTCTCCATATGGCAAGTGTTATTGATAGCACCAGCCACAGCACGCATTGCATCAGGATGTTGCTACATTGAATTGCATCTTATGCACTCATAATAGATGCCCTCTTCCTCTTGTTATTTGTGCCAGTAGGTGAAGGGGTAGTTGCACCACTTCCAGTAACATTAAAGTCAGGATTAATACGAGTAGTTGCAGCAATATTTTCAATTTTTTTTTGTTCACTATCCAAATCAATAGGCTTTACCGGGCCTTCCACAACAACGGGTTTCCCCAAAGGCTCATTCGACCCTATTGCAAACTTTCCCGTGGCTAGCTTATTGGACCAGCAAGCATCAATATATTCAAAGTTAACAAGTGGTTTGTTGAGTAATTCAGCATCCTTAGGAGTATCCTACAATTGAACACAGACATTTCATCAAATTTAAGCATATTTCAGCAAGTTTCAGCATCAAATTGACAAGTTCCAGCATAATCCAGCAGCAAAACGAGAAATTCTAGCAACATTTCAGCAAGTTTCAGCATTAGATTGACAAGTTCAAGCAACATTTCAGCAAGTTACAGTATGTTTCAGCAACAAAACGAGATATTCCAGCAACATTTCAGCAAGTTTCAGCATCAAATTGACAAGTTCCAACAACATTTCAGCAAGTTCCCGCATGTTTCAGCAACAAAACAAGAAATTCCAGCAACATTTCAGCATGTTTCAGCAAATTCCAGCAACGTTTCACTAACTAAATGACGGGTTTCAGCACGAAATTCAAAGGTTTCAGCACGAAATTCAAAGGTTTCAGCACAAATGTACTAACCTGAGTATGGCCCAAATAATGTTGCTCTTCTAGGACTATCATTTTTTCATCATCATCCCAAAGTGCCCCACTTAGACATCTCAGTTTTTCAATTCTTTGATATCTAACCTTCCACTTGCGGAGATGATTGGTGATTTGGGTGGCAGTAACTTCGTAACCAAAAAGTTTGGTCAAAGCTTTTGCAACTTGCATAGTATGAATCTCTTTAAATCCTTTGTCAGTCTTCACACCTTTTGCTGCTATGCCCGCAAGAGAGCGCATCATGCAAGCTGACATAGGAGGGGTCCAAGTCATCACCTTTGCGGTCTTCTTGGCTTTAACACCAACATCCGGAACCTCGTCCACTTGTCCATCCATCTACACCAAAAGGAAGGAATTTTCATCAATAGATCACAGCACTAAAATAAGGTATTGCAACACCAAAATATGATAGAGTTCAACAACAATATGACATTACAACACCCCTACATGACATTCCAGCAACATATAATAATTTCCAGCACCATAATATGACATTCCAGCACAAAAATAAGAAATTCCAGCGACATATAATAAATTCCAGCACAATAATCTGACATTCCAGCACCAAAATAGGACACAATTCAGTAATAATATGACACTACAACACCAATAATAAGATGTTTCAGCAATAATCTAGTCACAATTCATAGAGTGCAATTATTACAACAACTAACACCATTGTAAATCAAATGTGGGCTAACCCCCTATTCGCCCACATCTGTTGGGCAAATTCATTTCTCTTTTCCTTCCAAGTAATATTATCATAAGCAACATCATTGTGATCCTCATCATTGGGTTCCGGTTCCCATGTGGCCTCCGGTGGAAAATAGTCATCCTCACCAAACTGAAGTATCCAATTATGGAGAATGGCACAAGCAATCACTACTTTTACTTGGGTCTTGTAAGGATGGAATGGCTTATTGTAAACAAACTTCCAGTGGTTCTTGTATGCAGCAAAAGCCCTTTCAACCGTTGTCCTTAAAGAAGAGTGTCTTAAGTTGAAAAGCTCTTTATAGTTTTCAGGATGATTCCCTCCACCATACTCTTTCAAGTGTTGTTTTGTTCTACGGTACGATGGAAGGAAACCTAGTCTCACGGCATACCCAGCATCAACAAGATAGAACTTCCCTATAAAATTGCAACTATTAGCTACAGCGACAAACCTTTGACATATATAGCTAGTAGGCTTTAGTTTTTACCTGGAGGAAGTGAAAACCCATCATCCCTCTCCACAGCATCCGCAAGTATGAGGGCATCATGGGCTGACCCCTCCCAACCGGCAAGAACATAGGTAAACTTTAAATCAAAGTCTACCGCAGCCATGACGTTTTGGGTAGTGCCATCTTTTCTACCCCTAAAGGCGGCTGAGATATTTGTTGGGACTCTAGCAAGCACATGTGTCCCATCAATTGCTCCTATACAATCCTAATTAAGAAACACAAGTCTTTTTTACCATCCAAGCTGAATTACAAAAAATTCCAATGTTGAGAGCTGTTTTGAAATATAAAGCAAGTATTACCTTGAAATAGGGATTGGAACGGTTATTCTCAAGAATTTTGGGGTGGGTTTCGTTGGACGGAGGCCGAATCATCTCATTTCGCAACTCTCCAATAGCATACAAAACCGCCTTAAAATACCTACTGATGACTTTGGTAGATCTCCTAAAAATAGGTTGTAGATCCCTAAACCTTGTGTTGTGGCCAACTACTAGGAGAAACATGGCTACTTGTTCCTCGATAGAAGTATGAATACTATCCAACAAAAGTTCTCTCCCCCTAAACAAAGTACACAACTGAAAGAATGGAGTTATTTTCATTCTTAGTTGATTTAGGCAATTCGTTTCGCTAGAATGGTATATGTATCTCGGATTCATTTCCCTAGGCACATCCATATCAATTCTACGACCTTTTGTTATCATTTGAGTTTTTCTAGCCCTCCTTGAGATAAACACCATGTATGCACCCAATACGGCTGCAAGGTCGGCTGCTTTCACAATTAGTCGGCGACGTTTTCTTGCCAAACCATCCATCTAGACAAAGAAAAGCAAATCATTTTGTACCATAGAGGTAATATTTAGAGACAGCAAAATAGAAATTTGAACCATATCACCTAGTGCGGCACATAACAGAACATAACAGAGACATATCAAAATATCACCTAGTGCATATTGTCTACTGCCCATATCACCTACTGCCCATAACAAGACATGGATTTAAATCTTCTATATCCCATATCACCTAGTGCATATGTGTACTGCCCATAAAATAGACATAGAAAAATATCAAATAGAAAAAGATAGGGAAATCGCTACCTCTAGCAGTCAAACGGAGCTGCCGGAGTGGAGGTGTCGAGCTTGGCCCGAGTGGACGTGTCAAGCTTGGCGATGGGATCCTCCGCTGCTGCCCTAGAGGGGGCCGTCGATGTAGATGGATGGGCCTCCATGGCAGTCTCCCTCCGAGCTCCTCGGTGTGTGGAGAGGCGGTGGCGGCGTCAACTGTTTGCACTTGTGCAGAACCGGTGGCGGGGTCGGGGGCGGCGACGGAGGCGAGTGCGGCGGTGGAGTAGAGTACGGGCAGTTCGGGCCGGGCCAAGGTTCTTCCCGGTGGCGGAGGAATTGCGGAGAGGCGAGGGGCAGTGAGGGTAGGTGCGGCGGCGGCGGGGTCGGGGCGGCGACGGAGGCGAGTGTGGCGGCGGTCTTGAGTGCGGGCAGCTGGGGCCTGGCCATGATCCAGGCGGGGGGCGAGGTGCGGCCAGGCGGGGGCGGGAGGATACGTGCGGCGGCGGCGGCCGGCGGGAAGGGAGAAGAGGCGTCGGACGGAGGGAGAGGAGGCAGTTCGTCCGCTCGTGGCGGCTGGGGTGGGGGAGCCGTGCGGGGGGAAATGGGGTGAGGGTTTCATGGGGGTGGGCGGGGTCGCCTGTTTTCGGGCCGAGTGGGACGCGCGGGGAAAATTTCGGGTGGGCGTGACGCTAATTTCGGGATGACTCCGCCCCGGGCGAGCACAGAAGCTCGAATCGAGCTTCGCATGTGGGCAGGGCTGAGAGCTCTTTTTTGCATCGGGTGGGCAGGGCTGAGTTGCCTAATATGGGCTACCAAACACCCAATTGTGGGGTGAGATGAGATTTTATGAGGCAATACGACCTACCAAACACACCCTAAACTTCCAAACCAAACACGGGAGGACAAGACACTACTCCAAATTGTGATGCCTAAATTAAGACATGAAACTCCGTCGGATGGATAACGGTCAATTTATAACAGATCCTGCCGATTACAGTTAACCTTAGCGGATACTCCCTCGTAAAAAGATGACTTCCATTTGTCCCAAGCGGATGTATGTCGACATGTTTTAATGTCTAGATACATCAATTTTTGAACAAATGAAAGTCATCTATTTGTGAACGGAGGGAGTATGTAGCACTCACCGATGAGCGTCCTAACCATTATATATCATCTGTGATAAGTACTCATATTAACCGGTTAGGTATAAATAGTTACAGTAATTTCAGCAAACACGGCCATCACTAGTATGAAAATTCAGTTAGAATTAGTCACCACTACATTTTTTTTCAGCCCCTCCTTCTCCATACGCGAGCAGCCCAACACAGGTGCCCAGCACCACAAGCGACAGCCACCCCAAGCTCCCCCTGCTCAGCACCAGCCCACCCCACCCTACCCCGAGTGCTCACGCACAGGCCACCCAACGCGGCGACTCCCTCTACCCAAGCCGGTCGCCTCCTCAACTACAACCCCGGCAGCCTCATCTACCATAAACCTGGCGCCTCCTCTTCTCGGCACCACATACCTATGCTGCACCAGCCCCTCTGCCCCACCCCACCCTAGGCGCTCTCCTCCTCTGGCAACAAGTTTCGCGGCGACGGCTAGAAACGGCCCCGCGTGCCTGAGTTGATCCGTCGGCAGCAGAATTCATCTACATTTGTGTCTCTCCCGTCGCTCTTGCATTGGGCCGGCAGCCGGGGGCGATGACGACTTCTCCCTTCTCCAACCGCGCTCTAGATGGGGTCGGCGCCGACCGCGTGGGAGGTGGAGCAGTGAGCCACTAGACAACGTTTTGGACCTTCGGTGGTCTATATTTACAATTTACACCCTAGTACATTTTTGAGCGATATATTTACATAATTACATCCTATATGACACAATGTGTTCTGATGAAATGCGAGGAATCACATGATCCTGCAAAAGAGCAGAGCTCTGCTAGGACCATAAGGGCTAGTTTGGCTGCTCAGTATTTTTGAAACTATAGTATTGTAAAACTGAAGTATTTCAACGTCATGCAGACAAATACTTCAATATTGAGTAATACTTCACTTTAAGAAAAAAAACAAGTGGAGCGACGTACCCGTTCGTAGGGTTCTTCTCCTCCCGTCTGGCGACACGGGCGGCAAGTCCAAGTCTCGCCTCCGTCTCCGATCAGACCTCAGCTCCGAGATTGTCTCGACTCCCTACTCTGTTTGAGTTGATCCCTCGCGGGTTTAAGTTAGATCGGAATCAGCTGGACAAATTTCTTCTGGTCTTGTGCAAGATAGGGTTAGGTCTCGGTCATCATGTCGGATGCGAGATCCACATCCAATGCGGCTGGACGTGCGGAAGAAGATGATGCGAAGAACTCGGCAAGCAAAGCGGCACCGCAGGTTAGCGATTCGTCGGGCACTGCGGCCAGCTCCGACCTCCCCTGTGGGGGTTGTATCGATTCACTTTTCGATCGTCTTGACATCGGAGAGGAAGAATTCAACGATCTAGTCCTCGAGGAAACATACATCAATATTGCCAAGTGCACACGTTGGCTGGCTGTGGCTCGAGTACATAGAGGCAAAGGATTTAGCCATGATGCCTTCTTCGACCAGATGAGGGTTGTCTGGAACTCAGCGAGAGAAATCGCGATCCTCCCCGTGGGTGCTCATAGGTTTGTGATCAATGTGTTACTGCCTTGAAGATCGGGAGAAGGTCAGGGAACGCGGTCCTTGGTGCTTTCGCGATTGGGCTGTAATCATAGCTCCATATGATGGAATTTCTGACCCGGAATCTGTTGCGCTGGAGTTCATGCCGATATGGATCCAAATCCATAAAATTCCATAGGCGTTTAGGAAGGAAACTATGGTTAAACAGATGGTGAATCGCCAAGCAGGATAGGTGATGGCTGTGGAGATGAACACATCTAGAGGTTTCAGAGGTGACTTTGTTCGTGTGAGAATAAAGCAAGATGTCTGTAAACCCTTGCCACAGTTTGTCTCGATTTCCCTAGGTGGAAAAAGTTCAGTGATCATAGTGAAATACGAGAAGCTTGGCATGTTGTGCTATGCATGTGGTTTGCTGGGACACGTTCACAAGGAGTGTGGTATTGGTCTTTTTGATGATAAGGACCTAAGATATGGTGATTGGATCTATGCAGATTCTCGTCAGGGCCGTGGCTCGGTCCCTCTGCAAGGTAACATCCAGGGAAGAAGAGGTGTTGCAGGTCCTTCTGCTAGAGGTCGTGGTGCTCCCAAGGGCGGGTTGTCTAACCAAGGCAGGGGCAATTCCTTTGATCCGCATAATAGGGAACTCGGAACCTATGTCGATTGGCGGACGCACTCCAAACGGCGTGCAACGGTAAAGGTTGGAGAGCTAGATGACACTGCAACTAGTCCTAGCAAAGTGCAAGATCTGCACATGTCTAATATGGAGAAACATGCTAAGAAAATACTAGAGTTTGAGCAAGCCGGTAAAAGGTCCGAGGATATTCTAGCTATAGCCAATGAGATGCATGCACTAGTAGAAAACAGGGCATTGAGCCAAGCACAATGGAACCGGATGTGATACAAACCGGTTCTAAAGGGTCTGTCCCCTGGGCCCCCCTCCCTGCAGCAAATGGCCCGCAAGGCCTTTAGGACCGGTTTGTGTTACAAACCGGTCCTAAAGGCCTTGCGGCCATTTGCTGCATGGGTGGGGCCCAGGGGACAGACCCTTTTGAACCGGTTTGTATCACAAACCGGTTCTACAAGTTTTCTCATTTTTCGCAGCTACTGCGGGTCCCGCTGTCATATCCTTTAGAACCGGTTTGTAACACAAACCGGTCCTAAAGCCCTCCCCTAAACCCTACATACCACCCCGAGCTCAGCTCCATTTTTTCCAGCTCTAGCTCAACTCCATTTTTGCTCTCTTCATCCTCTTGTGAGGTCTAATCCATCCCCATTTTTCTCCACCATTTGTCAAGATTGTTGGTACCCATCGGTCCTACGGTTAGCATCAACATTCCCTCTTCCGGCATTGCAAATTTTGCTCATTTTCTTGCTCATTTCATTTTTGTTGTGCTAGCTAGGTGTTTGATGAAATGCCTAAGCTAGAATTTGTTATTCATTTTGTTATGTATACAAATTGATGCAATTTGAGCTCAAAATTAATTATGATTTGTGGTTTTTTTAGTGTCGCGCGCCTTGTCCCCTTCCTCACTGCCGTCGATCGCCCCATCACCGACACAACCTTGGTGAGCCTATTGTTTTTATTTACCAAAACAAATTTTGATTTGTATGATTTACGTATATATTTACTTGTATATAATTTTCTTATTGTGTAAGATTTTTTTATATACATAGCGCCATGGTTTTGATATCCGTCCCCGTTGGCCCTCGTCCAGTCTATGATTCGGATGTGGTATATTATCTTTTTTCACTACATATTTTCATTTCCTGGTTATACGACAATTACTTACGCTGACCAACTTGACATAGATATTTTTATCTAGGAGGTAGTGGAACCGGAAATGCCAATCGACCCTATTGTTGAGAAGTTATACTTAGTTGAACAAGAAAATATTGGCTTGAAAGAAAGATTGAAAAAAACTGAAGAAAGGTTGGAAAAAACTGAAAGAGAGAAGATGACCTTGGAAAAGGTTCTTGCCGGTGTCGTCGATGGTCACAAGAGCGAGATGGACGCAATGCGCCTGAAGATTAGAAAGATTAGGAAATATACAATTGGTAAAGAGGCTTGGTATCATTATGCCGTCGGGTCAATTGTTACCTTTGTTGCGATTTTGATCGCATTTGTTGTTGTTTTTAAATGCATTAATTAGAGAGAGTTTTTATGGATGCTTTCAGTGTGTATTTATATGAGAACTATATATGTATGGTCACTATACGATAGTTTGGTATTAACGTGTGATGAACTTTTTGTATTAATTAATTAATTTAGTCATGATGATTTAGCATAATGGTTGTTGATAAATATATATAATGCAGATGAACCGGCAATGGATGTACAGTGATCGACGTCGTCCCGAATTCCTTAATGGCATGCATAGTATTCTCAATGTGGCTGAGAAAAACAGGCAGAATGGATTTATTTTTTGACCATGTAAAAAATGCCAGAATAAGAGGAATTTCCATAACTCAAGAACCATACACACCCACCTGTTGCAAGAAGGCTTCATGCCCAGTTATTTTTGTTGGACCAAGCACGGAGAAAGAGGGGTTGTAATGGAAGATAATGAAGAAGAAGAGGATGATGATAATTATCCTATGTTCGGTGAACACGGTGATACTGAAATGGGGGAAGACGAGCCTGAACTTGAGGACATTATTGATGAGTCTGATGATGATCTTCGTCAGGTCATTCGTGAAGAACAGATAAACTGCGCAAGTGAAAACGAGAGGTTGAAGTTGGAGCGCATGTTAGAAGACCACAAAAAATTGTTGTACCCAAATTGCGAAGATGGCCAGAAAAAGCTGGGCACCACCCGGGAATTGCTGCAATGGAAGGCAGAGAATGGATTATCTGACAAGGGATTTGAAAATCTGCTGAAAATAATGAAGAAGATGCTTCCAAGAGATAACGTGCTGCCCTGCAGTACATACGAAGCAAAGAAGGTTGTCTGCCCTCTAGGATTGGAAGTGCATAAGATACATGCATGCATCAATGACTGCATCCTCTACCGCGGTCAGCACGAGAATTTAACTGCCTGCCCGGTATGCGGTGCATTTCGGTACAAGATTAGGCGAGATGACCCTAGTGATGTTGAGGGCGACGATCGCCCCAGGAAGAGGGTTCCTGCCAAGGTGATGTGGCATGCTCCTATAATACCACGATTGAAACGTTTGTTCCGAAACAAAGAGCATGCCAAGTTGCTGCGATGGCACAAAGAAGACCGTAAGGAAGACGATATGCTGAGACACCCCGCTGATGGGTCGCAGTGGAGAAACATCGACGATAAGTACGAGGACTTTGCACGTGACGCAAGAAACTTAAGGTTTGGTCTGAGTACAGATGGCCTGAATCCGTTCGGGGGGCAGAGTAGCAGTCATAGCACCTGGCCCGTGACTCTATGTATCTATAACCTTCCTCCTTGGTTATGCATGAAGCGTAAGTTCATTATGATGCCAGTGCTTATCACAGGCCCGTCGCAACCTGGCAACAACATTGATGTGTACCTGAGGCCACTGGTTGATGAACTTTTAGAGTTGTGGGCTGACGAAGGTGTACGTGTGTGGGACGAGTACAAACAAAAGGAATTTGACCTACGAGGGTTGCTGTTTGTAACCATCAATGATTGGCCCATCTTAGTAACATCTCAGGACAGTCAAACAAGGGATACAGCGCATGCACACACTGTTTAGGCGAGACTGAAAGTATACATATAGGCAAGAATGTGTACCCGGGGCATCGTCGATTTCTTCCAGACAGGCATCCCGTAAGAAAGAAAGGAAAGCATTTCAAAGGCGAGGCAGATACACGGAGGAAGCCAACCCTCCCTAAAGGTACTGATATATATATGACATGGTCAAAGATATAAAAGTAATCTTTGGTAAGGGTCCTGGCGCACAATCTGTTCCGAATGACGCCGACAACCACGTAGCCATGTGGAAGAAGAAATCTATATTCTGGAAACTACCCTATTGGAAATTCCTAGAGGTTCGCTCTGCGATCGACGTGATGCACGTGACGAAAAATATTTGTGTGAACCTGCTAAACTTATTGGGCGTGCATGGGAAGAAGTCGAGAGATACACCAAAAGCACGGCTGCACCACCAACGTATGCACGAACGAGACGACCTGATGAATCCAGAGAATTTCAAAGGTCCTGCCAGCTACGCTCTTACCAAGGAAGAGAAGGAGATCTTTTTCCAAGTCCTGAGCAGTATCAAGGTCCTGTCTGGCTACTCGTCGAACATAAAAGGAATACTAAACCTGGAAGAGAAAAAGTTCCAAAACCTAAAGTCTCATGACTGCCACGTGATCATAACCCAGTTACTTCCGATTGCATTGAGGGGGCTTCTGCCAGAAAACGTGCGAGTACCCATTGTGAAGCTATGTGCATTCCTCAACGCAATTTCTCAGAAGGCAATCGATCCAGCAACTCTACCAAGTTTACAGAAGGACGTGGTCCAATGTCTTGTCAGCTTCGAGTTGGTGTTCCCACCAACCTTTTTCAATATTATGACGCACCTCATAGTTCACCTAGTCCAAGAGATTTCCGTTCTCGGTCCTGTATTCTTACACAATATGTTCCCCTTTGAGAGGTTCATGGGAGTCTTGAAGAATTATGTTAAAAACCGTGCTAGGCCGGAAGGAAGCATGGTCAAGGGCTATGGAACAAAGGAGGTCATTGAGTTTTGTGTTGACTTTATTCCTGACCTGAACCCGATCGGTGTTCCTCAGTCGCGCCATGAGGGGAGACTGCGTGGAAAAGGCACGCTAGGAAAGAAATCAACAACATGTATGGACGAGCAATCTTTCACTCAAGCACACTACACAGTTCTAGTTAATTCCAGCTTGGCGGCTCCATATATCCAGGAACACACGGATATTTTACGCTCGGAATACCCGGAGCAACCTGAAGATTTCATTGCTAAAGAACACGCGAAGACTTTCGGCGGTTGGTTGCAAAGACGTCTCATTAATGACAACATTGTTGAAGATGAGCTATACTTGTTGGCCAAGCAACCATCTTCGACTATATTGACCTTTAAAGGGTACGAGATAAATGGTAACATATTTTACACGGCAGACCAAGATAAAAAGAGCACCAACCAAAACAGTGGCGTCCGGTTTGATGCAAAAGACGACAACGGGCAAAGGGTCACATACTATGGTTACATAGAGCAGATATGGGAACTTGACTACGGACCTTCCTTTAAGGTCCCTTTGTTCTGGTGCAAATGGTTCGACCTGTCAGGCGTGAATGTAGACCCGAAGTACGGAATGACAACAGTGGATCAGAAGAATCTTGGGTACGACAATGATCAATTCGTCCTAGCCAATGATGTGGCTCAGGTTTTCTATGTGAAGGACATGTCTAGCAGACCGAGAAAAAGAAAAGATAAGGAAGCGAATACATCAGACGATGAGCCAAGACGCCACATAGTTCTTTCAGGAAAAAGAAACATCGTGGGAGTCGAGGACAAGACAGACATGTCAGAAGATTACAATAAATTTGATGAAATTCCTCCCTTCAAAGTCAAAGATGATCCAAGCATTCAGTTAAATGATGAAGATGTTCCATGGTTATTACGGCGCAATCAGAAGAAAGGCAAGAACAAAAATAGAAACGGATCATCCCTTTAGTCCCGGTTGGGGACACCAACCGGACTTAATGGGTTAGGGTTTCGTTTGGACCAATCAGATAGAATCACACGGATCGTGTGTTTCTTTCAACCGCTTGTGAGCCGTACGATCAGGGCTACGGTGTGTTTCTTTCGAGCTGTTGTGAGCCGTTGGATGAGATGTTTCTTAACCGTTGGATCAAAACCCTAGCTCAACACTTTGTGAGCCAGAGGACCCTATATATAGCCCAGCTTCATACACCGTTCAGTTCATCTCCCAAATACAAAACATCCGGATTCGCCAGCATACGCCCTGCTGTGCATTTGGTATGCATATATGCACTCAGTAGCCACTGCAGGGTTGTATACTGGCGATACCGATTGTTTTGTTCTACACCCCCTTTAAGGTTTGATACATCATATATTCAGTTCATCGAGCAAATACAAAACATCCGGATTCGCCGTCATACGTCCAGCCGTGCATTTGGTATGCATATATGCACCCAGTAGCCACGGTTGGGCTATATGACGGCGATACCGTCTGTTTTGTTCTACACCCCCTTTAAGGTTTGATACATCATATATTCAGTTTATCGAGCAAATACAAAACATCCGGATTCGCCGTCATACGTCCAGCCGTGCATTTGGTATGCATATATGCACCCAGTAGCTAGCCACGGTTGGGCTGTATGACGGCGATACCGTTTGTTTTGTTCTACACCCCCCTTTGGAAACAGAAATAAGAAGAAAAGAAATGTGCGCCCCCCCTGTACAGGCCTTTAGTACCGGTTGACGTTAACAACTGGCGCGGGAGTTGACGCGTGGCGCGGGAGTTCACGCGTGGCGCGGGAGTTGTGACGCGTGGCCAGGAGGGCGCGGTATAAACTGTCGCGCCTCGAGCGCATCTTCTCCTCTCCACGCGCCCACTCCTCTCCACGCACCGTCGCGCTTCCACAATGCCTCCGAGGAGAAACAGCACCACCGGCTTCCGCGGCGTCCGAGCACGGCAGAACGGAATGTTCAGCGCAGATATCCGCTGGGGGGACGACCGCATCCTCCTCGGCTCCTTTACGACGGCGGCGGAGGCCGCCCGCGCCTGGGACGCGGAGGCCTGGCGCCTCAACCGCCCGCGGTCGCTGATGAACTTCAACGACTGACACACCGTCTGGGAAGCGGAGGCCAGGGCTCCAAAGCCGCATATCGTCACTGCCGCCGACCACCTCCACCTCCGCCACCGCGCGTTTCAGGGCCTAGTCGACGCCATGGAAGACCGCGTCGTCCGCGAGTATTACCGGAACAACCCGGGGGAGGAGAGCGCCGACGAGGAGCTCTGGCAGACCCGCGCGGCTAAGCGGGCGGAGCGCCGCCTCGAACGCCACCTCGCGTTAGATACCGCTCGGGAGGCGAGGACGAATGCGCTGCAAGAGCTTCGTCGGGCCGACCACGCCGGCGAAGTCTGGGCCTCCGACGATCCGAGATGGGGGCCTATCTCGGACATACCATCATGCACCTCCGACGACGACGAGGAGGTCACCGACGAGTTCGACAACGACGATGACCCGGAGGAGGTCAGCGACGAGTTCCCCGACGACGACGACGACGAGTAGTGTTCGTCTGTTTTCTCTTTTTAATAAAAGAATTTGTATTCCGGCGACACTGCGGCGTGCTAGCGCGTCTGTTTTCTGTTTTTAATAAAAGTAACCTTCTGTTTTCCATGTTTTCCATGTTTTATAAATCAATGTAAAAGAAAACAGGGAAGTGAAACAAAAAAGAAAAATAAAAGAAGAAAAATCTACATGTATGGTATCTCGCTAAATCAATCTATATATATGTATCCACGATATATATGCTCGATGTATCACTTGCGCTCTCACTTCTCGTTGCATTACTCATTACCCACCCTAACTTACCACAGGCGCATAAACTTCAGTATGCGCCTGGGGTAAAATTACCACAGGCGCACCGTGGACGAATGCGCCTGGGATAAGAGTATTACCGCAGGCGCACAGTGTACAAATGCGCCTGGGATAAGAGTACTACCGCAGGCGCACAGTGTAAAAATGCGCCTGGGGTAAGTGATCAAATTTTTCCCATTCTACACCACATTTTATATCTTTGTTTCTGATTTTAGAACACAATCATATCACATTCATAACATAGAGTCTTACGATCACACATAACACAAACATAAGTCTCACAATACTAAGATATCCATTAATTACATACTAAGATATCCATTACATGCATATATATCGAACGCATACATCTATGGCTCCGTCGAGTAGATGCGGAACAACTCGTAGGAGACGTATGCATCTATGGCTGCATACTTGACGTTCGTCAAGTCCAGTGGGTTCTTCTCCCAATACCAGTGATTACTCGAGGGAAAACCAGACTTCATGGTTTCGTAACCCTCGTGGATGAAGGCAGTTGCCATGCGAGCCATCCCGGTCTTTGCCCCGTTCAAATGGATAAGATCCTGAAGATCAATGTAGTGATCTTCAGGTATCACAATACCCAAGCGCATCAACTTCGGACGGTCTTGAGTGATGTCAACGCTGCAAAAGTCATATCCCTTGTTGACTAGAAAATCAACAAGTGCCGGAGAATGCTTTGAACTACTGCAACAACAAAAATTTGATACGTGTTAGATATGTTGCAACACATGTATTCTTCACATGCAACAAACAAATAGAAGATGCAAGATTGTACGTGTGCGTTACCTTGACCATTGGAAGACCAAAACGGCCTCCTTGAACGCAATCTGGATGACGGCAACATCCCGTTTATCCGCCGTATACTCCAGATCAACCCCGAAGAACCGGTGTTCATCGGGAGAGGACAAATAGAGATTGGTCAAATGCGCAAGAGGACCGGGGAGCCTCTCGCAACTGTTGGTGTAGCACATCTCGAGTTGCTTGCCGCATGGTGTGGGACCACGGTATATCTCCCAAACTTCAGCCATGGTGTGCTTGGTGGAGGAAGATCAAGAGAGGAAGAAGAGAAGACAGAGGAAGAAGAGAGAATACAGAGAAACAGAAAGACTCGCGATCGGGAACTGTAGCAATAAAACCGCCGCGCGCGGGAGGCAAGCAGTTTGTACGGAGACCCTTTAGCACCGGTTGTTAACACAAACCGGTGCTAAAGGTCTGTACAGGGCGCGCAGTCTGAATGTGGCCCCAAGTACAGGACTTTAGCACCGGTTTGTGTTAACAACCGGTGCTAAAGCCCCTTTCGCACCGGTTGTTAACACCAACCGGTGCTAAAGGCCAGTAGTGGGGCGATATCTCGGGAACTTGTGAAAATTTTGCTCATTTTCATTCGCGCGTCTTCTCTCCTAGCACGTACGGCGGCGAAGCCCTGCTCCGGTCGCGCCTCTCCGTCCGCCTCGCCTCCGTCCGTCGCGCCTCCGTCCGCCTCTGCCTCCGTCGCCGTCGACGCCGCTGCCCTCTGCCTCCGTCGCCGTCGATCCCCCGCGGCACCGCCTCCGTCGCGCCGTCGCCGTCCGCCTCCGTCGCCCCGCCTCCGCCTCCGCCGCCCCGCCTCCGTCCCGCCTCCGCCTCCGCCGCCCCGCCTCCGCCCCGTCGATCGCCTCTCGCCCCTCGTCGTCGCCCTCTGTACGCGCGTAGGTAAGTTTTATTTCTTTTTTTACAATTTTGTTTAGTGTTAGAATTTTTAGAGTTAGTGTTAGTGTTAGTGTTAGAAATTTTTAGAGTTAGTGTTAGATTTTTTTTAGAGTTAGTGTTAGTGTTAGAAATTTTTAGAGTTAGTGTTAGATTTTTTTAGAGTTAGTGTTAGTGTTAGAATTTAGTGTTAGAAATTTTTAGAGTTAGTGTTAGATTTTTTTTAGTTCTTTAATTTGTTTTTACAATTTTGTTTAGTGTTAGAATTTTTGTGTTAGAATGTTCTGTTAGAAGTTAGTGTGTTAGAAAATTTCACTAAGTCGTTAGTGTTAGAAAATTTCAGAAAGTTAGAATAATTGCACTAAGTTAAGAAATTTTACTAAGTTACCATTTTGTTCCTGTTTAACTTTCATCTTATTTCTGTTATATTTCTCAATTTACTATTTTTACTAAGTTAGAAACACTAAGGTATTTTACTTAATTATGGAATATTTACTTAGTCCGGGCATGTTTTTAGTTCATGTCTCTGTTGGACCCGTCGGGCGATGTCCGGGACTGGGCCCCGCCAGGCTGGCACTGGGAGCTCCTTAGTACCGGGGCACGCGGCTTGGTGAGAAATCCGGGTGACGTGGTCGACCCGGATATTCTTTGGTGGCCATCGCGTGGGTCTCGCTCGGTGCGGAGAGAGCCGGCCCCTGAGGAGGTGGTACAACAGCGTATCAGGGAGGAGGACGAGCACGTCCGTCGCTACATGTACTTGCTCGATAGGCAGTATAGGCAGTATAGCAGCAGTTGGTCAATTATTCGGAGGGTTCCTTACCACGTGAGCTATGACCCTATGAGGGTTCCTTATCTATGGATGCGTAGCACCCGTGACTCAGCACCCCGCGGCTTAGGACCCGGTCGGAGTTAATTATTTTGAGAGATGTCACGAGACTATGTATAAGTGATATTATTCGATCGTGATGTATTAGGGTTAAAAAAATTAACCCGAGCTATGTAACTCTTGGTGTGTCCAGAACTATTATTTCATTAATATGTCCAGAACTATTATTTTATTACTGTCCGATGAAATAATTTCGCCAAGTGCCCGATGAAAATTTCGCTAGGTGTTCTTCATTTTATAAATTTTACTAGCAGGTGTTGAGCTATGGATCCCCAAGAACCTGCACATGATCCGCACGCCGATAAACTCGCGGGAATGGGTGAGGCGGAGAAGGAAAGATTAATGTGTGAGATGATTTTTAATAATGCAACGGCCATATATCGTGATGACAACGGTGGACAGGCGTTTAGCAATCAATTTTTGAACGACTCTGGTGACGAAGATCAGAATATAGAAGATGTAGTAGATGATGACGACCACAACGTCGAGGATGAAGAAGTGTCCTCCAGAACAAACTCTGCCAATGTATATCTCAAGTCACTGTTCACGCAACAATTAATTTGTATTGCACTTACTAACGAATCATTATTTTCCCGTTTAGGCGCCCTCCGGAACAGCTAGCGCAAGTACTGAGACAAAGTCGAAACGAGGCCCGGCTGCAAGGTTGAAAGATACCGCAAGCTTCCCGATCGATACAGTTGCTGCTGATGGCAAACCACTGCAGCCCCCAGAAACTTATCGCAAATTCGTAAATCAGTGCGGAGTTGTTGTAAGAGACCTGGTCCCGATCAACTTAATAGAATGGAATAAGCCGAAGACCGGGGCCAACGTTGGAGCTAGTTATGTCGATGAAAGATTGAAAACAATTCTTTGCGAAACGCTATGGCTAAATTTTAGCGTAGCGAGCGATAAGAAGAAGAAAGTCGAGCAGTGGGCTTTGAAGAAGATGGCCACAAAATTCCAGAGGTGGGAGAAAGAACTGTGGAAGAAATATAAGGACGAAGATCCAGTTTTCACTGGGAACCTAGTGAAGATAAGAGACGCTTGGGATGATTTTAAGGCGTACAAGAAATCGGGTGTCTTTACATCCCGATCGGCCACAAATTCGGAGAATGCGAAGAAGAAGAAATATCACCATATTTTGGGGTCAGGTGGCTACATGACTGCCCTGCCTAGGTGGCGAAGCTATGAAGCTGCGCTTGTGAAAAGAGGTATCATTCCACAGACACATGACTGGCCCGATAGGTCCAAGTTCTGGTTGTTCGTGCATGGGGCAACGTTGGACGCTGAGACTGGGATGATTGTTGCTCAGGGACCATGGTCGGAAAAAATAACAAAAGTCGTAGCAGAACTAGAGAAGGAAATAGAAGTTGTTCGAAAAGGAACTTTTGTTCCCGATAGAGAGAACGACGAGCTGACGAGGGCACTCGGGAACCCCGAAAAGTGGGGACGAACACGAGGCTTTGGAGCCTCTACCCCGTGGAGCCAAGGGTTTGCAGCGGACATTGGCACTTACAGAAGCCGTGATAGAAGCAAGAAAAAGGCGATGGAACGGCTATCGACATTAGAACAAAAGGTGGATTTTCTCTTGAAGAAAGGGGGACACCCTCTACCTGACACTGAAGAGGAGGTAGAACATCGTCCTGCACGTGATCAGCTGCAAATAGAAGACAATCATGTAGCAGATGCCGTCCCATCTCAGCATAGAAGCAGCGTTGGTTCCACGCACATGCAGCTAAAAGACGGTCGTGCAGTCGAACCGTCGGCGCCTCACTACCCCGTGGATGATATCACGGAGAAGACAAACTGTGAGATACATATGCCAATGGGGAACATATCCTTCAGGGTGGCGTCAGGCTATGCTTTACCGAATCAACCTGGAGCAACCTACCATGGTGGTCAGATTCCAGCATCCCATGCTCGTGTCGGGTTGTCAACAATTACGCCGGGATGCCATTCAATTGAGCTCCATATTCCTGGAGGTGAAGGCGAGAAGACACTGGGAGAAATGGAGCTTGGTATCATATTGTGGAATAAGAAACACATCGTGTTTCCTAACTCGGCGCCAAGGCCACCGACTCCTCCAGGTACAAATGCACCATATATACCTCCATCAATTACTGAATGTTGCACCACATGTAAGCTTATTTTTAATAGTTTTTTCACTTTCGTACAGAGAATGCACGACCTCCAAGTCCACCCCCCAACGAACCTCCAAGTCCACCCCACAACGAAGATTGGGAGCCCGAGGCCGAGGGTCCATCGCCCGTGCACTCCCGTGAGCCGACGGATGCGCCCACTACGGGTACGGCAAAGCGGAAGCTGAAGTTCAGAAGAAACGGGACTCCTCCCAAGAAGAGACCAAGGAAATCCAAGAAAGTCGAGACTCCGCCGAAGTTACCAGGCCTGATGACTCCGGAGGAACTAACCGATGTCGTGAAAGCCAAAACCAGCGCATGGTTCGCACAGTTTCCCCTGAAGCCCCCTCCAGACACCTGGAAGGAAACTCTGAAGGACATCCCAAAGTGGAAAATTGAGCGGACCATCGACAACTTATATTATCCTGCACCGCCGCCACCGTCGCCCCTTTCAGACTATGAACGGTACATTGAGAAGACGCACACCGCACAGATGAAGCAGACGGAGGAGATGAAGCAGGCGGAGCAGACGAAATGCGGGAAACAAGTTCCCCAGCTCGGACAACAAGAAGCACGGTCAATTGCCCCGCTCAAGGTCTTATCTGACCAGGCTTCAGTGTCCGGTCCACGCATGGGCGACGTGGGTTACGCTATTGCTGATGTGGTATATACATACAAGCCCGGGCACCCTCTGGTCGAAACTCCTACTGATCTAACAACCCAACTACGGAGTTTACATGATTGGTACTTGGAGGCCGCAAGGCAGGAGAGAGACTGTATCATGGCTCAAGTTCAGGATCAACACTACTTCGGAGATTACGGTGTCGAGCTTGGGTTCGATGATTTCTTCCAGATGTACAATCAACGTGCCCTCGACAAGTCTATCCTCAGCTGCTACTGTTTGTAAGTGATTTATTTGTGTAATTTAATTATTTAGTTAAGCTCGCGTTCGTTGCCCGTATAATTATCACTCAGTACGACATTCTTTTTGTACGCTACTATGCAGAATGAAGATTCGTGAATGCAGACTGGCAGGAATCTGGGACTTTGGGTTCATTGACCCGTATTCGTATCATCAAAACACAGTAGAAAGGTTCAACAAGCATACACCGGATGATTTGCTAAGGTTTTTGAAGCGACAAAGTACCAAAAAAGAAATACTTTGGCCCTACGGATTCAAGTGAGTGTTACTGTCTTGTAGACATTCCATTTTGCTTACCTGATGTTAAGTGTAATTGATGAGTATGCATGACTGCGTGTGTACACGTGCGCAGCGGCCACTTCATATTGTTCATCATTAGAATCAATAAAGGACAAGTTGAAGTCTGGGACTCGTTAACCTGGGGCGCTGACACATGGAAGACCGCGCGTCAGATGCTTCAAAAGTATATATATATCGGCCTCTTTCGTTCATCGGCCTCTTTTTCGTTCATTCCCTGATATCAAGTAAGTAATAATTAACTCTTCTATTCATTTTTCTTTTGTCGCCCAGGGTTTGGCAAATGTTCATCAAGGAAGAACCCGGTACATGGGCAGACATTCTCCACTTTCAGATTAACAAAGTAAGTAGTACTACGTACCCTGATTTAAATACCATTATCATTCTCTTGATTATTATTAATTTGACTGAATTATGTTTCTCGTATATAGAAAGTCCCGCAACAACCACAGGGAACTGATTATTGTGGATACTACGTTTGCGAGTTCATTCACAGGACGATCAATGAGAAATCCCGTACTAGGAGAAATCTAGAGGTACGTAACCGGATCTTCACAACTTTATTTATGTTGCCATTAATTATGTTTAGTTTTGTTCATAACTTAATTGTTTTCATCTACTTCTTTTCAAGATGGCACGAAAGCGGGCGCAGCTCAAACCAATCGACCGTTGCAAGGCTATTGCAGATGAATTGGCAGGATTTCTTCTCACGCAAGTCATAGCAGAAGACGGAGAATTTTTCCATCCTATGAACCAATTATAGCCAGCTCCCTTCTCTATGCAAGTATACAACTATTGAAAACGAACTTCAGATTATGTAATTCTCGGTCGATTACTTCGTGTTACATGTATATATATATGTACTTTTATTTGGTGCATCAACATTTAACCGCAAACACGGAATCGGAAACACTTAACCGCAAACACGGAATCGGTGTTTCCGGATACGTATTTCCGATTACGTGTTTTCTGATTATGTAAACGGAAACACGTAAACGGAAACCCTGAAAATACGGAACACGCCCTAAACCCTAAACCCTAAACCCTAAATACGGAATTGGAAACCCTGAAAAGAAAAGGAAAAAAAAGAGAAAAAAAAAGCTTTAGGACCGGTTGGTGTTACCAACCGGTTCTAAAGGTCCTCCGCCTGCGCGCGCTCTTCGGCCCCCACGTGGAGGCCTTTAGAACCGGTTGGTGACTGACCGGTTCTAAAGGGGGGGGCTTTAGTCCCGGATACGTAGCACCGGTTTTGTATCCGAGTCCAAAGGCCCTTACAAACCGGTGCTACTGGCCTGTTCTCCACCAGTGATGTTGATGAAAATCAACCACCGTTACTGGAAAATGTTAAGGGCCAGCTAGAGAAAGATACCAAGAGACACAAGAGAGAGGATGGTTCTTCAAGTCTGGGACATTCTAATGGATTGGCGGCATCCCTCGAGGGTGACCATCGGGCCCAATGAATTGGCTATTTCGGAACTGTCGTGGCATCGGGAACTCGGCGACAGTTCATGATTTATGTGCTCTGTTGCGAGCACATAGTTCCCAGCTAGTCTTTCTCTGTGAAACTCGCCAGTTGAGTGATCGTGTACGCCGCCTAAGGAGTCGTCTAGGCCTTGCATGGGTTCTTTGCTGTTGATAGCATTGGAATGAGTGGAGGACTAGATTTATTCTGGAACGAAAATATTTATGTAGATATTAAGGACTTTGGGCCTAGGTTTATTGATGCACACATTCAGATAGCCCCAGGGGAACCACTATTTCATGTGACCTTTGTCTATGGTGAACCAAGAGTGGAGCATCGACATCGTATGTGGTCGTTGCTCTCTTCATTACGAGCAACATCTTCGTTGCCATGATTAGTGCTTGGTGACTTCAATGAGACGATGTGGCAATATGAACACTTCTCCTCGTGTTTACGTTCGAAGACTCAAATGATGGCATTCAGAGATCGCGTGCGGTTGTGCGAACTCACGGATATGGGTTTTTCTGGCCTTCCTTTTACGTTTGATAATAAACGGACATGAATTAATAATGTGCGGGTGCGGCTTGACCGTGCAATGGCAGATAATGCGTGGAGAGATATTTTCTCGGAATCGGAGGTGTTACACCTAGTCAGCCCATGCTCTAATCATTGCCCGATTAGTCTCTCTATGGCTAGGGAATCAAGACCAGCCAATCAAGGACGGTGCATGCGTTATGTTTTTTTTTGGGAAGGGGATCCTGCTATGAAGGAGTTCATAGGTATTCTTGGCGGGAGCTTGGGACACTGGTTGATCTGTGCTCGACCTCGGAAGGTCTGCGTACGCTCATGCGGAAGTTGCATGTTTGGGGTCGTTGAAAGTTTGGTAATGTTATGAGAGAATTGAACCAACTCCGAGAAAAATTGAAGCGGTTACATGAAAATAATGCTTCTTGGGCGGAAATTCGTGAGACAAGTGATCAGATGAATGAACTCCTTTATAAGGAGGAAATGATGTGGTTGCAACATTCACGAATTGATTGGCTCAAAGAGGGAGATAGGAATACTAAGTTCTTTCATCAGAAAGCTATTTGGAGTGCTAGGAAAAATAAAATTGCTAAACTACGGGACGACAATGAAGTGGTTCAATGTGTGCCATCAGACATGGAAAGAATGGCGTGTTCCTATTTCAGTCATTATACACACGGGATCCGACCCTAGACTACGAGGATATCACATCACTTATTGAGGAACAAATTACGAGGGACATGAATGATAGCTTATGCAAGGATTTTTCCGATAAGGAGATTTCCTATGCTCTTTTTCAGATTGGGCCAGTTAAAGCATCGAGACCAGACGGTTTCCTGCCCGATTTTATCAGAGGAACTCGGATCTTTTAAAGGAGAGTGTGATCCCGGCAGTGAAACACTTTTTTACCACTGGATGTATGCGTGAAGGTACTAATGAAACTTCAGTTGTGCCGATACCAAAAATTGATAATCCAATGGAGCTTAAGGATTTTCGTCCGACTGTCCTTTGCAATGTACTCTATAAGGCAGCGTCAAAATGTCTAGTTAATAGATTTCGTCCCTTGTTTGGTGATATAATTTCTCGAAACCAAAGTGCATTTATCCCAGAGCGTTTGATTACGGATAATGCCTTGTTGGCATTTGAATGTTTGCACTATATGAAACATGGTACGGGTGCTAATTCTGCCTTTTTATGCTTATAAATTGGATTTGTCTAAGGCGTATGATAGAGTGGACCGGTTCTTTTTGGAGTCTACAATGCATAAAATGGGGTTTTCTCATCGGTGGATACAGTGGATTGTGGCATGTGTTACCACGGTGAGGTATTCAGTTAGATTCAATGAACCCTTTTGGAAGCATTCTCTCCTACTCGATCAGTCAGACAAGGAGACCCCTTATCTGCTTTTCTATTCTTGTTTGTTGCGGACGGTCTCTCTACATCTACAATGATTCAAAAGGAGGTCGAGCTCAATGGGATTTCTCGTATTATGGTATGCCGGGGAGCTCCAGGGGATTTCTCATTATTCTTTCGTGCATTGTTATTAAGGATACTAGAAAGATACTCCGCGCGTTGCTGCGGGGATCTCTTTAGAAATTACAATATTGTAAACCAAAAATTATAAGAGATGTGATGCATTATGTATTATAAGTAAATATAAATTTTTTAATTGATCATAATCTATATTTTGAATTATTAATATGAATATGAATAATTGGATGGTTTAAGAAATGGATGATGTGGTACCTCAAATTTTAGTGGAGATGACATGGACATATGATTGGTTAGGAGAATAGATGACGTGGATAGTTTGCATGTTGCGATAGAAAAATCATTAATGCATGTTAGTGCGGTTTTGCTTTATAAGAAGTATAGACAGATAGATAGGATTAGTCTTTTTTTTTGAAAAAAAAAACTGACACATTGTTGGGGTGCCTACGGCCTCTTCCCCGCAGACGGGGCAAAGTCATCTTAGTTGACCGCGCGAATCTCCAACGAAAGGAAGGTAGAAATAGTAGGAGAGCCCAAGAACCCCGAAAAGGAAAAAGCTAAGCCGCCGCCGCCGCTGCAGCCCGTTCTCCTGCCATGGCCGACGAGCTCGACGAACTCCTCGATTTCCTCTCTAATAGCTCCCCGCAGGTGAAGCCCCAATCTTCCCGAAATCCACACCCCAAAGCGCTAGCTCCTGTAACTAGCGACGCATGCTCCTTCCTTGCAGGTGCGAGGCGCCGCGGCGGATATCGTGCGGGGACTCACCGGAGATGCAGACGGCCTGCGCTCTCTCACGGCGCGGGCAGACCGGGCGCTTCCGGCGCTGCTCCGGCTACTCGCCTCCGTGGGGGGCACCGCGGGCGAGGCGGCAGCGGACTCGCTCGTCAACCTCAGCCAGGACGGCGACCTCGCCGCCCGCCTCGTAGTGCTCGGCGGCGTCTCGGCAGCCATGGATGTGATGGTCAAGCGCGCCGGCGAGCAGCCCAAGCTCGCGCGCAGCCTCGTCATGCTGCTTGTCAACCTCACCCAGGTCGAGTCCGGCATCGCGGCCCTCCTCCAGGTCCACCCGCCCGCCTCTTGTCTCTCAAATTGGCTCCAAAGTTGCTGTTTTTACATTCATATAGTTCGAGTCCCTGGCATGTGAGATTGTCAATTCTTATCTTTCCTCTGTCCGTGGCAATCTGATCTATTAATGGAAGTTTGACATCTGTTCAGATTGTTTGATTTAGTGGTACATGTACTTTTATTATTCCTATGTTGGTGAGCACTGAGCAGCAAGCTTCCTTTTGTCACTAGGTTTGGCTACTGTCCACTAAGGGCAAGTACAATGGGAGACTCTTAGTTAGGCGCTTAGGTGATAAAGGATAATACACAGAGAAAAGGAAAATCATCCAAGCGCTCCCTCCTCCAAAGGCAGACGCAAAACAAGGCGCTAAAAACGATTTGTTCGCTGTTGAAACAAATGGTTTGCTGTTGGAGAAAAAAGTGGAGCGCCCGACGCATCTGAAAGCGTCGACGCAATCAAAATTCCCACGCTTGACCAGGAATTGGACGTAACTACCGGGATTAAATCCCTAACGTCGATCTAAATGTCTCGCGTTGTACGCACTCTAAGACCTGCACTTTTGAGTTTTTCTTTTCAATGAAGATATTCGAGTTACTGTGGTGAATCATAATATTTTTTGTTTAGTTGAATTTTGAGTGAATTCTGATGTCAGATCAGTAAATACTGGGAAGGGTAACGCAGAGAAAAACTTGTGGAATGGATATGCTGCTTCTAGGTTCTTTCCCCTTTGTATTGAAATGAATAGATTTCAGGTTACTGAACGTAGCTCTCTTCTGTATGAAAGGTTGGTGACGAAAAGGTGCAAGGGTTGTATGTTGCGAAGCTTGTGCGATCATTCTGTAGATCATCCAGTGATTCTGAAGGTGAATGTGTTTTCTTCTTTTGTTCCTTATTTTCATTGGCTGTATTCATGTTATTTCTGTTGTTAGCTAGCAATCGTGGTTTATCTTGTTATATTGTTTGTCTCTCAAATTCTGCAAAAGTTAGTTTGTAGACTTTGGAACATGGAATACTGCGAGCGGACATTATATAGTAGGGTAAACTAGCTGAATATATGTGCATTTCTATAGATCCGATTAACAATCACCAGCATATTGAACCATGTGGTGTTTCATGCCACGTCCTTGGACAGAGTGGGGAGTTTTCCCTAGGGAGGAAAACCTTGGTGGATTTGAAAAATTCTAAGTTATAGTCGGTCGATGAGAAGGACTTGGGTCCGTGCACGGGCATATATGTTGATCTGAAATGTTAGTATGGTCCGACATAAAAGAAGAGGAAGGAGAAGGTGAACTGACTGCCGCCATCAATTGCCATGTTTATAGGATATTAGAAGTAGAGATACATTAGAGAATATGGCCGCTACGGCTCAGCTTGAAGGGGTGAGGGTACTAAAGTATGTAGAGATGAACAACCATTGGTGAGGGAGAAGACTCAGATGAGGGGAAAACTCTTATTTGTTATAGTTTGCTTTCTGAATACGTTTCTTCTCTTTATTATCAACGAGGTATGATGTTTAATCAAATAACTGACGCAGCCACTATCTCAATCAAATGATAGGAATGCAATTTTTGTACTCTAATCAGTCATCCCTAAAACGGTGCAGTGGCTGTGTCTTGCGCCATCTCGATGGGATGGGCAAATCACAATCTGTTCTCGCAACATGTTATTGGATATTGGTTTTCTTGTCAAGGAGATATCTAAATTTTCTCTCTCTTTGCTAATCAGTTTTCTGTCTTCCTGATTGCTTTTGTTATTTTTGGCTTAGCTGAGGAATCATCATCCAATTCACCCATATATTGACTTAATTTTTTTCCATTGGTACGCAGATGAAGATATTTTTGAACACATCGCCTCTATACTTGTGAATATCTCGAAGGTTGAAGCTGGACGGAGAATACTGATCGAGCCTAAGAGAGGTCTACTAAAGCAGATTATTCGACAATTTGATTCAACAAACCAACTTAGAAAGAAAGGGGTATGTGCAGCTTATATCTTTTTTGGAATCTCGACATTGATGCTGGTGATGGACTCATAGTATGACATGCTCTGCGCCTTACATGATTTTCCTACATATGTTGACAAGATTTATCTTCCCAGTCTGAATAGTGTAATATGATCTGGCATCACATGATCTTTCTACATACTTTGACGAGATTGTGTTTTATTTATTGCTGAAAAAACCTCGACCAGCCAGGCACTAGCACCTAGTGGAATTGTTTTAATAAGGATCACCGAGATATTAAGTTCCATGCACCAACCAGTAGAACCAAAATCCGAACTGATGGAGAAGGTTTGGAAATGTACATATACTTGAACACCGCCTCTCAAGTGTGGTTCGGTGGGGCCTAACTTGGACAGAAAGAGGGCAGACAATTTTTTTTCTAAATTACAAAAGCCAACACTTGAACCCAAGACCTCTGCCCTGAAACCATATTGAGTTTCATGTACCAGCCAGTAGAACTAAAAGTCCGAACTGATGCAGAAGGTTGGGGGATCCAGATATACTTCAACACGAGACACTTGCCACCTCTGCGGAATAAATTCCGCTCCATGGGAGTCAAACCCTTGTGGACAGGTTGGCCCTGGTGTACCAATTGTGCTATGCTTGGTCCTAAAGACTTAGCCAACCAGGCACTGGCACCTGGTGTCCTTGTTTAAAGAAGAACGGCCCAGACACCAGTCTCCGCGAAATAAATTCCACCCCACGAAGCCAACGCCCAGTTGGTGGGTACTAAGTGATGCTCGGTTCTCTTAATCTCTTTCACATACCATTTGATATTGTGGTAATTTAATGAGGAGGTTCATGATGTCCTAGGGAATCTTAGTAAATCGGTAGAAGTGGTGGTTCAGTTTGTAAATTGGAATCATATTGATTTATAATCCTTCACAATGTTTTTTCTCCCATTTGCCTTTTCAGTACAAATACCAGTATATGTGTTGATTATTTTGGACTTCAATGTTTTAGGTTCTTTGCAAATATCTAGATTTGAATGTTCTAGGGATCCGTTATGTTAGCTTAAATGCTTGGTACTATTAACATATTTGTATTTCATGGTGTCAGATCCTTTTGCGTTGTTGCGCGCTTCCACCAATGTTCCTGCTTAATTACTTCTGTGAATATATTTGCAGGTTGCGGGCACCATCCGTAACTGTTGCTTTGAAGCTGATACCCAGATACAAAATCTGCTTTATCTAGCAGAATATCTTTGGCCAGCTTTACTTTTGCCTGTAGCTGGAAAGAAGGTGAGATTTTTTTAACATGCGTGGAATTACTATTTATGTGAAATTAGCTTTGAGTAAATTGCATCCCCCCTTTGATAATTTTCATTTTTGTGCGGTAGTAATTGGATCTCACGTCCCCCGTAGCCTGGCAGAACCATAAATACATGGATCAATCACTGAACACCCACACAATGCATTGTCTTTGACAACCACTTTATTTGTGGCCATAAATTTTGGTTGTTGCCAGCTTCCCCCGACCCCCAACCCACCCACCCACATGTATACACCAATTTTTAATGCATCCATGGAACATAAAACTTTCATGCGTTTATTTGTCCTGAAAATAGATCATTCTGTAGAAGACTTAGGCTCTGTTTGGGAGTGGTACATTCAGTGACAGTGCTGGCTGACTCGCAGAGCTGGGGAAAAGCCTAATTATCACCACATAGATTAGCGCTTTCCTGTGAAATCATCTGATATAGTCCTAGTTCCTGCAGCGGCATCAATAGAGATTTGCTTCTAGAGCACGAGCAGCGCCCCAGGGTCACCGGGCGGTGGCTCCAACAGTAGGGCCATTTCGTATTTTCAGTCAACTCCACCTGACATATCTGGAGCTTAACAAATTATTTGGTAGGAGGTTAGCTCGAGATTCAGATTTGGAATGATTTGCCGTGAAAAGTTTATACTAACTTGTTTCTTCCTGTTCTCTTATTCTTTGCTTATCATATTCTCTTACATAAGGAGCACCAAAGCTTCCAATTGTATGGAACTAAACCCTCATTCTCTTATGGTAAACAAGCTTTCCTTGCTCTCATGATGATTTCTAAAGATCCATGTAGGCATGTAAATTTGGGAAAATACATGCAGCCACTCTTGCAGTGCAAACCAATAGGACTGTAAAAAGGTTAAAGCATTGCAGTTGAGAAGGCAAGGGATCAAAGCAGCCTACATAATTAATTTTTTTAGCGAGGAAAAATCATGAACTTGCAAGTTATAGTACAGAGAATTCGGTAAAACATAAACCACGAGCACTACATACATGCATCAACAGCAAGAAGTAATCAATACAAGTACACAAGTAACATCCATGAACAGTCCTTTGAATGAAGACATATTGTCTGTAGTATGAACACACAATTGCCATCTACCTCAGATTTTAGCAGCTCGGTTAGTTGTCGTTGCAAAAATCAAATGATATTTTACCCAGATCCGGTATGGCAGTATCGCTCCATGGCAGCACCAAGAAGAACCTTAACTAAAATGTTCTTGCCAAAACGAGAATCCAGGCAACTAGCATGGCACCGTATCCATGAGAAATTGCTGTTCTCCTTTTCTTGTGCCCAGTGATGATTGTCCGTATGGTACCTATTACTTGTACAGCTGTGGCTTATATTGCATGATATTGCAGATCTATAGCGAAGAAGATAGATCAAAAATGCCTCTTGAACTTGCAAATGCACTTTCTCATGAACGAGAAGCTGTTGATGATTCTGAAATTCGAGAACGGGCACTGGAGGCTATTTATATGATCGTGATGCAGGTGAGTCTGATATTCCAATGGAATGGCTTATGTTTTACTCCTCTGCTAGTAAATCTATGTTGTTTTGGACATGGGCATAGCCTGTCAAACTTCAATTTGTTGGAGTCATCTGTTTTGGGACAGAGAATATTTTTAATGCTTGTATCCAACTGTTCAGATTCCCACACATTTAAGTCTATCAATACTAAGTAAATTTCTTCCCCTAGCTATCTTACAACTTAATAGTAGTAGGGGATCGGGACTTAGACTCTGTTTGGAACGCAGGAATATGGAAAATATAAGAAACTGATAAGAATGAAAACAGGGGATTGAATAACGCAGGGAATTTTCCTACTAGTACTAACACAGGAATGCAGGAAAGTTAAAACATAGGTATAGGAAACTTTCCTGTACTTCTCCTACAGTGGCTTCCTATTCCAACGGCGCTAAAGGGAATTTTCCTGAAAAACCTATGTTCCAAATGGGGCCTTGACATGTCCCTTACTGGGCTTAGGCTTGGGCTGTATGAAGGAAGTGTTAGGGATGTATCCAAAGTATATCTGAATTAAAATGATGTATTCCTATTGCCATATTCACCTACACTCCATTGGTGCGTATCTGGGACGTATCCGGTATGGACACACTAGTACACTGGTTGCTGAACGTGTCGGTGCTGCAGAGCCCGCCCCTAGTTTTTTTTTAACTGTTTGTATTAGTCCCTCCATCCCTAAATAGGTGGCGTATAAATCGATTCAAGAAGTTGACGGTTTCTAGGTTTGACCAAGTATATGTAAAAAATACGAAGATTTACAATACCAAACCAATATAAATAGATTCACCATAAGATATAGTTTCATAATATATTATTTAAGATCTTGTATTCTGTACTTTTGGTCAAACTTATAAAGTATTTACCTTTTGACCAAGTTTATATGCCACCTATTATTTACTTCTCTTGAACATTTTTCGAAAAGGGGGTATACCACGTCCTCTGCATCAATCGATTCACACAGCCATATTTATTGCGAAGTTTATCATCCAAAGTAATACAGCTCAAGGATCACAAATTCTCTTAAACTTAAGTCAGGAGACCTACATTTTGCTTCAAGCCTTTTTGCTTGGAAATCAAATTCTCAGAGTAATGGTGATATGCATGTTTTGAACGATAATACTTGCGTATTTCTGAAATGGGAGGTCAGACCTCCTTGACTTACTGCATCCATGGATGATGGATGTACACCCAAATAAAGTAGATGCAAGGCAACGAAGCAAAAGCAACATCAACAAGCAGTGTAAATGAAATATACAGCAATGACAGAACCATGAAAATAATACTTGAATGCTAATCAATATCCTTTTCTGTACTCTTCTCTTGCCAGGATGATGGACGGAAGGCGTTTTGGTCGGTCAATGGGCCACAAATACTCAAGGTTGGTTACGAAGACGAAGAGGACTTGAAAGTGATGGGAGCATATGAATTGATTGGTTCTCTGGTATACAACTAAACTTCCAGTATGCCTATATTTTGTTCTTCGACATATCTTGTTTTCTTGCTCCTTTAGTCCTCCTGATGTTCAATTTCAGCATTCAGTTTACTTTTGGCAATGGAAAAAGTTGTAAACTAGATGTTTGGTTAAACCTGTGTTAACTTTGATTTTAATTTGGAAGAAAAGAAACTAAAAATATCTTTACAGAACAATGGATCACTATTTTCATGTAGATTTCCTCCCTTTTCTGTTCTCTTGACTGCAGTCACACGTGACCATATAGTTTTGCAGAGTAACATAACACCCTTTTGCATACATCCATCACTATTTTTGAGACTTTCTGGAAGATTACATACATACTTTAGCCATGTTTATGAAAAGTTACATGTAGTTTCTGATGCATTATACCATATGGAAATTTCCTATACATTTAATCTCCCTAAGATCATGTGATACACTTATACTGTGCTTATAATAATTCTTGTAAACCCATGTTTACAACCTTAGTTCCAAAACCCACGTTGTTTCGCCCAGCCTTGGTTGGAACCATGGCTCTGTAAGGAGTATATGCCCTGTACTAAGCATGAAATCACAACAGCTCATCAGTGGTATCCATATTAAAAGTACCGGGTTATTAGCATAAACGAATATCTTTGATAGTTGGCCAAACACTGAACTACATCGGGGCCTGGAACTGATTCTGTTTATTTCCAGTTGAATCTCTGTCTTGTCGGATCTCTTGGACTATGCTTAAATGTTACCTTATGCTACTTGTGTTCATCATTCTGCATGAGCCCACAAGATCCTAGAAATCTGGCTCTTGATAGGACTGCATGGAAATAAAAAATCCATGTGCCTGAATCTTAATTTTCTCGTACTTTGTTTCTCTCTCTCTCTCTCTGTTTTGTGGTTTCCATATGTTTTTTTGTTGGATTTCATATCTAGCCTACCCCAACTTGATTTGGAAAAAGGCGTTGATGTTGTTGTATGGTAATTTATCGATATTCGTTCTTTCCGCTATAAGTACTAGATGTCCCATTTTTACTTCAAATGACTAACTCAAAGCACAAGCCAGGTTACAATTTTACATGGTTGACTATTTAAATTAGCGCTTCTATGATTTCTGTGAGAGCCAAGTCATAGTTTACTTCAAATTGAACATTGAAAGTCATGTTGTCTATGGTATTTAACTTATAGTTTATTACTTAACTGGATGTTGGCAGCTTGTTGGCAAGGGTGAAATTGATCAAGATCAAGAGCAAGTACTAGAAGAGAAGCCTCAATAACTCCCTCAACTTTGTACTATTTGTCCTATTTTATTTGTCGCAGAAAACTGGGTTACATTGCTTCTGATCTTATGAATGTTCTGCTGTATGGACCAGAAGTTTTCCATGATTGAACTTCTTTGTCCCTGAATAGTATGTTGTGATTTTCTGAACAATGCCTGACAATTCTTTTTCGTCTTCGAACCTTGAAACAGTAGAGTTTCAAAGGCCAAAGAAGAAGAAAAAAAAACTAAAGTCCTACTGCTGGCGAATGGGGCAAGTCCTACTCTGTAGCAATCTCTTATCTGATGCAAAATATGTTTGTCGTGCAATGTTTCTATTTAGAGGTTTGGGAGGTAAGGAGAAAGGCCCCTAGATGTTTGTTAGTGGGCACTAATTCTCTCCCCATATGATGTTTTTTTTGGATCCTTGGTCTGTTGAGCTTGAGTCCATGCCGATCCAACTTCAGGTCCGTAAGCTGCCAGAGACGTGTAGGAAAACGAATGTTCTAAAGCAGTTGGTGAGGCATACTACATGCGTGGTCCGCACTTACATCTGCCCACATGTAATTCGTCATGCTAGGATAGATGTTCTTGAGCAGAGCCTCACGCCCTCACCCATCTTCTCCGTATGCATGTGGTCGCATAGGCACCAGCGTGCATGTGCAAGACCCAGGTGTGCCATGCATCCAGCCGAAGCATGCACGCATGTGCTGGTTTCTACCCAGCCGGATCCGGATCACGCCTCGCCGACGGACGGCGAGCAGGCTGGGGCGGCTCGGGGAGTTGCTCTGTGGAGGCTAGGAAAACAGTTATGTCTCGATCACCCCATGCTGGCAAGAGGTATATGTATGTATTGAAGTATGAGAAGATGGGCTAAATATGTTATGCTTGTGGCCTCATTGGCTACAACTGTATGGAGTGTTGTATCGGGCGTGGAGCTAGCAGTGCACAAGGTTCTATGGGTGGGGGTTGTGGTGCTCCACCCTATATATGGTAGTGGTCAGGAAGATATGTTTGTTGGCAAGTTAGCTCGTGGCATGGGTTATTTAGAGGAAAACCTCGCCCTTGGAAGAGGATCCTACATGGAGTGGTGCCAACATGAACTTGGGGACACGATAACAAGTCTAGTTAAACCCTTTGGTATAGTCATGACGGAGGTGGAGAACAATGCCTAGAAACAACTTGCTTTTTAGAAGGACGGTCTCAATACCCACAACACCCTTGTTCTCACAAACCCGAAGGCCGTGGAGCCTGAAACTGTTGAAGAACTACATGGGACCAGAAGCAGAGAAGCGAAGGACAAGACTCGTTTCCTTTTAACTCTTCTTCCGCTGCAATACGTCTTTGGTCTACTTTATATGGTAGCAAATGGTGGTGAGCGAGGGCTCATTTGCAACACCTAGAGACACTCTAAAGGGGGGATACACTTCCTGACGCGTCACATTTCCAATGGTCCGCAAGAACGCGTCTGAACCATAGTACTCCCTCCGTCCACTTTTATAAGCCTCACTTCTTACTATTGAAATGCTAAGAAGTGGGCCTTATAAAAGTGGACGGAGGGAGTAGTTTATGTCGTTGTCATTTCTCCCTTTTCCTCCCATGTCTGAGACTCCTTTGTGTTTCTTTGTAGGCTTCTTGGTTTGTAAGGAGAGCTAGCTAATATAGGTACGATACTCGATGTAGGAGGAAGATTTGGAAACAAAATGGGTATATATTGAGCTAGACCAGCGTGGAAACATGCATTTGCGCTCTGTCTTACATAAATATACGTGTATGCGCTTAGGGACATGAAGTTGTAGTTGGTGGGTAAATTAGCTGATATTTTAAATCCGATTTGATTCATTGTATCTTCTAGTACAAAATAATAATGTTATATTTGCTATGACTCTAATAAAGCCAGAAGAGAGATAAATATCTTCGGAAGGATAGGGTAAAACTGAGAAACAAAGGTGTGTTCAACTGGAACGTAGGTTGTGTACTTTAGAGTGTTGCATCATGGAGAACGAAGCAGCTATAATATAACATACTCCATAGATGGAAATGAGAGCTTAATGCAATTTCACATCATGGCGCTTCCAAGTTGATGAATGCTCGAGAAGTGCACATCAAACAACGGAGCTACAATTTGCGATTGAAAGCATAGCTAGGAATAGGATAGATCTAGGACAAAAAAAATAGGGAGATTTGGAGAGGAGTTTTTGGCCTCCTTTGATACATAGGGTGGGAAAATTAAGGGCTCGTTTGGTAAGAGTGTATCAGGGCGTATTTTAGTGTATATTATCACGTGGATTGGGTGTACCAGGGCGTATTTTAGTGTATATTATCACGTGGATTGGGTGAGAACACTCTTGTCACCGAAAACACGCTCTTACACCACACTCCCGTTCCTCGTCAACACTCCATATTGGTTTATCTGTTTGGAAGGCAGAGATTATTGTTCCGGTGATTGGCCTGTCGACGTTGGCGTTGGATGCAATAAGGAGCGATTTCCTCTCCAGTCCAGCCCCACAACCTTCCTTACCCCAAGCACCACGGCGCGATGCACGGCGACCTGCACTGCCGTGAACGCGAACGACGTCCACCATGTCTACGTTGGCGCCGACCACTGTGAAGAACACCTGCATCAGGATCAGCGCCAACGTCTCGACGGCCGGCGCCAGCTCGCCCAGCACGCCAGGGAGCGCCGTCGCCAGGAGCACCACTAGCGTCGTCATGCACGCCAGCGTGCCGCACTGGGCGATGCCTAGCGCCGGCGCGAGTGCCGTGACGGCCTTGCAGATTACGAACGAGAGCGCAGTAGCTGCACCACTGTACGTGAGCTAGCTTCACTAGAGAACGGCTTCTTGCGTACAAGGGCTCTGATGCCGACAGCGGCGCGTCCACGCCGCCGGCAACATCCGCTGGTCTCTCTCTTGTCGCCGCAGTTTCTCGATGGCGGCGTCCTTGTGGCTGGCAAACGCGAGCGGCGGCCAAGCATGGTGTCAGACGCGAGGATGCAGATATCACGGAAGGTCGGAAGCAGCCTCCTCGAGCAGTCGCCAAAACGCGAGGCGGAGGCGCGTTTCTATGGAGCCGTTTCTATTACACTTCGACCCGACGAGTATTCGGGAGTATTCTGGGGATTGCTCGGGTTTAGCCCACCCAAAACTCCCCTACCAAACAACCCGCTCGTGGCTTCTAGTGTCTTTGATGATGGGTCGTGGATAATACCCAAATAACCTCGTCAAAACACGTTTGCCAAACGAAGCCTAAAGGAACAGGAATTGTGAAGGATTTGTCTAGTGAAATTCTATGGGCATAGAAAACACTGTAGGAATTTTTCATGAGGTCAGAGCTCATGTTAGCTTTCCTATGAAAATGCACTACAGATTTCCTATGGGAAAAATTACTACACGTTTCAATCCAGTGAATCAAACACATTCGAAAGGAAAATTTCCAGAGGATCTAAATCCTACAAACTTCCTTTGAAAATCATTTGAATCAAAGGAGGCCTTTGTAAGAAGTTCTATAAGTAGTTTGGATTCCCTCTAACCAGTTAGGCATTCGATATGGTAAGTACACATGAGAACTGAAGTGCCTATATTGATATCGATGCTGGATAGTGACCGTGCAATAGATAGTTACGATTCCCTCCAACCAGTTAACTGGTTAACCAAAAACAAACAAACTCATCTAGTACTTTAGAAGTTGTGACACAAAATATGCCGACAAAATAAAAAGATACAACAATTAACACGGGTATGGAGGGACTAAGTACATCACTAAGAAGTCAGGAGATGTTTTACTTG
This sequence comes from Alopecurus myosuroides, assembly GCA_028641055.1. Taxonomy (NCBI): domain Eukaryota; kingdom Viridiplantae; phylum Streptophyta; class Magnoliopsida; order Poales; family Poaceae; genus Alopecurus; species Alopecurus myosuroides. The sequence goes on along the minus strand of CM054060.1, from coordinate 312,243,395 downwards.
GCATCAATCTTCCTCCATAGATGAGAAGGGGCAGAGATGTATAGTGCTGCAGCTGCTGTTCCCCGTGGAAAATACTATGCGACTCGCTGGGCAGCACCGCCAGAGATATTGATCTGGACCTCTTAGTGAGCATTCGGCTAAGAGAAGAACATGTGCAAATGCCATGACCACAGATGCATATGTATCTTGCCACCCTCGCGAAACCTAACCCTCGCGCCGCCGCCGCCCTAGCTCTCCCCTCACCGTCCCCTTCCCCCTCGTTGTCGCATGAGGTTCCGCCGGGCCTTCCCTGGGCGGCGCCCGTGATGGCGGCGGCGAGGAGATGCTTCCGCGCCGGACCAGCAGTGCGCGCGGCGCTGGAGGTGGGCCTCGGCCATCGCCGCCGGGTGGCCACCGGGGACGGCATCGGGGCGCTGTGGGCGCGACGATCTGCCACTGCCGAGGGACGATCTGCGACCGGTGACGCTGCTGACGGGCATGCGCGGCAGGAGCACGTCGCGACGATCGGCAACGGTGGAACTTGGCAGTAGCACGAAGATCTCCTCTATCTGGGAGGAGGACATGCTGTTGCAGGGCCTCCGGCGCCTTCAGATCAGGTTGAGCGGGTTCTCCCTGGGCGGCGCCCAGGCGTGGGCGGCCTTCGGGCGAGACTCCGATGAGCATCAAGGGCCAGCGCGCCCCCCTACGGCGGTGGTGCATCCAGGCCGCCTGGACCTCTCCCGGCGGTCAACGTTGTGGAGGCGTGGTGGTGGCGGGGATCTAAGGATACCGACGGCGTCCCTCCGTGGGTCGTCTTCGACGTCTTCCCTCGCGCCGATGCTCGTGGTTGGCGGATCCTAATGGTGGTCGATCTGGCGCCTTCGACGTGGATGGAGCGTGATGGTTTCCGGGTGAAAACCTCGTCTCCGATCTTGCTCGGAGCCGGTGATGGCAACATCTCGAGTGTCGTCCCCTTCTTGAAGGCTTCATCGAGGAAGCCCCGCGGCTCTTCCCGTAAACTCCAGGGAAAACCCTAAAAATTCGATCAGATGATGGCGGCGCTTCTACGTCGTTACCTCCTTGGGGGCATCATTCTTGGATTAGTGCGCCGGTAGAAGGGACCAGAGGATGAGTACGGTGGTGGATGCAGGTTCTTCGTTGGTCTACTCGGCAACGGCAATGTTGACGAGCTACCTTGCTTCGGCCCGCTCCGGGGGAAACCCTAAATCTGGGATTCCCAGATTGGATGATGGTGACGCCGCCAGTGTCGCTCTCACTCTTGAGGGCATCGTTTTGGAGCTGTGGCCGGAGGGTCCTAGAGAGGAAGCTGTGTTTCTTCTACCGCATTCACGACGGCGGTTCTTGACAGCTTGGTGTTGTGGGGTCTCGGTGTTGTATGCGGGACGACGGACGCGCGCAGGGAGGTGGTGTTGTCTGGTGCCATGGTGGTATCAACGGCAGGTCTGACATGGTGGATGCTTTGATCGTTGTCCTGAAGATGGGTGAGCGGAAGACGGCGGCAACTACTTTCCGAGCGTGCATATCGGTACACGTTGCAGTGTGCTGGACCGATTATGCCCCTTGTCCGCTATCGGGCGGCATGGAGAGGCCTTCGGCTTTTGGATGAGCCGCGTTGGTGGGTTCTTAGAGTATCGGCTCTGTGATTTTCCACCCCCTTCATCACTATTGGTAGTGAGCTTGGTTTGGTGGATTCAGGTCTAGCTGTTTGTTGTATCCACTTGTAAGACATGATGTTTTCTGTCCTATCTTTTAATAAAAACCGGCTGTGTGCATCATTTTGATGCAGAGGCTGGGGCAGACCTCCATTTCTAAAAAAAAATGCCATGACCACATCACTAACGCCATATCAGCGGATAAGGGCCGGCGAGCAGTGGCTCTACTAGGAAAACCCTTACATGCGCCACACTACCGATAACATCAGTGGCGCTCCGAGATGCACCAAGAGGTAGCACACCACCAGCTCGTGGGACCAATCCTTCTGGCTAGGGCGGAACTTATTGGTGGTGTTGAGTACTACTATTTCTGTACACCACCAGTAATTACTTGTGGTTATAACCACGTAATGGTGGCACGACATGGTGTGTTTCTGTAAACACTTAATTAAGCTGACCGCTTGATCGGCTCGATGCTTCAACATGTGAGCGCTCGGGGACCTCGCCATGCGGGCGACCACTGGGAGCAGCACATGGCGGCTGATTTCATTAGGGGAGAGCACTAGAAAGAGGGGGAGGTGTGTGTGCGGGGGGGGGGGGGGGGGGGGGGGGGGGGGTAGGGGGGAAGGGGCTACTTCCCGAGTCCCTCTAATTGTCGGTTTCCCTTATCGGCAAAATCCCCGGATGGCATGTTGGGGGTTCGAGAATAGGAGACTAGTAGGCATTGGTGGACTCGGCCGTTAGGGGGGGGCACAATTTACCCAGGTTCGGGGCCCTCGAGGAGGTAAAACTCTTACTCCTGCTTATCTAAATTTTATTATGTGGTGATTACAATGGCGGACGCCCTGGTCGAGATATTAGATCTCGAGAGAGGCAGCACCTACGGTGGTAACACTGAATAGATGGCTTTCCCGGGTGGTTCTCCCAGCCTTTATATAGGAGGTTGGGTCTCGAACCCTTACCCGGGTAGGTTTACAAACCCTAACCCTACTTGGTTTTTCCTCCAGTTGTTGATCTGCAACTCTTGTGGGTGGGCCACAGCTGGGCCTTCTGGAAGGTCAGAGTAGCTTCTTATGATGGGCCTTTGCGCCTAGCCTAGACCGGATAGTCCTGTTAGAGGGACTTGGGAGCTATCCCCACGCCGGGGGGGGGGGGGGGGGGGAGGTCATGACCGGTGAGCTCAGTGGGCAGCATGTGAGATTGGGAGAATTGGAGAAAGAAGGAAGATATATCAATGGCGCGAGAGGCATTTTGGAGATAACCCTCCTGCAAACCGTTCTAAAAATATAAATTTATTAGTTAACTATACATAAAAGCTTGGCTAAACAATAAATAAACGAATAAGAAACGAGTTGAATCATTGCTAAATTTTTATGGACCGCATGGGCATGTCCTCCCCGAGACACATGGAAATCGTGTTGTGGTCCGCCTTGCACATGAAATTTTTCTGCCATCCTCCGCCTCACTACCCACTCATTGTTTCCGAGCTGGTGCGGTGAGACTCTTCAACTCGCAACCATTTCCCCCACAAAGTTCTTACTGCGAGGGCAGCTTTGCTGCCTCGCATCCATCACTTACTTCCATTTCGCATTAATATATTTCATGGCAAGCAGTGCACCAACTCCGGCAACACTCAACTTTGCAACTATAGGAGATATGTTTTCCGATGCCTTCCATTCACAGCAGGTTGCAGACATTCAATTATTAATGGTAGTCACTGTTCTCTTTCAACTCTCAACGCTTTAACCGTAAGGACAATATGAGACCAAGGATACCTTATGAGGTCTAAGCTAGAAGACTACAAATAAACTGCAGTGCCTCCTTTATAAGAGAACAAGGAGTCATGCTTAAAGAGAAGAGAAAAGGATGTGGAAGAAAATATGCATGTCTAATATGTGACAACCAACATATGGTTGTATGGCTAGGAGGGTGGTTGTATCCATAACCCATCGATGTTCAAACACCTCTGTCTTATAAACACATTTTTTTTGAAACGGAAAAACCCAACCTCTGCATCCAGTGGATGCACACAGCTTATTTATTAAATGATCATCCAATATCAATGGTTTAATCAAAAGAAATACATCTCAGCGAAACTCCATTGTGGCCACAAAAATAAGCCACCAGAACAAACGGAGACTACACATATTGTATCCTCCTAGTGTGTCGCCACCCACCCTGGCTGAAGATAGCCCGCACGACCGCCATTAATCGTGCACATCCTGTATCCAAGCTTCCACGCTGCTCTTCTGGGGAGAGGAGCGACCATAGGTGGATCCAGTTGGTGGCTCTGTATACAACCTGCAAAAAATGACTAGCTTCCATCTTGTTAAAAATAACATCGTTTCTGTAATTCCAAATTGCCCAAAGAAAAGCACATATACCAATACGTATACTAGCCTTCGTCTTTCTATCAACCCCATCTAGCCAATCCCTAAATAGATTGTTAATCGATGATGGTGGCTGAATACTAAAAGTGAAATGAATCAATCGTCAAATCCGTTTTGCAAATTCGCAGGAAATAAATAGATGTTCAATAGTCTCTTGATTACCACAGAAAACACACTTTGAGCAACCCGTCCAACTCCGTTTAGCCAAATTATCTTTTGTTAACAATTCCTTACGGTAAAAGAACCACATAAATATTTTTACCTTAAACGACACTTTTATTTTCCATATATATCTACGCAGACATTTCGTCCCTTCATTCATTAGGTCCTCATAATAAGACTTAACAGAGAAAATACCAGACGTAGTCAATTTCCACTTAAAATAATCAGGGCTATTAGAGTTAGATATGTTCATTAAGCGTTTAACTAAATGCAACCATGCGTCCCATTTATCCCTTGTGAGCGCTCTTCTGAACACAATGTTTGGATGATCATTCCATAAGACATGTGAGACATAAACATCTTTATGTCGCACCACATTATAGAGAGTCGGATACTGTGCAGCTAAAGTAGTATCCCCTAACCAAACGTCCTCCCAGAAACATATGGTCTGACCATCACCCAACGTGTGCTGAACCCGTGCAAAGAAATCAGTTTTGACTCGCATCAACCCTTTCCAGAAAGGTGAGTCCGTATGTTTCGCTTCCACCTGTTGCAACGGTAAATCTTTAATGTATTTACTATGCAGTATCTCACTCCACACCCCCTCTTCGGTAAGGAGTTTATAAAGCCATTTGCTTAGGAGACACTTATTTTTTATCTCTAAAACCTCAATCCCCAAACCCCCTTGATCTTTGGGCCGACATATTATATTCCACCTTGTTAATCTATATTTTTTCTTCTTTTGATTGCTCTTCCAAAAAAAACGAGATCTAAAGAAGTCCAATTTTTTCCGTACCCCAATAGGTATCTCAAAAAAGATAAGAAAAACACATAATAGTCTTTCAGTAGGAGGCCACACAACTTAGTCTTTCATATGTGGTCATATGGATTGGGGTGTGGGATAGAATCATAGAGGTGAGTGTATGTGATATATGAATGTCTACACTCGTGTTGTTTTTTTTCCAAAAAAGAAGGAAAAGGAAGTAGTATCAAGTAAAATCAGCCATGGATTTTTGTGGATAGATTAAACATTTTCTGTTACCAAAAATACATTTCGTTTACCTTGTTTAGCAAAGGTTGTCTTCCCCAAATAATCTCGGGCTCCGCGCTCGGTCAAAAACGTCTTTCACATGAGAGGAGAGTTGGAGAGGATGGTCACTGTCGTTTCTGTCCTTCAACAGACCGCCGCGTAGACGATAGTCTTCGTGCCTTCCACACGGTTCCACTCGTGCTAGACCGACATGCATGCATGTACGTGCCAATTCTTCTCCTATGACTATTCCACAACCACTCGTGCAGTTGTCCGAACAACACGTGGCAGGAAGCAACGTTTCTGCGTCTTGTCTATCTCAAGCTGTTAGTGGCCAGCGGAGCCTGCATCTCAGTGATGTAGTAGTACTTCACGGATTGGTTGACTGATACTACTACATCCACTCCTATGAATAAGGCGCACACGTATTTCAAGATAAAGTTTGACCGAAAGATTTAACTAACAACATCTGGACTATATAGTGCAATTTTGACATTGTTGGATTCGTATTGAAAAACACTTTCTAATGATACTGATTTTATACCAAATACTATTATATATGAATTAATTATTGGTCAAAGATAAATCTCGAAGAGGGTGCGCGTCTTATTCATTGGAATGGAGGGAGTATGTAGGAAGATTTGTTCCACATTTGCATTCGTTTGAAATTTTTTGCTCCAAGTATGTGTGGCTTTTGCGTTGAATGATCAATTTTTTTAGGGATACGTCATGGATAGACGTCTATGTTTCATAAAAGGAGTGGCAATATGCGTTGAATGGATCATTGGAACAACGTAATTTTTAGAGTTTAACTTTCAAAGGGGAATAGATGGACACGTGCTGCTCCTCAAGATTTATTCTGAATCATGTTTTTGAGCATGCTATTTTTTTGTCAGGTTACCTGTTTTACCTTTTTATTAAGTATAGTACACAACTTGCCGGCTAGTATATTTGGATTTTTGCAAACTGAAAGTAGCTCAGCTGGCTAGTTTTGCTGCCCTATCTAGATTCCCAAGTCGTACAATCGACATGGATGCCCGTTTTTATCTGGATTATATAAAGATTTAACCAGAGATATTCTTACAATGGTATGGACGTGTCCGTCCACTAGTAGAAAAAAGGCCTTCCATACGCCCCCATCAGTCCCCAAACGTCGCGCCCCGTGACTAATGAGTCTTTAGTCTCGGGTCGGGAGGAGACCCGGGACAGAAGGTCATACGTCGCGGGTTGGGAAGCGCGTTGAGGCGCGTGGAGGGCATTAATTCCGGTTGACCTGGCCGCCCGGGACTATTGGTCCTTTAGTCCCGGTTGGCGTGGCCGCCCGGGACTAAAGATCAAACTTCTCGCCTCCCGCAAGGCGGTTTTTATTTCGCGAGCGAGGCAGAAGGGCGCCATTCCACAGCGCGCGTCTCGGAGTCTCTGTTTCTCTTCCTCTTTGTACTTTGTCTTCCTCCTCATCTCTCGACCGATCTTCACCAAGCACACACCATGGCTGAAGTTTGGGAAGAATACAATGGTCCCACACCATGCGGCAAGACTCTCGATGTGTGCTACACCAACAGTTGTGAGCGGCTGCCCGGTGCTCTTGGTTATTTGACCGATCTCTATGACGCCTCTTCCGATGAACACCGGTTTTTCGGGCTTGATCTGGAGTATACGGCGAATCAGAGGGATGTTGCCGTCATCCAGATTGCATTCAAGGAGTCCGTGTTGATCTTCCAATGGTCAAGGTATAACGCACAGGTATTGCATCATCTTCGATTTTTTTGTTGCATGTGATCATACATGTGTTGCAACATATCTAACACGTATCAATTTTTTGTTGTTGCAGTAGTTCAAAGTATTGTCCGGCCCTTGTTGATTTTCTTGTCAACAGGGGGTTTGACTTTTGCAGCGTTGACATCACGCAAGACCGTCCGAAGTTGATGCGGTTGGGTATTAGGATACCTGAAGATCACTACATTGATCTTCAGAATCTTATCCAGTTGAAGGGGCCAAAGACCGGGATGGCTGTCATGGCAGCTGCCTTGATCCACGAGGGCTACGAAAGGATGAAGTCCGATTTCCCCTCGAAGAATCACCGTTATTGGGAGAAGACCCCACTGGACTTGACGAACGTCAAGTATGCAGCCATAGATGCATTTGTCTCCTACGAGTTGTTCCGCATCTACTCGACGGAGCCATAGATGTATATATGCATGTAATGGGTTATCTTAGTATATATATGTAATGGATATCTTTTGTTATGTAAATGTTCCGTATTGTGAGACTTATGTAATGGATATCTTTTGTTATCACTTGTCTTTTGTTATCACTTGTCTTTTGTCAAACACACGTTTCAAACAAGCAAAAACAAGAACACATCAAGAAAACAAAACAGAAAAACTACACATTCTATATATCAAACTACAGAAAATCAAGATATATTATTTGTATTATTAAGATTTTAAAATGAATTAGTATTATTGTTCTTCATTTTTTGATATATTATTTGTATTATTAAGATTTTAAAATGAATTAGTATTATTGTTCTTCATTTTTTGATATATTATTTGTATTATTAAGATTTTAAAATGAATTAGTATTATTGTTCTTCATTTTTTGATATATTATTTGTATTATTAAGATTTTAAAATGAATTAGTATTATTGTTCTTCATTTTTTGATATATTATTTGTATTATTAAGATTTTAAAATGAATTAGTATTATTGTTCTTCATTTTTTGATATATTATTTGTATTATTAAGATTTTAAAATGAATTAGTATTATTGTTCTTCATTTTTTGATATATTATTTGTATTATTAAGATTTTAAAATGAATTAGTTCTATTTTTCTTAATTTTTTGATATATTATTTGTATTTTTAGAAATAATACAAATTAAAAGTTAAAGTTTATTTATTTATTCAAAATAATTAATTACATCATTACTTTTGTTTATTAAAAGATTTATTTGAAATTCAGAAAACAAAAGAAATGTGGCATCGAGTCTCATGTTAATAGGATTGATATGATACTAGTATCACATACATGCGTGCGAAACACTTGGATGTGGGACGGGATGGAACTCGGAAGTTAAGCGTGCTAGTGCTAGAGTAGTGGGAGGATGGGTGACCGAGCGGGAAGTTTGACCATGAGTAAGTAATTTGACTAGAGATAATTGTAGTTAGACACTAAGCAAATAATACAAATTCTGAAAAAAAAGGGAGTAAAAAAAAAGAGTGAAAAATAATTAGAAACCAAATGAATTAAAAAAATTACGAAATAAATCTAGTCCCGGTTCATGTGGCCAACCGGGACTAAATGTCCTCCGCCTCCCGGCTCCGCCACCCGCCCACGTGGACGGGCCTTTAGTCCCGGTTCGCAGTCTGTCGCGACTATAGAGTGGGGTTTTAGTCGCGCATTGCTAGTCCCGGTTGCTGGGTCGGGACTATAGGCCCTGGCGAACCGGGACTACAGCCCTATTTTCTACCAGTGGTCGAGGGAAAATTGAGAGTTTCTCAACCTGCCATCTCAGTCAGAGCATTTCCACCGACATCCCCAAAAGGCTCTAGAATGGCCCATTGGGTGCCTGGACTAAAAATCGCCCATAGTGGCACCCCTCAAAGGGCCGGCCACAATAAATGTGTGTCCTGTATCCTAAGAGACCCGCCAAACTTGGGGCTGCATGGGGACAGCAGACACTGTCCGGGCAGCCCACACAAGACATGTGTGGCCGCCTCGTCATATAGACACTGCTCGCAGATGGGCGGTTAAAGGCGTTGTGCAGGAGGTCGCCCCCCCCCCACACCCTATAATGGCGACGACGAGATGTGACCGGCGTTTCGCCTCTGCCACACGCCTAGCATTTACGCCTTTCAAAGGACGGGACAAGACGGGAGGTGACAGGGCGTTCCGCCGGGTCCTGTTGGGGTACGAGGAGGCGTAGGCAGCCATCATGCATTCACTCCCTCATGGACACCGAGTGGTAGGTCTACGAGCAGCTCAACACTGACGCAGCTTCCGACGAGCAGCTAGCTCTCATCGCTCATAGGGAGGATGATGCCTCCTTCTTCATGGCCTCCCAACAATCGACCCACAAGGAGCTGAAGGCGGTGCGGCACGCGCGGGAGGCTGCCCGTAGCAACATGGGGAACTTCCACCGCGTTCGGGTCGAGAACGCCTTCCATCTAGCCCATGAAGCTCGGGAGATGGAATGTGAGGCAACACGGCGGCAAATATTGCGCCACACGGAGGAAACCACGAGGCGCTCTCTCTCAGCACGCAGAGGTGCACTGGATGGGGGTGCACGCCAGAGCAAAGCGGTGCTGACTAGCGCAGGTGCGAGGCCGTTTGCCTGCCTCTCCATCGTACTACGCTGAGCCGGCGGCCAATGTCAACGGGGCTGGACCCTCGACGAGGAGGCAGGTCCGAGAGGCGTCTAGGATAGTAGGTCTAGTATAAATTTTCTGTCGTTTTGTGTAGTTTAAATTTCAATGCAATGTACTCGTCATCAAATCTTGAAAATGATAGTACTTTGATGGATGCAATATGTTTGTGTTTATGCATACAATCTTTGGTAGTCTTTTTAGGGGGCGCTGCAACTAGAGAAATGCTTACCGCCGACGAATGTCTGTGCGCCGGCGACCTACACGCCAGTGGTACTGGCTTAGTGCTGGCAAATTGTAGACTGCGCTGGGGTATTGCCTCGTCATACCGTCGCTCATGCAGTATTTTTCTCACCGAACTTTATAGTTATCGTTGAAAATAAGAGAAAACTTCTTTTCCTTACACATGGAGTAGCCACAATAGAAAGTCCATATTCTCCCCGAACTTTGTAGGTATCGTTGAAAATTGGAGAAAACTGCTTTTCCTTACACATGGAGTAGTCACAATTGGCGCACACAAGAAATATTTCGGCCATTCTAGACATGCGATAACATAAACATGGAACAATTAATGTCTAGATAAGAAGCACATCTCACATGGTAGCATAAAAATCATCTAACATAAAAATCTACTAATGAATCATCTAACACTAACTCAACCCCAACCATGCTATATGGCTCTTGAACTTATCTATCCCATCACGACTTTGGGGCTACGAGATGAAATAATTTAATTCACGCTATTTAATTCACCCAAACGCTATGTACCTTACAGTGGAATCATACAGTGGAATCAAGCACAAAAATACATGACCAAACCCTAACCGTATGTGTTTTTGACCAAATCATAGCAAAGGCATAACTACTATGTGTTTTTATGAACCCTAACATGGCTAGAACAAAAGAAAAGCTAGGGCGAACTCACGGTGGCGCGAGCACGCCCGCGCAGGCAACGACAGAGGGAGGCAGAGGGTACGGCCGTGCATGGACGACGACGGCGCGGGAGCGGGCATGGTGGCAGATGCTGACGACGCGGGCGTGGTGTTGGTAGGCCGCAGTGGCGGAGTGCGGCAGGGGAGACGGCGCCGGGGAAGAAGGCGGGAGGAGGCGGCGGGATCGAAGGAGTCAGGGGAAGAAAAGCGGTCTGTTGGACGATGATATAGCCCAAATAGCGCCGACACATAAGGACATATTCGTAGGGGGTAATGGGCGCCCTTATCGGGGGTGGCCCTGGCCCCTTAGCGCCGACGCTTCCTGGTATATTGCGCCGGCGGTAAAAGTGGTAGCACCCGCACATGCTAATCTTGTTCGTCGGCGGTACATAAAGCCGGCACGTGGATAAAACATTGCGACGGCGGTAGGCCATGCTGGATTATACCTTTCTCTAGTAGTGCTATGTGGACGACATCCACCAAATTAGCGGGCACATGTTCGGTGCCCCATCAAAAGGGCACCATCGGGGGAAAACTGGGTTACATTGCTCAACCTCATCAACCCAAATTGGCGTCGTACACAAAATAAATGGGTGCCGGTGGAGATATTCTTAGGTCCCTCGACCTCATCAGCCTAGGAAAACTTGGTTAAATTGCTTCTGATCTTCTGAATGTTCTGCTGTATGGAGCAAAAGTTTTTCATGATTGTACTTACTTATCCCTGAAAATAATGTTTGACAATTCTTTTCCATATTTCAACATCATATATTTCTTTGAACCCTGAAAACATTAGAGGTTCAAAGGCCAAAGAGGAAAAAAAGAACTAAAGGAATGGAAGAGACTCTCAATGTGCTTGCTTAAAATGGCTTATTGGGTAAAATCGTTACATGGGCGTTGTTTTCGTTGTGTGTATCTGCTAGGGTTTCTATCCTACTGGAGAATGGCGCATGTCCTAGTCTCTAGCAATCTGATCTGATCATCCTCTTGTACCCCAATCCAATTTCCCCTGCCTTCTTGTGCCCCTGGCTCCTCTCTAGTATAAGGGTGGATCACGACATGCTCTCTTGGCCATGAACCTCACATAGCTAGGGCTAGGGTTTGGAGTTTTCTACCGCCATATATAATGTTCGCCTTGAACTGATGTTGATGCTATGACCTCTGGCCTCTCAACCCCCCCTTCAACCTAAGGTGTCTGATGATGCATCATTTAGCAATGGTGAGTTGAAGAAGCAAGGTCTTGACTCCATGTTTGATATATTGGATATTGTTGATGATGAATTAGACGACTTCACCATTCAGGATGTCTTTTTGTGATGCGCTAAACATACCGCTGGCCAACAACACGCTTCGCCAGCGCTAAACATATCACTGACAAACATCTTTTTTGTTCGCCAGCGGTAAGTTTTGAATTTTTTGTTCCACACACACACACACACACACACACACACACACACACACACACACCACTAGTGGAAAACATGGCTTTTACCCACTGGCGAGCACCCCTTTCGCCGCGGATGGGCCACCACTCGGTGCAAAAGACTGCAGAGGTGGGGCCAGGGCGAGCAGGGCGCGTGGTGTTGGGGTTATTTGCCCCGGTTGGTGGCTCCAACCGGGGCTAAAGGCCCTCGACAAGCAGGGTGATGGCGGGCGCGTCGTTGGGGGGTCTTTTGCCCCGGTTGGTGGCTCCAACCGGGTCAAATGAGCCCCATCTAGATGAAATGTGGTTTCTTTATTTCTATATTGCCGTTTAATAGAATTCTTTTTTTCTTCAAATCCAATCTTTTTTTTTCTTTTTTTATAAACACTACATGCCAGCATTCTCCACTCCTCATGCCACTCACCTTTTTGGTATGGTGTGCTCACTTATTTTTGGCATCCGGGTGATTTGTATTCGGTCGATGAACCTTTGATCAAGAGGGGATGTAGAACAAAACAAGCGGTATCGCCATCATACAACCCGACCGTGGCTATTGAGTGCATATATGCATATCAAAAGAACGGTCGGGCGTATGATGGCGAATCCGGATGATTTGTATTTTGTCGATGAACTGAATGATGTATCAAACCTTAAAGGGGGATGTAGAACAAAACAATCGGTATCGCCATCATACAGCCCTGCCATGGCTACTAAGTGCATATATGCATACCAAATGCACGGCAGGACGTATGATGACGAATTCGGATGATTTCTTATTTGGTCGATGAACTGAATGATGTATCAAACCTTAAAAGGGGGATGTAGAACAAAACAATAGATATCGCCATCATACGTACAACACTGCCGTGGCTACTGAGTGCATATATGCATACCAAATGCACGACAGGACGTATGATGGCGAATCCGGATGATTTGTATTTGGTCGATGAACCGAATGATATGTCAAACCTTAAAGGGGGGATGTAGAACAAAACAATCGGTATCGCCATCATACAGCCCTGCCGTGGCTACTGAGTGCATATATGCATACCAAATGTACGACATGACGTATGATGGTGAATCCGGATGATTTGTATTTGGTCGATGAACTTAATGATGTATCAAACCTTAAAGAGGGGGATGTAGAACAAAACAATCGGTATCGCCAGCATACAGCCCTGCCGTGGCTACTGAGTGCATATATGCATACCAAATGCACGGCATGACGTATGCTGGCGAATCCGGATGATTTGTATTTGGTCGATGAACTGAATGATGTATCAAACCTTAAAGGGGGGATGTAGAACAAAACAATCGGTATCGCCATCATACAGCCCTGCCGTGGCTACTGAGTGCATATATGCATACCAAATGCACGTCAGGAAGTATGATGGCGAATCCGGATGATTTGTATTTGGTCGATGAACTGAATGATGTATCAAATCTTAAAGGGGGGATGTAGAACAAAACAATCGGTATCGCCATCATACAGCCATGCGGTGGCTACTCAATGCATATATGCATACCAAATGCACGGCATGACGTATGATGGCGAATCCGGATGATTTGTATTTGGTCGATGAACTGAATGATGTATCAAACCTTAAAGGGGGGATGTAGAAAAAAAATCGGTATCTCCAGCATACAACCCTGTCGTGGCTACTGAGTGCATATATGCATACCAAATGCACGGCAGGACGTATGCTGGCGAATCCGGATGATTTGTATTTGGTCGATGAACTGACTGGTGTATGAAGGTGGGCTATATATAGGGTCATCTGGCTCACAAAGTGTTGTGCTAGAGTTTTGATCCAACGGTTAAGAAACACCCCTGATCCAACGGCTCACAACCGCTCGAAAGAAACACACCTCTGATCCAACGACTCACAAACGCTTGAAAGAAGCACACGATCTGTGTGATTCTTTGTGATTGGTCCCAACGAAACCGTAACCTTTTAACCCCGGTTGGTAAAACGGGCCGGGACTAAAGGGGTCTGTTTCTTCTCACAATTCTTTTTTTCTTCAAATCCAATTTTTTTTCTTTTTTATAAACACTACATGCCAGCGTTCTCCACTCTCATGCCACTCACCTTTTTGGTATGGTGTGCTCACTTATTTTTGGCATCCGGGTGATTTGTATTCGGTCGATGAACCTTCGATCAAGGGGGGATGTAGAACAAAACAATCGATATCGCCATCATACAGCCCGACCGTGGCTATTGATTGCATATATGCATATCAAAAGAACGGTCGGACGTATGATGGCGAATCCGGATGATTTGTATTTGGTTGATGAACTGAATGATGTATCAAACCTTAAATGGGGATGTAGAACAAAACAATCGGTATCGCCAGTATACAACCCTGCCGTGGCTACTGAGTGCATATATGCATACCAAATGCACGGCATGGCGTATGCTGGCGAATCCGGATGATTTGTATTTGCTCGATGAACTGAATGGTGTATGAAGGTGGGCTATATATAGGGTTCTCTGGCTCACAAAGTGTTGTGTTAGGGTTTTGATCCAACGGTTAAGAAACACTCCTGATCCAACAGCTCACAACCTCTCAAAAGAAATACACCTCTGATCGAACGACTCACAAGCGCTTGAAAGAAGCACACGATCCGTGTGATTCTTTGTGATTGGTCCCAACGAAACCGTAACCCTTTAGCCCCGGTTGGTAAAACGGTCCGGGACTAAAGGGGTTTGTTTCTTCTCACTATATATATGTATGCATGCATTCCCACCATTGACATAAAACACATATAAACTCCTCACTCTCCCATGGCTTCTACCGTACCCACTCTAACCTTCCTGCAGGCGGAGGCACTTTCCGCCTCGAACTGCCCCTGCCCGCCCGGCTATAGCGTCCCCGCCGGCTGGATGCTGAGCGCCGGAGGAGTGCCGGTCCCTCCTGTTCCTAAAGGTGTGGCGCGTCGGACGGCCATCACGAACCACTACTACCACGAGCTCACGCCGGAGCAGCGGAGGAATCCCAGTTGGAATCCCGACTACCGCCCTACTTGGGACGCCATCTTCATTAATCGGCGTGAGAGTGCGCTCGCCAGGTACGAGGAGAACGGCCCGCCTCCTTCGAACTTCAACGAGGAGGGTCGTCAGCTGTGGTGGGGCAGCAGACAGACTCTTCAGAGCGTAATGAACTACATCAGGGCCGGCGATAACCCCCGACTGCGCTGCCCTCACGCGCAGTCCTGGGGTCGTGATCCTCCGAGGGAGTCCAGAGCACCATCCGACGATAGTGACGATGACGGCGACGACTACGACGACTACGAGTCGGAGTATTATAGGCCTAAGAAGGAGTATGACTAGTAGATCGATGCCCTCTTGCCATTATGTACTGCCTTTATGTTTAGGTCTATGCTCTCCGTTTAGGTTTAGATCTATGCTCTCCGTTTAGGTTTAGATCCAATCTTGCCATTATGTGTAATGTGCCTTGTTTATCTATCGAAATGTCCCACCCCTCCCTAACGTGAGTCGTTGGATGAGGGGTGTGTTTCTTTCTGGCGTCTGAATCCCACCAATCAGGAAGAATCACACGGAAAACAGAAAACAGACGCGCTAGCGCGCCGCAGTTTCTCAGAATACAACAAATTCTTTTATTAAAAACAGTAAACAAACGAACACTACTCCTCGTCGTCGTCGGGGAACTCGTCGGTGACCTCCTCCTGGTCATCATCGGCGGCGAACTCGTCGGTGACCTCCTCCTCGTCGTCGGAGGTGCATGATGGTATGTCCGAGATAGTCCCCACCTCGGATCGTTGGAGGCCCAGACTTTGCCGGCGTGGTCGGCTCGACGGAGCTCTTGCAGCGCCTTCGTCCTCGCCTCCCAAGTGGCATCTAACGCGAGGTTGCGTTCGAGGCGCCGCTCAGCCGCACGGGTCTGCCAAAGCTCCTCGTCGGCGCTCTCCTCCCCCGGATTGTTCCGGCAATACCCGCGGACCACGCGGTCCTCCCTGGCGTCGACTAGGCCCTAAAATGCGTGGTGCTTTAGGTGGCGGTGGTCGGCGGCAGTGACGATCTGCGGCGTCGGCAACCTAGCCTCGGCTTCCCAGAGGGTGTGGCAGTCGTTGAAGTTCATCAGCGATCGCGGGCGGTTGAGGCGCCAGGCCGCCGCGTCCCAGGCGCGGGCGGCCTCCGCCGCCGTCGCAAAGGAGCCGAGGGGGATGCGGTCGTCCCCGCAGCGGATATGCGCGGTGAACATTCCGTTGTGCCGTGCTCGGACGCCGTGGAAGCCGGTGGTGTTGTTCCTCCTCGGAGGCATGGTGGCGGCGCGCCGGTGCGTGGACAGTTTATACCGCACGCTCGTGGCCACGCGTCACAACTCCCGCGCCACGTGTCACAATTCCCGCGCCACGCGGCAGGACTCCCGCGCCACAAGGCACAACTCCCGCGCCACGTGTCACAACTCCCGCGCCTCACTTTTCATAATTATTTTTTAAAACATATTTTGTATTTGGAATCTTTACGCAATTTTAAACACTTTTCATAATGAAAGTTTCTTCAAATTCAAAACCATTCGTAAACTAGGTTTTGAAAAATGTTTGAAATTTCAAAAATTGTTACTAGTTTAAATAGTTGGAATAATTATTTTTTTAAACAGAAAATGTGTTTGAAATCTTTGTCCAATTTTAAACACATTTCATATTGAAACTTTCTCCTAATTCAAAATCATTTGAAATATAATTGAAAAAACATTTTAAAAATGTATTTAAACGGGGCAGCGGGAAAAAATGGCGGCAAGAAGCCAAAAAAATGAAATTTCGGGGCTTCTGCCCCGGTTCGTATTACCAACCGGGGCAAAAGGGGGAGGTGGGCGGCCAAGCGAGGGCCCACACCCCCTTTTGCCCCGGTTGGTAATACGAACCAGGGCACAAGACCCCCTTTTGCCCCGGTTGGTGTTACCAACCGGGGCAAAAGCCCTCCAAGTATATAACCCCAGGCAGAGCAACCGCCCGGGGCAAACCCTCAGAAAACGCAGATTTCGCTAAGTCCCCGGTCCCGATTTCCTCTCCGACGCCGTCAGGCTACCGGATTTCCGCGCGCCGGAGAGAGCTCCACCGAGCCCGCGCCACCGCGCCACCGCGCATGAGCCCTCGCCCCCGAGCCCGCGCCACCCTGCCATGCCCCTCGCCCCCGAGTGCGGGCCCGCGCCTTATAGCTCGCCGTCGGCATCCTCGTCGCCGTTTGACTCGCCTCCAAGCCCTCGAGGTACGCTCGCCGTAGTGCACCGCCGTAATAATTACGGATTTTAGTACTTAGGAATTTTAGTTATTAGGAATTTTAGTATACTTAATTTGGAATTTTTAGGAATTTTAGTACTTAGGAATTTTAGTATACTTAGGAATTTTAGTACTTAGGAATTTTAGTATTTAGGAATTTTTAGGAATTTTAGTACTTAGGAATTTTAGTGTACTTAGGAATTTTAGTACTTAGGAATTTTAGTATACTTAGGAATTTTTAGGAATTTTAGTAGTTACGAATTTTAGTACTTAGGAATTTTAGTATACTCGTGACTTATTCAAATAAAGATATGATATAGAATTTTTA
Source organism: Alopecurus myosuroides (assembly GCA_028641055.1). Lineage (NCBI taxonomy): Eukaryota > Viridiplantae > Streptophyta > Magnoliopsida > Poales > Poaceae > Alopecurus > Alopecurus myosuroides. The sequence goes on along the minus strand of CM054060.1, from coordinate 312,225,871 downwards.
GATAGTACTCCCTCCGTATCAAAATATAAGATGTTTTAGCATTTTGTAGATATAATGTATCTAGTCATGTTTTAGTGTGTAGATTCATATGCATCTTACACTAAAACATATCTAGGTACATATTATCTAGGAAATGTTAGCTAAAACATCTTATATTTCGATACAGAGGGAGTATTTTTTTAAAGGAAATTAGCTATATATATATCAGATCCACTCTTTCCTAGTAAACTTGCGACTCGAATGGTGCATAACAACATTAATTCCAGATTATCCATGTCATGTGTGAAAAAGTTACAAATCTCTTCCTCTTCTTCTTCATTGGATGGCGTCTGAATCCCACCAATCAAGAAGAAGATGGAGAGATCTGCAATGTTTTCACACTTGATATGGATAATCTGGGATGCTACATCTGTTATGTCCCGTTCGAGTCGCAACTTTACTCGGCAAGACTCGATCTGATCTGCTAGTCATACTCCTTACTAAAGTTTACTTTTGTGATGATTGTTTACTGGAATATTATTTTTTCAAGATAATTTATAACTTACTAAAGTATTTTATCTTCCATTTGTTTTAGTTGAGCTATGGACGGAAGAGAGGGTGAAGAACAGGTGTTCGCGATCATAGAAGAATGTACACTACCCGGTGGACCCAATGACGACGGGGGAGGTAATCAAGACGACGGCTCACAGTACCTGAATGAATCAGGTCAGGGAATGGAGAAAGACGAGCAATTGCAAGGAACAGATCATGCGGCACCGGAGAAAACAAACGATGAACAAGCCTTAGCGAAGGCTGCATCGACATCGTCTAGCAAGAGGTCGAAACGAGGCCTGGCCCAAGAGATGAGCTCGAAAGAGAAACTGGTAATCGACGAAGTCTATCGAACCGACCAACCTGCTTGGCCCGCCAAGACAGCAACAAGGTTTAGAAGCCAATGTGGAGTTATTGTTAGGGACATGATCCCTATAAGTATTGAAGAATGGAATGAGCTAGCAAAGGACGAAGACGATCCTGGACGAATGGCAGTTTCTTTTGTCACAGACCGTTCCGAACAACTCTTGTTCGAGAAGCTGATGAGCCATTCCAAGCTTCCACAATGTGATCATGATGATGAAGAGGATGACGAGACGGCACAGAAGGAACTGCAAGACGCAGTGAAGCACTGGGCTCTGAAGAAGATGGCCGAGGCTTTCAATGCTTACAAGAAAAGGTTATGGAAAGAATATCAGAAGAATAAAGAAGTCCCAAAATTCGAGGGGCCGGTTGAGAAGCAGAAGGTACACTAGCCAGCATTTCTGGCGTACAAGCAATCCGAAAAGTGGAAGCTGAGGTCAGCCAAGAATGCGGAAAATGCCAAGAGGAAGAAATATCACCATAAGATGGGTTCAGGTGGCTATAGAGTTGCAGTGCCTAAGTTTGACGCACTCGAGGCAGAGCTGCGAGAGAAGGGGATCATTCCAGGTACTCAGAATTTTCCCCGGAGGTCAAGAAATTGGTTCCTTGGGCATGGGGCAACGTTTGACGAACAAGGGAACCTTATTATGACCGAAAAAATAAAGGTCCCCTTTGCGGCACTTGAGAAAGTGTTCAAGGAGGTTAGAGAGGGAGAGTTCAAGCCAGATCGAGAGAATGACGAGCTTATAAAGGCCCACGGGAATGCAGAACATGGAGGCTGGACACGAGGCAAAGGACGATATCCGTGGTGCTTTGGCTTCAGTCCGGAAGATTGTCTCTTTCCATATAGAAGCCGAGCGAGAGGACATATGAAGAAGGATGCAGCGGTCGTAGAACGGGTTGGTGCCTTGGAAGCCGTAGTGATGAAGCAGCAACTACGGCTTGATGAGCTTACTAGCCGGCCCTCCCAGACGCAAGACACTAGTACATTCAAGGAAACAACACCATCTCAACGCCGGAGCAGCGTGGCTTCAACGGAGGTACCGGCTTCCGCTGCAGTTCTGCTTGTTGATGCCCCTCCACGGACGGAGGCCGTGGATGCAATCAAGGAGAAGACAAGCTGTGCGCTATACGTGTCGGTCTCAAACATATCCATCAAGGTGGCGGATGGCTACGCTTTACCTTGTGTAGAGGGAGCGACCTCGCATGGCCGTCCGGTTACACCTGGCTATGCTCGTGTCGGCGTCGATGATGTTCAGCCGGATTGGAGGATATTGCGGCTTGACATTCCCGGAGGTGACGGGTAGAGACACTTGGAGAGGCCGTCAATTCCATCATTCAATGGAAAAAGAGTGGCATAGTGTTTCCCCCACGCAGTCCACTGCCACCACCACCGCCACCTTCTCCTAGACGCTGTCCACCGCCAACACAAGCAGCTACTTCTCCGAGACGCAGTTCATCGCTGCCACCACCACCACCTTCTCTTAGACGCAGTCCACCGCCAACACAAGCAGCTACTTCTCTGAGACATAGTTCACCGCCGCCACCACCACCGCCTTCTCCGAGACGCAGTCCACCGCCGCCATCACCGCCACCTACTTCTCTGAGACACAGCCCAGCTCGATCATCGCGAACACACGTCGACGCCATGGACGTCAGCAGCCCGAGTCCGGCTCGATCTCCGATGCCTGAGCCAACTCCGCCGCCCACTAAGTCCTCTAAGCGGAAGGCTGTTGCCTCTAAGTCTTCCCCGAAGAAGAAACCTCCGCGAAAGAAGAAATCCAAGAAGCTGCCAGAAGTGATGCCTTACCATAAGACTGACCATGAGATAGACGAATGGGTGACTGCGGACACGAAATGTCAGATGGCTTCGCGGGGAAAGAGACCCCCGTAGCCGCCAAAGGAACCAATAGATCAGGCTGTGAAGAAGCACTTCAAGAATATGCTGGAGATGCCGTTGTCGTGGGATAATCACGGCAGACGTTACCGGGGGTAACTGATCTTGGGGCAAGACGACACAGGCGTTTGGGAGAGGGTTTAGTTCAGAGGAAGACATGGTGGAACTCGATCTGGTAGCCGGCAATCAAGTCGCCGAGTCTCCGATCTCAATATATTAACTCGATCTCTTGTATACACTGGATGCTCGATATCAAGCGGCACTACTAGGGTTCTTCGATCTCTCAACTAGACCTAGGGGTCGGTTTATAAAGCACCCGTACCCCCCGGCTTGTTCTCCAAGACTCACCCTGATCCTACCCGAACACGGCATACAAACCCTAACCTTCCTTTACCGTAACCCACACTCCGGGTTACTAGGCCTACAAACTTGGGCCTTCCGAAAGTTTCTTTATCCTTAGCCGAATCCTTCACAGAGTTCTTTGGGGCCGGATTACGCCTTGGAGTTGGCCTATCGGGTTATTATCCCTCCATCAGTAGTCCCCATAATAGCTTGGGCTTCACGGATTCTTCCTTGAAGTGCTGGCTATTTCCTGCAAAAATACCAATCTCACAAATATATGGAGGCCGGGTTAAGATGCTTTGATAAGTAGCTAGGCCCAACTCCACGATGGCCATATGGTAACCCGGCTCTTTTCCACATACCCGGCTTAGCTTTCCGGGTCGAAACCCTGATAAAAGCGCCAAGATTCTGCACTTTACTCGATAATTGACCTTGATATTATGAAGAATATCTCCTTCTTATTTCTGCCCAGATATCACGTTCAACACTTAAAGCATATTTCGTAAATTTCAAACAAATAGCCGTTACTCCGCAATTCCCGGTTCCCGCTCGCGGAACCAAACTTATCCACATGAACCGTTATAAATATGCCCGTAGGGGTAACCCTAACCCCAACGGCTCACTTCCCCCCATTCCTCTTCCTTTCTTTCTCCGTGCTCAATCTCACAGAGCGCCGCCACGGAAATCCCACGCGTATCTCCGGAGCCTATTGGCCGGCGACTGCGCTCCACCACAGCTCACTCTGCACCGCCGCCAAGATCCGCCGCCAAACCCCCAACCGGCCTGTCGGGAATCGCAAAGGGGCATCAATCTTGCGCGATTTGCCTCCGTCGAGCTTCACTTCAATCTCCTCCAGTAAGACTCCCATGCCCGTTAATTAGCCTCCGCAATTTCTTGATTTTCTTCAACTTAGATCCAGGTCAACCCGCCGGTCACTTTCCCGGTCCTGCCAAATTAGATCGCTTGTATTCATTCTAGCTCACCCAATACGTGGGATATGGACTTTATTGCGTTTTCCTACCGCCCACATTTGTTAATTTTACCACAAATCTAAACACGGAATCTCCAATCTCGGCTCGGGCCACTCAGAGTTTCTGCCCTTATCTCTGTCACCCGGAAAATCCTCCCCTTTCCGGTTCTTTTTATTCGCAATAAGTGCCTATGCAACCATTCATCATCCTCAAAATCTCTTTCAACGCATAGACCCCCATAACTTTTATTATGATGCTCGATACCCGGATAATTCGAACCTCACTCTGCAGAGTGACACCCGGATAGTATGCAATTTCCATGTCTCGATATCATCCACCGATACTCGGCCTGCTCACAGTTTCCGTGTCTTATTCCTTGTATCCTTCTACCTCGTGCTTTGCAGGTCAACCACATGGCTCCCAAGAAGCAGGGAAAAACACCGACCAAGGCCAAGACCACCAACTCCATATCCGCCAACTGGGCGCGATCTACGGTCACCAAGGCCAAGTTGGAAGAACTGGTCGAGCTAGGAATTCTTCCCCCTCAAGAGGATATCCAGTGGAGGGTGCCGGGTAAGGAGACCCGGCCTACACCGGCAAAGGATGAGGTAATATGCTTTGTAGAGCACGTGACTCGGGGCTTTCGTCCTCCGGGTCACCCCTTCTTCCGCGACGTCCTGAGCCACTATGGCCTTCGCGTATTTGACATAGGTCCTAATTCTGTGTTAAATATCTCCCACTTTATCGTCCTTTCCGAGTCATACTTGTGCACTCCGCCAAGTCTGGCTCTTTTCGTTGAGCTCTTCCAGTGCAAACCGTGCCGCGAAAGCGGTGACGGAGCACTTCTCGCTTGCGGCGGGGTTTCTATCCAGCGCCGCAAGAATTCTCTGATGCCACCCCTTACCCTTAACTCCCACGTCAAGCACTGGCAGCTCTCGTACTTTTACTGCCAAGACACTTCCCCACCCGGCCAAAAGAAACTCCCGGGTTACTCAGAGGGCCTTCTTGACATCTCTAAGAAATTTAGTGCCTTTGCCTTTGACTCGGACAGGGAGGCAATTCAACCTCTGCTAGCCAAAATCACCACTCTCACGGCCCAAGGTCTCATCGGGCTCAATCTGGTGAAAACTTGGGTCGATTTCCGGATTCAACCCAACTCCATCCGCACAAAATTAATGTGCGAGTATTCGGGGAAAACCACAGACCCGCTCCGGTACTCTGACAACAGCTTCGCGGCTGGTGACACCCATAAAACTATCAAGGGTTTTCTGACAGAAAAACTTGAGGTAATCCGGAACATAGCCGGATTAGAGCCCTTCACACTCGAGAACCCAACCCCCAAGGTGAAGATCCAATTTTGACGTCTTTACCCTTGCTTTTTCCACTTGATACAGTTGATAACCTTTGTACTCATACTTTTATTTTCAGGCTGACGATGATTTTTGGAAGATCAACACTTCTCCTAGCTCCGAGAGTCCAGAGGAGCAAGAAGAGGCCGTTAACTCGGACGAAGGTGCTCTCCGGATTTTATTTGATTCCTTTAAGTTCGTCGCAACTCCTTCATTTTCTAACTATCTTTGATGATATCCAGAACAAGAGGAGGACGACGAGGAAGAAGAAACTGGCGGCAAAGTGGAATCCGCCAGTGATGAAGACGAAGTGGAGCCGACAATTAAAGTCGGATCTAAGAGAAAACCCCGAGGGGTCGTCTTCAAGGTATCATATCGCCTCCTTGTATTCGATTCGTATTCCTTTGGTGATATACATGAGCTAACTTGGCATTACTCCACTGGCCGTATTTGAAGGAGTCGCCTATGACCAAGCGCAGAGCGACTCGGAATTACCCGGGTGATGACGCTCTTAACCCGGGTACTCCGTCGTCTCCGGCTCGGCGCACCGGTACTTACCTTATCCTTTGTCAAAGGAAACAATCTTTCCGAACCATTCTCTTACGAAATCTCACTTGATATTTGTCAGATTCTCCCGGGTCTGGCAACGAATTTCCTTCAGACTTTGCGGTGAATCCCGGGTAAAGTTCCTTTTCTGACGTTCTATCGCATCTTCGTCACCCATTCCTGATTGCACACTGATTGCTCACTCTCACCATCCATAGGGCCACTGTCGTTATCAGTGACCAAGAAGATATGGCAACCGATAACCCGGGTAAGGGAAACCTAGCTGATAAAACAACAGCCGAGTCTAGCGGCGAAGAACAAGCGTCACCAATAAACCCGGGCACACAAGAAGCCGAGTATCCGATCGCCTCCCACATAAGCAAGAAGAAAAGAGCTGCAACCTTGGGTGCAGGAGATGGAGCATCGGATTCCGACATTCGAATGACCCGGGTGCCGCCTCCCACTAAGAAGAAGACTCTTTCTCGGAATTTCCAAGGCCCCGGGTCCTCTGATACGGGCAATGGCACTTTTGATCAACTGATGGACACTCTCCTCAATATGAAGACTTCAGAGAGCAATATTCTGGAGCGCATGGCCGCAGAGCACCAGGTAATAATACTTGATATCTCGTAGTGCATGCCTAGTCCCCAAGTTCCGAGCATGACTTGCTTAAGTTGTGCTTGGTACTTTACGCAATACTCAGCTTGTCATAATATCCGACTGATACTTGTGCTCCTTGCTACTTACAGGCGCAGATTACCCGGTCTGATGAAATTTTGCTCAAGACCGAACAACTTCTTCTTGCCGAGGTAAAGCGGAGAGAAGCCCTCGAGGATGACGTGCAAAACTTGAAGAAGGATGTTTCTAAATATCATAAGAAGTGCAATACTGCTCAAACCGCACTGAAGAAACTATCGGACCAGGTCACCGATACCTATCAGATCTTGCTTAGTAAGTTTTTGCTGCCGTCTGTCTTCGTGCCTTTACTTTATTGTATGATACTCGGGATCACTGATACGTCCTTCCTTCAACTGCAGGTGCCAACCTTGCAGCCCCGGAGGAGGATGCCCTTGCAAAGGCTAAAACTTTAAAGACTGTGCTCCGGACGTTCTTTGCCGGCACGAAATTTATATTGGACGCCGTGAAGTGGCCTACTGAAGTATACCCGGGTGAAGAAAATCTCATCAAAGCCTGCTCCACCGTGCCCGGCTGGATTGAAATATGGAAACGCTCGTCATGCCGGATTGGTATGACCCGGGCCTTTACCCTGGCCAAGGCTTACTTTCCAAAGCTTGACCCGGCAAAGATGATATCCGGGTTTCCAGAATTTAAAGCGGATGGCTCCAAGTTTACACCCAAGGATTTCAAGGCCGTACAGTCTGCAGTGCGTCATTCGGCCACCACGTTGGCCGATAGTATGGATCTGAACACGATTATGAGTTCATACGATGCTGAAGGCAAAATTGTTACAGAGGAAGCACCCCCGCCTTTTGATATTTTGGAGAAATGGGCTGCTGATTCGGCTAGGAAGAGGGAAGCAACTGCAAAGAGAGAGGCCGAGTTATCAGGGCCAGCCACCTCTACACCAGCTGTTCCTCCACCAGTCCGTCCTGCCGCAAGGAATCCGGGTGACGATTCCGGAATAAAGCAGGTCCAGGAGCAAGACCCGGAAGGTAAGGGCAACGATGTGGACTCTACGCAGGAAGCCGAATGAGCAAAACGCCATAAAAATACTTCAATCATTTGATGTTTTTACTCAAAACAAGTATTCTTTTGACGGTGCGCCTGTGCACCCTTGATACTAGTGTCGCAACTTGTAATGCACTTTAATTCTGTGATACACCTCGTGCCTTTCTAGGCCTTTTTGATGAACTTGATGCTTGCCTATTTTTGGGCTTATTCTTGATATCCGACTTTCTTTTTATTTCCTTCTTTATTTCCGAGTACCGTGGGTTTTGACATGGTGGACTTTTCTTTAAGTCCCCAAGTCCCCACGACTCGGACGTTGGGGTCTTTCGAGCTTAGCGATGAAACAGTTTGATTCTGTTTCGAAACCCACAGTCCCCAAGGCCCGAATCTCCGAGTCTGTGGTGTGTGGTTTTTTCGAAGAGAACAAACTTGTTGTCGCTAAGCCGAAACCCGGAATTGTTTCATATGGATAATGAAGTTATGCTTGATAAACGTTGAGTTTCCAGCTATTAGCCTTGTACTCTGCATAACTTGTGGTTTAGATGACCCTTTTGACTATCTTGTACTGTAAGCCGGCTTTCGCGTGGATACCATGTTGTTACATCTATACGAAAACAGGGTCAGACAAGTCCCATTGGGCTTCATGGCTGATTGTAATCGTAAGCGAGCAAATCATGCCACTTTAGTGCGAGTCACATCGAGCTTAAGTAAGAAAAGTCAAGAAAATTTGGCTCCTTTGTCCAGTTATAAGATTGCAGCCGTACTCGTTTGCGAATAATCGGCCCTTATAACTTATAGGCATCAAGGCCGGGTCTTTGGGTTTGTGGCTGCGCTACTTGTGCAACCAGCCCCCGAGACCTATATATACCCAACATTCTTGATGATACTGATGTATTGATGTCACATGGATACTACTTACTTGTAATCGGAGCAAAGGCTGTAACAAGATAGGACTTGATAACCATCTCTTTGTTGATGCGAGAAAGTTTGGATCAGCAGGCCGCCTCATTAAAAACCTTCCAGTCCCCTTAGGTACCCTGGGTAGGAAAAGAGCGCGTCTGAAACCTGCTGCCCGTTACATTGTTTAGTTCTTCTTGGGCACCGGTCCCGGGCTGACGTGACCGATACACATTCTCCACATGTTTGACTTTTTCATGATGAGTACCGGGTTTACTAGCCAACCCGGGTGAGGTGTTTCCATAACGTGGCTGGTTGTAAGCGGCCGTGCCGTTTCTTCTCTTATAGCGGATTGTTTGGGGGAGTCATCCTTGATAAAAGCTACCATTTTAGTATCGTGTGCTACCTTGGACTTTGCTCTTTCGCCTTCAGTATTCGGCCTTTTTGATGTGGTTCTGTCCTCCGGGTCTGCTTGAGACCGATAGTGCTTGAGTTCTTCTTTTCTACAGGCTTGCTCGGCCATTGCTGCGTCTCCTTCATCACATTCAGCTGCTATGTCTCGATTTCCATGTATGGTAATGGTCTTCTTGGGACCCGGGATTTTTAGCTGTAGATACACGTAACACGGCCTAGCCATGAATTTGGCATAAGCCGGCCTTCCGAATAACGCGTGATAAGGACTGCGCAATTTGACTACCTCAAAGGTGAGCCACTCAACTCGATAGTTATCCTTTGACTCCCCAAAAGCTACCTCCAATGCGATTTTTCCCTCGGGGCACGCTGAATGACCCGGCACTATCCCATGAAAAATTGTTGAGCTTTTTTGTAGCTGGGACTCCTTGAGGCCCATGCGTAGGAAGGTTTCCCAATACAGTATATTGATGCTACTTCCACCATCCATCAAAACCTTTTTCAGCTCATACCCATTGACCTGTGGTGCGACTACTAATGCCAAGACTCCCGGGTGTTCTACTCTTTCTGGGTGATCCCTTCTGCTCCATGTTACATCCTGTTCTGACCATCTCAGGTATCTCGGGACAGCCGACGAAACTGAGTTGACCGCTTGCTTCAGTATCTTTTTGTCCTTGTTAGAACCTCCTGTGGTATGCACATGATATTGACCCAATTGTTTGGGGTTAGCCTAGAAACCTCCTGCCCCCCTTGGTTATTACCTTGATTTCCAGCTGCCGGGTTACCGGCTGGGGGTGGGCCGTTGCCCGGGTTTCCCCCTGGACCCGGTCCTCCTCCCCGTCCTGCACCTCGCATAGCTCTGTTCACTTCCTCATTTTTCCATCTTTGTAAGTCGGCGCACTGCTCCAAGGAGTGGTTAGCTGGCCTGCCGTTCCTGCTGTGCTTCGGGCATGCCATTCTGAATATGTCCCAATTGTTACTCGGCCTTGGCGGTCCTTGATAGTTTCCTCCATTGTGATTACCTCCGTTGAAATTTCCTTCTGATCTGGGTCTCGAAGACCCGTCCTCTGTGTTGGCGACAAACTCGGAGCCTCCTTCAAACGGGCGCTTGTTCTGGCTATTTCCGTTATTACCCGGTGCTGATCCATTGCCGGTTCTTCCGCTATTACTTGTGTTTGCTTTTACCTTCTTGTCATCAACTTCCTCCTCTGTAGTATCTGTCGCAACGTGTTTGTTGCACGCATCCGTCAATTCTCCCATTGTAACCTCCGACGCATTTCGACTTGATTTCATGCGAGTTAACTTTTGCACTAAAGGTATATACTTGCATGTTTTTGCCATAGCTTGTAGTGCATCCTTGGGCTGAATATCTGTGGACGAGTGAAGTATCTCCATAACCCGGCGTACCCAACTGCGTGCCGACTCTCCCTTCTTCTGGACGCATCGCTCTAGATCATCAATAGTGAACAATTTTCTGCACGTCCCATGAAAGTGCTTGACAAACGCGGTCTTCAATTCCTCCCAGGACTTGATCGATCCCTCCGGCAAATTGGTGAACCACAACTTTGCTGCTCCTTCTGACATCATCAAGTACATGAACTTGGCTTGGAGATTCTCGGATGCGTTGCGAATCGACACTGCCATCTCATAACTGCTTAGCCATGTTTCTGGATCCATAGTTGGCTCGTAATTCACTACTTTTCCTGGCTCTTTGAATTTTTCCGGGTAAGGTTCAGCTCTGATATTGTCCGAGAGACACTTGGGTCCCGCAAGAACGGTCGAGGCCGGCCTTGCTCGAGAAACGTGTGATACAGCGGGGGGCGCGGCTGGGCGCGGCGCTGCAGGTAGTCCATGCGCTGCAGACCCGGCCGCGGCCCTCCGAGCCCTGGAACTGTCCACAACAGCCTATGCTGCTGATGCTGCCTGAACGCGGGGAGGAGGCGGCATTTGCTGCTGCTCTTCCCTCCGCCATGCTGAACTTGTTTGGATATTCCCTTGTTGTTGACTGACGTATGGCGTCCCGTGCATCCCACTTCTATGATCCGGATAATTGGCTTGCTGCGCCACCGCAGTGTGCAACAGATCGATTGCTTGCCGGGTCTTCTCTGCATGGGGTGACTCTCCCACGGGGATTTGTTTTAATGCGAGTGTCGCCGCATACACATTGTCCATGGGATTATTGTAGTGACCTGCTGGTGTGCGAAATCGTGATGGTGGCGGTGGTGGTAGATCGTTGCCGGTTGCGACTCTAGTCTGTGGTAGGGGTAACCCGACCCGCTCATTTGCCGGATGTGCCCCCGCTGTTGCCAGTTGGGGTGCGGTCCCCTGGTTCACCACTGGTATCGGCTGATCCTGAGGTGTGATAAATAAAGCAGCCGGATTAATAACCCCGCCCGTTGCCGGTAACCTAGTTTGATGCCTTTGATGTACTCTAGATGTTTCCTCTCGGAGCCGAGTTTCCAGCGCATCCAGCTCACGTTGCCGCGTGGCCATCCCTTGCCTTTCTGCCTCTACTTGCCTTCTTTGCTGTTCCAACGCACGACGAGCCACATGCAGATCCCTGACACGTTCCGCTGCGTTTTCTGGAGTGATAACTGTAGCAAGAACCGTGGGGTCTAAGATCAGATTATTATCGAATAAGGTCGGGTGACGCGGGTTCGAAGGACCCGCCCCTGGTGTCCGGTTTCCCAGGAATTCGAACGTATTTGCGTGCAACTCCTCGTCTGCTGCACGGCTGGTCACTGATGCCTATTCTCCATCAACCCGGGCCAGAACCGGGTCTCCGTTAGCCGCGCCCTGCTGCTGGGCCAATGCCTGCGCCGCCCCGGCTGCTGCCGCGGTTGCGTTCTCTTGGTTGAGATTGGCCGCGGGAGCCGTGTAGACCGCAACTCGGCGTACGATACTTGGTGTAAATTCATGCTGTTCTTCTTCGCCATTATTCTCCTCATACCGGTTCTCCAGCAGATCCAGGATAGACTCGGTATCATCCTCTCTCTCGACCCGGTCGCGCGGGGTCCATGCCGGCTCCTCCGGCTGTTCCCACTTCGCGATGGGTTCTTCCGCCGGATATGTCGTTCCAATCGATTCTTCATCATCCGATCGGATAGAAGTGGCTTCCCCTGACACAGAATCAGATCCAAAATTGTTAGGGATCGAACCGGAAGTACATACCATACCAATGAAGACGCTGATCCGGCCGATCGTCACGACGGATCCGGATTCGAGGTGATCCGATTCTGGCCCCCAGCCGGAATCATCCACCGTCTTTTCTCCTTTATGGTCGATGTAGATCTCGCCGACGACAAGGTTCTCCATGTTCTTCCGAGCTTCTCCCGTGATGTAAACACCTTTGGACGCAGGCCCCACGGTGGGCGCCAACTGTCGTGGGATAATCACGGCAGACGTTACCGGGGGTAACTGATCTTGGGGCAAGACGACACAGGCGTTTGGGAGAGGGTTTAGTTCAGAGGAAGACATGGTGGAACTCGATCTGGTAGCCGGCAATCAAGTCGCCGAGTCTCCGAGTCTCCGATCTCAATATATTAACTCGATCTCTTGTATACACTGGATGCTCGATATCAAGCGGCACTACTAGGGTTCTTCGATCTCTCAACTAGACCTAGGGGTCGGTTTATAAAGCACCCGTACCCCCCGGCTTGTTCTCCAAGACTCACCCTGATCCTACCCGAACACGGCATACAAACCCTAACCTTCCTTTACCGTAACCCACACTCCGGGTTACTAGGCCTACAAACTTGGGCCTTCCGGAAGTTTCTTTATCCTTAGCCGAATCCTGCACAGAGTCCTTTGGGGCCGGATTACGCCTTGGAGTTGGCCTAACGGGTTATTATGAAGGGAATATGCCCGAGAGGCAATAATAAAGTGTTTATTATGTTATTCCTTGTTTGTGATAGATATTTATTTCTCATGCTAGAATTGTATTAACCGGAAACGTTGATACATGTGTGATTAATAAACAAACCAACGTTCCTAGTGAAGCCTCTCTTTTAACTAGCCCGTTGATTAAACAGATGATCAAGGTTTCCTGATCATGAACATTGGATGTTGTTGATAACGGGGTCATGTCATTAGGAGAATGACATGATGAACTTAAACCCTAAACTAAGTATAACAATACGATCAAGTCATTTAGTTTTGTTGTTATGTCTTACATTCGGAGTAACATTATTCCTTAGACCATGAGATCATGTTAATCACTAATACCGAAAGAATACTTTGATGACATCAAACATCACACCGTAAAAGGGTGACTATAAAGGTGGCATTGGATATTCGGAAAGTATTGGTTGAAGCTCATGGATCGAGAATGGGATTTGTCCATCCAATATGACGGATAGATATACTCAGGGCCCTCTCGGTGATATCACATCAACACCGCTTGCAAGCAAGTGATTTGATCACTAGGATGTTATATCACGGGAACGAGAAAAGAGTACTTGTCGGATAACGAGATCGAACAAAGTATAGTGGATACCGATGATCGGATCTCGGACAAGTAATATATCGCGAGACAAAAGGAAATCGTTACGACGTTGAAAGGTTCACACGATCACGAGAGTCATCGTTGAATATATAGGAGTCATCACGGTTTTCCAGACCCCGCTGTTGATTATTGATCGGAGAGGAGTCTCGATCATGTCTATAATATTCACGAACCGTAGGGAGACACACTTAAGGTTCGATGAAGCGTTTAGAGAAGATACGGAATACCGAAGAATATTTTGGGCAGCTCCGGAATAGTTTCGGGGAAAATTGAAATAGTTCAAGGGGTTTTTCGTCGAACGGTTGTTAATAGAATTAACAAATGGTTCGAGGTGCTGCATGCAAATGTTTGTTAATGGAATTAACAAATATAAATAAAGAAATAAAAATGTTTTATTTATTTATTAAAGAAAAACCTTTGGATTTTCCAAGTGGGAAATTAAGGGAAATTTGAGTGGGTTTGAGTGGAGCTTCCACTCACATGAAGAGAGGAAGGGGTGGGGGCACCCATGGCTGGCCGCACCCCCCCCTTGGGCTGCCTCCCCCTCCCCTATAAAAGGAGGGTGAGGGCTCTCTCTTCCCCACACACTTGCTCACACATTTTCCCTTCCATCCGCTGCTCCATTCCATGGTCTCCGGCTTGGCGAAGCCCTGACCGTGGGATTCTTCACCACCACCACGCCGTCGTGCTGCTGGAATTCCGGAGGGATCTTCCACTTCCGCAACCCGCTGGAACGAGGGAACGGAAGTCTTCATCGAGCTGAACGTGTGACCGATTACGGAGGTGCCGCCGGATTGCGGTGCTCTTCTTCTCGCTCGGGATCGGCGTGAGAACGACTACGCCAACCACGAGATCTTTTCTCGTACCACTTTGAGTCTTCGAGGGTATGTTATCTCAAGACTCTCTTTCTCCCCGTTGCCTTTCATCTCATAGATTAGATCTTGGCCATTTGGGTTTATCGCGTGTAGGAAAATTTTTGTTTTCTATGCTACGTTCCCCATCAGTGGTATCAGAGCCGGATCTATGCGTAGATGAATTGTACGGGTAGAACACATAGGAGTATGTGGGCGTTGATGATCATGTTTTTGTCTCTTTGAGTATTTTATGATCTTAGTGGCATAGTAGGATGAAGCGGCCCGGACTAACTTTACATGTCCACGTACATGAGACTTGTTCCACAACTGACATGCAACTTGAATTGCATAAGTGGCTTGCGGGTGTCGGTTTCTCCTACTATAGTTAAGATCTAATCTACAAAGGGTTGTTCAAAAATATATTTTATCAACGTTGTGGTTTTTTGTACGTAGATATGAACGGTTCTATCCTCGTAAGCCCAAAGCCACGTAAAATATGCAAAAATAAATTAGAGGCGTCTAACTTGTTTTTGCAGGGCATGTGATGTGATATGGTCAATGTTACAAACGTTATGTATGAGATGATATCTTTTGTAAATTATTGACATACCGGCTGGAGCCATATGGTTGTCTTATTTTATGGCCTGCGTGCTGTATGTCATATCCATGTGATATGTTGTAATGGACAATCAAGATGGAGGTGCCACGGACCTTGGTGCCACGCCGGTAGGATGATGGAGATCATACCATGATGCACAAGATGGAGATCAAGTGCAAGAAGGACCATATCATATCACATTATCCATGCATGTGATGTTTATCCTTTTATGCATCTTATTTTGCTTAGATCGCGACGGTAGCATTATAAGATGATCCCTCTCACTTAATATCAAGATAATAATGTGTTCTTCCTTAAGTATGCACCGTTAAGAAAGTTCGTCGTTTCGAGACACCACGTGATGATCGGGTGTGATAGACTCAACGTTCGCATACAACGGGTGTTTTCAAGCCTAGCATGTACAGACATGGCCTTGAAACACATGCAATACAATGGTTCTACTTGGCGAGCCTAGCATGTACAGACATGGCCTCGGAACACGTAACCGAAAGGTAAAGCATGAGTCATATGAATGATATGATGAACATGTTGATGTTCGCCTTTGCAACTACACCGTCTCACGTGATGATCGGTTTCGGTGTAGTGAATTTGGTTCGTGTAATCACTAAAGACAACTAAGAGGGATGTTGTTTTTGAGTGGGAGTTCATGGGATAATTTTAGAATTAACTTGAACTTAATTTATCATAAACATAGTCTAAATAGTCTTTGCAAATATGTTGTAGATCATGGCACCACCTACCTTCAATTTCAATATGTTCATGGAGAAAGAGAAATTAGCGAACAATGGTAGCAACTTTACCAACTGGGCACTTAACCTGAGGATTCTCCTCACCGCTTGCAAGAAGCTCTATGTGCTTGATGCACCTCTAGGTGACCAACCCGCTGATGATGCTTCTGATGAGGATAAAAATGTTTATCTGACTCAACAAGAAGACCACAGTATAGTTCACTGCGGCATCCTCTATGGATTAGAGCCAGAGCTGCGAAAACGTTTCGAGAACAGCACTGCTTATGCCACAATGGGAGAATTGAAAATGATTTTCGATACCCATGCCGCAGTTGAGAGTTATGACGCTTCAGAAAAGTTCTTTAGCTGCATGATGGAAGAGAACAGCTCCGTTAGTGAGCACGTACTCAAAATGTCTGCGTACGCTGATAAGCTCATAGCCTTGGGAATATCGATTCCCATTGAGCTAGGGATACATCGTGTTCTCCAATCTCTGCCACCTAGTTACAAGAACTTCGTGATGAACTATAATATGCAGAGCATGAAGAAGTCTCTTCCTGAGCTTCTCTCGATGCTTAAAACTGCTGAAGTGGAGATCAAGAAAGAACATCAAGTGTTGATGATCAATAAGACCACTAGTTTCAAGAAAGGCAAGAAAGGCAAGCCAAGGGTAAACTTCAAGAAGGGTGGCAAATCTGTTGCTACTGCTGAGAAGAGAAACAGGCATGGCCCTAAGTCTGAGACTGAGTGTTTCTATTGCAAGGGTACTGGCCACTGGAAGCGCAATTGCCCCAAGTATCTGGCAGATAAGAAGGCCGGCAAAGTGAACAAAGGTATATATGATATACTTGTTATTGATGTGTACCTTACTAGTACTCGCAGTAGCACCTGGGTATTTGATACTGGTTCGGTTGCTCACATATGTAACTCGAAACAGGAGCTGCAGAACAAGCGACCACTAGCAAAGGATGAGGTGACGATGCGCGTCGGCAATGGATCAAGAGTTGATGTGATCGCCGTCGGGACGCTACCTCTACGTCTACCATCGGGATTAGTTATAAACCTCAATAAATGTTATTTGGTGCCCGCATTAAGCATGAATATCGTTTCTGGATCTTGCTTAATGCGGGACGGTTATTCCTTTAAGTCCGAGAACAATGGTTGTTCGATTTATATGAATAATATCTTTTATGGTCATGCACCTGAGAAGAATGGTTTATTTCTTTTGAATCTTGATAATGTTGATACACATATTCATAATGTGAATGCCAAAAGAATTAAGTTAAATGATGATATTGCTACTTATTTGTGGCATTGCCGCTTAGGTCATATTGGTGTTAAACGCATGAAGAAGCTCCATTCTGATGGACTCTTAGAATCACTTGATTATGAATCATTTGAAACATGTGAACCATGCCTTATGGGCAAGATGACTAGAACCCCGTTTTCTGGATCTATGGAACGGGCGACAGACTTACTGGAAATCATACATACTGATGTATGTGGACCAATGAGTGTATCGGCGCGCGGTGGATATCGTTATTTTGTCACTTTCACAGATGATTTGAGTAGATATGGGTATATTTACTTAATGAAACACAAATCTGAAACGTTTGAAAAGTTCAAAGAATTTCAGTGTGAAGTTGAAAATCATCGTAACAGAAAGATTAAATTTCTACGATCTGATCGTGGAGGTGAATATCTAAGTTACGAGTTTGGCATGCATATGAAACAATGTGGAATAGTTTCACAACTCACACCTGCCGGAACACCACAGCGAAATGGTGTTTCCGAACGTCGTAATCGTACTTTATTAGATATGGTTCGGTCTATGATGTCTCTTACAGATTTGCCACTGTCGTTTTGGGGTTATGCACTAGAGACCGCTGCATTCACTTTAAATAGGGCACCATCTAAATCCGTTGAAACGACACCGTATGAATTATGGTTTGGAAACAAACCTAAGCTGTCATTTCTAAAAGTTTGGGGATGCGATGTTTATGTGAAGAAGCTTCAACCTGATAAACTCGAACCCAAAGCGGAAAAATGCGTCTTCATAGGATACCCTAAAGAAACAATAGGGTACACCTTCTATCACAGATCCGAAGGCAAGATTTTTGTTGCCAAGAATGGATCCTTTTTGGAGAAGGATTTTCTCTCGAAAGGTGTGAATAGTAGGAAGGTAGAACTCGACGAGGTTATTGAACCTTCTCTTCTTGGAATGGCGAGTAGCGCAGCACCGGAAGTTGTTCCGGGGCCGACCCCGTCAGATGAAGAGAGAGTTAATGATCAAGATCATGAAACTCCAATAGAGGAAACTACCGCACCTCGCAGGTCAACTAGGGAGCGTGCAGCTCCTGAACTATACGGAGATCCCGTATTAAACTTCATGGTAGATGGAGGTGATGACCCTGCGACATATGAGGAAGCGATGATGAGCCCAGATTCCAACAAATGGCTTGAAGCCATGAAATCCGAAATAGGATCCATGTACGAAAACCAAGTTTGGACTTTGGTGGATTTACCCAATGACCGCAAGGCCGTTGAGAACAAATGGATCTTTAAAAAGAAAACTGATGCTGATGGTAATGTGACCGTCTATAAAGCTCGACTTGTCGCAAAAGGTTTCCGACAAATTCAAGGAGTTGACTATGATGAGACTTTCTCACCAGTAGCGATGCTTAAGTCAGTTAGGATTATGTTAGCAGTTGCTGCATTTTTCGATTATGAAATATGGCAGATGGATGTCAAAACGGCGTTCCTTAATGGTGACATTGAGGAAGAGTTGTATATGATGCAACCCAAAGGTTTTGTTGATCCTAAGGATGCTGACAAGGTGTGTAAGCTTCAACGTTCCATTTATGGACTGAAGCAAGCATCCCGAAGTTGGAACCTCCGTTTTGATAAGGTGATCAAAGGTTTTGGATTTATCCAAACATACGGAGAAGCTTGTATTTACAAGAAAGTGAGTGGGAGCTCTGTAGCATTTCTGGTACTATATGTGGATGACATATTGTTGATTGGAAATGATATAGAACTTTTAGAAAGCGTAAAAGGTTATTTGAACAATAGTTTTTCGATGAAAGACCTCGGTGAAGCAGCTTATATATTGGGCATCAAAATCTACAGGGATAGATCAAGACGCTTAATTGGACTTTCGCAAAGTACATACCTTGACAAGATTTTGAAGAAGTTCAGAATGGAAGATAGTAGGAAAGGGTTCCTACCTATGTTGCAAGGCAAGACGTTGAGTAAGACTCAATGTCCAGCTACAGCAGAAGATAGAGAAAAGATGGATAAGACTCCCTATGCTTCAGCCATAGGTTCTATCATGTATGCTATGCTATGTACAAGACCGGATGTGGCACATGCTATTAGTTTGACTAGTAGGTACCAATCCAATCCAGGTTTGGAACACTGGACTGCGGTCAAGAATATCCTAAAGTACTTAAGAAGAACTAAGGACATGTTTCTCGTATATGGCGGTGAAGAAGAGCTCGTCGCAAGATGTTACGTCGATGCTAGCTTCGACACTGATCCGGATGACTCTAAGTCTCAGTCCGGGTATGTATTTATTATGAATGGAGGAGCTGTAAGCTGGAGGAGTTCCAAGCAATCCGTGGTGGCGGGATCATCAACAGAAGCGGAATATGTTGCTGCCTCGGAGGCAACACAGGAAGCAGTTTGGATGAAGGAGTTCATATCCGAACTAGGCGTGGTTCCAAGTGCATTGGATCCAATGGTTGTCTATTGTGACAACAATGGTGCCATAGCCAATGCTAAGGAACCAAGGTCTCACAAGAATTCCAAGCATATCAAGCGTCGTTTTCACTCCATCCGTGAGCATGTCGCAGATGGTGATGTGAAGATTTGCAAAGTACATACGGATCTGAATGTGGCAGATCCGTTGACTAAAACTCTCTCAAGGACAAAACATGATCAACACCAGAACTCCATGGGTGTTAGATTCATCACTATGTAATATAGATTATTGCCCCTAGTGCAAGTGGGAGACTGAAGGGAATATGCCCGAGAGGCAATAATAAAGTGTTTATTATGTTATTCCTTGTTTGTGATAGATATTTATTTCTCATGCTAGAATTGTATTAACCGGAAACGTTGATACATGTGTGATTAATAAACAAACCAACGTTCCTAGTGAAGCCTCTCTTTTAACTAGCCCGTTGATTAAACAGATGATCAAGGTTTCCTGATCATGAACATTGGATGTTGTTGATAACGGGGTCATGTCATTAGGAGAATGACATGATGAACTTAAACCCTAAACTAAGTATAACAATACGATCAAGTCATTTAGTTTTGTTGTTATGTCTTACATTCGGAGTAACATTATTCCTTAGACCATGAGATCATGTTAATCACTAATACCGAAAGAATACTTTGATGACATCAAACATCACACCGTAAAAGGGTGACTATAAAGGTGGCATTGGATATTCGGAAAGTATTGGTTGAAGCTCATGGATCGAGAATGGGATTTGTCCATCCAATATGACGGATAGATATACTCAGGGCCCTCTCGGTGATATCACATCAACACCGCTTGCAAGCAAGTGATTTGATCACTAGGATGTTATATCACGGGAACGAGAAAAGAGTACTTGTCGGATAACGAGATCGAACAAAGTATAGTGGATACCGATGATCGGATCTCGGACAAGTAATATATCGCGAGACAAAAGGAAATCGTTACGACGTTGAAAGGTTCACACGATCACGAGAGTCATCGTTGAATATATAGGAGTCATCACGGTTTTCCAGACCCCGCTGTTGATTATTGATCGGAGAGGAGTCTCGATCATGTCTATAATATTCACGAACCGTAGGGAGACACACTTAAGGTTCGATGAAGCGTTTAGAGAAGATACGGAATACCGAAGAATATTTTGGGCAGCTCCGGAATAGTTTCGGGGAAAATTGAAATAGTTCAAGGGGTTTTTCGTCGAACGGTTGTTAATAGAATTAACAAATGGTTCGAGGTGCTGCATGCAAATGTTTGTTAATGGAATTAACAAATATAAATAAAGAAATAAAAATGTTTTATTTATTTATTAAAGAAAAACCTTTGGATTTTCCAAGTGGGAAATTAAGGGAAATTTGAGTGGGTTTGAGTGGAGCTTCCACTCACATGAAGAGAGGAAGGGGTGGGGGCACCCATGGCTGGCCGCACCCCCCCCTTGGGCTGCCTCCCCCTCCCCTATAAAAGGAGGGTGAGGGCTCTCTCTTCCCCACACACTTGCTCACACATTTTCCCTTCCATCCGCTGCTCCATTCCATGGTCTCCGGCTTGGCGAAGCCCTGACCGTGGGATTCTTCACCACCACCACGCCGTCGTGCTGCTGGAATTCCGGAGGGATCTTCCACTTCCGCAACCCGCTGGAACGAGGGAACGGAAGTCTTCATCGAGCTTAACGTGTGACCGATTACGGAGGTGCCGCCGGATTGCGGTGCTCTTCTTCTCGCTCGGGATCGGCGTGAGAACGACTACGCCAACCACGAGATCTTTTCTCGTACCACTTTGAGTCTTCGAGGGTATGTTATCTCAAGACTCTCTTTCTCCCCGTTGCCTTTCATCTCATAGATTAGATCTTGGCCATTTGGGTTTATCGCGTGTAGGAAAATTTTTGTTTTCTATGCTACGTTCCCCATCATATTATCCCTCCATCAGCCGTCCCAACTTAAGATGAATCTTCCAACTGACTATGATCGCGGAGTAACGATGAGTTTTTCCATAGCCAAGAAGGCGGGGAGAACAATTCCCCAGCTCGGGAACCAGTCAAAACAATCGCGCCCCCCCCCCCCCCCCCCGCTCAAGGTGTCAGACACTGCACAGGCTCAAGTTCATATGGAAGGAGCTGAGAGGTTTGCCAGAGATGCTGGTATAACAGTTGAGCAACTCCTAGGCCATTCCGACGACTTCGAAAAGGCCGAATTGGCATGGAAATATAAGTGGGGGAAGTCTCTCGTCAAACCTGATCAGCTGGGCTCTATGACAACATTGAAGCGCCAACTGCATACGTGGTATATCCAAAGCGCACGAGATGGGCTAGACCAAGTCACGGTGAAAATTAGACAACATGATTACTTCCGCGATGACTCGATGTATATGTATTTTGAAGATCTTTTTTTCTTATATAATCTAGACGCCCTCGACAAATCGATCATTAGCACCTATTGTCTGTAAGTATCTCCCTCAACTAGTTCAATCATTATTGCTTCTTATATATATATTATATCCTCACTTGACGATATATATTATGCAGGATGAAGATTCTGGATTGTAATGGAAACGGTGGCGTTGGGTTCATTGACCCATATGTCGTCAATGATATCGTTTTAAAGTTACACACTAAACATACAGAGGATAACCTAGTTATGTTTTTGAGGAATCAATCTCACTGTAGTGAAATACTATTTCCTTACAGACATAAGTGAGTGTTTATTGTCTTATGCATATTCCTTCACATTTCTATTTCGCTAAGTCGGTGTTAATTAAGTGTAATTGATGAGTTAATCGCCTGTGCAGATTTCACTGGATTCTTTTCGACATTCACGTTGACAGCGGAATAGTTGATCTCATGGACTCTATGGATAAAGAGAAAGAGGAGTACCATCCCATTCTGTCAATGCTCACAAAGTAAGTTCAATCGTTGTCGCACTACACCGTCCCCTTTTGTTCAGTCATTATCGTACGATGACCCATAATTTTTTTTTCCGGACATGGCTTGGAACCGGTTTAAGAAGGAACAACCCGGTTTAGCGGAGTTGAATATGAGATTTGACAAACTCATCGTAAGTACTACTTGCTACATTCACGCATCTCTCTTTAATTCCTTGATCATTATTTGACTCAATTATATTTCTCATAAAGTGCCCTCAGCAGCCACAGGGAACAAATTTATGTGGCTTCTATGTCATGGAGAACATAAGGATAATCGTGAATAAGCGGTTAGGGAGAAGAGTAAATATAAGGCTCTTCGATCTCAAGAGGAAGCTCCTACCGGCATACTCCTTACAAGCACATCAAGAGGAATGGGCGGGTTTTCTGATGAAGGAGGTCGTATCTGAAAATGGAAGATTGCATTGTTAAGTATAAACAATGATCTGCATGTAATGATCTCAATGTGTATAACTCTATTTCGATGTAATGATCTAATTGAGATCAGTGTAATTATATTTTGATGATATCAATGCATGCAATGATTTTTATGATGATTAATTACTATCGATGTGCAAAAAATAAGTTATTAACAGCCTCACCGAAAAAAAACATCCCAAAAAGAAACATGCCAAAGCTCTGCCGCGGCAGAGAAACACCCAAAAACTCTGCCGTGGCACGATACCTTTTGCACCGGTTGGTGTTACCAACCGGGGTAAAAGGTGGGTGCCTGCACGCTACGCAGAGCCCACGTGGGGCATGCCTTTTACCCCGGTTGGTAACCCAACCGGGGCATAAGGGGGGCCTTTAGCCCGGGTTTGAGGAACCCGGTTGGGCAGCCGAGGCATTAGGCCCTTACCAACCGGGGCTAATGCCCCGTTTTCCACTAGTTTTCTAAAACATAAAAAAAATGATAAAATGTTAAAAAAAAATCATTTGACATGTGGGTAGGGTGTAGAGTCTAGTTGGTATATAAAATTTGAAATATGAATTTTGACCTTTTATGCAAAATTAAAAAATAAAACGTAAAACAACCATAACTTTTGCATACGACGTCGAAAAAACGCGTTTAATATATCAAAAAAATCGTGAGAAAATTTCCAATCCAAAAGGAAAACAAGTTATTTCAAAAAGAAGAAATTTTACTACAAAATCAAATAATAAAAAAATCAAAAAATAATTTTTTTTTAGAAAAGATGATATGGATGCAATATTTGGATTCCTCTTATTTTTCCAATCAATTTAGACATATCATTTGTCAAAATCTGAATTACAGATTGTAGATATGAATTATTCAATAGTAAATGACAAAATCCAGAACATATTTAAATCTATTTTATTGCTATTTGAATTCAAGATTGTTACTACTTATTCATTTTTGTTTATTTAAATAATTTTTTCGATTAAAAAAGTGAAGGCGTGTGACACCATGGTCCAATAGATAACAAGATTGATAGTACTATATTATCAACAAAGTATGAGTTGTTCCTAGGTACCTCATAGGGAAGGAACTAAGAAGTTAAGCGTGCTGGAGGTAGAATAGTTTGAGGATGGATGACCGAGCGGGAAGTGAACAATTTAAATTGAAATAAAGCAAAAAAAAAGGGAAAAACAATTCTACACTCCAATTAAAGGTTCCCTAATTCAAATATATTGAAATTTCGAAAAAAATAGTGTGATAAATTTATTTTAAATAGGGTGGTTCTCAAAACTTACCACTGGCGAACAGGATGGTTCGCTAGCGGTAACCTATTACCACTGGCGTGTTACCGCTGGCGAACACCACTTCGCCAGCGGTAGCTATATTTTGTTCGTCAGTAATAGGCATTTTCTTACTAGTGATGCCCAGACCTAATACACCCATGCACATCGTCTAATCCGGCTGCTTCCACCAAGCCGCCCGATGACGGCCTGGGAACACATAACCGGTTCAGCATGCCCGCAATATGCACCGATGCGCATACTCGGAAGCCGCTGCCGCCAACATTCGCTAAACTCATATTATCGAGAGATCAATGCAAAAACCTTGCAAAGCCTGCCATCGACGCCACCATGACGCTAGACAAACCTACCATCCTACGCATGTCCATCGCCGAGACTCGTGGCGCCGCGCCGCCAAGACTCGCCGCCTTCGACGAATATGAAACGCCGCACCACCAACAACCCTCTCCAGGCAGCCCGTGTTCCAAAAATGATGCCCCCAGGGGGGTAAACAACACCGAAGGTGCCCCCATCATCCGATCTGGATAGACCAGATCTAGGATTTCCCTCGGAACACAGTGCTTGTAGCGGGTGATTAGCGACGGATCTCCTTGAAGAAGGTGACGACACTCGCGAGTGCCGTAGTCGTCGCCATGAGCCCGGCTTGCACCGACAGCGGTCCTCGCCTCCTAGATAAAGGGATACAACCCCGCAAGCAGCCTGCGACGGAGGAGTGAGGCCACCCACTGTCAATCTACCTGGAGGTGCTGAGGAGTGGGCAGACATGGACTTCCAAGGCGACGCCTTCAACAAGGTAACGACGCGTAGGCGCCGTCGCTGCCCGCCATGACCGGAGTCGTAGCACGGCTTTCACCGGTAGCCGCACGTCCCCACTCCAAACACAGCCAGCTGGCCGACCTCCTCCGCCGAAGAAGAAGGTCACCGCCACCACGCCTAGGGCCAAAACCCTAGGCCTCCTCGTGTTGCAGCTCGAATCCAGGAGCGGTTTTTCGATGAAGGGAAGATATCGGACGCGTAGCAGATCGGAAGGGCCTGATCGCGCCGCAGCCAGCCGTCCTTCACCAGCGCCACCGCACCATGGCCCTGTCGCCGTCGAGCCACGCCACCACCACTGACCTGGCCAGAAGGAAGCACCGCCGCCCCACCAGATCTTGGTCCGAGGAACAAACCGCCGCCGCCGCTACGCCACAAGGGCCTTTCCCTATGAAAATCTCGGCGACGGCGGCACAGGGGAGAGGAGGACAGAGGGGTGGCTATAGGAGGCGGGTGGGGGCTCCCCGGTATGGGCGGCGCCGCCGCACGGGGGAGGGGGAGGAGGAGGGGAGAGATTAGGGGAGAGGACCACTGTTGGTCCAAGTTTACAAAGTTTGATTCTTGAGACACACTGGTCCTTTCCAAAAACAGCAATAGAAGGAGTAGTTGACCGGAAGAAATAAGAGACTAGAAAATATTGTGTATGCTTAGGGACATGAAATTGGTGGGTAAACTATCTAATATTTTAAATTTGAGTTGGTCATGGTATATTCTAGTACAAAACAATACTCTCTCCATTCCAAAATGTAAGCCTTTTTAGCAAACTAGTTTAACTTGCTAAAAAGACTTACATTTTGGAACACAGGTAGTATCATTTGTTCGCTAGAACTCATCAATGGTCGCTCCTCTGGTAAAGACGGAAGAGAGATAAATATCTCTGGAAGGATAGGGTAAAGCTGAGAACCCAAGTTGTGTTCAGCTGGATAGTATGGTATGCACTTTAGAATGTAGCATCATACAGAACGAAGCAGCTATTTTGCAAGTGTATTTTGGAAAACAGGATATACAACTTATATGCGGAGTATCTCGTGGTTTGACACTGGGCAAACAGTCGATATATATGTCAGCAACAGTTCATGTTTCAGTAGTGGGCTACTAGTCACTAGTGGCTATAATAACATACTGGCTCCACAGAACGAAATGAGAGATTGCATGTTATCTTGAATAATAGTGATTCCCATAGAACTTAATGGTATTTCACATCACGCATGCATGCCTGAGGAGTGCACATCAAACAACGTCGCTACAATTTGCGATTGAAAGCATAGACAGGAATATGCTAGACCCAAGACAAAAAAAGGGAGATTTAGAGGAGCTTTTGTCAGATGTTCTATAGATAGTTTTGACCTGGGCTACAAATGCACCGGGTATTTCAAATGCATTTTAAATATAAAAAAATTGCAAGAAAAATTGTTCACGATATATCTGAACATTTTATATGTTCATGGAGTAGTTTCACGGAAAACTGGTATTTTCCGTGGCATGTGTGAAAAAGACAAAAAATGGTGCTAAAATAAGCCTTCTCACAAGACGTGTTTTGTCTTTTTATAGAAGCCACAAAAAATATCTATTCTTGACTAAAGGACTTTGCAAATACATATAATGTAAATATGTATCTACCAAATTTTTGTTTTGGAACTTTTTGATGTTTCAAAATTTGGTTTCTAGATGCCGAGTACATAAGCACAGCTCGGGTGGCAAAATGAATTTCTTGATTTGATTCCCTCTGACCAGTTAACGAATCGATATGGTAATTAACACTAGTGGAAACAACCCCTTTTCATCTAGGGCCAGAAAAGGCATCTTTCCCGGTTGCATCAAAATTCGGGATAAATGCTATGCATTGGTCCCGGTTTGTGCGCCCGAGGCAGCAGAAATCGTCTGAGGGCATTGGTCCCGGTTTGTGGCATGAACCAGGACCAATGTCCCGCCACAAGCCACGTGGCACGCGCATGGGCATTGGTCCCGGTTCATGCCACAAAACGGGACCAATGCCCCCCTTCCCCTACATATACTGCCTCACAAGCCCCTTCCCTCTTTTTTTTTGCTTGGAGGAGTGAGAGAGGTGGGTGCTAGTGTGTGTTATTTTACTATGCACACGAGGTGTTCGACGAAATACCCGAGCCACACATAAGCTCACTGAAAATGGTATCTTCGACCGAGGTTAACAAACTCATCTTTTTCATCTGTAATTGATACATAAAAAAGTAATATTTGTCGATGTACTATGGTCATTTATCTATTGAAGATGTTATTGTAATGTTTTTGATAAACTTAATTATACGATGCAGATGGATGCACGACAGCGATGGATGTACGGTGACCGACGCACTTTCGAGTACATGGCAGGCCTGAATGCATTTCTCGCTGTAGCTCAGGCGAACATAGATAATGGCTTTATGTGTTGCCCATGTGTTGATTGTCGGAACGTCAGGGAGCACTCTTCCTCGAGAATCCTTCACGGCCACCTACTTCGGAGAGGTTTCATGCCCAGCTATAATTGCTGGACCAAGCATGGAGAAAGAGGGGTTGTGATGGAAGACAATGAAGAAGAAGAAGAAGATCCTTTGTTCCCTGAATACGGTGATACTGCAATGGAAGACAATGCAGAAGAAGGAGGTGATCAAGAACAAGCATCAGAAGAGCCCGAAGATGATCTTGGCCGAGTTATTGCTGATGCAAGGGAAGACTGTGTAAGTGAATTGGAGAGGTTGAAGCTGGACAACATGTTACATGATAAAAAAAGTTGTTGTACCCAAATTGCGAAGATGGTAGCACAAAGCTCGGTACCACACTGGAGTTGCTGAAATGGAAGGTATAGAACGGTGTGACTGACAAGGCATTTGAAAGTTTACTTGAACTAATGAAGCCGAAGCTTCCAAAGGATAACGAATTGCCTGAGAGTACGTACGATACAAAGAAAGCTCTCTTCCCTCTAGGATTAGATGTGCAGAAGATACATGCATGCATTAATGACTGCATCCTCTACCACGGTGAGAAGTACGAGAATTTGGATGAATGTCCGGTATGCACTGCACTGAGGTATAAGATTAGAGCAGATGACCGTGGTGATGTTGACGGCGAGCCCCCGTAAGAGGGTTCCTGCAAAGGTGATGTGGTATGATCCTATAATACCACGATTCAAACGTCTGTTTAGAAACAAAGAGCATGCTGGGTTGTTGCGATGGCACAAAGAAGACCATAAGAAAGACGAAAAGTTGAGACACCCCGCCGATGGATCGCAGTGGAGAAAGATCGAGAGAGAGACTTCCCGGACTTTACAGGAGAGGCGATAAACTTATGGTTTGGTCTAAGTACAGATGGCTTTAATCCTTTTTGGAAGCAGAGCTCGAGTCATAGCACCTGGCCCGTGACTCTATGTATATACAACCTTCATTCTTGGTTGTGCATGAAGAGCAAGTTCATTATGATGCCAGTTCTCATCCAAGGCCGAGGCAACCTGGCAACGACATTGATGTGTATCTAAGGACATTAGTGGAAGAACTCTTACAATTGTGGGGCAAACTAGGCGTACGTGTGTGGGATGAGAACGAACAAAATCCATTTGACCTACGGGCGTTGCTTTTCATAACCATCAATGATTGGATTGCTCTTAGTAACATTTCCAGACATACAAACAAGGGATACATTGCATGCACACACTGTTTAGATAAGAATGACAGTGTTTATTTGGATAAATGTAAAAAGATTGTATACCTGGGGAATCGTAGATTTATTCTGATCAAGCATCCCGTAAGAAAGAAAGGAGGGAAGCATTTCAGAGGTGAGGCAGATAACCGGAAGAAGCCTGACCTCCGTAGTGGTAATGGTTTATTCGATATGGTCAAGGACCTAAAAGTAATCTTTGGGAGGCAGCCAACCTGTTCCAAACGGCCCTGATAAGCGCGCACCCATGTCGAAGAAGAAATCTATATTTTGGGAGCTACCCTATTGGAAAGTTCTAGAGGTTCGCTCTTCAATCGACGTGATGCACGTGAGAAAGAATCTCTGCATCAACCTGCTATGCTTCCTGGGCGTGTATGGGAAGTCAAAAGATACGCCAGAAGCACGGGAGGACCAGCAACGTATGAAAGACCCAAGATACAAGCACAAGGATACAGGGCGCCATTACTTAAGCAGCTACGCTCTTACTAAAGCAGAGAAGGAAATATTTTTTTCAAGTCCTTTACAGTATCAAGGTTCCGTCTCGCTTCTCGTCGAATATAAAGGGGATAATAAACATGGCAGAGAAAAAATTAAAAAACCTGAAGTCTCATGACTGCCACATGATTATGACGCAGTTGCTTCCGATTGTATTGAGGGGGCTTCTACCGGAAAATGTTCGAGTACCCATTGTGAAGCTATGTGCATTCCTCAACGCAATATCTCAGAAGGTAATCGATCAAGAAATTCTGGCAAGATTACAGAGGGATGTGGTCAAGTGTCTTGTTAGTTTTGAGTTGGTGTTCCCACCATCCTTCTTCAACATTATGACTCATCTCCTGGTTCAACTATGTGAAGAGATTCATATTCTCGGTCCGATATTTCTACACAATATGTTCCCCTTTGAGAGGTTCATGGGAGTCTTGAAGAAATATGTTCATAACCGTGCTAGGCCAGAAGGAAGCATCTCGAAGGGCTATGGAACAGAGGAGGTCATTGTGTTATGTGTTGACTTTATTCCTGACCTTAAGACAATTGGTGTTCCTGAATCGTGGCATGGGGGGAGACTGAGGGGAAAAGTAACGCTGGGAAAGGAAACAATGATACCCAGGGACGGACATTTTTTCACTAAAGCACACTACACAGTTCTACAAAATTCCATCTTTGTGGCTCCGTATCTCGAGGAACACAAGAATATTGTACACTTCACAAACCCGGGGAAGGATGACTCATGGATTAAACGCAAACACATGGAGACTTTCGGAAGTTGGTTGCAAACACATCTTATAAATGACACCACTGTTCAAGATCAGTTGTACATGTTGGCCGGGTCACCATCTTCGATTATTGGGATTTTTCAAGGGTACGAGATAAATGGGAATACATTTTACACAATCGCCCAAGATAAGAAGAGCACCAACCAAAACAGTGGTGTCCACTTTGATACAACAAACGAGAATGGAAAAAATGACACTTACTATGGTTACATAGAGGAGATATGGGAACTTGACTATGGACCTTCTTTTAAGGTCCCTTTGTTCAAGTGCAAATGGGTCAACCTAAATGGAGAAGGGGTAAAGGTAGACCCGCATTACGGAATGACAACAGTGGATCTCAACAATATTGGTTACAATGACGAACCATTCGTCCTAGCCAATGATGTGGCTCAGGTCTTCTATGTGAAGGACATGTCCTCCAGGCCGAAAAAATAAGCAAACAAATACATCATACGATGAGCCAAAGCGTCACATAGTTCTTTCAGGGGAAAGAAACATCGTGGGAATCAAGGACACGACAGACATGTCAGAAGATTATAATAAGTTTTTTGAAATTCCACCCTTCAAAGTGAAAGCTGACCTAACCATCCCGTTAAATAATGAAGATGCTCTATGGTTACGGCCGAAGCGATCATAAGCAAGGGACAAGGGTTCATGGACCATCTCTACACGAAGAAAATTCAGAAGACTAGATAGGGATGTTGTTGGTGATGTGTAATAATAAATGTGGAATACATGATCATAGTTCTATTGAAAAAGGGTTCACAAAAATTGTCGCACCGGCGCTCGCGCCCATATTGCACACAAACATGCATCTTGGATAGATAAAAAAAGGCAGTACATAATGGCAAGAGTAGATCTAAACCTAAACGGAGAGCATAGATCTACATAATGGCAAGACTGGATCTGATCTGCTAGTCATACTCCTGCCTAGGCCTATAGTATTCCGACCCGTAGTCGTTGTAGTCGCCGCCGTCGTCGTCACTATCGTCGGACGGTGCTCTGGACTCCCTCGACGGATCACGACGCCAGGACTGGGCGTGAGGGTAGCGCAGGCGGGGGTTATCTCCGACCCTGATGTAGTTCATGACGCTCTGAAGAGTCCGTCCGCGGCCCCAACACAGCTGATGACCGGCCTCGTTGAAGTTCGAAGGAGGCGGGCCGTTCTCCTTGTACCTAGCGAGCGCACTCTCACGCCGATTAATGAAGAAGGCGTCCCAAGTAGGGCGGTAGTCAGGATTCCAACTGGGATTCCTCCGCTGCTCCGGCGTGAGCTCGTGGTAGTAGAGGTTCGTGATGGCCGCCCGACGCGCCACACCTTGAGGAAGAGGAGGGAGCGGCACTCCTCCGGCGCTTAGGATCCAACCGGCGGGAACGCTGTAGCCGGGCGGGCAGGGGTAGTTCGAGGCGGAAATTGCCTCCGCCTGGAGGAAGGTTAGAGTGGGTACGGTAGAACCCATGAGAGAGTGGTGAGTTTATATGTGTTTATTCCAATGGTGTGGCAATGCATACATATAAATAGTGAGAAGAAAACAGATCCCTTTAGTCCCGGCCTGTTTTACCAACCGGGACAAAATGGTTTGGGTTTCGTTGGGAAACGGATCGTTCCTTTAGTCGTGGCCTGTTTTACCAACCGAGCCGAAATGGTTAGGGTTTTGTTTCGACCAATCAGAAAAAATCACACGGATCGTGTGTTTCTTTCAAGCGCTTGTGAGTTGTTGGATCGGGGGTGTGTTTCTTTCGAGCTGGTGAGAGCCGTTCGATCAGCGCTACGGTGTGTTTCTTTCGAGAGGCTTTGAGCCGTTGGATCAGGGGTGTTTCTTAACCGTTGGATCAAAACCGGAGCACAACACTTTGAGAGCCAGAGGACCCTATATATATCCCACCTTCATACACCAGTCAGTTCATCGACCAAATACAAATCATCCGGATTCGCCAGCATACGTCATGTCGTGCATTTGGTATGCATATATGCGCCCTCAGTAGTCACGACAGGGATGTATGCTGGCGATACCAATTGTTTTGTTCTACATCCCCCTTTAAGGTTTAATACATCATTCAGTTCATCGACCAAATACAAATCATCCGGATTCGCCATCATACGTCCTGCCGTCCATTTGGTATGCATATATGCACTCAGTAGACACGGCAGGGCTGTATGATGGCGATACCGATTGTTTTGTTCTACATCCCCCATTTAAGGTTTGATACATCATTCAGTTCATCGACCGAATACAAATCACCCGGATTCGCCATCATACGTCCGACCGTTCTTTTGATATGCATATATGCACTCAATAGCCACAGTCGGGCTGTATGATGGCGATACCGATTGTTTTATTCTACATCCCCCTTGAAGGATCATCGACCGAATACAAATCACCCGGATGCCTTGTATGCGACGAAACTATGTAAATGCATGGATCAACTGGTCTGAAGTGCACTTATTATAAATTTAATGTACCTTCTTCTGTATTTGAAACGTGTGGAGTTATTATTTGAAACATAAAGGATATAATGGACAACAAAATAAAACAATAGAAAACATAAAGGAAATAATGGAAAACATAAAGGAAACAATAGAAAACAAAAAAGGAAAACAATAGAAAACATAAAGGAAAACAATAGAAAACATAAAGGAGACAGTAGAAAACAAAATAAAACAAGAGAAAACAAAAAGGAAACAAGAGAAAACAAAATAAAACAATAGAAAACAGAAAGGAAAACAATAGAAAACATAAAGAAACAATAGAAAACAAAATAAAACAAGAGAAAACAAGAAGAATACTAGAGAAAACAAAATAAAACAATAGAAAACATAAAAGAAAACAATAGAAAAGAAAATAAAACAAGAGAAAACAAAAAACAAAATAAAACATCAAGGAAAACAATAAAAAACATAAACGAAACAACAGAAAACAAAAAATAATAAAAATCCGTCCCGGTTGTTCCTACGAACCGGGACGGATGCCTCGCCCTATATATAGGCGTCGTATCCCTCCCCCAAATTCATTACCGCGCGCAGGATTTGGACGAGGGAGACGCCGCCAGGCCGCTGCCCGTACGCCTCCCGAGGAGATCACCGTCGTCGACCCCCGTTGCCTCCGACGCGCCCGCGCGCCGGCCCGTACGCCGCGCGCCGCGCCCGGCTGCGGCTGCCCCCGTCCCCGTCGCCCGCGCCGGCCGTCGCCCCCTCGATCGTCGTCGCCCCGCTGGTAAGGAACAGAGAAGATTTTGTTTTTATTTAGTTGCTTTTGTTTTTACAATTTTGTTTAGTGTTAAAAATTTAGTGTTAAAATTTAGTTAGAATTTTAGTTAGAATTTAGTGTTAGAATTTAGTAGAAATTTTAGTGTTAGAAAAATTAGAAATTTTAGTGTTAGAGAAATTTTAGTGTTAGAAATTTTTTTGTTAGAATTTATTGTTAGAATTTAGTTAGGAATTTTAGTCTTTGAAAAATTAGAAATTTTAGTGTTAGAAATTTTTAGTGTTAGGAATTTTTAGTGTTAGGAATTTCACTTAAGAATTTTAAGAAAAATTCAGTAAGTTAGTGTTACAAAATTTCAATAAGATAGATTTTTTTTTGGCTACTTAGTTAGAAATATTCACAAAGTTAGAAGTTTTTTACTTTGTGTTAGAAAACAAATAAAGTTAGAAAATTTCACTAAGTTAGAATTTGTTTACTTTGTGTTAGAAATTTGGAACTGTTATTGCAGTTTTACTTGTGATTTTCACTTTGTGATGTTCGTTCGATCTTTTGAATAAATGCCGATGATTGGAAGAGTTGGTTCACACTCAGATGGCCTTGGTGGTTCGGTGCGCCTTGTGATTTTCACAAAGTTAGGATCTTGTGCATCCCACTTGGCGCGCCTAGTCCACCAAGGCTGCTTGTATGTGTCCACTCTAAATATGAGGCACACAGACCGATGACCATCTTGTTCCTGTTAAGAGGTACTACATGCGGTGGTGATCTGGGGAAAGGAACGAATGCGAGGGTTTCTGTATTTCTTTCGAACTAAATAATGTCACATATGTAATATGGTTCGTGAGATCCGTATGAAGATGAACCCTTTAGTGCACATTCGTAATGGTGACATTCCTCAGAAATCCCTTCCGGGGTTATGAAGAATGTCCCCATTATGTATGTGTACAAAAGGGTCTCGTTTTTTCCGGATTTCACTATTACATATATGATTTTGTTAAGTTTTAAAGATGTCCAGAAACCCTTCCTTCCCCCGCATCGCCATCACGTGTACTTACCTCGTAACAAGCATAAAATGTGAAGGTCCAACTTCACATCAAGGCCCAATGACCATCTTGTTCCTGTTAAGAGGTACTACAGGCGGTGGTGATCCGGGGAAAGTAGAAAGATGAGGGTTTCTGGATTTCTTTCGAACTAAATAATGTCACATATGTAATATGGTTCGTGAGATCTGGATGAAGCTGAATCCTTTAGTTCACATTTGTAATGGTGATATTCCTCAGATATCCCTTCCGGGGTTATGAAGAATATCCCCATTATGTATGTGTACAAAAGGATCTAGGTTTTTCCGGATTTCACTATTACATATATGATTTTGTTTAGTTTCAAAGATTTCTAGAGACCATTCCTTCCCCCGCATCGCCATCACGTGTACTTACCTCGTAACAAGCATAAAATGTGAAGGTCCAACTTCACATCAAGGCCCAATGACCATCTTGTTCCTGTTAAGAGGTACTACAGGCGGTGGTGATCCGGGGAAAGGAGAAAGATGAGGGTTTCTGGATTTCATTCGAACTAAATAATGTCACATATGTAATATGGTTCGTGAGATCTGGATGAAGCTGAATCCTTTAGTGCACATTCGTAATGGTGATATTCCTCAGAAATCCCTTCCGGGGTTATGAAGAATATCCCCATTATGTATGTGTACAAAAGGATCTAGTTTTTTCCGGATTTCACTATTACATAAATGATTTTGTTTAGTTTCAAAGATTTCTAGAAACCCTTCCTTCCCCTGCATCGCCATCACGTGTACTTACCTCGTAACAAGCACAAAATGTGAAGTTCCAACTTCATATCAAGGCCCGATGACCATCTTGTTCCTGTTAAGAGATACTACATGCGGTGGTGATCCGGGGAAAGGAGGAAGATGAGGGTTTCTGGATTTCTTTGGAACTAAATAACGTCACATATGTAATATCGTGAGATCCGAACGAAGTTGAACCCTTTTGTGCACATTCGTAATGGTGACATTCCTCAGAAATCCCTTCCGGGGTTATGAAGAATGTCCCCATTATGTATGTGGACAAAAGGGTCTAACCTCGTTCGGATCTCACGATATTACACATATGATTTTGTTTAGTTTCAAAGATTTCCAGAAACACCAGTCTTCATCCTTCTCCGGACCACCATCACGTGTACTACCTCGTAGCAAGCACAAAATGTGAAGGTCTAGGAAGGAGTATGACTAGCAGATCAGTCCAGTATTTCCTAATAAACTTGTGACTCGAACGGGGCATAACATCATTCCAGATTATCCATTCCTGTGTGAAAACGTTGCAGATCACTTCCTCTTCATCTGCAACATTTTCACGCATGATATGGATAATCTGGGATGCTACAACTGTTATGTCCCGTTTGAGTCGCAACTTTATCCGGCAAGACTCGATCAGATCTGCTAGTCATACTCCTTACTAAAGTTCAGAAACCCTTGTTCCTGTTAAGAGGTACTATAGACAGTGGTGATCCGGGGAATGTATGAAGATGAGGGTTTCGGTTCGAACTAAGGAACGCCGCATTTG
This sequence comes from Alopecurus myosuroides, assembly GCA_028641055.1. NCBI lineage: Eukaryota > Viridiplantae > Streptophyta > Magnoliopsida > Poales > Poaceae > Alopecurus > Alopecurus myosuroides. Next base: position 312,190,234 of record CM054060.1, on the reverse strand, counting down.
AAATATTGATGTTAGTGAGATCAGAAGAACTGGGTTGCATCATTTGGTGCATATACGTAATGGTGATATATTTCATAGCCCTGGACGGGGCTATGAAGAATGTCCCCGTTATGTATGTGCACGAAATGGTCCAACTTTGTTCGGATCTCACAAACACTTACGTATGTGATTTTGTTTAACTTTCATCTTATTTATGCCATATTTCTCCATTTACTATTTTTTTACTAAGTTAAAACACTAAGGTCTTTTACTTAACTAGGAATATTTAGTTAGTCCGGGTCTGTTTTTAGCTTATGTCTCTGTTGGACCCGCTGGGCTGGCACTGGGAGGTCCTTACTACCGGGACACGCGGCTTGGTGAGAAATCCGGGTGACGTGGTCGACCCGGATATTCTTTGGTGGCCATCGCGTGGGCCACGGTCGGTGCGGAGAGAGCCGGCCCCTGAGGAGGTGGTACATCAGCGTATCAGGGAGGAGGACGAGCACGTCTGTCGCTACATGTACTTGCTCGATACAGAGTATAGAAGCAGTTGGTCGATTATTCGGAGGGTTCCTTACCACGTGAGATATGACCCTGTGAGGGTTCCTTACCTATGGATGCGTAGCACCCGCGACTCGGCACCCCGCGGCTTAGGACCCGGTCGGAGTTAATTAGTTTGAGAGATTTCATGATTATGTATAAGTGATATTATTCGATCGTGATGTATTAGGGTTAAATAAAATGAACCCGAGCTATGTAACTCTTGGTGTGTATTGATACGTTTAAATATTTCATCAATGTTGCTCTTATAATTGAAATGAGGATCTCGAACATATTGATACTCTTTTTTCTAACTTGTTTAGGTATAAGTACCATTAGCTATTATCTTTAAGAAATTCTGATGAAATGGATCTGGAACATATAATTACTCTTTTTTCTAACTTAGGTAATTTTGACTTAGGGAATTTTGTGTATTTTCAGAAAAGTATGGAGCCAAGAGACGAAGATGCGGAAAACTTGCTCGAGGGTTTAATCCGCGGGCCCGAGGGAGAGACCGATGTGAGCCAGTGGATGAACGACTCCGGTGAGGGAGATCCGGAGCTCATCCGAGGAGACATCTCTGCTGAGGTAGAAGCCGACGGCTCCGATAAGGGAGCAGCCGACGGCTCCGGTATAGCCGTACAAATTACAAACACCGGCTCCGAGGTGCATATAGATATGTTACTTAATGAAGCATATGTTGTCTATATACATGTATTAACAGTCTTTATATTTTTAGCCATCCGGTTCAAGCATATCAACCGGAAAAAATACGAAACGAGGCACAACAAAGAAGTTGAAAGATACATAAAGATATAGGATCGAAACGATCAGAGCGGACGGCGCACCCGAGCTTCCCGCTGATGTTGCCCAAAAATTTGTGAAGCAATGCGGAGTGCTAATTAGGGATCACATGCTGATCACTGTTCATGAGTGGAATGAGCCAAAAGATCCGTTGAGACAAGGAATTTTATATGTCAGCAAAAAAGCCAAAGAGCATTTTTCAAAAAGATCATGTGTAATTTCAACTTACCCTTGCCGGAGGTGGACGAGAATGACGCGGATGAGAATGATGCCGATGTTACTAAAAAAGAAAATTGAGATACTGGAAAAGGTCAAGGCGTGGACTCTGAAAAATATGGCCGAGCAATTCAAAAACTGGAAGAAAAGATTGAACCTTGAATTTGTTAAGAAGGGAAAGACTCCAGATTTCACTCAAGGGTATGAGAAAACAAAATCCTTATGGCCAGAGTTTGTGAAGTACAAGCTGTTAGAGAATGCACAGGAAAGGACAAAAACAAATGAGAAAAACGCCGCCAAAAAGGTACATCACCATGTTATGGGGCAAGATGGCTACAAGAGTTCCATGCCCAAGTGGGAGAAATGGGAGAATGACCTGCTTGTGAAGGGGATCACTCCCGAGCCGTTCTTGTGGGTCGAGCGGACAAGGTCATGGTTCTACGGGCATGGGGGCACGTTGGACGCTGAAGGAAGAGAAATCTATAACCTAAGGTATAAAGAGAATCCTCTACCCATAGAAGATCTGAGAAGCGCAATAAAGGACGCTAAAGAGGGGAAGTTTGTGCCAGATAGAGAGAACGACGAGCTCACACGCGCCCTCGGGAATAACGAACATGTAGGGCGTACACGAGGCAGAGAAGGAAATCCTCCATGGAGTATTGGGTTTGACGACACCAAAAAGAAATACCCCGATAGAAGCCGTCAATGGAAAAAGGACGCGGAGGAAGCTGAAGCAGAGAGGCAGGCAAACTGGAGGCGTCAAGTTGAATAACAGATAAAACGGACGCAGGATGTAGCAATGCAGCAGCATGAGCAAATTAACACACTTAGCCAGCAGCTAGTGGCTACCGGCGTACCACACATGGTAGAAGTTGAAGTCGATGCTACCGGCGCCGCACATTCTCATCGGAAAAGCAGCGTTGCGTCCACGCAGCTCCCGGTTGATGATGCACCGCCGATGATGCACCCGGTGGATGATATCATGGAGATGACAATCTGTGAGCTCCATTTGAAGGTCGTCAATATAACCATGAAGGCGGAGGTCGGCTATGTCTTACCAATTGGCAACAAACCAACTCACCATAGTCTTCCGGTTCCACGGGGCTACGCTGTTGTTGGGGTCGAAGAAGTTGTCAACGGATTCGAGCGGGTGAAGCTTGAATTCCCTGAAGGTGAAGACGGAGAGGTGACTGAACTCGGAGAAGCCAAGAAGTTGACCTTTCTATGGCTAAAGGAATGCATTGTGCTTCCAAATCACATGGCAAGGCCATCGACTCCTCACCATTCTCCAGCGCAACACTCTCCACCGCGGTCGTCTGCGCCATGCATGCCGTCTCCAGCGTGGTCGCCTACGTCGTGCATGTCTCCAGCGCGATCGCCTACGCTGCTGCGTCAGCCTTCTCCGCCCACTAAGTTTCTGCCGAAACGTAAAAGATCACCCAAACATCAACGGTCACCCCTCCCGAAGTTACCAAAGAAGTTACGCAAGTTACCTTACGACTATACTCCTGAGCAAACCCAGGAAATCGCAAGGGACGAACACGAGGCATGGAAGGCGAAGCGGAAGGAGAAGAAAAAGGCAGATTTCCCCGAGACCGAAGAAGATATAGAACGAGCGTGGAAAATGGTGAAGACTCTTCATCAACCCGAGCCGAGTCTGTCATCTGACTATGACCGCTCTATTCTGAAGTCACACCGGGAAATGGTGCGGTCGACGAAGAGTAGTAGCGCAAGCGGGAAAAGGGGGAAATCAGTTGCCCAGCTCGGAGAGCAGAAAAAACAATCCATCTCCCCGCTCAAAGTGATTTCCAGTACCTAGGTGGGGCCGAGCACTAATGCTGACGAGCAAATTGATCCGGAGTTTATAGAACTGTACGGAGAAAGGGCAGCTGCTGCGGGTTTGTCCATTGCTGGGTATATGCAAACAGTAAACTACTTCCCCAAAGATGAATGTGCGTACAAATGCCAGTACGGGAAACCTCTCGTCAAACCCGAGGAGTTAAAGGATCTACCAACCAAAATGCGAAGAGGGCATAGTTGGTATATGGAAGCCGCTGTGAAATCTCAGGACTGGATATGTCTCGCAGTTAGAGACGAGCACTAGGGGTATGGAGATGGAATGGTTCTGATTAAATTTGATGAATTGTTTCAGTTATTCCAGCAGCAGGCCCTCGACAAATCTATCGTTAGTGCCTATTGTATGTAAGTACTTATTTCTCTAATTAAGTCTCTAGCTAGCTCACCTCATTCATTGCATATTCATATATATATAGTACACCTCATTATATTATAATTGCAGAATGAAGATACTCGAATGGAAAAGAGGACAAATCTATGATATTGGGGTCATTGACCCATATTTTGTTAATCATAAGACTCTTGAGCTATGTGCCAAGGATACAGAAGATAACATTCTAAGGGCAATAAGGTTTCAACAACACCGACGGGAAATACTATTTCCTTAAAACTTCGGGTGAGTGTTACTGTGTTGTACACATTATGTTTTCCTTACTCGATGTTCAGTGTATAATTGATGAGTTCTGCGTGCGCAGCTTCCACTATATTCTGCTAATTTTCCAAGTTGACAAAGGAAAAGTACTAGTAATGGACCCAAAACATAAACCCCTAGCGATGTGGGCTTCCATGGAGGAAATGATCCAGCGGTAATTTCAATCTTTATTAATTTCAGTCTTTATATATGGCACTATATCGACTACTTTGTTTCATTTTCGGATATCAAGTAATTACTAACTCTTTTTATTCTTTTTCTTTCCTGGGCATCGTTTGGAAGAGGTTCACAAAAAAGTCTCCTGGTGAATGGAAATCAGAGCTTACATTTGATATTGTGGAAGTAAGTACTACTATGTAGATCCGCGCATCTCCTTGATTCTAGTGTCGATACCATTATCATGGCTAGTTGATTATTATTTTGATTGAAACCATGTTCTCGTAAAGTGCTTGCAACAGGGAGACGGGAATCACTTGTGTGGATACTACGTCTGCAAGTTCATTCGTCAGACGACCTGTCCCAAGGGCAGAGATTTAAACCACCTTCATGTACGTCAGTCATCAATTTTTCTTATTACCATCTATTTTAGTTACTTACTTTCGTTAATATATATTGACCACTCTTCTTTATATTAGATCGAATGGCTCCGGGACGGTCTTCTACCAAGGGACCGCATACGAGCAATTCAGGAGGAAATTGCGGGCTTCTTAGATGCAGAGGTCCTAAATGTAGATGGAGAGTACTATAGCGTCGGTTGGTCATGAATTTGATTTTGTAATTCATTCCATCGGTCATGTAATATGATGGATATACTTAGCTTCTGTAATTTAAGTGTTCCTAATTTTTCTATATATATATGTATTACTTATTCACTCGTGGGATCCGGGAAGTCCGGGGAGGGGCCACCGAGGCTCCTCTCTTCTCGTGGGATCCGGGAGGTCCGGGGAAGGGCCACCGGGCTCCTCTCTTCTCCTAGGATCCGGGAGGTCCGGGGAGGGGCCACCAAGGCTCCTTATCACTGTATGGTGACAGGGGTATTGTTAAATCGAATTGATCGCAAAACATAAAATAAAAAGGAAAACAATAAATAGAAAAAAAAACTCTGCCGCGGCAGAGAAAATTGCAAAAGTGCTGCCGCGACAGAGGAGGCATTCATCCCGGTTCGTGTTAAGAACGGAGACGAATGCCCCTGGCCAGGTTCGCCACGTGGTCAACCCCATTTTCCCGTGTCCTGGCACAACCGGGACCAATGGGGGAGGGCCATTTGTCCCGGCTGGCCCATCCCGGTTGCACAACCGGGACAAATGGCCCTTACGAACCGGGATGGTTGGCCCTGTTTCCACTAGTGTAAGTACACATGATAAGTGAAGTGACTATATTGATATCGACGGTCGGTAGGGACCTTACAACGATTCCCTCCACACTACATGAATCTGCTGATATGCCGACAGCTCTAGGCCGTCGGCATAGCACCAAAACCCGTCGGCACAACCTGTGTCGACGGCTGCCATCGGCGTAAGCTCCCTTAGGTATAGGTCGAATCTCCGTCGGAACAATAAAACTCCGTCGGCGTAGGGGATGGGTGGGCCCCACCCACCTATGATGGGTCGTCCACACGGTCGGCACCAAGCGGCCGCGTGGCGCCCTCTACTACTTCCTCGGGGCGGTCCTACGGCGAAGGCTTTGCCGTCAGAACATACATGGACACGCGGCGCCCTGTCGTGCCTGGTTCCAAAATAACATAAAATGCATAGTACATAATTAGAACCAACAGAAACATGTACGAGCATAATATCATCAGTATTAACCATCAAAATAATCATACACACATTGTTTAATGTCATTCAACGTTCCATCGGTCGCGATACATCCTTAGCTAGCTATATACGGTCAAGAGGAGACAAGGTGTAGCCCATCTCTCCCCTCCGGAAAATAGGAGAAGCCTGGCCGCGCGGCTCGTCCGCCGAACCATCACCGGAACCACCAAGCGAGGTACCGGAAGTGGGAGAAGCAGTGCCATGAATCGGCATGATCTGCCGCGAACCCGGCGGGCCACTAGGAGAAGCCCGGCCAAAATGTGCGTTCTCCGAAACTCCAGTCCCCTACATGTTCGAGCATGAGTTAGACACTTGCGAGGAAAAGTGGGATCTTGGACATCTAAGACCAAAACACCCTTGGGAACATGTGATAATGGAACCACCTGCCATTTGGTGGCATTCCGATACTCCGGAGCCCCCTCTACGGTGAAACCTAAGCCCCGCTGGAGAAAACACACACTTATACGTCTACAACTGGTAACGGCGTCGGTAGGGGGTAGAAAAGTGCAACTAGATTCTTGGCCTTGTTAGGGTAGCCCATAGGGACAACAAAAACAAAGTTACTCCACAACTCTTGCAAAGATCCCCTCCGTTTCCTTTGATACAGGAGTTTCCACCTATAAACCCATAAAATCACAAGAGAGAAGTATACGTCTATGAACCCGCCCACATACCGGAGTGGGATCTGGGACATGTAAGATCCAAAACACAATTAGGAACATGTGATATGGAACCACCTATCATTTGGTCGCATTTCGATGCTCCGGAGCCCCCTCTCAGGTGAAACCCTAGCCCCGCTAGAGAAAATCCACACTTATACGTGTACAATCGGTAAAGGCGTCGGGATGGGGTAGAAAAGTGCAACTAGATGCTTGGTTGTGTTAGGGTAGCCCCTAGGGACAACAAAAACAAAGTTACTCCAGAACTTATGCAAAGGTCCCCCCGTTTCCTCTCACACTGGAGTTTCCACCTATAAACCCATAAGATCACAAGAGAGAAGCATACGCCCATGAACCCGCCCATATACTGGAGTGGGATCGTGGACATGTAAGACCCAAAACACACTTGGAAACATGTGATATGGAACCACCTGTCATTTGGTGGCATTTCGATGCTTCGGAGCCCCCTCTCCGGTGAAACCCTAACCCCGCTGGAGAAAACCCAGACTTACACGTCTACAACCAGTAACGGCATCAGGAGGGGGTAGAAAAGTGCAACTATATGCTTGGTTGTGTTAGGGTAGCCCCTAGGGACAACAAAAACAAAGTTGCTCCAAAACTCTTGCAAAGATCCCCTCCGTTTCCTCTATACGGGAGTTTCCCCCTATAAACCCTTAAAATCACAAGAGAGAAGCATACGTCCGAGAACCCGCCCACATACTGGAGTGACATATTGGACATCTAAGACCAAAAACACACTTGGGAACATGTGATATGGAACCACCTGTCATTTGCTGGCATTCCAATGCTTCGGAGCTCCCTCTCCGGTGAAACTCTACCCCTGATGGAGAAAACCCACACTTATACGTCTACGGCCGATCATTTGGTGTCGGTAGATATCATAAAAAATGGACTGTATTTTCTCTTTTCCATCTATGTTTGTCGGTGTTGTGTGTGAAACCCACTCGGTACTGGTGTTGGTGTAGTACGTATAAATAAAATGAACTTCGATCTCGATCTAGCCTTTTTTTAATCATTTTATATGAGTTTATATATTTTTAACATAAAATATAACCATATTAATTTAATTAACTGATATCATTTTATATGAGTTTATATATTGTTAACATAAAATATAACCATATTAATTTAACTAACTGGGAGTAAGTAATATCTCCTATCTAAAAGGAAAATTTGGTTCCTTCAACCGTCGGCCACGTATCATGTCGTCAAGCGTTACCTTCGTCGCTTAGTGCGTATCGCTTTCAAAGCGTGTTTGGCCCAAGATTCGCACCTGGTACACCCTCCGTTTAGATATACTTTGCGTCTAGCTTTTCCTAAATTTTCCCATTTACTTTGCGTTGGGCACTTGACTTCCCAAAATTCCCCTATTAAATCTTGCAAAGTTGAGAGAGGCATGTGTATCTGGCCATGCATACTTTCAATTGCACCGGATAAAAGGAGACGAGGACTAATGAATGCGTGGACTTCCGGCGGCAGCACATGCATGTAACTAATGGCACCTGGGGTCGTGGTAAATGTATGAGGGGCATATTAGTCCATCTAACCCCGAATTTAGCTCATATAATGCTTACCTTGGTATCTGTGACACACTCAAAACGCAAAGTATATGTGAACGGAGGGAGTACCTCTTTCTCTTTGTTCCCGAGCTAAACCCTCGCTTCCGAAAAAGAGGCTCCCGAACAAGCCTCTCCCATTACAAGAAATATGTTGATACATGACCCTTTTATAATGGCTGTGGATGAAATAGTCATAGATCAATGACCATTATTAATCTGTTGATCATGACATATTTGGGCGGGACAAAACCCCTATATTCATATGACTTTTTTGGCAAAAAAGTTATGATTTTCTTTATCAAGATGGTCATAGCACATGATACGTGGTGTATGACTATTACTAAAAGGGAGCACATCCCACAGCCAACGCCAGCCCAGAGCCAGCGCCACGCCCAACCCAGCGCCCAGCGCACACAGCCCACACAGCGCCCAGCGCACACAACGCGATTTATAGAAAAAAATAAGCGCTCGCGGGGACTCGAACCCCGACAACGCTGGTTGCATCCCATGTGCATTACCACTGAGGTGTAGACTCCATTCTGTTAGGTATCCAAGACACATCCTTTTATTCTTAACTTACCCACTACCTTTCAGTTAAAGACTGATTCAATTGTCTGGATCCTACATCGAGGCAAGTTGTCTGAATTCTACATCGGGGACACAAGACGGAGGCGGGGGAGGCTACCAGAGGCAAGCGAGGCTGCCGGCGGCGACCTGCCGGAGCGCCTCGGTGCTTACTGGCGGGGGCGGAGGCGACCGGCAAAGGAAGAGCCAAGGGCAGGAGCTGCCCTGGTTGACCTGCCAAGACAGGAGCGCCTCACCCTGCTACTGCTCGAAGAACGGCAGGGCGCCTCGCCTCTCTCTGTGACCTACTGGTGGCACCCCTCTCGTGTCTCTGGTTCTGCTCATGCTCGAAGAACTGCAGGGTATGCACCCCTCTCCTCTCTCTAGTCCTGCCGATGCTGCTTTGCATCTCTGATGTAGTGTAGATGTAACACTGATGTCTACTAGAGCCCCCACCTGCTACTTTGCTGTCTAATATTACAAGGGAACTGATTAGGAAATTTAAATGTAACAACAATCATAGATGAAAGTAATCTAGTGTAATTAAGTAATTAGAGATTTATGGCTTAGCTAGGTTTTTTGTTCTTGAGTAATTGATTTAAGTGACATAACTGAATAAAAAATGGTATTGATGTGTTAACTGAAGAGCAACAGATTTTCATGCTCCTGTTACCGCTAGATTTTGTAGTGATGCATTATAATTTGCTAGAATAAAGTAACAAATTTTCATGCTCCATTTACCGTGTTACTTACCGTTAAATTTGCATCATTTTGTGGTCTTTGGCAGATGGGCATAAGTTGGATTATAAAAGGGGTTAGAAAGCTTTCCACTTAACATATCATGGGAGTGGAAGATTTCATGCAATTTTTCCGCGTAAGATTTGCCAACAATGCTGCCATTCTTTGTCCATGTTGTCGATGCTTGAACCGTGAAGAACAGACCCAAGGAAGAGTGGAAGATCATCTGCTTCTTAATGGGATGTCCAACACATATGATAGGTGGGTCCACCATGGAGAAACTTTTCTTGAAGAACCTCAACATGGTGAAGATGATGAATAGCCACACCATGGTGGTGATGATGACTTTGACTTTATGGAAAATGTTTTGGAAGATGATGATGGTTAGGAGAAAGAGGATGAATATGAATATCATAGGATTCCTGACCTATTGAGGAATATGTACAATTCCGAAGACCATGTTGATGGATAGAAGTCATTATTTGCCGAGGTATTAGAGGAGTCTAAGCGTGTAGCTCTTGCCGGGGGGGGGGGGGGGCTTTTCAAGATTTACCTTCACCGTGTAGTTACTCCATGTCAAGTATTACTACTGGATTAGCAATGCTGCATTCAACGCAATACTCAATCTTTTGACCTTGCAATTCCCTAATAGAGGTTTTCCAAAGAATTATGATGAAGCCTTGAGCATAATCCGCAAGTTGGGTCTAGGTTATGTTTCAATACATGTCTGCCCAAATAAATGTGTCTTGTTTCAGAAGGATTATGCCCTGTGTGACAACTGCCCCAAATGCAATGTCTCAAGGTGGAAAGATGCCGATGGGAAAAGATCGATACCGCAGAATGTTTTGAGGCACTTTCCTTTGAAAGAAAAGCTAAAGCGGATGTTTCTCTCGGAGAAATCATCAGATGATGTACAATGGCACAAGCTCAATCAGCATCCTGTGGAAGATGAGTTGGGCCATCCAGCGGAGGGAGAAGCATGGAAAGATTTTGAAAATAAATATCCAAAGTTTGGAGAAGACCTAAGGAACATAAGACTCTGCCTTGCCACGGATGGGTTTAATCCGTTCGGAAACCAGAGCACTTCATATAGCATGTGGCCAGTTTTTGTGGTGCCCTACAACATGCCCCCATGGGCATGCATGGATCAGTCCAACTTTATGATGGTGTTGCTTATACCGGGTCCAGAGTGTCCAGGAAAGGATTTCGATGCCGTTATGGAGCCTCTCGTAGAAGAATTGCTCGATCTTTGGAATGGTGTACCTAATACATACGACGCCTTAACTCCTGACAAGAAGTTCACTCTGCGTGCTGCAGTCATATGGTGCATCCATGATTTTTCCAGCACTGCACATTGTCCGGGAGGATCACGGCGGGTTATCAGGCATGTGTGCGTTGTGACAAAAACCCTTTCTCAATGAGGATAAGGAACAAGATTTTCTTTGTTGGGCATCACCGTTTTATTCCTCGAAACCATCGCTGGCGAAGAAGTACATAGTTTAATGGTAAGACTGAAACCCGCGACCAGCCGGCAGAATTCAGTAAAGAAGAGCTGAAGCAGCAACTCGAAAAGGTCAAAGATGTGAAACCGGGAAAGCTTGTAAAGAAAAGAAAGTGTGTGGAAGGTCAATGTTGGGACCGAAGGTCATGTTTGTGGGACTTGGAATACTGGCCTGATCTCAAATTGAGGAATAATCTAAACGTAATGCACATCGACAAAAATATATGTGATAATATGCTTGGGACATTCCTCAACATTGAAGCAATGCTTGGGACACTTTGAACTCCAGGCTTTATCTTGAAGACATGGGCATAAGGGAAGAGTTGCATCTAAGGCCTAAAGGCAAAGATTCATTTGAAATGCCACCAGCATGGTATACAATGAGTAAAGAAGAAAAACGTACATTCTGTGAGTTCATCAGAGCCGTGAGATTTCCCGATGGTTATGCTGCTAACCCAGCAAAGTGTGTTTCCCCCGATGGACGCAAGCTCCATGGGCTGAAAACTCATGATTGTCACATCCTTCTCCAAAGGATTTTGCCGGCCGACCTCCGAGGAATCATGCATCATGATATATATGAAGCAGTTGCTGAGCTGGGAAATCTCTTCAGAGAACTGTGCTGCAAAACAGTAAAGTTATCTGTGCTGAAAAGACTTGAAAAGGAAATCCCAATAATTCTTTGCAAGCTTGAGAAGATCTTCCCTCCGGCCTTCTTCACCGTGATGGTCCATTTGACCGTGCATTTACCAAAAGAAGCAATGCTTAGAGGGCCTGTGCAATATGGCTGGATGTTATTAGTCGAAAGAAGGCTGCTTACTTGTAAGCGTTTCGTGCAAAACACGGTGAGACCTGAAGGTTCGATTGCTGAAGCCTATGTCGTCGATGAGTGCTTGAAATTTTGTTCAAGATACTTTGATGATCTGGAAACAAGATGGAATCGCCCAAGAAGAAATAGTGAGAGGGGTGATTCATACATTGGTGATGTGTCAGTTTTCAAGCACGGTGTGAAATTTATTGGAGGGTCAAAGTACTTGGAGGTTGATGATGAATATGACAAGATGGTGTGGTTTGTGCTCAGCAGTTGCGCTGAGGTGCGACCATATATAGAGTAAGTTATATTTTGTGCACTCATTATATTTTCTCCTTGAGTTGGAAGGAACCCAACTTTTATCACCCACCTGATGTTTTAACTCACTACTCTTTCCTTGGGTTGCAGGATTTGCAAGGAAGAGTTGAATCAATAAGAAAGCCGCATCCCTGTTGATAAAAGGCTTGCCAAGGGATTTGCTAAATGGTTTAAGAATAATGTGAGATCTTTAGCCATGGAATCCGTTATGACACGATCTTCTTTTTGTGGGTTACTCACCCTGATTTATTTTGTGCAGATTGGCAAGTTGCATGAGGAGAACAAGGTCAGTGATGATCTCTTTGCTTTGGCATGCTAGCCGGATAAGCGAGTAAGAGTGTATTCAGCATGTATCGTTGACGGTGTTCGGTACCACACTCTTGACCGCGAGAAAAACAAAAAGACACAGAATAGTGGAATAGTCACCGAGGGAGATCGCGATGGTGAGCCTTTTAACTTCTATGGTCACCTCAGAAGCATCATTCATTTGAAGTACAACTCCAGCGGAGGCATCGATCATTAAGTTGTCTTATTTCGTTCTGACTGGTTCGATTTTGGTGGCAAGAAGAATGCCAGATTGAGAGATGATGGACACTTTATAAGCATCAACACTGCAAGGTTCTGGTTTAAGAATGATTCTTTTATTCTGACAACACAAGCAACAAAGGTATTCTATGTGCCAGACACCGATTTGCAGGGAAGTTGGCAAGTTGTGCAAAAGTTCCAGCATAGACACTTGTGGAGTATTAAGGAAACTGAAGTGGAAAAGGGTCCAGGTGGTGGTGGCCTAGCATATCAGGATGATGATTGTACGGAAGTTCCGGTGCAGACACGTGAAGCCAATGTCCAAACCAGAATGCGAAGGGACCAGCAAGAACCTGTGCTTGTAGATGCTGCAGTTGTAGAAGTCATTAAGAAAAAAAAATTGTTTTCGATGAACATGAAAGCAAGGATGAAGGAGATGGTACTATGTTGCATATGCTAGTGATGATGAGGAAAATAGGACTGGGCATAGAATTCCTGGTTTTGGCATCAATGACGATGAGTAGCAGATGGCCATGAAGGTAAAAAACATAACTATGCTTCTGGAATTTTGATAGTACTAACCTACTGGAATTTCATTGATGTTAGATAGTACTAACCTTTTGGAATTGTATTGCAGCCTGATGCATCTTGTAGTTGCTTGATTTCTCCAAGATGGATGCATGTAGCTTCTGTTGGATTCCTGCTGGTGAAACTTGTAGTTGATTCCTGTTGGGGAAACTTGTAGTTGATTCCCGCTGGTGGATCTTGTAGTTGATGCATCTTGTAGATGGATGAATTTCTTGTAGTTGATTCCTGTTGGTGAAACTTGTAGTTGATGCATCTTGTAGATGGATGAGTTTCTGTTGAAACTTGTAGATGGATGAATTCTGATGAATTTGCAGCGAGTTGCTTGATGAATTTCAGTGGTGCTTTCTGTTGAGAAATGACCAACTAAATTTATGCCTGATGTTGAGAAATGACCAAAAAAGGTTGAGGTCTGGGACTAGAACCCAAGACCTTAGGTTCCTTTCGATTGTGTCTTGCCATAAGGATGCATTAGTGATATTGGTAGATAGTGATGTATAACAACTTTTATATATAACTTGCATATTCTCTGAACTCAAACGGATAGTTCAGGACTGGGACTATATTTGAAAAAAGAGGGTTGAGGCCTAGGATTCGAACCCAGGACCTCTAGTTTGAATAGATAGTTCATTACCACTGGGAGAGATATGTGATCTTGTAATAGTAGGATGTTTACCGCATTTTATATATAAGTGAAATTTAACTGGAGGTTAACAAAATGTAATACTGAAGCTTGTTGGAACACATTCCATAACCTGACATAGCATGTTCAAACACATTGTTGGAACACATTCCATAACCTGGCATAACATGTTCAAACAGCCAAAAGAAAACATAGGTTCTTCTTAAGTTCAAAAGCATAAGACTCTAGCTTGACAAACTGACATAGGTTCCATAACCTGACAGACACATCACATAATTTCAGACACAAACATTACTAACATCACTCTAGCTTAAAAACCAGACATAAACATCTTGTCAGTTCAAAAGCATCAGACACCCTCTAACTAGAGCATCAGACTGGCTTAAGCTTCTTCACACAGCCGTCCACATGGCTTCAGCTTCTTCACAACCACCTTGAGACCTGAAGTGTTCTTGGGGGTGCGGCGAAACCAGAAGAGAATGATATCTCCCACTTTGTACTTCTCGCCCCATTTGTTCACCACAGACATCCGTTGCATCGTCATCATGGCCCTGTTCTCACCTTTGGCTTTCCCAAGCAGGATCTTGACATCACTTTCGCCTTTTATTTTTTTGATAGACCTTAATGGTAGCTTCCTTGCTAGGCAGGTGCCTTAGGTGCTTGCTGAGGTGATCCTTGGTATATTTTTTGGTGAAATACTGCAAGGAAAATGTAAGCAATTAGTCACTGTGCGAACAGATACCAACAGAGATGAAGAAAGTGTAGTACATGTCAATACCATTTTTCCTTTGATTTTGATGGTGTGTGACTTTTGCAAATTGCAGATGTAGAATGGCTTGTTTGGTTTGTTGTTGGCACATAACTCCTTGAGCAAAGCCTCATGTCGGTGGTCCATCGCAACTTTGTTGCCAAACTCGCAATGTGGTGCATAGGTGTCATGGCCCTTATTATCTGGGCACACATACAAGGATTAAGAAATGTAAATACAAAACTGATTAGCACTAACAGAAATCAGAAGCACGAGTACAATCCATACCTCTGATGGTCTTGGTCCTAGGGAACACTTCATCGTCACTGATGGAACTTGCGTTAACTTCCTCCTGTTTCACATCCATTGTGGCCTAAAAAAAAGACAACAATAATTATATAGTGCACATGGCCACATAAATGTTTCCAAAATTAACAGCTTCAGTAATTAGATACTACTTTCACATATATTTGAACTAACCATATAGTGCATATGTCCACAGAAATGTATACAAGAAGCATATATTTCACATGTACTATAACTAACCAACGAAGGTAGCACAAAGATTATTTTCTCATGTCTGAACAAAAGCTTCACTACAAAGCCTTGGTTTCCTGTTTGCCCAAATACAAGTCAATCTTAAAAATGATTGTTCAACTGCAACACTTGACTTATGATGGATTGAAAGAAACATGGGAAGCAACCTTTTTCTTCTTCTCTTTCACCAAAGTAACAACACGTATAATAATCTAACGAGGTGCAACAAGTATAATAATCTAACCAGCTACAGCTACCAATCAATACATGTTCACAGCAGTGCTGAAATGTGCATTGTTACCTCTAGCAGCTACAAACAAAAACCACTAAATGTGCATTGTTACCTCTAACAACTACCAATCAAGACATGCATCAGTGCTGAAATATTCAACCTCCAATCACAAGGTTCACCAACAACTTCCAATCACAAAGTGCACAAAGGTAATATCTTCCTACAAAGGTTATATCTTCCTACAAACTACACAACAACAGTGCACAAAGGTAATATCTTCCTACAAACTACACAGCAACAACATCAGTGCACAAAGATAAAATTTAGATCTATTTGTACCACTAGACATGAAATCCACCGTCTTGTTCGCACTGAGAGCCTAGTGCTCTTTCCTGTGATTACTCGAAAAAAAGGATAAAGATGGAGGGGGAGAGGAAAATCCACACGTGAAAGAATCGGTGCGACACGAGGAAACGGCGGCGATGGTCGTCGTTGCTCTAAATCTAGCAGAAACAGCGGCGGAGGAGGGACACGAGGAAACGGCGGCGATGGTCGTTGTTGCCCAAAATCTAGCAGAAACATCGGCGGAGGAGGGACACGAGGAGGGACATGAGATCTCACCATGAGTGGGGGTTTCTGCCAGCGCGGGCGACGGAATCGGTGGCTGGCGCGGGAGACGAAAATGGTGGCTGGCTCTTCGTGTACTCGGAACTGACGAGGGGGAGTGGAGGAGGCAAAGTGGCGAGGGAGAGTGGTGGGTGGGGGGAATTGAAGAGGAGGTGGAGTCGAGGAGGTGGACTCCTGTCTGCCCTACGGGCCTCACTGACATGTGGGTCCCACGGACGGGGGCCCACATGTAAGCGCCACAATTTTACTGGAGGTGGATTTGAGGGGTGTTCGAGTGGTGCTCTGGGGGCATTTTTCTTAATCACATTTGAATAAATGAAAATTTCAAAAAAGAACAATTTTCTCAGCGCTCAAAACGGCATTTTCTGTGAAGCAGCTCCCAAGACCATCGTCCGAAATGGCACCGATCCATTTTCCCATCGAAGTAGACCTCATTCTAGGCTACATCACCAAAAAGTACGCGTTTCCGGGAATTCTGCCTATTTTAGCCCATTTAAACAGTTTCCTGCCGATTCAGCTCGAAACTACCCGATTTTGAACTGCAGCTACTTCACGGATCGCCCGTTATTTTTTTGAATACTAGGAAATATATAATAACACCACGCGAAGATGTTGCATTATTTCAACATTTTTTTTTATTTTTTTTTTGAATTTTCTATGCCGATTTTAGGAAAAAGTCAAGACGGCGGGCATTACCCATGATAGCTAGGGGATGAATATTGTGAAACTCTTGGTGTTTCTTTGAAGAAATAGGTACTTGCGTATCTAAAAATAATTTTTATAAAAAATCATGAGCAAACTATGAGGCACCTGTAGTTCAAATTTGGCCCGGTTTCAGCTGAATCGGCAAAAATATGTCTTTTTCAAAAGAGGTGTATTTAGAGCTACTGAGAGGTAGGAATTTGGTTTTTTTAGATCAAATATGACATATTTGCTTTGTAATTTTACTTTATACATTTTTGTGTAATATTTTGTGTATGTGCTTCACAAAAAAACCACTTTTTACACTCCGAAAATGGAAAATGATGTTTTTATTCAAAGAAAAATAAAACTTTCTTCGTCAATATTGTTAGTTGTTCCAATATGCATCTTTGTCTGGAATATGGGAGCATTTAAACAAACTATGCCATGAAAGTGGCCATAACATCCGTCATTTGGCCCGAAACCCAAGAATGTTCGTAGATGATAGCTCATTTCTGTGAACACCTTTTCAACCCAATTGTCATATTCCAAGTTTATTATTTTTGGTGTATACTAGGACATATATAATAACACCACGCGAAGGTGTTGCATCATTTCTATTTTTATGAATTTTTTGGAATTTTCTAGGTTTTAGGAAAAAGCCAAGACGGCGGGCATTACCTTTCATAGCTAGGGGATGAATATTGTGAAAATCTTGGTGTATCTCTGAAGAAATAGGTACTTCGTATCTAAAAATGATTTTTATAAAAAATCATGAGCAAACTATGAGGCACATGTAGTTCAAATTGGCCCGGTTTCAACTGAATCGAAAGAAATTTGTATTTTTTAAAAGAGGTGTATTTAGAGCTACTGGGAGGTAGGAATTTGGTTATTTGTAGATCAAATATGACATATTTTCTGTATAATTTTACTCTGTACATTTTGTGTCATATTTGTGTATGTGCTTCACAAAAAACCCATTTTTGACACTCCGAAAATGGAAAATGATGTTTTTATTTAAAGAAAAATAATACTTTCTTCTCCCATATTGTTAGTTGTTCCAATATGCATGTTTGTGTGGAATATGGGCACATTTAAACAAACTATGCCATGAAAGTGGCCATAACATAAGTCATTTGGCCCGAAACCCAGGAATCTTCGTAGATGATAGCTCATTTCGGTGAACACCTTTTCAACCCAATTGTCGTATTTCAAGTTTATTATTTTTGGTGGATACTAGGGAACTTATTATGACACATTGCGAAGGTTATCCATTTTTTTTATTTTTTTGAACCTTTTTTAACCTTATATGCCGATTTCGGTAAACGGTCAAAACGGGGGACGTGACCGTTCATATCTAGGTATTGAATCTCACAAAACTCTTGGTGTATCTATGATGAAATAGGTACTTTTGTACCTAAAAATGATTTTAAAATACATGAGCAAACTACGAGGTACCTGTAGTTCAAATTTGGCCCGGTTTCAGTTGAATCAACAGGAATTTATCTTTTTCAAAAGAGGCGTATGAAAATATTTTTAGAGGAAAAAATTTGGCTATTTGTAGGTAAAATATAACACATTATAGGTTCCGTCGCCAAAATGCACGAGTTTCCTGGATTCCTGGATATTTTCGGCAATTTAACGGATTATTGCCGATTTAGGTGGAAAATGCCCGATTTTGAACTACAGGTCCCTCACTGCTCACCCGTTATTTTTCACAAAAATCATTTATAGTTTCGCAAGTACCAATTTCCAAAGATACAGAAAGATCCACGCATGATTCAACCCCAAGAAGCGGACGGTGACCGCAACGATTTCAAACAGGTCTAGAAACAGGTGATAGAAATTCGAAAAAATCCAAAAAAATTTGGAAAAGTTATTCATGTTATGTGACATAGCAGCCGAAATAGTTGGTTTGAATTAATCAATATCTTATTATTTTTCCGAAGTTTCAAATGTTAGTGAAAGTGCACTATGGTCAACTAGAGGAGGGGTGAATTGGTTGACTACCAATTTTTCTTCTTATCCTTTTAATTATGGCTAAGCAAGATAAAGTAAGGTTCTCTAGATGTGCAACTAGGTGAGCAACCTAAGTGATACAATATAAGATACGCAATGGAAGTAAAACGAAAGGCAACAAGATAAACCACAGGTGTAAACAAGGAGACAAGGATATGTTTCCCGTAGTTCCTTCTCAATAGAAGTACGTCTACGTTGGAGAGGTGGGGAGCCACCTAGGCGCTCCTTAATAGCACGGTTGTGCACACCTTATTCTCCTTGAGCTTCTCCGGTGAGGGAGATTCTCGTTTCCACTATGAGGTCGACTTGAAGGCGTTGACCGAACCCTTACATGAGCTCGAGGTCACTCCACAAGATGGATGGAGGCTCTCAAGCAATCCTGAGCTTCTTGCAACAAGGTGGAAGCTACAAGCACAAGATATACTAAGGTTTTTAGGCCTCAAGTAGGATTCTAGATCTACTAGGATGTGGTGGATGGATTTGTAATTTCTTTGCTGGAAGTGTGGATCTAGGTCTCCTCTAGCTCTCCACAAAGTATGGGAGTGTTTGGATGGTTGGAGAGGGAGATCTATAAGGTTGAAGCTTTCATTAATGGATAGGAGAGAGAGTGGGAAAAGCTTAGCATTTATGAGGTAGGGGAAGGGGTATTTATAGCCCCTCCCCAAGTGGTCGTTTGAGCAGCCCACGCGGATTCACCGGAGAAACCGATGCTAACGCCACGAAGATCACTCGGTGGAGATATCCAGGCTCGGAGGGCGGGAACGGCGGCGAGAGCTGCTGACTTCTTCTCCTTCTTCCTCGTTAGACCATTCAATGAGCTTACCGGCGGAGTCCTTGGTCTGCCACTTGTCCCAGTTAGTGATGCTAGGTAGCACCGGGGACTCCACTGACTCGCCACCATCACGACGAAGCTGACGCTCTGCCTAGGCTGCCTTGTGGTGCTTGAGCTCCTTATCATAGTGGGATTCCCATTGACGCTGCTCAATCTTCTTTTTCAATTTGAACACCTTCTTGAGAGCCCTTGCCATCCACTTGAAAGCATTGTCAGAAGGAGGAGGGTGAGAGGGACCTGCCTCTTCTTCTTTTTCCTCATCAATGATAACACGTGGTTTGGCCTTGTTTTTGCGAGGAGCCGGTGTAGGATGCACAATGGGCTCGGTGTGGTCCTTGATGAGAAGTTTCTTCTCCATGTGAGGGATCCAATTAGCATCACCAAAAGGTTATTCCGGGAACTTGTCCGCCCACACATGCAAGATGATCTTCATAATAAAGGGCCCAAGGCAAGCATTCTTGCGGTTGATAACCACGTGCCATAGCTCATTCCATAGATAATCTAGTACATCGAGCTTCTGCGTTGAACCGGCAAGCCGCTTCTCATGAGTGCAAAGCATAAGATTCTTGAGGAAGCCTTGGATCTCATCGACATTCCCCGCCTTTGGGTTGATGGTCTCGCGATAGATACGGAGCATGATATCATAAGTGGGGTAGAGACCCTTGACGAAATCAACTGCAAATTTCTTCCAGTGATACATAGGGGTGAGTTGATCCTTGGAGAGAGATTGACTCTTGATGGCATGAATACGGAACCACCCATTGTCAAACTTCTCCCCACCGGAAAATGGTCCATGATCCGGGTATCCTCCAAGAAGAGTTCCAACTTCAGACCACTTGATAGTCAGTTGTCGTCCATTGGTCATCCAAATAAGATGACACTCTGTCTCATTGGCGAGATGCACTGTGGCCAAGAAACGACAAACTAAATCTTCATCATAATCTTGTTGGACACTCATGATGGGAGCAAGTCCAAAGGAATCAACAATCTCTAATGCCTCCCAAAAATACTTGGGATTCCTCTCCAGATGCCCAAAATTAATAGCATGTTGAGGAGCAACATTCTCCTTGGGCTTCTCAGAAAAATCTCATGATATATTTAGCTATGAAAGACAGTGTGGAATCGAGGGTCCTTACCCCGGAACTGTGGCATCAAACGGTCGCGGTCAATGACATATGGGTTCTCGCGGTGTTCTTTCACGAACACCCCCTCAGACATCTGGGAAGCAAAGCCCCAGCCCGCCACCCAGCCGCCTACTCCTTAGAGGGCCGCCGCGCTCCCCCCACCTCGCTCCTGACACCCCGGAGTACATCATCCTGGACTAGGGATGCTCCGGGGAAACTCCGGCCGCCGCGAGGCCACTGGCCAGTGGCCGTCTAGCTAGGGCTAGACTTTTTTATTTCTTTTTTAATTGTAAACCTATGGGACCTTATGGGCCCTACCATATCTATATGAACGTCCGGTTTTGGTATGAGCAGCCCCGCAGGGGGCACCTGGCCCGGCCCCTGTCCGTGCAGCGCGGACCGATGCTCAAACAGACAGATTACGGACCAATTTGGTACAAAAATGAGCAGCCCCGCAGGAGATGCCCTAAGCACTTAATTAAGCTGACTGCTTGATCGGAGCTTCAACATGTGAGCGTACGGAGACCTAGCGATGTAGGTGGGCACTAGGAGAAGCTCATGGTGGTTCGCCTCAACGGGAGAAAAGGGCATGCAGTTAAGTGGGCAGTGTGTGAGATCGAGAGAAGTGGAGAAAGAAGGAAGAGATTGTTACGGAACCGAATGTATCGTGACGGGTAGCCCACACTAGTGGAAATAGGGGCATTGGTCCCGGTTCGTAAGGGCTATTTGTCCCGGTTGTGCAACTGGGATGGGCCAGCCGGGACAAATGGCCCTCAGCCATTGGTCCCGGTTGTGCCAGGACCCGGGACAAATGGGGCTGACCACGTGGCGAACCTCGCCACGGGCATTCGTCCCGGTTCTTAACACGAACCGGGATGAATGACTACTCTGTCGCGGCAGCAGTTTTGCCATTTTCTCTGCCGCGAAATATTTTTTTCTCTTTATTGTTTTTCTTTTTATTTTCTGTTTTGTGACCGATTCGATTTTACGATACCCCTGTCACCATACACTGATAAGGAGCCTTGGTCGCCCCTCCCCGGACCTCCCGGATCCCATGAGAAGAGAGGATCCCGGTGGCCCTTCCCCGGACCTCCCGGATCCCACGAGAAGAGAGGAGCCTCGGTGCCCCCCTGGACCTCCCGGATCCCACGAGTGAATAAGTAACACATATATATATAGAAAAAGAAGGAAAACTTATAATACATAAGCTAAGTATATCGAGCATATTACATGACCGATCGAATGAATTACAAAATAAAATTCAGTTCCAACCGGCGCTATAGTACTCTCCATTTACATTTAGGACCTCTGCATCTAAGAAGCCCGCAATTTCCTCCTAAATTGCTCGTATGCGGTCCCTTGGTAGAAGACCGTCCCGGAGCCATTCGGTCTAATATAAAGAAGAGTGGTCAATATATATTAATAAAACTAAGTAACTAAAATAGATGGTAATAAGAAAAATTGACGACTGACGTACATGAAGGTGGTTTAAATCTCTGCCCTTGGGACAGGTCGTCTGATGAATGAACTCGCAGACGTAGTATCCCCTATAGTACCTCTTAACAGGAACAAGGGTTTCTGAACTTTAGTAAGAAGTATGACTAGTAGATCTGATCGAGTCTTGCAGAGTAAAGTTGCGACTCGAACGGGACATAACAGTTGTAGCATCCCAGATTATCTATATCATGTGTGAAAACGTTGCAGAAGAAGAGGAAGTGATCTGCAATGTTTTCACACATGACTGGATAATCTGGAATGATATTATGCCCCGTTCGAGTCACAAGTTTATTAGGAAAGAGTGGATCTGATCTGCTAGTCATACTCCTGCCTAGACCTTCACATTTTGTGCTTGCTACGAGGTAGTACACGTGATGGTGGTCCGGAGAAGGATGAAGACAGGGGTTTCTAGAAATCTTTGAAACTAAACAAAATCATATATGTAATATCGTGAGATCCGAACAAGGTTAGACCCTTTTGTCCACGTACATAATGGGGACATTCTTCATAACCCCGGAAGGGATTTCTGAGGAATGTCACCATTACGAATGTGCACAAAAGGGTTCAACTTCGTTCGTATCTCACGATATTACATATGTGACGTTATTTAGTTCTAAAGAAATCCAGAAACTCTCATCTCCCTCCTTTCCCGGATCACCGCCTCCTGTAGTACCTCTTAACAGGAACAAGATGGTCATCGGGCCTTGATGTGTAGTTGGACCTTCAAATTTTGTGCTTGTTACGAGGTAAGTACA
Organism: Alopecurus myosuroides; assembly: GCA_028641055.1. Taxonomy (NCBI): domain Eukaryota; kingdom Viridiplantae; phylum Streptophyta; class Magnoliopsida; order Poales; family Poaceae; genus Alopecurus; species Alopecurus myosuroides. The sequence goes on along the minus strand of CM054060.1, from coordinate 312,167,396 downwards.
CGTGATGGAGATGCGGGGGAAGGAAGGGTTTCTGGAGTTCTCTGAAACTAAACAAAATCATATATGTAGTAGTGAAATCCGGAAAAAACTTGATCCTTTTGTACACATACATAATGGGGATATTCTTCATAACCCCGGAAGGGATTTCTGAGGAATATCACCATTACGAATGTGCACTAAAGGATTCAGCTTCATCCGGATCTCACGAACCATATTACATATGTGACATTATTTAGTTCGAAAGAAATCCATAAACCCTCGCATTCGTCCTTTCCCCGGATCACCACCGCATGTAGTACCTCTTAACAGGAACAAGATGGTCATCGGTCTGTGTGCCTCATATTTAGGGTGGACACATACAAGCATCCTTGGTGGACCCGACGCGCCAAGTGGGATGCACAAGATCCTAACTTTGTGAAAATCACAAGGCGCACCGAACCACCAAGGCCATCTGAGTGTGAACCAACTCTTCCAATCATCGGCATTTATTCAAAAGATCGAACGAACATCACAAGTAAAACTGCAATGACAATTCCAAATTTCTAACTTAGTGACCATTTTCTAACTTAGTGAAATTATTCTAACTTAGTGAAATTTCAAACTTACTGAAATTTTCTATCTTCGTGAAATTTTCTAACACTAACTTAGTGAATTTTTCTTAAAATTCTTAAGTTAAATTCCTAACACTTAAATTCCAAACACTAAAAATTCCTAAGTAAAAATTCCTAACACTAAAAATTCCTAAGTAAAAAATTCTAACACTAAAATTTCTAATTTTTCTAACACTAAAATTTCTAACTAAATTCTAACACTATATTCTAACTAAAATTTTCTAACACTAAAATTTCTCTAACACTAAAATTTCTAATTTTTCTAACACTAAAATTTCTAACTAAATTCTAACTAAAATTCTAACTAATTTTTTTTAACACTAAACAAAATTGTAAAAACAAAAGCACTAAATAAAAAATCTTCTATGTTCTTACCTACGCGGCGACAGGGCGATGGCGATCGAGGGGCGACGGGCGCGGGCGATGGCGACGGGGGCAGGCCCGGGCGCGGCGCGACGTACGGGCCGGCGTGGGCGACGGGCGGCGTGCGGGAGCGGGCGCGTCGGAGGCTACGGGCGTGGGGCGGGCTCCTCGGGTCGACGACGGCGATCTCCTCGGGCGACGTACGGGCTGCGGCCTGGCGGCATCTCCTCGTCCGTTCCCTGCGTGCGGTTATGAATTTGGGGGGAGGGAGACGACGCCCATATATAGGCTGAGGCATCCGTCCCGGTTCGTAGGAACAACCGGGACGAAAGGGTCCGTCCCGGTTGTTCCTACGAACCGGGACAGATGCCTCACCCATTTTTTCGCAGGGGTACGTGTAACGCGCGCGTTGGCGGGGGGGGGGCATCCGTCCCGGTTGTTTGCAAAAACCGGGACGAATGCCCTATTTTTAATTATTTTTTTGTTTTCTATTGTTTCCTTTATGTTTTTTATTGTTTTCCTTTATTTTTTTTTGTTTCCTTTTTGTTTTCTCTTGTTTTATTTTCTTTTCTATTGTTTCCTTTATGTTTTCTAATTTTTTCCTTTATGTTTTCTAATTTTTTCTTTTATGTTTTCTATTGTTTTATTTTGTTTTCTCTTGTATTCTTTTTGTTTTCTCTTGTTTTATTTTGTTTTCTATTGTTTCCTTTATGTTTTCTATTGTTTTCCTTTATGTTTTCTATTGTTTTATTTTGTTTTCTCTTGTTTCCTTTTTGTTTTCTCTTGTTTTATTTTGTTTTCTATTGTTTCCTTTATGTTTTCTATTGTTTCCTTTATGTTTTCTATTGTTTTCCTTTATGTTTTCTATTGTATTCTTTTTGTTTTCTCTTGTTTTATTTTGTTTTCTATTTTTCCTTTATGTTTTCTATTGTTTTCCTTTATGTTTTCTATTGTTTTATTTTGTTTCCTCATGTTTTATTTCGTCGCATACAAGGCATCCGGGTGATTTGTATTCGGTCGATGAACCTTCAAGGGGGGATGTAAAACAAAACAATCAGTATCGCCATCATACAGCCCGACTGTGGCTATTGAGTGCATATATGCATATCAAAAGAACGGTCGGACGTATGATGGCGAATCCGGGTGATTTGTATTTTGTCAATGAACTGAATGATGTATCAAACCTTTTGTCAAACCTTCAAGGGGGGATGTAGAACAAAACAATCGGTATCGCCATCATACAGCCCGACCGTGGCTATTGAGTGCATATATGCATATCAAAAGAACGGTCGGACGTATGATGGCGAATCCGATGATTTGTATTTGGTCGATGAACTGAATGATGTATCAAACCTTAAAGGGGGATGTAGAACAAAACAATCGGTATCGCCATCATACATCCATGGCGTGGCTACCGAGTGCATATATGCATACCAAATGCACGGCATGACGTATGATGGCGAATCCGGATGATTTGTATTTGGTCGATGAACTGAATGATGTATCAAACCTTAAAGGGGGATGTAGAACAAAACAATCAGTATCACCAGCATACAGCTTTGCCGTGGCTACTGAGTGCATGTATGCATACCAAATGCACGGCAGGACGTATGTTGGCGAATCCGGATGATTTGTATTTGGTCGATGAACTGACTGGTGTATGAAGGTGGGCTATATATAGGGTCCTCTGGCTCACAAAGTGTTGTGCTAGGGTTTTGATCCAACGGTTAAGAAAAACCCTTGATCCAACGGCTCACAACCGCTCGAAAGAAACACATCGTAGCCCTGATCGAACGGCTCACAACAGCTCGAAAGAAACACACCCCTTGATGGAGGGATAATAACCCGGTAGGCCAACTCCAAGGCATAACCCGGCCCAAGGAACACGGTGCGCAATCCGGTTAAGGATAATGGAGCTTCTGGAAGGCCCAAAGTTTGTAGGCCTCGTAACCCGGATTGTGGGTTACGGTAAGGAAAGTTAGGGTTTGTAAGCGGTGTCCGGATAGGATTCAAGCTGCGCCTTGGAGAGCGGGCCAGGGGGGTACGGGTGCTCTATAAACCGACCCCTAGGTCTAGTTTAGAAGAGATCCAAGAATCCTAGCAATATCGCCTGATATCGAGCATCCAGTGTAACCCCAGAGTTGAGTTATTATATCAAGATCGGAGACTCGGCGACTTTGATTGCCGGCTACCAGATCGATTTCCACCATGTTTTCCTCTGAGCTAAACCCTCTCCCAAACGCCTGTGTCGTCTTGCCCCAAGATCAGTTACCCCCGGTAACGTCTGCCGTGATAATCCCACGACAGTTGGCGCCCACCGTGGGGCCTGCGTCCAAAGGTGTTTACATCACGGGAGAAGCTCGGAAGAACATGGAGAATCTTGTCATCGGCGAGATCTACATCGACCGCAAAGGAGAAAAGATGGTGGACGATTCCGGCTGGGGGCCCGAGTCGGATCACCTCGAGTCCGGATCTACTGTGACGGTCGGCCAGATCAACATCTTCATCGGTATGGTACGTACGCCTGATTTAAAGGGACAATATCATGTGCATACTACAGGAACTTCTAGCAGGGACAAAGAGACATTAAAGCAAGCGGTAAACTCGGTTTCCTCGGCCGTGCCGGGATACCTGAGATGGGCGGAACAAGAGGTAACATGGAGCAGAAGAGATCACCCGGAAAGAATAGAGCGCCCAGGAGTCTTGGCATTGGTGGTTGCGCCACAGGTCAATGGTTATGAGCTGAAAAGGGTCCTGATGGACGGTGGAAGTAGCATTAACATCCTGTATTGGGAAACCTTCTTACGCATGAGTCTCAAAGAGTCCCAGCTACAGAAAAGTTCGACAGTCTTTCACGGGATCGTGCCGGGTCACGCGGCGAGCCCCGAGGGAAAGATCACCTTGGAGGTTGCTTTCGGAGAATCGACGGATAATTATCGAGTTGAGTGGCTCACGTTCGAGGTGGTCAAATTGCGCAGTCCTTATCACGCGCTGTTCGGGAGACCGGCTTATGCTAAATTTATGGCTAGGCCGTGCTATGTGTATTTGCAGCTAAAGATTCCGGGTCCTAAACGGACCATCACCGTACATGGGAACCGGGATATAGCGGCCGAGTGCGACGAAGGAGATTCAGTAATGGCCGAGCAAGCGTGCAGAAAAGAAGAACTCGAGTATTACCGGTCTCAAGTGAATCCGGATGATAGAACAGCTTTGAAAAGGCCGAATACTGAGGACGAGAGAGCGAAATTCAAGGCAGCACAAGATACCAAGAAGATAGATTTTGTTGAAGGTGATTCCACTAAGCAATTTACTATAGGGTCTAACTTGGAAAGAGAGCAGGAGAAGGCACTTGTGGAGTTTATTCGTTCAAATGCGGACGTGTTCGCCTGGACACCTAGCGACATGCCGGGTATCCCTACAGAATTGGCGGAGCACAGTTTGCACGTGGATCCCAGGTCCAGGCCTGTGAAGCAGGGCTTAAGGAAGATGAATGAGGAAAGAAGGAAAGCCATAGGTGAAGAAATTGCTCGGCTACTGACAGCCGGCTTTATCATGGAAGTGTTTCACCCGGATTGGTTAGCAAATCCGGTTCTAGTAATGAAAAAGACTAACGAGTGGAGGATGTGCATCGATTTCACGAGTCTCAACAAGCATTGCCCAAAGGACCCGTTCGCGCTACCAAGGATAGACCAGATCGTAGACGCAGTAGCCGGGAGTGACTTGCTATGCTTCCTGGACGCATACTCCGGGTATCACCAAATTAAGCTTAAGAGGGAGGATTGGGAGAAAACATCATTTATAACCCCTTTTGGGGCCTTCTGTTATAAAACTATGACGTTTGGATTGAAGAACGCTGGCGCAACTTACCAACGGTGTATTCAAAAGTGCTTCGAGGACCAAATTGGACGCAACGTCCATGCCTATGTGGATGATGTGGTTATCAAGACCAGGAAGGCGGAGACATTTATCGATGATCTAAAGGAGACGTTCAAAAACTTGAGGAGGTATCAGATGAAGCTTAACCCGACAAAGTGCGTGTTCGGAGTTCCAGCCGGGAAATTACTCGGCTTTATCGTTTCCGAGAGAGGAATTGAGGCAAACCCGGACAAAATCAAGGCCATCCAGAGTCTGAAAAAGCCGGAAAATTTGAAGCATGTTCAAAAGCTCACGGGCTGCGTAGCAGCCTTGAGCCGATTCATATCCAGGCTCGGAGAAAAAGCAATACCCTTGTACCGGCTCTTGAGGAAATCAGATAAATTCGTATGGGATCAAGAGGCGGATGAGGCGTTTGAGGCACTAAAGAAACAGTTATCTGAAGCACCAGTACTAGCGGCCCCGGGTCCTAAAGAACCTATGTTGCTATACGTAGCAGCCGGCCCCCGAGCCGTCAGTGCAGTAGTTGTTGTGGAGCGCAAAGAGGATGGGAAGGGTTACCCGGTCCAGAGACCGGTTTATTACGTCAGCGAGGTATTATCAGAAGCAAAGCAGCGCTATCCGCATTGGCAAAAGTTGGTGTTCGGGGTCTTTATGGCTAGCCGGAAACTGAAGCCGTATTTCCAAGAACATCCCATTACAGTGGTTAGTTCAATACCAATGTCGGATATCATCAGAAACTCGGACGCGACAGGAAGAATAGCCAAATGGGCGATAGAGATGGGGGATTATCACATCAACTACGAACCCAGGTCAGCAATCAAATCTCAAGCTTTAATTGATTTCGTTAACGACTGGACACATACAGGCATGACTACAACGGTTCCAAACTCCGAGTCATGGATCATGCACTTCGATGGATCTAAGCAATACGAGGGATCAGGAGCTGGAGTGGTGCTAACGTCACCCAAAGGAGATAAATTAAGTTACGTACTACAAATTCACTTTGACTGTTCCAACAACGTGGCCGAGTATGAGGCCCTATTGCATGGCTTAAAGGCAGCCAAGGAGATGAACATCAAGAGGATACGATGCTTCGGAGATTCGGACCTTGTGGTACAGCAGGTGTCAGGAACTTGGGATAGAAAGGACGCAACTATGGCAGCATACCGCAGGGAAGTTGATAGGGTTGCAGGATGTTTTTCCGGGTATGAGGTGGAGCATATAGACAGAAGAAAGAATGAGGCAGCCGACGCACTCGCCAGACTCGGCTCGCGCAGAGAGCCGGTTCCACCTAACGTTTTCCTGGACGAATTATGGCAACCATCAGTTAAAACCGAGTCAGAGGAGGAATTGGCAAATCAAGACCCGGATTCAGGACTTGTGGCCACTGTACGTACCATTCCCGAGTGGACAGAACCGTTTTTGGCCTACCTATCGCGAGGCGAGTTACCACAGCAGGAGGTATTAGCAAGGCAAATTTTGAGGCGAGCAAAGGGATATTCTATCATCAATGGGGAATTATACAAGAGAAGCGCAGCAGGAGTCTTTTTGCGCTGCGTAGCGCCAGAAGAAGGCCGACAGATTCTCAAGGAAATCCATGAAGGCGACTGTGGACATCATGCATCCACAAGATCTCTTGTGGCTAAAGCTTATCGACACGGATTTTTCTGGCTCACGGCTCTAGCAGATGCGGAACGATTGGTAGCAAGGTGTGACGGATGTCAAAGGTACGCTCGCCAAACCCATGTGCCGGCTATGGAGTTACGGACCATCCCGTTAACTTGGCCGTTCGCTGTCTGGGGTATGGACATGGTCGGCCCCTTTCATATGTCACCATGCAAGAAGACACATCTTTTGGTGGCTATTGATAAGTTTACCAAGTGGGTTGAGGTTATGCCAGTTACTAATTGCGAAGCAGCTACAGCAGTCAAGTTCCTGAAAAGGATTATCTACCGGTTCGGGTATCCCCACAGCATAATTACCGACAATGGAACCAACATGTCCCTTGGTGAGATGGAGAAGTTCTGTGGCAACAATGGAATCCGGCTTGATGTTGCATCAGTGGCTCATCCGCAGGCCAATGGACAAGTGGAGAGGGCAAACCAAGAATTGCTTCGCGGATTAAAACCACGATTACGAGTCCCCTGTATCAGGGCAGCTGGTGCATGGGTCGAAGAACTTCCTTCTGTGGTTTGGGGTATCAATACTACGCCTAATAGATCTACTCAGATGACGCCCTTCTTCATGGTCTATGGCGCGGAGGCAGTACTACCGAGTGATATTATTCATGATTCACCACGAGTATCAGCATACGTCGAAGTGGAGAATGAAAAGACCCGGCAAGATGCCGTGGATATGTTAGAAGAGCAAAGGGAACAAGCCCTGGAAAGATCAGCCATATATCAGCAGGATTTACGAAGGTATCATAGCCGGCACGTGAAAACCCGGGTCTTCCAGGAAGGAGACCTGGTTCTGCGCCTGGTACAGTCGAACGAAGGAAAGCACAAGTTATCACCACCATGGGAAGGACCTTTTATCGTAAGCCGGAATTTGCATAATGGGTCATATTACTTGATAGATGCAAGGGAAGATTCGACCACAGTTAATGACACTGCTCATACCACTTCATCTATGCAAGAAAGAGACAGACCGTGGAACGTGGCTCAGCTACGTCCATATTATACTTAGCAAAAATTATGTTGGCATATGGAATTGAACAATGTAACAGGCAGCAGGTTTTCAGACGTACTCTTTTCCTATCCAGGGTACCCTTGGGGACTGGACGGGTTTTTAATGAGGCGGCTTGCTGACCTAGATTTTTCATATCAAGTAAAGAGGTGATTATCAAGAAAAGAGATGATTATTATCATGTTCTGTACTCTCAGTATGATGCGCATATTTAGGTCTTGGGGGCTGGTTGCTTGAATAGCACAGTTGCGAACTCAAAGACCCGGCCATGATGCCTATGAGTTATAAGGGCCGATTACTTGCAAACGAGTATGGCTACAATCTTATAACCGGACAAAGAAGTCCAAATTTCTTGGCTATTCTTACTTAAGCTCGATGTGACTCGCACTAAAGTGGCATGATTTGTTCGCTTACGATTACAGTCAGCCATGAAACCCGACGGGACTTGACTGGCCACGTTTTCGTATACATGTAACAACATGGTATCCACGCGAAAGCCGGCTTACAGTACAAGATAGTCAAAAGGGTCATCTAAACCACAAGTTATGCAGAGTACAAGGCTAACAGCTGGAAACTCAACGATTATTAAGCATAACTTCAAATCCTGTGAAACGACTCTGGGATCTTTGTGAATTTAGCAGCAGGCAATTCGTTCTCCTTTCAAGATCACGTGTCCTAGACTCGGAAATCCGGGTCCGGGTGATTCGAAATCTTGAAAGAGAAAAAATTGCTTAATTGTTAAAATTCCAAAAACCCAAATATCCGAGTCTTGGGGACTTGGGGACTTAGAAGCAAATCCGCTTGTCAACACCCATGAAACCCGGAAACCGAGTCTCACAAAAGGAACAATAAAGTAAGATGAATATCAACAAAAAAGAAAGTCGGATATCGAGAATAAAGAAAGTCGGATATCGAGAATAAAGAAAGTCGGATGTCAAGATCACATGGGGTCAAAAGCAGATAAACATAAAAGCCAGAAGCGGCACAAGGTGTATCAGGAACTTAGAATACATTACAAAGTTCTGATAAAGAGTATCCAAGGTGCACAGGCGCACCATTCAAAAGTAATTGTTTAAACGGCACATCAGGCCGACTGACGTATGAGAAGTGGCAGGTATTACTCGGCATTCTGAGCCGTGGCGTCCATCTTCGCCTTGCCTTTGCCATCACTTGAGGTAGCGGCAGGGTTAGCAGCAACGCCGGCTCGCGCAGGTAGAGGGACGATGGGTGTAGAGGTAGCGGGCGCAGAGTCGGCCTCAGCCTTCTTCTTTGCAGCTTCCTCCCTAATCCTGGCAGCTTCTTCCTTCCATCGGGTAAGCATATCGAATGGCTTGGGGCGATTTGCCTTAATAACCTTATCACTAGCATCATATGCAGGAAGAATAGTATCAATCTCCAAACTGTCGGCTATCACACTGGCCGAGTGACGAACTTCTTTCTGAATGACTTTGAAATCCTTTGGCGAGAACTTGGACCCGTCTGGATTAAACTCTGGAAACCCGCTCATCAGCTTGGCCGGCTCTAGCTTAGGGAAATAAGCTTTAGCCAGCGCAAGACCCCGGGTTACTCCAAACCGACAGGATGAGCGCTTCCAATGCCAAATCCACTCAGGAATGGTCGAGCAGACTTCCAGCAACTTTTTCATGTTTCCAGGTCCAACACCCGGTAGGCGTAGTTCATCAAGAATCCATCCAATTCCGGCGCCGAGCTGCCGGACAGTATCTTTAATGAGCTTCAGCTTGGCGGTATCATCCTCTTCCGGGATCGCATCATCCGGACCTGCAAAAAGTAAGAAAAGTAATGAACAAGGGGATCCGACTGTTCGTCCAAAGGAAATTCCGGGTATTAATTGCTAAAGTTCAAAGATCATACCAGTTGCTGCGCGATAGGTATCGGCAATCTGCACAGAAAGTGTTGTTAGCCTGTCCTCAGCCAAGTGAGCCCTTTTTCTATATTTCCTTGTGATTTTTCCACTCCTACGAGCTTCAGCTTCAGCTGCCTCGCGAAGAGCTGTCTCCTTCACAATGCGTGTGGCAGCCTTCGCCAATTTCTTCTCAGATTGCACAACGAAGTCCTAGGTGGAAATGCAAGGAAGGGTCAGTCAGGTCTATTATGAAGTTCCAAGCAAATTAAACTAGTAATTCACTTTGAACTTGTGGGCTATATAAGGATGCAGATGGTATTACTCGGACTTACCTTGTGTTTTGTTATCAAGGCATCTAGAATATTTTCTTCGTCGGCCCTCAAGGTATAGAGGGCATCAAGCATTTGGGCAAACGTCATATCTTCAGGACGAATTCTTGAAGGACCGGCAGATTGGTTTTCCGGCTGAAGAATTTTCCCGGCTCTTGGGGTCGAAACCCGGACCGTTTGGGTGTCCGGGTTAGGAGAGCCCGACTTTGTCTCCAATATGATGTCTTCATCCACTTCTTCGGAGGATATTGGGTGTACAGTTTCCTGCTGGGCCGGATCGTTGAAAGGATCTTGTTCTTGGCCGTCTTCAGCTTCATCATCAACTTCAGCACCCGTATTAATAGTCGGCCCCTGTGACCCCTGCTTTTCTGCTTCTGTGATTTCCGGGTCACTAGTAGTGGCTTGGGCGCTAATGGGAAGGAGGAAAAAGTGGTTAGTGATTTAGGTTGGTAGTTATCAGGTGTCAAAGGATATCGGGCGATGGAGACTTACCCGGTGTTCACAGCGTAATCCGGTGGGAGTTCGTCGCTGGAGGCGGACGAGGTCGCCAAAGGCACCGATAGCGGCACCCGGAATTGCCCAGCGAGTGGGTGGTTAGGAGATGGGTGGCGCTGAGGAGATTTGGAGGGCTGAGGAGGAGGAGTGCTGGCTCGGGGAGCAGGTGAAGTGGGGATACCCGGGTTAAGGGGATCCTCGCCCGGGGAACTCCGGGTCACCCTGCGCTTAGCCGGGAGAGGATCCTTCAAGAATGATGAGTGTGACAATTGTTGATTAAGTTTACACATGGTATCGAAGGATTAAGGCTCAGAAGACATAAAGGAAAAAGGAACCTTTGCAACCACTCCTCTGGCCTTCCTCTTGGCCCCGACTGTAACCTCCTGATCGGATTCAGTGGCCTCCGGGTCTTCCTCTTCTTTTTCTTCCTCATCTTCCAGCCCTGAAAAGTCGAGTATGTATCCGTAGGGAAAAGGTAAATGGTAGGAAAACAGTGCAAGTAAAAGATAACATGAGATTCGGATAAGTACCTTCATCGTCATCTGCCGGCTCGTCCTCTTCTTCCGGGTCTCTGGAGGGGGGGGGAGGTTTCGATTCTCCAGAAGAGGTCATCAACCTAAAAGATCAAAAGGATGAAAGTAAGAATTACGGGTTACATCAGGTCAAAGTATGGAAAACGATTATGAGTATTGGCTCTTACCGCTGGAGCCGGGTTCTCTCGAGTGAATGGGGGTAACCCGGTGATATTCCTTATCACTTCCAACTTTTCCGTCAAAAAACTCTTGATGGTTTTGTTGGTATCACCGGCCGCAAAGTTCCTCGTGGAGTATCGGAGTGCGTCTGTAGTGTGCCCCGAGTACTCGTACATTAACTTGGTACGAATGGAGTTGGGCTGAATTCGGAATTCAACCCACGTCTTTGCCAAATTGAGCCCAAGAAGGCCTTGGGCCGAGAGAACAGCTAACCTAGCCAGCAAGGGCTGGATGGCCTCCCTGTCTGATTCAGGGGGAAAGGCATTGAAAGACTCGGAAACCTCTAAGGGAGCCTCCGAGTAACCCGGCAGTTTCCTCTCGCCGGAAGGGGAGGTGTCTTGGCAATAGAAGAAGGAGAGTTGCCAGTGCTTAACGTGAGAATTTAAGTTAAGAGTTTGCATAGGGGAGTTTTTGCGGCGTTGGATGGAAACCCCGCCGCAAGTCAAAAGCGCCCCGTCACCGCTTTCGCGGCACGGTTTGCATTGAAAGAGTTCTACGAAGAGAGTCAAGTTTGGCGGAATGCACAAATAAGACTCGCAAAGGACGATGAAGTGGGTTATGTTCAATATAGAGTTAGGCCCTATATCGAACACCCGGAGGCCATAATGGTTGAGGACCTCCCGAAAGAAAGGATGACCCGGAGGACGGAATCCCCGGGTCACATGTTCTATGAAGCAGATTACCTCGTTGTCGGCGGGTATGGGCTGGGTTTCGTCACCTGGCGCCCTCCAGTGGATTTCCTTCTGGGAAGGAAGAACTCCCAACTCAGCCAGCCCTTCTAGTTTGGCCTTTGTGGCTGTGGATCTTCCCCAGTTGGCGGATATAGTCTGGGTTGCCTTCGCCTGAGCTGGCTGCTTTCCCTGTCTCTTAGGAGCCATGGGATCAACCTGCGAAGAACCAGGAACAGGATACAGGGAATGAGATTCGGAAATATTGGGATGTCCGAGTATAAATTCGGGGTATCAGGAAGATGTGAAAACTAAGAACTATCCGGGTATTGTGCCACGGAGCGAAGGTTGCGAATTATCCGGGTATCAAGTACAGCTATGGAAATTATTGGTCACTTACGTATTGAAATGAGTTTGGGGAGGACGGATGGTTGCCCATGTATCTACTGCAAGCAAAATAGCCGGAAAAGGAGGATTTTCCGGGTGTTAATGATGTGCGCGGAAACTTGAATGAAATGGATCTAGATTGGGAAACTCGTGAACAATTCTACGGGAAAATTGATGATTAATAACGATAGAGGGTGGCGTAATGATCATCCAGTAGGTTCTTGAAGGAGATGGCGAGCAGTTAAATCATCTAATTCGGTGTGATGGGAAGCATGGTCCACGGATTGACCAGATCCAATCTAGATTAAATCAACAAAAGTTGCGGGGCTAGATTGACGGGTACTTACTGAGAGGAATTGGAGTATGGCTTGGCGGCGGCCGGTGTCGTGATCCAGGTTCTCCCCTTGTAGCTCTTGACGAGCGAAGCAGGGGCGCGGTGGCGGAGTTTGACGGCAGCGCGAAGCGACTCAGGGTTGAAGGCAGCCGGCGGCGGTCTGGCCACGGTGGCGTGCTCGGGATTCTTGAGGTACTGCGAGGCGCAGGGAGTAGGGGAGCCAATGAAAGATTGGAGTAATGTGTGGGAGTCCAAGTTACCCCTTGGGCTCTATTTATAAGGTGTGGGCGGATAAACCTATCCCAACGGGTGGAATCCGGAAGATTTGGGGTAATTGCTATCCGCGCGGATTTTGTGGGATGTGCGTTGAGTACTGAGCGGGAGATCCGGACGAAAAAGAGAAAGGGATACTTTTTGTGGTATCAGGTTCAAATTATCGAGCAAAGTGTAGAGTTCTTAGCGTTTCTGTCAAAGTCTAGACCGGGAAAGTTAAGCGAAGTATCTGGAGGAAAAGCCGGGCTACTATGTGGCCACTATGGAGTTTGGCCCAGCCATATATCAGAGCCCCTTAACCCGGGCCTTCATAAGCTCGAGCATTTGATATTTTTGCAGGGAATGGCCGGCGCTTCAAGGAAGAATCCGTGAAGCCCAAGCCATTCTGGGGACTACTGATGGAGGGATAATAACCCGGTAGGCCAACTCCAAGGCATAACCCGGCCCAAGGAACACGGTGCGCAATCCGGTTAAGGATAATGGAGCTTCTGGAAGGCCCAAAGTTTGTAGGCCTCGTAAACCGGATTGTGGGTTACGGTAAGGAAATTTAGGGTTTGTAAGCGGTGTCCGGATAGGATTCAAGCTGCGCCTTGGAGAGCGGGCCAGGGGGTACGGGTGCTTTATAAACCGACCCCTAGGTCTAGTTTAGAAGAGATCCAAGAATCCTAGCAATATCGCCTGATATCGAGCATCCAGTGTAACCCCAGAGTTGAGTTATTATATCAAGATCGGAGACTCGGCGACTTTGATTGCCGGTTACCAGATCGATTTCCACCATGTTTTCCTCTGAGCTAAACCCTCTCCCAAACGCCTGTGTCGTCTTGCCCCAAGATCAGTTACCCCCGGTAACGTCTGCCATGATAATCCCACGACACCCCTGATCCAACGACTCACAAGCGCTTGAAAGAAACACACGATCCGTGTGATTCTTTCTGATTGGTCCGAACGAAACCCTAACCATTTCGTCCCGGTTGGTAAAACAGGCCAGGACTAAAGGGAAGATCCATTTCCCAACGAAACCCGAACCATTTCGTCACGGTTGGTAAAACAGGTCGGGACTAAAGGGATCTGTTTTCTTCTCACTATATATATATGTATGCATTGCCACACCATTGGCGTAAACACATATAAACTCACCACTCTCTCATGGCTTCTACCGTACCCACTCTAATCTTCCTCCAGGCAGAGGCACTTTCCGCCTCGAACTACCTCTGCCCGCCCGGCTACAGCGTTCCCGTCGGTTGGATGCTGAGTGCTGGAGGAGTGCCGGTCTCTCCTCTTCCTCAAGGTGTGGCGCGTCGGGCGGCCATCACGAACCACTACTACCACGAGCTCACGCCGGAGCAGCGGAGGAATCCCAGATGGAATCCTGACTACCGCCCTACTTGGGACGCATTCATCATTAATCGGCGTGAGAGTGCGCTCGCTAGGTACGAGGAGAACGGCCCGCCTCCTTCGAACTTCAACGAGGCCGGTCGTCAGCTGTGGTGGGGCGGCGAATGGACTCTTCAGAGCGTCATGAACTACATCAAGGCTGGCGATAACCCCCGCCTGCGCTACCCTCACGCCCAATCCTGGCGTCATGATCCTCCGAGGGAGTCCAGAGCATCGTACGACGATAGTGACGACGACGGCGGCGACTACGACGACTACGAGTCGGAGTACTATAGGCCTATGCAGGAGTATGACTAGCAGATCAGATCCAGTCTTGCCATTATGTAGATCTATGCTCTCCGTTTAGGTTTAGATCCACTCTTGCCATTATGTACTGCCTTTTTTATCTATCCAAGATGCATGTTAGTGTGCAATATGGGCGCGAGCGCCGGTGCGACAATTTTTGTGAACCCTTTTTCAACAGAACTATGATCATGTATTCCACATTTATTATTACACATCACCAACAACATCCCTATCTAGTCTTTTGAATTTTCTTCGTGTAGAGATGGTCCATGAACCCTTGTCCCTTGCTTATGATCGCTTCGGCCGTAACCATGGAGCATCTTCATTATTTAACGGGATGGTTAGGTCAGCTTTCACTTTGAATGGTGGAATTTCAAAAAACTTATTATGGGGACATGTCTGTCGTGTCCTTGATTCCCACGATGTTTCTTTCCCCTGAAAGAACTATGTGACGCTTTGGCTCATCGTATGATGTATTTGTTTGCTTATTTTTTCTTTTTTTCGGTCTGGAGGACATGTCTTTCACATAGAAGACCTGAGCCACATCATTGCCTAGGACGAATGGTTCGTCATTGTAACCAATATTGTTGAGATCCACTGTTTTCATTCCGTAAAGCGGGTCTACCTTTACCCCTTCTCCATTCAGGTTGACCCATTTGCACTTGAACATATGGACCTTAAAAGAAGGTCCATAGTCAAGTTCCCATATCTCCTCTATGTAACCATAGTATGTGTCATTTTTTCCATTCTCGTTTGTTGTATCAAAGCGGACACCACTGTTTTGGTTGGTGCTCTTCTTATCTTGGGCGATCGTGTAAAATATATTCCCATTTATCTCGTACCCTTGAAAACTCCCAATATTCGAAGATGGTGACCCGGCCAACATGTACAGCTGATATTCAACAGTGGTGTCATTTATAAGGTGTGTTTGCAACCAACTTCCGAAAGTCTCCACGTGTTTGCGTTTAATCCATGAGTCATCCTTCCCCGGGTTTGTGGAGCGTACAATATTCTTGTGTTCCTCGAGATACGGAGCCACGAAGATGGAATTTTGTAGAACTGTGTAGTGTGCTTTAGTGAAAGAATGCACGTCCCAGGGTATCATTGTTTTCTTTCCCATCGTTCCTTTTCCCCTCAGTCTCCCCTCATGCCACGATTTAGGAACACCAATTGTCTTAAGGTCAGGAATAAAGTCAACACAGAACCCAATGACATTCTCTGTTCCATAGCCCTTCGAGATGCTTCCTTCTGGCCTAGCACGGTTATGAACATATTTCTTCAAGACTCCCATGAACCTCTCAAAGGGGAACATATTGTGTAGAAATAGCTGATCGAGAATATGAATCTCTTCACATAGGTGAACCAGGAGATGAGTCATAATGTTGAAGAAGGATGGTGGGAACACCAACTCAAAACTAACAAGACACTGGACCACATCCCTCTGTAATCTTGCCAGAATTTCTTAATCGACTAGTATTGCGTTGAGGAATGCACATAGCTTCACAATGGGTACTCGAACATTTTCCGGTAGAAGCCCCGTCAATGCAATCGGAAGCAACTGCGTCATAATCACGTGGCAGTCATGAGATTTCAGTTTTTGGAATTTTTTCTCCGCCATGTTTATTATCCCCTTTATATTCGACGAGAAGCCAGACGGAACCTTGATACTGTAAAGGACTTCAAAAAATATTTCCTTCTCTGCTTTAGTAAGAGCGTAGCTGCTTAAGTAATGGCGCCTTGTATCCGTGTGCTTGTTGCTTGGGTCTTTCATACGTTGCTGGTCCTCCCGTGCTTCTGGCGTATCTTTTGACTTCCCATACACGCCGAAGAAGCATAGCAGGTTGACCCAGAGATTCTTTATCACGTGCACCACGTCGATTGAAGAGCAAACCTCTAGAACTTTCCAATAGGGTAGCTCCCAAAATATAGATTTCTTCTTCCACATTGGTGCGCGCTTATCAGGACCGTTCGGAATAGGTTGGCTGCCATCACCCTTCCCAAAGATTACTTTTAGGTCCTAGACCATATCGAATAAATTATTACCACTACCGAGGTCAGGCTTCTTCCGGTTATCTGCCTCACCTATGATATGCTTCCCTCCTTTCTTTCTTACGGGATGCTTGATCGGAAGAAATCTACGATGCCCCAGGTATACAATCTTTTTACATTTATCCAAATAAACACTGTCAGTCTTATCTAAACAGTGTGTGCATGCATTGTATCCCTTGTTTGTATGTATGGAAATGTTACTAAGAGCAGGCCAATCATTGATGGTTACGAAAAGCAACGCCCGTAGGTCAAATGGCTTTTGTTCGTTCTCATCCCACACACGTACACCTGGTTTGCCCCATAATTGTAAGAGTTCTTCCACTAATGGCCTTAGATACACATCAATGTCGTTCCCAGGTTTTCTCGGGCCTTGGATGAGAACTGGCATCATAATGAACTTGCGCTTCATGCACAACCAAGGAGGAAGTACATACATAGAGTCACGGGTCAGGTGCTATGACTCGAGCTCTGCTCCCCAAAACGATTACAACCATCTATACTTAGAGCAAACCATAAGTTTCTCGCCTCTACTGTAAAGTCCGGGAAGTCTCTCTCGATCTTTCTCCACTTCGATCCATCGGCGGGGTGTCTCAACTTTCCGTCTTTCTTACGGCATTCTTTGTGCCATCGCAACAACCTAGCATGCTCTTTGTTTCTAAACAGACGTTTCAACCGTGGTATTATAGGAGCATACCACATCACCTTTACAGGAACCCTCTTAGGGGGGGGGCTCGCCGTCAACATCACTAGGGTCATCTGCTCTGATCTTATACCGCAGTTCAGCGCATACCGGACATTCATCCAAATTCTCGTACTTCTTACTGCGGTAGAGGATGCAGTCATTAATGCATGCATGTATCTTCTACACATCTAATCCTAGAGGGCAGAGAGCTTTCTTTGCTTCGTACGTACTCTCAGGCAATTCGTTATCCTTTGGAAGCTTCGGCTTCATTAGTTCAAGTAAACTCTCAAATACCTTGTTAGTCACACCGTTATGTGCCTTCCATTTCAACAACTCCAGTGTGGTACCGAGCTTTCTGCTGCCATCTTCGCAATTTGGGTACACCAACTTTTTGTGATCCTGTAACATGTTATCCAGCTTCAACCTCTCCAATTCACTTTCACAGTCTTTCCTTGCATCAGCAATAACTCGGCCAAAATCATCATCGGGCTCTTCTGATGCCTGTTCTTGACACCTCCTTCTTCTGCATTGTGTTCCATTGCAGTATCACCGTATCCAGGGAACAAAGGATCTTCTTCCTCTTCTTCTTCATTGTCTTCCATCATAACCCCTCTTTCTCCATGCTTGGTCCAGCAATTATAGCTGGGCATGAAACCTCTCCGAAGTAGGTGGCCGTGAAGGATTCTCGAGGAAGAGTGCTCCCTGACGTTCCGACAATCAACACATGGGCAACACATAAAGCCATTATCTTTGTTCGCCTGAGCTACAACGAGAAATGCATTCAGGCCTGCCATATACTCGGAAGTGCGTCGGTCACCGTACATCCATCGCTGTCGTGCATCCATCTGCATCGTATAATTAAGTTTATCAAAAAACATTACAATAACATCTTCAATAGAGAAATGACCACAGTACATCGACAAATATTACTTTTTTATGTATCAATTACAGATCAAAAAGATAAGTTTATCAACCTCGGTCGAAGATACCATTTTCAGTGAGCTTATGTGCGGCTCGGGTATTTCTTCGAACACCTCGTGTGCATAGTAAAATAACACACACTAGCAGCCACCTCTCTCACTCCTCCAAGCAAAAAAAAAAAAGAGGGAAGGGGGGCTGTGAGGCAGTATATGTAGGGGAAGGGGGGCATTGGTCCCGGTTTGTGGCATGAACCGGGACCAATGCCCATGCGCGTGGCATTGGTCCCGGTTCATGCCACAAACCGGGACCAATGCCCTCAGGCGATTTCTGCTGCCTCGGGCGCACAAACCGGGACCAATGCATAGCATTTTTCCCGAATTTTGATGCAACCGGGACAGATGCCTTTTCTGGCCCTGGACGAAAGGGGTTGTTTCCACTAATGCCACACGGTGGGACTGTCCACGTTTTACCTGGTCTCTCTCCACGATAAGTGGGTACTTATCCATCTAGTCCATGTCCATCCCCCTTTATATATCGAGTCATTGTACGTAGACTTGTTAGACAGAAACAGAGAAAGATTAATAAGTGCTACTTTGCCCACTTCCCGTGTCCCTTTTATTTCCTGTTCATGTGTTGATCTGCGTCTTCGTCCACTGCTGTACACCATCGGGACCGGCCAGCCGGCAGAGGTTGTACAACACGTTATCAGCACGTGTCTCGCCGTCGAGCCTCGTAGAGCCTACAAGAGTAGGCTATCGCGCAGGTATAACCACGATCTGATCGCAAAAATGGATTCGTCTCGCAATTTACTTTCCGTTTTTTGCGTTCCGCGTAATTTTTAGATCGCATCTATAATACGGATTTCCCTCCCGAGAGACGAGCTGACGAACACGTCGCCGACCAACGTCGATTCTCTCGGATCCACGGGGGATTTTTTGACTGTACTATAGAGAGTCGGTACAAATGCGATCCAGATGATTGCAGTACCGCCGCGAAGTACCCTCTGTATAAACACGTTGTGGAATTTCCACATGAAAACGACAGACAACAATAGACTTTCTGATTTTGTTTTTTCTGTGGTCGTTGGTTCGCATCGCGCCATTGTCGTACGTACTCGGGACCTAAGGTCGGACACTCTTGCGCCTGTGTGAGTCCGGCCGTCGTCATTGCCACGCTACCGCCAGTAGCTCGCACACCGCACAACCCTGTTGGTCTCGTGCGCCTTTGCAGGCCGTCCATGGCCGATTCCGTGCATGCCCGCGTGCGTACGGCTCCGCTGGTCCGGCGACGCCCTCGACTGCCGAGGCGCCTGTCCATCCGTCGCAACCAGCTTTGCAGATGCCGCCGTGCTCCGCGCGCACGGCGCTGGCCCCGCCGGCTGCGCACATCGCCGTGCTCGCGCCTGATGCGCGCACCAGCCGCACGACCCGGGGCACGCCTACCGCCGCATGGCCTTGACCCGGCGCGAAGACGCCTGGCCCATGCGTGCGCAGCCTTGGTAGCCACTGTTGCCAGCACGCCGCCCGGCCAAGCTGGCCAGTGCGCCCTTGCCCGTCGACCCTGCTCCATCCCCGCCGCCATGCGCTCGGCCGTGAGCCGGAGACGCCGCCGCACCCTCTTCCCCATCTGGCCCTGCTGGCCAGCAAGCTCAGATCGCCCACGCGCCGCACCGCCCGCCCACTCCGTTCTCCGCCTCATCCCGCCGCCATGTGCCACGCAACGCGCGCGCGCGGTCGCCTCCCTTGTCCCGGTTCTGGCTTGGCCAGGCCCTTGCTGGGCCTGTAGGCCAAGTTCGGCCCAACTTACCTGACGGGTATTAAAAAAAAGTGCGGTGCGGGAAAAGGAGGGCTGCGGGTGGGCTTTTGGCCTGTTTTCAGACCCAGTACGGCACGCTACCGAGACGGACCGGGCCGAATACGGCTCTGCGTGCAGATTTTACAATTAGGCACCTGTACTATTTCAGAAATGCGTAAAATTAATTCCTGGTGAAAATTTTGCATGCAAACTCCTGAATTATTCTATTTTTACAGAAACTGTAAAACTGGACACCAAATAAATTTGAAAAGTCATTTTTAGGGCCAATTTTCACGTTTCGAACGCGCTTAGCATAATATCTCTCCTTACATGCTTTCACACCATGTTTTACTACAGTTATTAATCGTTTTAATACTTAGTAGAGCATCTTAGCATGTCATTTAAATTTTGGAACGCCGCTATATTGAATTTTGTATCAACATCGCTTTATGAAATCGATTACCTGCTGTAATCTGATACATGTTTGCATAAATCGCAGATGGTCGGAATCATGAACCGCGAATTTGGAGTTGGCTCAGACTGGGCTGAACTACTTGGCTTGGGCCTCGGACGTGGAGATCGTCCTCGAGGGCCGGAAGATCAAGGGAGCGCTGGTCGCGGGGACCCGACGGCTCCCAGCACCACGACTGCTGCAGAAAATGCACAGGCACTGCATTTCCTCCGCCGCCACATGAGTGCGACGTTGAAAAATGAGTACATGGCTGAACGGAGTGCTTCAGCCCTGTGGACCGCTCTTAAAGAGAGGTTCGCTAGGTTGAAGTACCACGTCAAGCCAAAGGCGAAGGGGGATTGGTTGCGTCTGAGGTGTGCGAACTACAAGTCGGTGACGTTGTACAATTCCGTGTTACACGTGATTTGTGCAACTCTCGACATGCGTGGTACGAAAATCATAGACGAGAAGAAGATAGAAAAAACTCTCTCCACCTTCCATCCAGGTAACCTCCAAAATGCGCGGAACTACCGCTAGGTGAACTTCACGCAGTACTTGACGCTCATTGACGCACTCCAGGTGGCTGAGTCGCAGGATGAGGTTCTGAAAAAGAACTTCACCTCACAGCATTTCGGAGGGGGCCCCAGCCAATAAGCTTATGCCGGCCTAAAAAGTGCGCCAGCCAAAGTTCAAGCAACGCGGCAGAAAAGGCAAAGGCAAGAAGGGACCTAACCCTCCCCACCCAGCCAAGGAGCAAAATGCGGGTAAGGGGGAGGTGAGGCCCCAAGACTGCTTTCGCTGCGGATCGAAGCTTCACTTATCCAGGAAGTGTCGTGCTCCCAAGCACATCGTGGACGCCTTCAAGGCCAAGAGAGCGCATGAGGCGCACCTTATCCAGATAGAGGCACCACCGGCGCCCGTGATGATCCCCAAGCCCCCCGCCGCGCCCGTGGTGGCGCAGACTGGGGCACCTGTGGAGGCACACGTGGCGGTTCCCACGAACGCTACCGTGTCCATGGAGGTTGAGCACACCATGCCCCCTCCAATGCCACATTTGGACATCACCGCTGCCGCCACCATGATAGCCACTGAGGAGAAGCTTAGCGAGATGGAGATCTCGGCTAAGCTGGATGGTTACCTTGCGGACTCCATCTGAACTCCGCTCATTTATTTATGATTTTTATGGCAATAAATTGATACAATACATTCGATTTGGTTGTAAACTCTATGAGAGAAACATAATTTGTTTGCTTAAACATTTATCGGCGATTGGATGACTTCGTTATCATTCATTTATTCCATTATTTAATAGAGATTTAATAGAGATGATTACGTTATGTTCTGAAATATTTGCATGTTTAATTATTATTACCGTAGCATCTTCCTCGCTCACGTTTAATAATTAGACACTATGTTTGAGAACACGTGTGGCGCCCGAATATAGTAAACGTGTCTTGCCGATAGCGGTACCACCAATACCATTTTGAGAGATACAAAGTATTTTGAGTCCATCAAGAAAATTCCAGAGAGTATTACGACGATCGTCGGTTGCGGTCCTCATATAGTTGGCTCCGGACGAGCCACTATAACACTCTCCATGGGAACAATTTTGATCATTAATGATGCATTGTTGTACCCGGAAGCGACTCATACTCTCTTGAGTTTTAAAGACATTTGTGTTAATGGGTTCCACATTGAGACCCATGATGATGACACCGGTAAGGAGTACCCACTCATCATGAAACGCGATAAAAATGGTAAATATGTTGTCGAAAGTCTTCCTTCGTTCGCTACAGGGTTGTACTACACTAAGATAGTAGCACCGCTCATGTACACTACCCTTAAAACTGTTTTTAGAAGCTCTGAACTATTCTGCCTTTGACACGATAGGTTAGGCCATCCTGGTCTTACGATGATGAGAAATATAATTAACAACTCTAATGGTCATAATGTTAATGTGAAAAATTTCCCGAATCCTCATGATTTCGTGTGCTCCGCATGCGCTAAGGAGAAATTAATTATTAGACCATCGCCCCTAAAGGTGAAGGATGAAATCCCCGCGCTCTTGGAATGTATCCAAGGGGACATATGCGGTCCTATTAAGCCCCTTTCGGGTCCATTTAGGTACTTTATGGTGCTCACTGATACTTCCTCTAAATGGTCCAATGTTAGCCTGCTGTCAACAAGAAACCATGCTTTTGCAAAGTTGATCTCTCAGATCATACAAATGAGGAATAAATTTCCTGATCATCGTATTAAGTCTATTCGAATGGGTAACGCCGGTGAATTTACTTCAAAAGCGTTCGATGATTATTGCATGGCAACAGGAATCAAACTTGAGCACTCTATACCGCATGTCCACACGCAAAATGGACTTGCAGAGGCATTGATTAAAAGAATTAAATTCATTGCCAGACGGCTCCTTCAGGGTTGTAATTTACCAACAACATGTTGGGGTCACGCGGTGTTACACGCTGTTAATCTCATCAATTTTCGACCATCGGCCTACAACATCCATTCTCCTATGCAGCTTGCGCAAGGGTCGGCACCAAAAATTTCCCATCTTCGTAGGTTCGGTTGCCAGGTATATGTAACAATACCACCCCCTCAGCGATCAGCAATGGGACCACTCCGTAAGTCGGAGATATACGTTGGTTATGAGACTGTGTCCAAAATCAGGGTTCTGGACGTCGCGGCAGGTGACTGTAATACGGCTCGTTTCGCTGATTGCATTTTTGATGAGGATCTTTTCCCGACTTTAGGGGGAGATAATCAACCCCTTGATGATAGAAGTCGAGAACTTACGTGGCAAGCCACGGGGATCCACGCTCATGACCCGCGCACTGCTGAGTCTAATAGAGAAGTTCAAAAGATAATAGATTTGCACTCGTTGGCGAATCAACTGCCTGATCATTTTAGTGACTTAAAGACTGTGACAAAGTCGCATGTGCCTGCGCGCAATGCACCGGAAAGGGTTGAAATACCAAAGATAAATCAGGTTACACCCGCTCTCGTTATTAGGCCTAAGAGGATGCGGAATTCGGTTTCTTAAATCCCAAGTACCCGGGAACGCCTGAAGAAAAAGGATAAGAGAGATTTATCGCAGCCTACCCTGCAAAGGGGAGCCGGTTGGGACCTGGCACAAGTATGGACGTTTCAGTGCACGAAATTCCGGACTTGAATTTTGCTACTTCAGAAATACCCAGCGAAGATATGTGCGCACACATTGGAGCGGGAAAGCTAAAGGACCTTGCTCCTGGAATGGGAAATATGATGGAGGAAGGGAATGTGCCCCATGCACTCCATGACGAAATGACCATTAATTATATTAATTCGCGCGAGTCAATTAATCGAGCTATGGCAAATGTCGACATTTATTTTGCCAAGAAAATTGCCTCAATCATAGATCTTGACCGAGAGCCTAACACTCTCGCTGATTGTAAGCAAAGGTCGGATGGGAAAGATTGGAAGAAGGCAATAACTGCTGAGTTATTTTCTCTCAACAAAAGAGAGGTGGTTGGACCTGTTTGTCTAACTCCTCCCCATGTGCGCCCCGTTGGCCACAAGTGGGTTTTTTTCGAAAGAGGAACGAGAATAACGAGGTAGTAAGGTACAAAGCAAGGCTCTTTGCTCAAGCTTTCTCCCAGCGACCAGGAGTCGACTTCGAGGAAACTTACTCCCCTGTCATGGATGGAATTACCTTTAGATACTTGATCTCGATGGCAGTAAACTTGGACTTGAAAATTAAACTCATGGATGTTGTCACCGCTTACCTTTATTGTAATTTGGATTCGAACATATACATGAAGGTACCCGAGGGTATCCCTGTTCCGAACAAAGATAGAGCTAACGGAGGTTTATATAGTGTTCAGCTTAAGAAGTCACTGTATGGACTTAAATAGTTATGTAGGATGTGGTATAATCGCTTAAGCGATTTCCTTCATCAGAAGGGCTACACGAGCAATGAAGATTGCCCATGTGTTTTTATACGGAGATCACGGGATGGTTTCTGTATTATCTCGGTGTACGTGGACGATTTGAATATAATCGGTACACCTGAGGATATTGAGGAAGCGAGTTCCTACCTGATGTCGGAATTCGAAATGAAAGACTTAGGAAAAACCAAGTTCTTTCTAGGTTTATAACTTGAGCATTCCCTTGCTGGGATCTTAGTGCATCAGTCTGCCTACACTCAGAAGGTGTTGGAAAGATTTGGATTTGATAAGGCATACCCTTCTAAGACCCCGATGATTGGGAGATCTTTACAGCAGGATAAGGACCCGTTCAGGCCTAAGGAAGAGGGGGAGGAAATTCTTGGACCATAATTCCCCTACTTGAGTGCAGTTGGCGCACTCATGTACCTCGCGAATTGTACACGGCCGGACATTGCATTCGCCGTCAATTTGCTTGCTAGGTACAGTTCTGAGCCTACCAAGAGACATTCGAAAGGCGTTAAGGACATCTTCTGATACCTGCAAGGGACCAAAGATCTTGGCTTGTTTTACCGGAGGAATCAAGACCTCACAGTTGTAGGCTATGATGATGCTGGGTACCTATCAGACCCACACACATCCAAGTCTCAGACTGGATATGTTTTCCTTTGTGGTGGAACCGCTATTTCCTAGAAATCATCTAAGCAAAGTCTAGTGTCAACTTCGACGAACCACTCGGAAATCATAGCACTATATGAAGCATCACGTGAGTGTGTATGGCTTCGACGGGTGATCGGCCACATCCAGCTGTCATGTGGGCTAAACACCGTCCAAACCCCCACTATTATCTATGAAGATAATGCCGCTTGTGTTGCACAAGTCCATACGGGTTATGTGAAGAGCAATCTCACGAAGCATATCAACCCCAAGTTCTTCTACGCACATGAGTTGCAGAAGTTGAATGAAGTAAGGATTTTACATACTAAGTCGTGTGAAAATCTTGCTGATTTGTTCACTAAATCATTACCGGCATCTTCTTTCGAGAGATGTGTCCGTGGAATCGGTATGGTGAGACTTAGGGAGATGTAAGGTTCAGGGGGAGAATCTTCACAAACTCATCACTAAAATCTCGGTCCCGATGATTGAGTACTTGACTTAACAGTTAAGTGAGTTGTACTCTTTTTCCCTTTAGTGAGTTTTTATGAAGTTTCTCACATAAGGTTTTTAACGAGACAATTCGTGCAACATAGCAAAAGTATACCATGTGCTTTTCTCCATATTCCCCCCTGAATTTTTTTGGAGTTTTGAGACATGGCTATACGGATAAAATCCAAGGGGGAGTGTTACGAAACCGAACGTATCGTGACGGGTAGCCCACGCGGTGGAACTACCCAGTCCATGTTTTACCTGGTCCCTCTCCACGATAAGTGGGTACTTATCCATCTAGTCCATCCCCCTTTATATATCGAGGCATTGTACGTAGACTTGTTAGACAGAAAAAGAGAAATGTTAATAAAGAGCTACTTTGCCCACTTCCTGTGTCTCTTTTATTTCATGTTCGTGTGTTGATCTGCGCCTTCGTCTACATCGCCACCGCTGTACACTCTCGGGACTGGCCAGCCGGCAGAGGTTGTACAACAGAGATAAGAGATCGATGACGCAAGAGACATTTTGGTGGTAATTCTCCTATGGACCGTTCTAAACATATATTCGTTAGCTAATTATGTACAAAATATTGGCTGAACCATTAATACATGAATAAGTAACGAGTTGAACCGTTGCTGAATTTTGACAGAACACATGGTCATGGTCCTCCCCGAGACACATGGTAATCGTTGCGTGGTCAGCCTTGCGCAAGGATGTAAACTCGGTCCCATTTAATCCACTTATTTTTCTATCAGTTCAATACAAGTTTCTTATTTCTAAAAAAAATGACCTATGTAAACCAACTAAACAGGCCTCTGCGGCACACTTTATTGGCCATTTACATCCCTAAGTTGTGCAGGAGGTTCGTCTGCCATCTTACGCCTCACTACCCACCCATTCACAAAGTTCTCTGAGGACACTCTCCAACTTGCAACCCACAAAGTTCTTCCTTTAAGGGCAGCTTTGCCGCCTCTTATCCATCACTTACTTATATTTTCGTATTAAGAGATTTCATGGTAAGCAGTGCACTAAATCCAGCAACACTCAACTTTGCAGCTTTAGGGGGTATGTTCCTTGATGCCTTTCATTCGCAGCATGCTGCACACATTCAGTAATTGTTCTCTTTCGACTGTCAACTATTTCCTCGCAAGGAAAGTATGAGACCAAGAATATGTTACGAGGTCTAAGCTAGAAGACGAAAAAAGCGTTGTGCCTCCTTTATAAGAAAACAAGGAGTCATGCTTAAAGAGAAGAGAAAAGGTTGGTGGAAGATAATATGTCTAATAAAGTTTAATTTTACACCAAAATTTATAATATTTGGATAGTAATAGAAGGAATTAATATCCGAGAACCAACCATTCTTATATTATTAGACATATTAAACTTTGGATGCATAGAAAAATATCTATGGAGAATAAAATAACTTTGGAATTAGTATCTGAGAACCAACCAACCATTCTCATACTAATGGTTGACAATTAACATACAATAAAATATAATATAAGAATGCATAGAAAAATATAAATTTTAGTAAAAGCTTTGGATTCAAAGGAGTCTACAAAATTGTGTCCAAAACTAAATTTGGCACCCCACCAACCAAAGATGAGGGCGGAGCCTTTTGGCAGTCTCGTCTCTGGTGGCGCGAGTATGTCAGACATGGCAAAGTTTCAGAATGCAGGCGGGAACGGCGTCCGCTTGTCCGCTAGATCCGCGCGACCGCGCCGCTTCAAAGCCCAAAACGGCCCAGCGGACGGGCCGCAAATATGTGGCGGGTCTGCCGGAAAACGTCCGCATCGTTCCGTGTCCGTCTCCCATAACAGAACACCGGGATAGATCGCCGCCGCCAGCTCTTGGCCGCTCGGCTCCTCGGCGATCTCGGCTCTACCTCGCGCCGAGCCTGCCGTGATACCTCGCGCTCGGCGCTACCCTAGCGTCCTGCGGTACTACCTCACGCTCGGCGCTCTCCCTGTCGCCCAGCTCCGGAGAGATACGGGTGTGGCGGAGACAGCGGCGAAACGTGCATCGATGGAGGGCAGAGAGAGGCCGCTGGAGGAAGAGGAGAAGAACGCCAATGGAAGAGGAGAAGAATCCGGGGAAGAAGGACAAGAAGGTAGGCGAAACCCTTGACAATTTTCTAGATCCTCTCCACTCTGCTTGCTGTGTTTCCCCTAAATTTCTTGTTCTTGTTCAAGTAAGATAAAAGAATAACTACTATTGTTGTTATTAAATGAAAACAGAAGCCGATGGAGCTAGCACCATTGCATTGACGAGCTTGATCTTGGCAGGGGTCGGCTTCAGACAGTGGCATGGTTGGTTGAGAACTAAACTTAGCAGAGATGGATCATACTCATAAATATTCATTGATGGGATCTCGAATTGAAATGCAGCCGGCAGTCGATCGGGTGCTTGTTCACCTCACTGACTTGTTCATATAGGTTCCTCGCGTTCACGTCGGCTCCGTGCTCCAGCAGCAGCACAGCAATCTGCACAGAAACATCACCAGTAGGTTGGTTACCAAAATACAGGTTTAGAACAGGGGCAAACTCTGGTCGCTCGGCAAGCACCATCGCCACCGCCAGCTCCTAGTCACTCTGCCCCGGCGTACATCCTGCAGCGATACCTATCGCTTGGAGGAAGGGGAGGAGGACAAGAAGGTAGGCGAAATTCTTGAGCACTAGCTTTATCATATATGATATCTCTATTGAATTGCTCTTCAGGTCCGAGTTCCGAGTCTTCCATGTTCCTCGCCTTCGTGTGTTTGCTAGGGAAGTAGGGATGAAGATGTTAGCAAAGATTTTAGTGTATTTAGGAAGGTTACCTGCATTTCCTCAGTGGCTGTAGGTACTTTACTAGAAGTGAATTGAACCTTTAAGTGACGCTCCTGGCAATGTATAGATCAATAGATCAAGACTGCTATCTTTTGTCAATGTATAGCCGAGAAATTGCGAAGGCAATGTTGCTTATGATCCAAACCGTGCCAGTACCAAGGTTCAAAAGAAGCTCCTCTCGCGCTGCATACATACATATCATATAGTTTTGCAGCCATGACAACAAATTTAGAAACTCATTTTTTCGATTATCAGACTGAAAAGTTCCAGTCATTGAGAACCAGCTTTTACCGGTCATCAATTCAAGCACTGATTGATGAAGCTCAGTTCACACCCAAGCAAGTGGCCGGACAGCTCGAACCATTGACATGAACCTGATTGTGCAAGCTGAAATGATGTGCAGACTGTTAAGAATCAACCGACGTTCCCCCTAACCGTCACAATACCAAGAGTCGTTAGAGAACAGGCATTAGACTAGTCACGTACGGTTAGTGTCCAAAGTGTCGTACGGACGCGAACGTCCGTACGGACGCCTTCTCGTGCGCTATGAGCGCCCCTTGTAAATAGACGCCTCTACGGAGGCGTCCCAACCTGTATATAAAAGGGCTTTGCCCACAATCAATGAGAACACAAGTTTCCTCTCAATCTTTGAGTTACAACACGTTATCAGCCACGTTGCTCTCCATCGAGCGATCAAGTTCCATGAAAGAAATAGAAGAAATCAAATCGGCCACAATCGAGAAGATCTACTGCTGATCGGTAAGAACAGAAGCTAGGTGAGGAAATATGCTTTACCGCATCAATTTCTTCTATTGTTGCTAGTGGGCGACGCCGCCGGCAACGCCATAGTGATCGCCATGCCGTCTTTATCGACGCCCTCAGCACAGCGTGGTCGTCGCCGCTCCTGCACAACGGTAGGCTGTGGCGGGGAAGCCGACGCAGTCGGCTTGCATCACTGCAGCGCCCGTGACCATCGGCGCGGCTCCTCGTGGAGCGGCAGCGACCAACAGCCACACCTTTGGCCCCCGACGCCGCCTTGTATCACGACCCGCAAGGCGACGACGGAGGGCCTACTCCCGGTACGCATCCTTGCGATGCGACGGCTCGCCGCCTGAAGATGCCGTGGCAACCAAAGGCGGCCCCTTTGTGCGGCGGCTCCCTCCTGCACGGCGTT